>JAEIGM010000034.1:0-613499 GCA_018903735.1 Drosophila cardini
ATAACTCAGCCAAATGAAGCGATATCTTAAAAAAGTCATACCTTTTTATACTCTGGACACTTAGGAGAATTAATCGCAATCAAAATCTGAAATTCTCAAAATTGAACCCATTTTGTCAAATTTGGATGAAAGAGATATGTGGTCGACAGCTCAATATTTAAAATTCACAATTTTCCCCAACTTTGACTGATCATAACTCAGCCAAATGAAGCGATATCTTAAAAAGTCATACCTTTTTATACTCTCTGCAAGAGAGAGTATATTGTGTTTGTGAAAAGTATGTAACAGGCAGAAGGAGGCGTGGCAGACCCCATAAAGTATATATATTCTTGATCAGCATCACAAGCCGAGTCGATATAGCCATGTCCGTCTGTCCGTCTGTCTGTCTGTCCGTCTGTCCGTCTGTCCGTCTGTCCGTCTGTCTGTCTGTCCGTATGAACAAACAGATTTCAGAGATGGTAAGAGCTACAAGTTTGAATTTGGTCTCTATCGACTCGATATTAAGTCAGTCAATACAAGAATCTTTTTTTTCCGATGCCACGCCCCGTTCGCCCACAATGAGCATAAAAACTAGAAACACCTCGTAAAAAATTGATGTTTTAGGCGAATATCTCAGTAAATATGGCACTTAGGAACACCCATTTTGGTATGTAGGTTCCTAGAGACGGTATAATTGTATTGTCATCAAAAATTTTGGACTGCCACGCCCCCTTTTCTCACAAGAAATAAGATAATTTGCAAACTTCAATGCCGATTTTAAGGCATATGTTCTTATTGTACAGTATTGTTATTTCACATTCGTTTAAAGACAAAATATATTAAACTATCCTGAAAGTTGCATCTAAATCGGACAATAAACAAAAGAGCTAGACATGTAAGAAAGTTGATAATTGAACGCAATGCCAATGCATGTGTGCAAGCGAGATAGAAACATACAAACATGTGAGCGAACGTTTTCGCTGCTTGCTAGCGGCAGCGCTGCTCGCGAATGCTGTCCGTGCCAACCAATTGTGTATGTATCGCATATTCACACATACATATGTGCGTGCATACATATAATGTTAAGTGTGTATGCATGTGTATACATACAATCAGATGTTTTTGTTTCAACGTGTTTTGTTGCAAGTATCAATTGATATACTTGGATACCGATTTTATTAAATGATCGGGAATAAATTGCAGAGAGTATTCTACGGTCGGGCGTGCTCGACTGTACTTTTCTTTTCTTGTTTCTAACCATTTTGTCAAATTTGGATGAAAGAGATATTTCGTCAAATTTAAAATCCACAATTTTCCCCAACTTTGACTGATCATAACTCAGCCAAATGAAGCGATATCTTAAAAAGTCATACCTTTTTATACTCTGGACACCAAGGAGAATTATCCGCCAATCAAAATCTAAAATTCTCAAAATTGAACCCATTTTGTCAAATTTAAAAGAATTCAAATTTTTATTTTTTTTAAACAGCTTTCAATATTTTTCTCTTGACTGATCATAACTCAGCCAAATGAAGCGATATCTTAACAAGTCATACCCTTTTTATACTCTGGACACTTAGCAGAATTAATCGCAATCAAAATCTAAAATTCTCAAAATCGAACCCATTTTGTCAAATTTGGTCAAATTTTCTCAGATATGTTGTCTACAGCTCAATATTTAAAATTCACAACTTTCCCCAACTTTGACTGATCATAACTCAGCCAAATGAAGCGATATCTTAAAAAGTCATACCTTTTTATACTCTGGACAACAAGCAGAATTAATCGCAATCAAAATCTAAAATTCTCAAAATTGAACCCATTTTGTCAAATTTGGAATTTGAAAGAGATATGGGGTCTACAGCTCAATATTTAAAATTCACAACTTTCCCCAACTTTGACTGATCATAACTCAGCCAAATGAAGCGATATCTTAAAAAGTCATACCTTTTTATACTCTGGACACTTAGCAGAATTAACCGCAATCAAAATCTAAAATTCTCAAAAATTGAACCCATTTTGTCAAATTTGGATGAAATTTTCTCAGATATGTGGTCGACAGCTCAATATTTAAAATTCACAATTTTCCCCAACTTTGACTGATCATAACTCAGCCAAATGAAGCGATATCTTAAAAAGTCATACCTTTTTATACTCTGGACACCTAGCAGAATTAATCGCAATCAAAATCTAAAATTCTCAAAATTGAACCCATTTTGTCAAATTTATCAAATTTTTGAGATATGGGGTCTACAGGTCAATATTTAAAATTCACAATTTTCCCCAACTTTGACTGATCATAACTCAGCCAAATGAAGCGATATCTTAAAAAGTCATACCTTTTTATACTCTGGACAACAAGCAGAATTAACCGCAATCAAAATCTAAAATTCTCAAAATCGAACCCATTTTGTCAAATTTGAAATTTTCTGAGATATGGTGTCTACAGGTCAATATTTAAAATGCACAACTTTCCTAACTTTGACTGAGTATAACTCAGCCAAATGAAGCGATATCTTAACAAGTCCCACCTTTTTTTACTCTTAACAACAAAGAAAATTAACCGCAATCAAAATCTAAAATTCTCAAAATCGAACCCATTTTGTCAAATTTTGAAATTTTTCAGATATGGGGTCTACAGGTCAATATTTAAAATGCACAACTTTCCCTACTTTGACTGAGCATAACTCAGCCAAATGAAGCGATATCTTAACAAGTCATACCTTTTTATACTCTGGACAACAAGCAGAATTAATCGCAATCAAAATCTAAAATTCTCAAAATCGAATCCATTTTGTCAAATTGTCAAATTTTCTCAGATATGGTGTCTACAGGTCAATATTTAAAATGCACAACTTTCCCTACTTTGACTGAGCATAACTCAGCCAAATGAAGCGATATCTTAACAAGTCATACCTTTTTATACTCTGGACACTAAGCAGAATTAACCGCAATCAAAATCTAAAATTCTCAAAATCGAACCCATTTTGTCAAATTTCAAATTTTCTCAGATATGGTGTCTACAGGTCAATATTTAAAATTCACAACTTTCCTAACTTTGACTGAGCATAACTCAGCCAAATGAAGCGATATCTTAACAAGTCATACCTTTTTATACTCTGAACAACAAGCAGAATTATCCGCAATCAAAATCTAAAATTCTCAAAATCGAACCCATTTTGTGAAATTTCAAATTTTCTCAGATATGGTGTCTACAGGTCAATATTTAAAATGCACAACTTTCCTAACTTTGACTGAGCATAACTCAGCCAAATGAAGCGATATCTTAACAAGTCATACCTTTTTATACTCTCTGCAAGAGAGAGGCGCAATTATTCCATAGCCGACATCATACTAGAATTTTCTCTACGAATTATCGCAATCAAAATCTTTCTCAATAATCCATTTTGTGAAATTTCAAATTTTCTCAGATATGGTGTCTACAGGTCAATATTTAAAATGCACAACTTTCCTAACTTTGACTGAGCATAACTCAGCCAAATGAAGCGATATCTTAACAAGTCATACCTTTTTATACTCTGGACAACAATCAGAATTATCCGCAATCAAAATCTAAAATTCTTAAAATCGAACCCATTTTGCCAAATTTCAAATTTTCTCAGATATGGTGTCTACAGGTCAATATTTAAAATTCACAACTTTCCTAACTTTAACTGAGCATAACTCAGCCAAATGAAGCGATATCTTAACAAGTCATACCTTTTTATACTCTGGACAACAAGCAGAATTATCCGCAATCAAAATCTAAAATTCTCAAAATCGAACCCATTTTGTCAAATTTCAAATTTTCTGAGATATGGTGTCTACAGGTCAATATTTAAAATTCACAACTTTCCTAACTTTGACTGAGCATAACTCAGCCAAATGAAGCGATATCTTAACAAGTCATACCTTTTTATACTCTGGACAACAAGCAGAATTATCCGCAATCAAAATCTAAAATTCTCAAAATCGAACCCATTTTGTCAAATTTCAAATTTTCTCAGATATGGTGTCTACAGGTCAATATTTAAAATTCACAACTTTCCTAACTTTGACTGAGCATAACTCAGCCAAATGAAGCGATGTACAATACAATAATACAATTTTCTTTACAAGTCGCCCTCAATTTGCAATAGTTTGACATTTCGAATGTATTCCATTTGTAGCCAAAAAGCTTAAAAAATAAAAACTTTTTTTATTTCAGACAAATTTCTCACTGTGAATTGTTGCAGTTGCAATTGTGTTTGTTGTTGTTCTTCTTCTTCTTTTCTCGTTTGCTTGAGTTCAGGCGAAAACAACAAATCGCAAAATGCCTCCAAAAACTGGCCCTGGGTACGTCACGTTTTTCTCGCGCGCGCATCTTCATCATCATCCCTAACCCCACCATCATCATCATCATCATCATCTTTCTCTTAGTCCCAGACCCACTGGGAGACCATTACCCAGAAACTTCCCCTTATGCGATTTTTTCCTCTTCTTCTTCTCTGGTGTTTTGTTTTTGGGCAATTTTTTCTCGTATTATTTCGCTTGTCAATTCCAGCTAATCCAGCGACAATACCATAACCGCAGTTGAGCTCTACAATTTACATTTCAATTCTGATTGAATTTTTCTTTAAAAATTATTTTATTTCTATTATTAATTATAAGCTGAGCGGATTTTGTTTTAATATCTATAAGTTAAAAAAACTGTTGATTTTCTCAAACAAACTTATCAGCTTTAGGTAGAAATTTATTAAGCAACAAATTTTTCTTATCAAATTTTCAATTTCTAAAATTTCAATTTTTTGAAAATTTAATTCTAGAATAATTTTCTGAAATTCCCATGCCAACTGACTGCCTCTAGCACCTGTTTGCAGTGAGTAAATTACTTAATAAAAAATGCTATAAAATAAGTGTCTGCTGGGCAAAAAGAAACACACACACATCCACACACTCATACACACCTAATTCGCATCATAGGAGTAAAAACAAATTGTGGCAATTGTATTTAACATTAGACGCTGCTTTGGTGGCTATTTACGAAAATTTGCACAGTTTTTCCTTTTTGTTATTGTCTTGGGGCCATAAATGATTTTTATGAACGAGTTTACATTCTTCAGTTTACGGCGACAAGTGCCCAGTGTGTGTGTGTGGGGGTGTGTGTTTGAGTGTGTGTGATTTGTTGCAGTTATCAGCATTTTTCATTTTGAAAGCCTTTTGGCTGTTGCCACTAAGCGAGTGAGAGAGAGGGAGAGGGGAAGACTGAGAAGCGAGAGAGCACATCATCAACAGTAACTGTTGTGAGCTGCCCATACCCTGCACCGGTGCTGTTTCCACAGTGATCCCGCCCATCAAAGGCCTCTGAGTGGGCGTCATAAGTCAGATTTATGTGTGCAAATAGTTGGTGAGGTCTACAGTTGAGGGTGCTTAGAGGGTATAGGGGAACAGGGAGTCGAGGGAAAAGAGGGCGGGAGTCACTGCAGATTCCCTCCTTATTTTGTTATTGTTTCTGTAGCTGCTATACAATATGATTTGTGAGTTTTTGCTTAAAACTTTTGCCTCAAGGCAGATTTTAGCCATGCTGCAACTTGGCAACAACCAACTAACAAAATCTTTCTGTTTTGAGGTTGACAATTCTCAAATAACAAAAGCAAAAATAACTGAAAACAAACACGAAATGGCATTCAATGTTTCACTTGACATAAGAGAACTCTGCAAACACATAACTTTCATACGAGACAGAGATAAACTTTACGTACCTGAATAATCATTTTAAAAATACAAGAAACAAGATAACGCCAGAAAGGAGCATGTAAAATATCAAAACAAATCTATTTAAATCCCTTTTAGGATATACATATATACTTTTAGAAAATGTTCTTTATTTCCCAACAATTTGTGAAGCAGTCAAAGGTCCCAGGGATAACAGGAATAATAAATGATTTTCTTATATTTCAGTTATATAAGCTGATAGGTTGTTAACTCCAATTTGTTCTACAAAATGAACTGTTAATTAAACTACATAAAAATGATTTATTTAAGCTGTGGAGCAAACTGCAAAGAATCATTATCTAAGTAAGGAATCTCACAAATTATAGTTCTACAGCAGCCATTAAATTGGCCATTTTTCACAACGCCAACGCCCGCTAGAGGGAGTAATGTACAAACTACTCGATACTTGTGCATAAATCACAATTGCCAAAGGGTACGATACTTTTATAAAACAAAGTCCAATATTGAAATCATGTATATGTATGTGCATAAAATGTGCAGTTAGACTTACCACATTTCTCCCTCTTCATTCTGATTTATCCATTCTTCGATTCGACTCCACAGATAATTCCCAATTGCATTCGGCAAAAGGAAAGAAGGAGAAGAAATAAAACACAAGAACAACAATTCACTTGAGAGCCGAAAATAAACACTTCATTATTAGAAACACATGTATTGGGGTGCGGAGGAAGGGGGAGAATGGCAAGCGAAAGGGTGCCGCCAAAAATAAATATGCTCTCAAGTATTTCTTATTTCTCTTTACACATTTATTTTGCACTTGTAATGGAAACGAAATGCGTAGATGCTGCAAATATTGCTATAAAACGCTGCTCGGCTCTGCCGACGGAACGGTAAATGCAAATGTACCGTTAACTTTTAAACAAACTCCCCAACACGGAACCCGATGTAAAAAGCGAAGGCGAATATAGAATGGAAAATGAAAAACTCCAAAAATAACTTTACACAGAGCGTTGCTTAATGTAAGCAAACAGGAGCATTCAGTAAAATTGTAATTTATGCGTTATTCTATCATCTTACGCACTTTACACACTTTTTATATCGCTTTTATAAAAACTCTCGCTCGCTTTTTACTTTCGTACGTTCGACCGTCGCGCGCGCTCTTCGAGTGTTTAAATCGAACTGAAAACCAAATGTGGTCAACGCGTCTTCCAATGGGATGCTTTCCGTCAGCGCTAGCGACGATCTCGTGAGCCGAACACAAACACGATTTTCAAAACCAGCACCAGCAACACGACGCGTCGTGTGCCAAGTTATCGCATTGAAGTCGTGTCGTGCTGAGCGGCACGACAAACACTCATTCCTAGCTGCATTGTCTTGAATGTGGTGAAGAGACTGCGAGAGAGAGAGAATGCATTATGCATTGACCCCCTCACGGTCAGCGCTGATGATCTAGCTCTTGGCGGTAAGATAGAATTTAGCTTTATAAAGGCAAGCGTGATACTGATAATAAAAATGCTGTTAAATAATAATCTGGTAAGATAATAGAAGTGTACATTAAAGCTAAACAGTTTTAGTTCAGAATTATGTTTAATTCCCACAATATAAATAAAATATTTCCTGCTATTCTATTACCGCCTTAGCTGTTTTGTTGGCGTTATTGGCATCACTGTTGCTTTGCTTGTTATTGACGTTGCCGCTGCACGTGCTGATCAAGAGAGCGTAAATGCCTACAGAGAGACAAACCGAGAGAGTAAAAGAGTTTAATTTCGTAGTAGCGTACGAAAAGCCGGTAAGCAAAACTCAGTTGTGTTTTTGTGTTGCGTGAACTTGCAGTTTTCGTTGTGAGTTTTTTTTTTCTATTTTTTTTCTGTGATTCAAGTGATTAAAATATGCAAAATATTGTAAATACATATGTGTTAATTATAATACAAGTGTTTAAATAATATTAATTGTGTTATCTGCTTTCGTTGGCAAAGTTGACAAAGTCGAATTTTGGCTTGGCTTCAGAAATCTCACGCCTAGCACCGTTAATCTAGGCAGCCTTAGAACATTCCAGCAGCTTTCTCATTAGGACAATGACAAAGCAAATGTGCGATTAAAAGTACGAATAACAAATTAAAAGATGACGCCGAAAGATGAGCAAGTTGTGGCGATTTGAGGAATAACAAAAGAAATGCACTAAAATGCGCTAATGATAGAAAAAAAACCACACAAATCCGGCAGACTTGACCCAAAGAGAGAGTGAGAGAACCAGTTCCAGTTACCTCACCTCCCTTTTCTCTCTCATTCTGTCTTGCTCTCTCAGTCACTCATTATTAGAAAATGTGTGACAATTATGAAAGGCGATCAGCGGCGCGATATTAATGATTTGGCGGACAATGACAAAGGAGTTTAAAAGAGAGACGGAGAAAGAGAGAGAGAATGTGAGTGGGAAAGGTGAATGGGAAGAGGAGGAGTGAGAGAAAATAGATAATCATCTTGAAAAGCTTCAAATAATACAAAAGCGTTGGACAAAACAAATAAACGCAATTTGTGGATCACTGTTTGAAGTGTAGACACTTGAAGTATCAGCTTAGAAGGAATTGGAGCAGCTTTAAGCTTTGTCACACAGCTTTTGATGCACTAAGTCACTTAAGAGCGCTTAATAGCAGGTGAGTTTTGCGCATAACCTATGTAAAATAAAATGTTGTTAAATATTATAAATGGGGGGCTTAAACAATTTTAAAGACTTACAAAATATCACAACTTTATTACCCAAATATCTTTATTTTGTTATACCAATACGAACTGGTTTTAAGTCATAGCTGTTCGGGCGTAGTTCAGTGGGAATACTCCTTACGCTTATAACCAATCAACTATAGGTTTTCTAGACTTTAACATTACCCAATTTAAAATATATACCTATTTAAACTTTAACGATTCTCACCTTTACCTCCATTGAGATTGCTACACCTCTCACAGAATAGAGACATAAATTTGAACGATCCAATCCCTATGTAGTCAGTCACAATAGGCGAATCCAGAATGATTAATGGCCCCTAAGCTCCAGCTCCCAGTCCAACCAAATAGAAGAAATACCAAACCGCATAAATTTTACAATTGTTCAATAGATTTGATTTTTTTTCTATCAATTTTTTACATTTTTCTTGCTACGCTCAACAAACATTTGCACATAATCCGTCATAAAGTGGAAAATCAAGTAACTAAGTGATTAAAGTGGACCAAAAAAGGAAATAGACAGCAAATAAAAAGTCAAGAAATCAAATCAAAAAAAAATTATTCAATAGGCTTTGGATTTGGCTTGATTTTGGCTATGGCTTTGGCTTTTGGTTTGGAAATCGTCAACAGATTTTTATATGCATACTTGATTTTTTTCTTCTTTCCACTTCTATTTTTCTTTGCCTTTTCTTTCTATTTTTCAATTTGGTAGAATTCTCTACAGTTTGATTACCTTTTTTGTGGGGCCATTTAGACAAACCGCAACGAATTTCTCGACCTTTATCGGGTTTTAATTAAAAGCTGCCAAAGTTTGTGATTCAGTTTCAAGCTCCACGCTTAATTAGAAAACAAATTCGAGTGGTAATCATATCTGTGTTATTTATGAACACATAAATATGTCTAATTATTTAGATAGGCATGGTTTATTTTCAGCGAATCTCTTGAATTTTGGTATATAAATAAATTAATTGATTTGTTTGGTAGTGAAAGAAATGCGGAAAATTTATGTCTGAAGTTTGTTGGAAATATCCTAGCTGGAAAAAAGCTAAAAATCACTTTAGAAATTTATCGTACTTCCTCAAAAACAAATTTGATTGAAATTTCTACCATAAAATTTTAAGTTTTCCCAAAAAAGTGTTAAATTTCGTCTCATTATTTAATATTTAAAACGAACAACTTAAATTTTAATTAAAATACGTCACGTTTTTTATTGAACTCATGAAAAGTGATTGAGAGACGCGGCTTAAATTTTGGTAGCGCCACAAAAGTGGCCGGAAATGCAGTCACCAGGGGGGAAGGGGGAGTGGCAACAGCTAATCGCAGCAACCAGTGGAGAAAAGCTCATAAAAAAAAGCGCCGAAACAGCACGTGATAAACGCACTTAACAGGTAACACCCATTTAAGCGTATGATGAATTAACACACACACCATATACACACACACACACGCCACACACTCCCAAGACCTGGAGATCCCAAAGAACCAGACACATGGGAAATGCCAGCTAAATAAGTGAAGAAAAAACGCTTTTTGGACTTTATCCCAGACAGAGTCGCAGTCTCCGTCTCAGTACTTCCACGCTTCCACCTGGTCTGCCACTCCCCTCTCCGCCCTCTCTAGACTCCCTTCGCTTTTAATTGATGTGAATGGTTGCCGTTTAGAATTGACGGTTTTGCCTGAATTTTGTGGTTGCCTGAAGCTGTTCATAAACTTCATGTCCGCAGCAAACTTTGTCTCTCTCTGTCTCTCTCACTCTCACTCCCTCTCTCTCTAACCTCTACCTGTGCTTCTCTGTCTCGGTTGTCTGTCAACCGTTTTTTTGGGAAAGTTGAGAAGCGCAGAAATTAGTTCGAAAGACGTGCGTAAGGTGTGTTTTGAACAGTTACTTGCAATCTGGCCCTTAGTCTAAGGCTTTATCTGTTGCCGTCTCTGTCTTTGGCACTGTTTTCCTCTCTCTCTCTCTTTCTTTGGCTCAAACTTTTGACTACGACACGTGCGTTTGTCAGTCGTTCAGTTTGTCAGCCTTGTCGTTGTCAGAGTCATTAAAACTGACGCAGCGTCCGCAGTTAAACAAAAACTTTTTTTTTTGTATTTTGTGTGTGTTACCACTTTTTCGACCCGAACAAATTTGCCTGCATTTCTGACCACCAGTGCGATAAAAGTGTCAGTTGCAAAAGTTTCAGTTCTAACCATTTTTGAAAGCAAAAAAAAAGGTTTACAATAAAAAATTAAAGGAAATAGCAGAAAAAAACTTGAGTTTTTAGTGATAACCAAATGAAAATGTTTTGAAAACTTTTATTGAACTTTATTTTTAAATAAATTGGAGATTTTAAAATTATTATTTTAATGGATTAAACTAGTGGCAGGCATAACTGTAGATAAAATAATCAGAAACTTACACAATTAACTATGTAAAATTATTTACTTTAAAACGTTACAAATTAAAAAAAAATATAGATTTATTTTTCAATATTTTAGATACATTTCTTTGCTTGAAATTCTCCTTTTTCTATATTTTTATACTCTCTGCAAGAGAGAGTATATTGGGTTTGTGCAAAAAAAAAAGTATGTAACAGGCAGAAGGAGGCGTGGCAGACCCCATAAAGTATATATATTCTTGATCAGCATCACAAGCCGAGTCGATATAGCCATGTCCGTCTGTCCGTCTGTCCGTCTGTCTGTCCGTCTGTCTGTCCGTCTGTCTGTCCGTCTGTCCGTCCGTATGAACAAACAGATTTCAGAGATGGTAAGAGCTACAAGTTTGAATTTGGTCTCTATCGACTCGATATTAAGTCAGTCAATACAAGAATCTTTTTTTTTTTTCGATGCCACGCCCCGTTCGCCCACAATGTGCAAAAAACTAGAAACACCTCGTAAAAAATTGATGTTTTAGGTGAATATCTCAGTAACTATGGCACTTAGGAACACCCATTTTGGTACGCAGGTTCCTAGAGACGGCATAATTGTATTGTCATCAAAAATTTTGGACTGCCACGCCCCCCTTTTCCCACAAGAAATAAAATAATTTGCAAACTTCAATGACGATTTTAAGGCATATGTTCTTATCGTACAGTATTGTTATTTCGCATTCGTTTAAAGACAAAACATATTAAACTATCCTGAAAGTTGCATCTAAATCGGACAATAAACAAAAGAGCTAGACATGTAAGAAAGTTTATAATTGAACGCATTGCCAATGCATGTGTGCAAGCGAGATAGAATCATACAAACATGTGAGCGAACGTTTTCGCTGCTTGCGTAGCTTAGCGGCAGCGCTGCCCGCGAATGCTGGCCGTGCCAACCAATTGTGTATGTATTACATATTCACACATACATATGTGCGTGCATACATATAATGTTAAGTGTGCATGCATGTGTATACATACAATCAGATGTTTTTGTTTCAACGTGTTTTGTTGCAAGTATCAATTGATATACTTCGATATCGATTTTATTAAGATGATCGGGAATAAAATGCAGAGAGTATTCTACGGTTGGGCGTGCTCGACTGTACTTTTCTTTCTTGTTATTATATATGTATAAATTGTTTATTTTATATATTTATTTAATACTATTAAAGTATATTATAGTACAACCTAATTGTGGGACATTTTTTTAAGCTCTGAAAATATTTAATTAAAACTAATGAGTTTTTAGCTACTTTCAAGCTATTTTTCTATCAAATCCAAACACCTTAAGCTGCATTAAATAAACTCGACAATTTTCTTAGCTTTTTAAAGTTATTTATCGCTCTTTACTTTGGCTCTCTTCGTTATCGTTTAAATATCTTTAACGACAATTAACTTTCAACTGCTGTTCCAGCAATGTGGCTCAGCAACTGCGGTCATTTAGAAAGGTCAATGTAGAAGCCACAACAGCAAAAACAACAAAACAACAACGAGAACTTCTCTTACAGCCTCCGTAATGAACTGAAATTATTGATTTTTATGCTAAAAATGTTGAAAAAAGAATTTTAGTTAAATATTTTATGCATAGTTTTTGCTGTCCTCTTTTTAAATGTTTAACAAATGTTGAGTTTTGATTAAAAATATCATTAATTAAATATTTAAGATAAATTTTGTAACTAAAATTTCTTTCCATTTGTCATTTTAAATGACTTTTTTTTAACACTTAGTCTGTGTTTTGTGAGTTTTTCTGTCTGTCAGCGAAGGAATTTGATATATTTTGATAAATGAAGGATTTATTTAAATATATAACTAAGAGTCTACTAATTAAAATGAATATTCTATTGATTAAATGTATTTAATTTGATGTTGCCAAGTTTTCTGGTAGCTTTCAATCTTATTTTTACCTTAAATCTCAAATGTTGAATCGAATAATCGAATGATTAATAGTTATACTCAACGTGTGGTCCATCAAGTTGCTCCTCTCTACCTCTCTCTTTCTCTCTCTGCCCCTTTGTATCTCTCTCTCTTTCTTTGCGGAGGCAGCTCCACGGGATGCTAACTGCCATCTCAGCTGGGAATCTCTTTTGGTCTAATCGCGGCGTGAGAAATTTCGCGTAAAATGTTTTTTTTTTGAGTGAATTTCGTTTGATTTCTTGCCTCATTTGTGCTCTAATCGAGTGTCAATACAACCTTAATTTGTCTCTTAATTAACACTAATTCTGAGCTTTAATGGCTTAGCTTTTGTTAGGTAAAGTACGTTTTAAACAACAAGAACAAATTAATTATTTTTTGGGTTACATAAAATATAAATTCGATTAAAAGCGAATGAAATAAAAAATGTTATAAGTTATTTCATTTGATTACATCACAAAGCAAAGTTATTATTAAATATAACAAATTAATTATTATTATTATTTTTATATATTTCTATTCATACGTTTATTTTATATTTTGAATTTAAACGTTCGCTTAGACAGTGCTGTATAACATTTTCAGTGTTAACAGCAACAGCAACTGTTAGTTGCGCATGAAACGGTTATACGGTGAGTGTGTATAGAACACTACCGTTTGACTGTCATGTATGGTTTGTGCACTCACTTACTCAAACATAAACTTTCCTCCAGTGACTAAGCTAAGGCAGCCACCATGTTTCAGCGTAGACAACAACACAAACTGTGCTACGCATGCAAAACGATTTTGTTTAACTAGTTTTGAGGAATTAGACAACTATTAAAAAAATGTAGTTTTAATAAAAAATATTTATAGAAAACTTCACACTTTTTATAAATAAACAGTAAAGCTTAGGAAATAATGGCAACATTTTACTTTAATATAAAATTGTTTTAAATATTATAATTTTAATTTCAATTTAATAAGTTTCAGCATTTCTAAATCAATTCTTTAAGTAATTAATATTTAAAAACATTTAAATATTTTATGATTTGTAAATTGCTGGCTTCATTAAGCGATTCAGCAGTTTGTTTAATGTATTTTAATCTCAATTATGTGAATAATTCACACTTAAATACAACAATCAATGCAGGTGAATCGAACAAAAAATGGAAAAAATTAGCAAACAAAAACAACAAATTGCGAGCTGTTATTAGAACTACATAATTAAATTTAATGTTAATGCGTAAATTTATATTTAAATTCCGCACTTCAAAGCGTCTAATACCAAACAATTTTGGCCGTATATTCGTACAGTTTTTAGCCATTTTACTTAATGCCATTTAGCTTCGTTTTTGGGCCACTTCGCATAAAAGCCAATTAGAAATAATAACAACGGCCAAATGTTGTTTTCAATTTCGACCAAGTAATGCTCATTGTATTGAGCTGCTAATAGAGCTGACTTAAATGGCTAAATGCAAATTCTGGCCAATTGGAGGGAGTGTGTTAAAAGGGCCAATGGGACGATCGGAAAGGCAGAAATTTGTTTCATAAATATACACAGAAATTTCGATGCAGCATAAAAATAATTAAATTAAGTGCATTATATTCAATAATTAAATAGGTGCATGTCATGGTCTATGAATTGGGCCAAAATACATGTAATTTGCATAAATTGCATTGCTTACGGCAGAAAATACATTTTTTTTTTTTTATGAGTTTTTTATTTGGAAAGTATGAGAAAATCGTTCGATTTCCGCAGCATTTTCATTGATATTTTCCACAGAACAATAAAATTGCATTAATTTGGTAACAAAAAAATTTAAATAATTACAATTAAGTCATTCGATAAGTTCGAACAAAAAAATTGCAATGAACTTTAACTGACAACTGTAGTCATATGTATTAAATTTTAAATAATTTAATAAAAAGTTTGGCAAATATGGAACAAACTTTGGGTGCTAACTGGGAAGAGTACAGACTTGTCATGAAGAAACAAATAGTTTATGCACTTTAATACAGTTTTTAGAGTACATATTAATATAGAAATTAGTGTTGTTTTTAATTTTTTATATTTAAAATTAATAAATTAAACTTATTTAATCCTTATAAACTATTTTATTAAAGAGACCTTTCAATTTAAGCACTTTCCTTCCCACTTCTGCTAAAAAATATAAAAAGTACTACCAGAAAAACAGTGTGTACACACGGTAAATACTGTGCTGGTCAGCAGTGTGGTTCAACTTTATTCTGTTTCTTGCTGTTGATTGTTTTTGTTGATTATTAAACCCCGTACTCTAAAAAAGAGTCCTTTCTTGCTATTATTGCATTTGTTGCTGCTTTTGTACATGTTGCTGCTGTTGCAGTCTGTTTGTTGTTAGCGAACATCAATTAGCTGCATTTTTCCGCTATGGCTTTTAACAAGTTACACCAACTCGAAGACCATGACTTGTTGTTTATTTCTGTTCAGTTTCTTACATTTGATTCACCTACTTCTGCACGATTCAAACTTAATATTAATAATCATTTAATGCACTCGCCGACTGTAAAAGACCCCGTACTCTTTCTAGTGTGCGTTTTTTCATACAAACCACCAATCTTTGACCGATTTGCCCTATGGGAGCTATTGGCTATCGTTGTCCGATCCGAACCAAACTTGGTGAGGATAGTTATAATAGAACCAACCACATAATATGTTAAGGCGGACATCGCTATATCGACTCGGTTGTTGATGCTGATCAAGAATATATATACTTTATGGGGTCGGAAAAGTCTCCTTCTGCCTGTTACGCACATTTCGCTTCAGAGAAACTTAATAGACTGTCTACTCTATTTTAGAGTACGGAGTCTAAAAGTGCAAAAATAATAGCAAAATTTTATTGAAACCCACTTACTATATAAAACATAATTCAATTGTTTATAATTTTAAAAGTACAACCAAGTCCACTAAAAAAATGCACACCGAAGCCCTCAGTTGTACACACACAAACCCACACTCACACTCACACCCACACCCACACCCACACACACGTAAATACACTTAAAGTTCGTGTTATCTTTAAACTAATTGAGGCTATCAATTTTATCAACAGATTCTGGTTCGGTTTACAGAGTCCTCGTATTTCATATCGATAGCACAAAAGCTGCCTCATTTATTATGCGCCGAGAAAAATGTTATCGAAGCAAATCACATTTGAGCGGGGCAGGGGCGTGTAGGGCGTGGCAGAATGGGACGGTATGGGGCGGTATGAGGCGGTGACCAAATAGGGCGACAAGGACGCCTGCCAGACGCTCGCAGACCTTAAAGGTCAGCTTAGCCTTCTTTATGACTTAAGTTTTCCCGCCTTTCACCGTTATCACCATTTTCCCCGCTTTTCTGTCGCCCTTTTTGCCAGCCTGTACTACTTTTCCCCATTAGTTGTTTTCCATTTTCTGTTATAAAACGCATTGCATGTTTGGCTTGTCGCCTGTCTCAAGCTTCGTTGAGTTTTTTCAGAATTTGCACTCACTGTTATTTTGCATACTCATGGGTTTTGAACGGAGAGGGTATATCAACTGTATGGGTTGAAAGGAAATTTGCTGGGATGAATGTAGTTTAAGTTACTGTAAAGAGTAGAAGAATTATACCAGACAGCTTTAAAAATATACTTCTTCTATTATCCAGCTATACCTAATACTCTGAACTATAGCATAATGGAACATATACCCTATAATTTCATATATAGTGAAAGCTCTACTCATGCTCTCAAGAGCATAATTTTCATACAAAATTCGTTCCCTTTTACGGACATCTTCCTTGGGCGGACAAAAACCGTAGTTGTCCGGCCAAGAGAGCTATCGCTATATTCCTTTCTTATAAATTTCTGTAGCTTACCAAGCTGAAAATGTTCTCAAATGTATACTAAGCTTAAATGTGCTGTGTTAGGTAAAGGGTATTTGATAGTCTATCATATGCTTCAAAGTAATAAATCATTTTGAAATATAGTGTATTTGGCAGATTATTTTATGCCTTAAAGTTATAAATCAGTTTAAATAAATACCACTGCAAATCGTCCATTTTAAACGCCACAATTTGAAAATTCCAACCACAAATGAAAATAGATTTACGGGGGCGGTACGGGGCGTGGCTACGATTTGTAATAAACCTGATCTGCTCGCAAAAGAGACGGACTTTCATTCCAAATTTGGTGGCTCTAGTTCTTACACTCTTTGAGATCTAGGTTTTCTTACGAACGGACGTACATTGCTATATCGTCTCGGCTGTTGATGCTGATCAAGAATATATATACATTACGGTGTCGGCCACGCCTCCTTCTGCCTGTTACTCACATTTCGCTTCAGACAAACTTAATAGACTCCTCCACTCTTTTCAGAGTACAGGGTCTAAAAAAAAGTCCAGTAAAAAACGTTAACTGAATTTTTGTCAATTTTTTATTGTTTTTCTCATTGGGGGGTTTATTGATTTTTAAAAAATTATGCTTAGATGCTAACTACTAACAAATTGTCCATTAACTAACGTAAATTTAATTAACCTTTATTTTTGTATCGCGTCTTTTTCGCAATTTAAATTTAAATTTAATACATGTTATACAATATTATGTGTAGTTATTGTTATTATTTCTTTTATTATTATTAATTGCAGAACTTTTTGGTATATTTTTCTATCGTTTCTGTTTCTGTTTTGGTTTCTGTTTCGGTTTCGGTTCATTTCGCGACGTTGTGTATTTGCTAGTAAATGCAGAAATATTAAGTTTTTTATTTGTTTTCTTTTTATTACATTATTTTATTTTCTTTTGTTTTGTTTGGTATTTTTTTTGTTTTTTGATCAACTTTGTTTCGCTTTAATTAAATTTAAATTTAATTTAATTTACTTTTAATTGTAGTCAATTAGTCTAGTAGTTTTTTGTGTGTATATGTGTGTGTAATGTTTTCTTTTTTCTTTTAGTTTTTTTTTATCATTTTTCCCACACGTTTTATTGTTGGAAAATTCCGCGACACTTTGCCTTTCAGTTGACATTATTCATTAGTTTACGTGTTTTTTTTATTTATTGAATTAAATATTTAAATTACACAATTTATTATGTACAAAATTATGTTACAGTATTTTATAGTTTGTTTTAAATTTCACCAAAGTTTCGAGCTGGTTTGCAGCATGGAATTTTCACTGGACACGTGATGCCTGAAGCAGGTGTAAAATCAGTTGGCAATCGGACACGTGCAGAGTCCAGCAAAAAACTCGAGAGGGCTGCAGACAACGCTTAAGGAAAAACCAGTGGGTGGATAGTTAGAGAAAATGTGGAAAATTGGGGGAAGAGTTTTGGGGAAAAATTAGGAAAATGAAATGGAAATTCCTTTTAGTTCCAGCTTTTGGTCTGTGGGACCATAATTTACGTGCTAAATTAATGACATTATTTTACAGAGTGTTTTGCAAGTTTTATAAACTCTTTTCTTCTAGTATTTTAATTATGCTTAATTCTAGTATTTGTTTTAGTATAATTTTATGGGCATATACTGTACACACGGGTACAGTTAGTAATCGCTTTAGTAATCGTTTTTTATCTAATTTTTTACTGCAAAAAATAGTACTAAAAATTTGGTATTTAAAATAAATAGTCAGAAATTACATACAGTTTAATGAAAATAACAATGGTATTCCTGATTGGAATTAACACGGTTAAAAAAGAGCAAAAATCGTTAAGTTTTATTTCCTTGATTTGAGTATTTTCTAAGCTTGATTTTTTTGGTATTTTTTTGGTATGTTTTTGGTATTTTTCATTGGTTTGGTATTAGAGAAGTAACGGTATGAACCTAATCTAGACAGACTCGCACACACATACATACATACATTCTAAGATATACATGGATTCACTTAAATTTGTAGTAGATTTTTTTTTTTTCAATTTTCATGTAGAATTCACAGTACACACTCCATGGTGATGTGATGTGCCACATTTTGTGGCAAATACGCTTACAGCTGAAACATCGTTTTATTTTTTAACTACAACTTAACTATTTATTCGATTAACTTTTTTTTTTTATTTTTATTATTTTTATAATACAACTTTGGCCGGATCCTGGGTGGAGCAAGCACCACCGCCGGGTCCGGCACCACTGCCCGTTGCAACCACGGAGAGCACATTATCCGCTGCTGTGGCACCACCCGCCAGAGACTCCGGCTGTTGTTGTTGTTGTTTGCTGGTTTTCGCTTTATCATGCACGTACATCGCGGCAAGGGCATTGAAACGTGGACCCCAATTTTGTAAATAGTTAAAGTCTTGATTCTCATCGTCAGTGCCTATGAGGGGGAGGGTGAGAGAGAGAGAAGAAGAGGTAGAAGGACAGCGGGGGGTTAAGGGAGTTCTCAGTATGCTTTTAAGACAGAAAGTTGCGACTTACCTGATGCCAGCGAACTGAGCGATTCGGCAATGCTGCCACTCCCCTCGAATGTAAAATTTCGCAGGTCATCGAACGGAGGCGCATTGGGATCCTTATCGATGCGTTGCTTTCGCTCCTCCATCAGATATGCCACATTCAATTCCTGACCCGGTGGCAACAACGTCATCACTGGATCTGTTTCGAAGTCAAGAAACGCCAAAAAAAATAAGTAAAAACATTAATGGTATTCCCAGTGTTCTTTGGAATATGCGGCACGAGGCACACAGCACTTGGGCACGTGTTTACTTACACATTATGGGCATCTTACAGGCAGCTATATCCGGTGGCATTGTTCCTCCTCCCTGTGCACTGATTGGTATTTGCAATGGGGTTATGTCAAATGCTGTCATATCATCCTCGCCGCCACCTTCGTCCTCGTAGCTAATCACCGTTTCGCGCACATCCTTTTCGGTGCCGGAACGCTTCTTCTTCTTAGTCGTCTTGCGCTTTCGATTGTAGATGACGAATATTAGAGCCAGAACTGAAAGAGTTGGTGAAATAAAATGATAATTAATTAATGGGAATTTTTATAGAAGAATAGAACGAAAAGTAGAATAATCTTTAAAGATATTACTATTTTTACTAAATTTAAATGTACAAAAAACTGTTTTAAGTCGCTTTTAACACTTTTCAAAGTGTTTTATCAAGAAAACTTTTCTAACACACAATTTATTAATCAAATGGACAACAATTTGTATCCAAGAAACTTTATCGCATCTTCGCTTTTTAGTTATAAACTTCGAAATAAAATTTAAACAATACTTTGTTGTAGTGCAAAACCAACTCCAAAGCTTCCAAAAACCCAGAAAAAATTCTATGAAATGTTTAGTGAATACGTATACGTAATATTTAACTTTACTTCAAAGACTTTTTCTGTAAATTTTTCATAGAAACCCGTTTTAGGCACAAAGTCAGTCCACAAAAAGTCACTAAAAGAATTAAATCAATATCCAAATGTTCAAAAACAAATAATTTTGGAAATAGATTGCAAATTTGTTGAAAAACCAACCCAAAACGTTTGTGCTTTATGCAAAGGAAACCAAAATGATTTATTCATTGAGTTAGAGACTAAACGAAATGGGCAGATGACAATGGTCGAATTGATAATGAACTATTTCTGGTCAACAACTTGCACTACTTGGTAATTGTGTGGTTAAAACTTTGTCTGGCCCAAAGACAGAGAGTAATAGCAAAGCTGGAAAGTACAAGAATGTAGAGAGCATACTAAGAAGGGGGAAACAGATGAAGAAGAAGGAGAAAAAGTCCACTCATGGGGAATGGGAAGCTAAGCGGATTACGAGACCAAAAACGTAACTTTTTTTTTTTTTTTCAAACGCAGCAAAATTTGTCTGTTTCACATTGCGTTCAGTTCAGTTGACTTAAGTAGCATCAAGTTATTAATAAGTTTTATGTTTCTTCAATGCGGAACAACAACACTTGAAGACAGTGCCAGCTAAGGAGTGTAAACAACTTGCCACAAAATGTGGTAGAAAGTGGCAACAAAAAATACCGACCACGTTAAGATGCTGCATTTAATCATTTGTGCCTGTCAGTTGACAGCAATATTAACTGGGTTCAGTCTAAAGGAGTCTTAGCCAACAGTGACAGTCGAGTAGAAATAATTAAAACTCGGTTTTCAGTTTTCAGTTTTCAGTTTCCAGTTTCAATTTTCAAATGGCTATGCAACGTGTTGCAGGTTCTGAGTTTCAGTTTGGTTAAGCGGATTCATTAGTTGCAACAACAACTGCCAGCTGTTGCCTGATGAAGACACAGACAGACAAGCATTACCAAAAAACAAAAACTTGGCTAAAAGTTCATTAATATGAGCCAAGTTGTTTGCAACTTTTCAGCGACTTTTATTATTATTATGATCTTTGGTTTCCTTTCCGTTTCCGTTTCCCTTTGTTTCTATCCCCTTTTCGTCATGGTTTCTCTTTTTTCACATTTAAGCAGCTCAACATTTTTCATTTAATTTAATTAGCCTCATTAAACGTTAATGGAGTTGTTGTTATGGTTGTTAACTCACTTCGTTCTTTTTATTTATTTTATATTTCAGAAACAAAGATAAATCTTGAAACTGGGTCTATTTACCATAAACGGCATGAACTGGCTTTATTGAGTGCCTGTTCAAAGCCATTAAAAATATTTTCAAATCAAATTTATTTAATTTGTATCTAGAAATTCAAATTCCTCGATCAATTAAAGTTCTAACTTAACTTTTTAGCTCTTTTCTAGGCTGCTAAAAACTGTTTTTCAAATAGCTTTTGTATTTTCCTGCCACTTAAACTACTTAGTTCATAATCCAAAAAGCAAAAAATTCCTAGATGAGCTTAAAGTTCCCATTTTGATAAAGTTTTTTTGGATCGACTATTTGTGTGTGGTCAAGTTGCCATGTAACAAGCAGAACGAACACAGTATCCTTCGGGATACAAGGCAAGTGACTAAACCTGAAGCCAAACAATAATTGCAACATCTATAGACGCCCAAAAACAAAAAAAAAGCTAAAAAAAAAAGGAGTACTTTAGTGGAATAACAAAGAACGTTGTTTGGCTTGTTTTGGGTGCCTTTGTTTACACTTAACTACACACTACACATTTACAGGGACGTTTTTTTCTTCTTCCTTTTTTGGTCATTTTCATCGCATAGTTATTTTTTTTTTTGTTTTATTTTTGTTACAGGGCAAATGTTCAGGAGCAGCTCATCAGCTGCTTCTCTTTGGTTCAGTTTATTTTGTTGGTTTTTATGTTGAGGGGCTTTTTTCTCATTTGCCTGGCACAAAAAGGCACTTGAAATTTTATGCCAAAAATACAGTTCAACGATTCTGAGATTACACAGGACGCAGGACACAGACAACAGACAGAGAGAGAGAGAGAGAGGGAGATGGAAGATGAGCGGAAGAAAGGAAGCGTTGACTGTAAATAATGTTAGATAATTATTTAGTTTGTTTTTGTCTTTACGCCACTTTAATGCAATAACAACAAAGAACGCAATTTTTGGACACAGTTTTGTTGTCAGTTGCTTAAAATTTTCACTTCATAAACGGAAAGTGACTGAAAGCAGGAGGGACACATAAGTAGGTAGAGAGGGGCAGATGAAGGAGAGGGAGAGGGAGAGGGAGAGAGAAACACACTTCCTGCTTTCTCGGAACATTCGTTTGCGTTTATTTATTGCGCCTATTTTGCGGCTTAGCGGTTTTATGGCCAACACTGCGTATGCGTACGAAAAAGGCAATGGCAACGGCAACGGCCTCAGTGTAATTAGCTGGCCCGAAACGCCTAATTAGCTTAAGGCCTGTTGCCATTGTTCTTGTTCTTGTAACTGTTACTGTTACTGGTTACGCTGTTACTGTTACTCCTTCCTCTGTTACTGCACGCCTTTCCCTGTCTCTCCCTCTCTTTGTCTCGCTCTTACTCATTTAAACTAGCCGCGATTATTTTTAGCCAGGGCCTTGAATAAATCAGCCTTCAGCTTCAGCTTTCAAATATGGCTACAGATAAATTGTTAGCAGCTGGCAGGGCCCAAAGAAAGGGCCAACAGACAAAATAAAAAAAGAGACAAAAACAGAGAAAGAGAGAAAAATAAATAAAGCTACGCTAATTGAAAATCCTTTGAAATCCCAAAACGAGTCGAGTTGCCTGCAACAGACGACGAAAAATAATTGTCGCACATTGCGTATACGCCAGCGTGTACCATTCGCATTTCCCATTTCCCATAGACCATAGCCCATTGCCCATATCCCATATCCCGTATCCCATTTTCCCATCACACATTTGTATGCGAAACATTTTTGAAAATGGTCAAATCCACTTAATGCCCGTTCGCTCGCCTGCATAGTCCATTAAGTGCCAGTGTTGGTAAATGCCACTCGGTTTAAATTGAAATCACATGAAATCTACGTAAAACTAAAAACAAAAAAAAAGATCGTATATAGAAAAAAGCTATGAAAAAGCAGAGTATAATTTTAGACTAAATGCTTGTTGCTATATAACTGAAAATTATGCTGGTTAAACCGGATTTTGGTTGGCATTATCTGCAATTTATTGATTACTCATATTTTATGCTTCATTTCACTTTTCTGGCAAAGTTTTTATATAATTTTTTGGTCAGAGAAACCACCGATATATACTAATCAGCTTATGGTCCATTAGCAGTTACATTTCTTTTGATGTTAGTGTGCGTTTAATGTACTAATAACAGATAATTACACTAAAGATCAAACGGAATTCGTAGCAAGCTATAGTTGTTAAAAGATAGTGTATCTGATTTTTGTTATGCTGTCGATTTTTGGGGGTTTTATTTGTAAAATTAGACCAAAATTCAGATTCCTATGCCTCTTTTCCTGTACCTTAGTTCACTTTTCAAACAAATATTTAAAAACTTTTAAGTTTTATTTTCCTTTAAGTATAGTACATTAAAATCATTGATAAAACCGACAAATATTTTTAAAGTCTGCTCTGTGAAAATTCCCAATAAAGTAAATTAAAACCAGAGAAATGAATTTATTAACATAATAATTAATTAATAATAATTAAATTAAATTAAATTCCATTTACATAATAAAACATATAATTCCTTATTTTTTTTTACAATTTTATTATTCTGGAATTTTAATCGGACTTACTAATTAGCCGTTATGCTACAAACCGCTAACAGAGTAAATTTCACATGGTTTGGGATTCAAACAAAAGAGGGCAAGAAATGTCGTGTTTAACTAACTACTTCGCATCCCTCGACAGCTACAGTTATTGACTGTGTGTCTGGGGAAAAGGGGCGTAAGGGGGGCGTGGCAGTATTTTTTCTCGACAAGATTTAAGTGTAGCGCGTCCAACCTTCTGAAAATTGCATTTACATGTGAAAACAGACAACCGAAAACAACACGCCGCATTTGGAGATTCTCCAGAGAGAGAGAGAGAGAGAAAGAGTGTGACAAGGGGGTGATAGTGTAAAGAGGGAGTGGCCATGCGGATGCGAATGCGGCTTAAGCCGCTTTAACTGACACACATGCATGCCAAATTGCAGCAGCTTAGCGCTGAATGAAGGGAAGCTATGCAGCTGCTGCTGCTGCTGCAGCCTCTGCTGCCTCTGCTCGTACAGTACTTACTCAATATGATAATCAGGCAGACGAATATGGCGCCCAAGGCACCCATGCTAAGCTTCAATCGTTGTCCTTCCTGCACCAGTTCACAGTTCTCGCCCCAATAGCCCTCGGGGCAAATGCAGCGATATCGCAGACGCGGCTCCAGATTGATGCACGTGCCACCGTTTAAACAGGGCATGTCTAGGCATTCGTTGCGATCGACACAGCCTTTGGTATCTGTCGACATAATGCGTCCCTCGCTGCAACTGTAAGCCAGAAAGAGACCAAAGAGGGAGAAGAGAAAGAGAGTGAGAGAGAGAGAGAGAGAGAGAGAGAGAACTCACATTAGTTTCAGTGTTACGTTTGTAAAATTCATGTTGTGCATAACTTTTTAAAAGCTTCCAACTTTTTATTTCAACACAAAAGTTACTACCCATCCAAAGGGGGGGATTCAAAGGGTGCGGGGGGATTGAGGGATTCAGAGGACGTAAAGCGGCGTATCCTTGTGTGCATTAAGCGCGTTAGTTCCGTTGTGGGTGAAAATCGCAACTCGCTAGCGAATTAGTTACTAGTTCCGAAAGTAATCTCTATTTTAGTAACTACTATTACATCCTGAATGTATTTTAAGCACTTAATTATTAACAAATTCACTGAAATACTTTTTATTTGGAGTAAATTTAAATAGTGTTTAAATAATTTCTATAAATTTATTATTTCTTAAATTCAATACAAAAGTGTCGTTTATTTGACCTATAATTCACTACATTACAATTAAATGCTTTTTACTGTAAATACTTCCAAGCGCTGAAGAATATTTGTGATTTATATTTATGACTATTAATTAAAGCTAACTAGTATTTATTATACCAAGCAAACATTAGTAAATACTCGAATAAGTCATTACTTTATTAGAGAATATTTCGAGCTTTAATGCTTTTAAAGTTTTAACGGCAAAACAAACCGAATTTAACTTTATGAATCAACACAGACTTAAACATATAGTTACGTCTGCAATGTGGGTCAATTCATCTTGTTATGAAGCTTATGAAGGGGCAGAGGAAGGAAGAGAGACAGAGAGAGAGAGAGAGAGGGAGAGAGAGTGAAAGAGAGAGTAAGCAAAAGAAAGTGGCAGAGTTCGCTGCACAATGAAATTCGAATTGAGGGTAAAGTGAGCATAATTTATGGAACGTCGACACCTGGACATAAGGTAACGTTTTCCGTTCATATCCGTTTGGCACTATTTAAATTTGCTTAAAGCGCCAAACCAACTCTTCAATTCGTCTTACAAATGGGGCCAAAAGTGGATATAGTTGGTATAGTATTCAGAGCAAATGCTCTCAGCATTTCCCCACCACCCGCTGTTTATATAATGGCAGGAGTAAATGGAGCACAAAGCTGTTGGCAATAAAGGGGCGAAAAGGCGGGAGGGCAGTAAGGGAGGGGCGGGAAATAGGGGGACTACTGTCAGAGTGTGGCAAAAGCATGATAGATAGAATGAGAACAGGTTTGGGGTCGTCTGTTTGTTCTCACTGTGGCTCAAATGGAGTCACTCGGCAAAACTAATGATGTGGAAAATGTGCTCGACTCTCCTAACGGAGTAGGTGTTGCAAACAGCAGATGCCAGTAGCAGTAGCAGTAACAGTGGCAGTGGCAGCAGCATCACAACTTGTCGATGTGGCAGCATCGAAAGTCATGTGCTTTCATGCAAATATACAAAAATCTAGTGAAATATACATATATATCTTGTCGTAGATACTCTTGTGGTGGCATTGCATCTGGAATGTGTCAGTACATGCTGATGACAATTGATATTATTTGTTTTCCCTTTTCGATTTGTTTGCCACACTCCTATAACCCACAATCCCAAAACTTTCTGCAGGTGTATTTGCATCCAAGAGAGAAAAAAATAATAGTACAAAATATGGAAAAAGCAACACTCGGTGTGTGGCATCTTTAAAAGAGCTCATGGTACAGTCATGGATGCAGTGATGTGCACCTGATTGGGTTGCATATTTGTAGCAAGCTTTGGCTGCAGATAGAAAGCAAACTATTGACAAGTTTAAATTTAAATTAAAACTAATATATTTTTAGCTACAAATAAGTAGCAAATTTAGAACTAAAAGGAATTATTAAATAAATATTTAACAACGAATCTATTCTTATTATAGACCTAGTTAAAGAACACTTTTTCTAACCAGCTTTTAAACAAGTTAATACCATTTTGTAGTAGAACCGAAATGTGCCATTGTTTGATGTCAAAGTTGTTTTTAAGGCACTCACAGTGGTCTTACAAAGAGAATGGGAATGGGGTCTAAAGGAAGCTGTGTGCAATTACTGCAGTTTGAGCACATATCACTTGTATGCCACAGAAAGAGGCAGCCACAGTTGTGGCAAGTAGCAAGCTACACAGAATGTTTTATGGATGGGAAAAGCACGCAAAATGCAGGTAAAAACAGGAACATTCTACACTGTACACCGTACACCGTAAACTGTAAACTGTAAACTGTACAACACAAAACATTTTCGAATGCGGTGCTTAGTGCAACAAGGAAGAGCAAGATAAAGAGAGGGAGGGAGAGAAGGGGGAAAGGAAAGGTAAAGAGAGAAAGGGAGAGGGTAGAACAGGCGTTGAACTGTACTTACGTGCACTCGTATTCATTCCACAAATCAACACAATCAAAGGGATCCGGGCATATAACATTGGAGCAAGGACGATTCGAAGGGCAATTGCGTTCCACGTTCCTCGCCATCGTTGCCTGTCCCCATTGGGTGCCATTCATGGCCGGTGGCAGTGGCAGGTGTTTGCCGTCGAGTCTTCAAAAAAGAATCAATTGGAATGGGTGGGTCAAGCCACATAATTAGCAAACAGTACTACAGTACTACACTGACAAAAATTAAGTGCTTTTTAAATCAACACATGTTTTACTAAAGTGTTTAACTGGAATAAAATTGTTTTCTTGAACTTAAGCTAGAAGCACAAGCTTAAGTTGTACTATTAGACTGTTAAGAAACCGTTTTTATTCTAAAGCAATCGTGTATATTACATTAGATACTACTTTTGAGGACTTTTTTCTGATTTTTGACCCTATGTGAGCCATAAGATATTCTTAATTGATTCTTACTACTGCATATAGAACTATGTCATCTTTATTATGTGTGAGTTTGGTTGAGTTAGCTGCATAAACAAAAAAGTTTTCTGTAAAAAACACTGATTAACTGCCGACTAGTTCTATGGAAGTTATATAAAAGAGTTATCCGATCTTGATCAAATTTAGACTTGGTACTTCTTGTATTACTGTACATAAAAAGAGTGACTTTGGTTCAAATATTTCACAGTTCAATAGCTATGCTGATTTATAAACCACTTTATTAAATTTCTGAGGAGTTTAATAGAAATCTGAAGACAAATTTGATCTGCAAATTTGATTTTCCTATAGATTTTAATATTATAGCTCCTTTACTGTTTGAAATCCAGTGCTTGGAACGGCTAGTTAGACGGCTAGTACAAGTTTGTTACTTGTTCCAACAATTCTTGTTATGTTTAAGCTTAGAAAACTTATCTAAATACCTAATTTTGGTCAGTGTAGTTAACATAGAAGCAAGATTGACATGCGATATCCTACCTGATGTCATCCAGGCAGCTCCTTTGAAAGTCTGACTGCACCTCAAAGGTCTTGACACCCGTATACTCGGCTTTGCCGCCCGCATAGACACCCTCCTGCTTGTCGATGCTTAGCCACTGGTGTCCCTGATAGTTGAAGGACTCATTGAAACGCCTCGACTCACCACCATCCAACTCCATAATGGCTGCCGAGCCATAACGGCTAATTCGTACCACATGCCACTGGCCATCGTTGACAGCAATGGCTGTTAGGGCCAACAGATGCTCCTCGTTCCGCAGTGAATTCAGATTGTAACGGAACTGCAGCTGACCACGTCGTAGCTCTAAAATGGCATACTCCCTCTGATGCTGATCGCTCACACGGAACAGTTCTCCGGCCTGTTCTCGGGTGCGAAATCTTAACTGCAGTTGGGTGCTAAAGCGATCCGGTTCGAAGCTCAGTGCGAATTTGACATAGCTCTGGGCACGGAATGTGGCCGGAACGGTGGGTACATTGCAACCCGGGCCCATCCAGCCGGGTTGACAATGGCATTTGGCCTGCACCAAGCTAGCCACACAATTGCCATGATCCCAGCAGCGAGCCGTGTGCTCGGTCTTCATGCAGACCTCATCGGTTTGGGGACAGGCGGGAAAACTGTTGCGCGACAGGGCCGGAAAAGCCAAATCATAGTGCTCGGAATTGTGTACAACGTTGCGTATGCAACCATCAAAACCCTTGGAACTAAAGGCGTACTGCCAATTGTAGAGCGTCTGATCGAAGTGTTGCCTGTACAGGCCGCCCAGCTGCAATGGCTGATTGAGATTCAATGCCTCGGCAAACGGTGGAATCTGTCCGCGTGCCTGACACGCATTGTCATCGAATTCTGGCGGTGTGCCATCCTCCAGTTCGGCCACAAGAGCCGTACGGCAAAAGTCCACCACCATACGGACATTTTCGGCATCCCAAAAGATGTCCAATCGATGCCAGACACCGTCGTCCAGTGTCTTTTTGGTCTTGACGCGCAACTCCAAGGTGCCAGAGCCAAAATCGATAAGCAACCGGGGATAGCCCTGTTCCAGTTCAATGGCTATGAAGTCATTGATTACGGGTTCGCCCTGTTTGGGCGGCACAATGGGCCCGTTGTAAAGTATCAGACCATCCGGTTCGCGCGTAATAAACTCAAGACTCAAATGAGACTCGGCGCATAGCTCCAGAGGCGGGTACCACGCCCAGCCGTTGCCACGAAAACTCCTTGTCGACTGTTGGCAACGCGGTCCACCATAGCCCACGGGACAGGCCACACAACGGGGTCCATTACGGGTCTCCACACAGCGTCCGCCGTTAAAGCAGTGATGCGAGCGACAGTTGTAATCATGATCCGTAAAATTTCTTGCACGGCACACACACTGCGCGTACACCTCGAGCCGTACGCCTACTAAAGCGGTACGGTTCACACTCACCGTGTACGGCTTTTTGCCGAGATCAACGCGGGAGGTGCACGAACCGCTGGGACACTTGCCACGCCCCTCGTGCAGACATTCATCTATGTGCACCATGGTTATATTCAGTCCCACCTCCTGTTCGATCTCCTCCCGATGCATTTGCACTACTCCGTTGAGCCGTACGGCCTTGAAGTACGGCTGTTGTGTCGCTGATCGGGCGGCAAAATGCACATCGGTCAGTGGATACGGTGACTGTGAGCGCAGCTGCACGCTGAACACGTCCACATTATCACGATCGGTGTAAAGTAGTTCGGCAAGTTTGTTGCGGAACCGTTCCAGCTTGGAGGGTTCGACCTGTTGCTTCAGTGGGTTCCACGTACGCACAAAGTCCTCGTCAGTGATGTGGGACAGCCGCATGGACCCCGCCTGCTGCACTGCCTCCGCTGTAATGTCTCTCACTGTGACGCTTAGGTTTGCCGGTATGTCCTCCTGTCCGTGCTCCCTATCGTATACCTATAGGAAAGGAAGAATTATCAATGGTTGCCCTTAAACATAATCTAGAATTTCATAAAGATTAACCCCAAAAACCCTTTTTGCCTTTTTGGCCCCTTAACCCTTATCACTCAACCCACCTTAAATCGCAGCTGATAGCGACCACGTCGCGTACCCGCTCGCATGGTCAGAATGCCCGTGTCGGTATCAAGCTTGAAACGCTGATGCTCCTGTGCCTCCCAGTAGTACTTCTTGTCCGGTACATCCCAGTCGTCGGGATCGTTGACGTACACCCGTCCGATGGGCGTGTCCTGCGATTGGCCCTGATAGTTATAGACCAACACCGATTTGCTGCCCGGCTGCATTTTGTTGTCATTCACATCACCAATGGTCACCGTCAATGTGCTGGTGCCAGTCATGGCGGGTGCTCCGTTATCCTTTATCTCAATGGGTATGCTGAAGGACTTTTGTAGCTCACGGTCGAAGGGACGCAGCGATGAAATGATGGCCACCCCATTACCATTGTCGCCTCCTTTTTAGGGTTTCGGTATTTTTTTTTGGGTTTATTGTTGTTGCCGTACCGTTGTTGTTGTTGTTGTTGCCCCAAGCATTCAAATGACATTCATTTAGGGTTGTTCCAAGTTGTTTTTGTCGTTGGTTAAGCACATAAAAGCAGCAGCAAGAATAGAAAAGGGAAAAGAAATGCAGAAAATGAGAAAATTTTTGCCTTAACGGAAAGGAAATTCAAGACTTTTCTTTTGGCTCATTTGAAGCTAGCAAATGGCAATCAAATGGAGGCAATTCATGTTGTAAAAGGTTCTACTAAAGATACCTAAAGTGTTAATTTATATTAACTAATTTTTAACCCATTTTAAATTTAATAAATAACAGCTTTAAATTTAACAAAAAAAATGAAAATAAAATTCAGAAAAAAACTGTAAGTGTTTGTAATAAAAGTTAATAAATTAAATGCATGCACCGACCTGTCGCTGAAAGGATTGTTAATTACATAAAATATTAAATAATATTGTGCAATTTTCGTGGCGTTTTTAATGTCAAAATCCAGTAGTGATTATCGAATTTCAATGTAACCATATTAATATGCAATCAATATTTGCACGTAATAAAATATTAAATATATTACATTTGAGTAGTTTATACAATGTAAAAAACATTAAGTTTGTTCAACAGATATTCTTAAATTAGGCATAATTAATGGCATATTTAGTAGGAGCTTGTCATTTGTGTGGATTTCTGTAATGGAATTGATTTTGCATTAGCTTGATTAACAATTTATGGGAGTAATGATAGCTAGCCACCTTTAATTGGATACATTTTATACTAATTACACAAATCATTTAGGTATATTATGCAAATGAATAGTATCAGTTTTTGGAGCACAACAGATACCAATTTCATTATTTATTTATTTGTTTATGCCAAAGAATTTAATCGGCTTTTCAAATCAATTATTTATTTCGTCTGGTTCCCTTTAAAAAAAAATGTACCTTGAAACCCAAGCACGCGCCGACGACCCTTAGACGACCCATAAAGAAAAGTGAAAAACAATTTTCAAAGAAAAAAAATTGTCAACCCAAAAGTCAGAGACACAAAGCAAAAAAAAGAGGAAGGAAAATGGAAAATACAGGGCTTGTCAATGTCAGGATTGTATTCAAGTGACACCTCAAATTTCAGATTTTATTTCGATTCCATTTAGTTTTTTATTATTATATATATTCTTTTTTTTAATATAGATGTTTTATCGACAACTTAGAAGACCAATTTCATTTACGCCCGAGAGAAATGGGAATGAAAACAATGTCAGTTTGAGCTGATTTCCAGTGTGTGTCTTGGCCAGAAATGTGCCCTCCAGCTGACTACCAGTTCCCAGTTCTTTCATTGACCAATTTTGTTGTTTCACTCTCTCTCTCTCTCTCTCTCTCTCTCTCTCTCTCTCTCTCTCTATCATCTTTTCTGTTGGCTCTTTTTTTGTTTTTTTTTGGATAACTAACTCGGTGCACAAACAATGCTGATGATGCTGATTGTCTGTGGCATAATTCAATCACCATTACTATGCAAACACACTTTGGTCTAACGTTTTTGATTCTGATTGTGTTGAATGAACTAAACTCCATTGGCATTGCCAAAACCCAAAACACCCCAGACAACCAAAAACCTAAAACCCAAAGCCCAATTTAGGCCAACTTGACGGTTGCATGCTGCGTTTACTTGCCTCTTCAAATTGCAAGTGTGCCTTTTTCAGAGTCTTTTCTCTGTTATTTTGTTTTTTTTTTGTTTTTTATTCAACTCGACAGTAGATTAGTTACAAGGGAGTTGAGTCTCCCTCTCTTGGTTCATTCAATGCACACAGAATTGCGATTGATAATAAACGTAAATTGACCTGAGGTTGCCAGTTGCAACCCAATTGAAGCAAAAGTATTTGCATCTCGAGTCCATCACTTGCTGTTTAAATTTGTTTTTGAATCGTTTTAGTGAAGAGTTGCTCTATAAAAAAGTAATTTTTTAAGCGAAAAAGAAATTTTTTCATTTGTTTGTTCTTTTACAGCAAGTTTGACCCTTTCTTTAAGCAATAAATAAATATAAAATAAAGCATAGAAGATAACTACTCTTTTGAAGGGTTATTTGTTGATTAAAGTAAATCAAAACAAATTTTTTTATAGAAATTTTCTTAGAGCTTTGTCATTTTGCCTTTTCTTAATGGTGGTAAATATCTTAAAAATTTGTTTTTAAATTCAAATTAAATTCAGTTTCCAGCTTTATCTTTATCTAAAGTGGTATCTATTACCATAACTATTCTACTCTTAATAGATATAAATTATTAATTAGAATGTTAGTTAATAGCCTTGACTTACGTCTATCATATTCCACTTTGAATCCTGCACGTATTTCATCACTTGCCAATGGATCGAGTCGAAAACTGAAAGGAGCTCCATTGCCACGTTGTCGATCGTCCACATCCTTGGCGCCAACTTCTATGATCTTGCGCGGGGACACATTCTCGGGCAGTGTTGGTCTATAATCCTCAGCTAGCGTGGGTGCATTATCATTCACATCCTTGACCACAACTGTCAAAGTAGCTGTTGCCGTGCGTGATGGATTTCCATCGTCACTGGCCAAAATCAGCACATGATGACGATCCACAGACTCACGATCCAATGGACGTTGTATGCTAATTGCTCCCTTGTCGTTGATGGCAAATTGTCTACGACGATTTGTGGCTCTGACAATTTTATAGCTGACCTTTGAGTGTCCACCTTGATCGGCGTCTGTGGCTCGAAACTGTTCCAAAATTGTGCCCACTTTGGTGTCCTCATAGATGGACACTTCAATATGATCTCGTTCGAATCGAGGTACATTATCATTAATGTCTCTCAGTTTGACAACGACCCAGGAATATGCCACATGATACTTATCGCTGCCTCCATCATCGCCCTTATCATTCACCTGAATGCGAAAGCGGAAACCGCTGCTCTGCAGCGGATCCTCAAAGTCAAGTGGCTGTATTATTTTCAAGGATCCAGTGCCATCTGCATTTCGTACCATGGCAAATTTATCAGCACCAAATCCACTATTTGGTACCACTTTGTATTGAAATGAATTGGTTTCATCCTCATCCTGTACGGTGACTGTGAGTATGGGTGTTTCGGGTATATAGGTGCCATTGGTTTCGTCCACCTCCGTAAACCACTCGTCCTTCGTGAACTGTGGGGGCATGTCGTTGAGATCCTTGACGCGTATAGAGGCGGTGCCAGTGCCTGCAAATACAAGGGGAAAATAGGGAGGGGAGAAATTACAGTCAGTCATGTGACAATTGCCGGTCAAATACACTTATGTTCGTAAGCAGCAAGTACACTGACAAAATGAAAGGGTTTCGTACTAAAAATTGTAAAGAAAACTGAGTCGTTAAATGATGCCCGAGACTGTTTTATTGATTTAAAGACAGTCAAATTTTATTTAAAATTTTAGAACTTTCCAATCCTTAAAATTTGATATTTTTTATGAATATTTTTTTTAGTTTTACAAAATGCAATATAAGGAAAAATACTTTAGATTATAATGGAATCTTTTCCATAAATTTTGCGACTTTATCTATAAGTCTTAAATCTTCTTCATCAAAATTTTAGCTTTCTTTAAAGAAAAAAAGGTCTTTCAAATTTAGACGACAAAGTAGTCTTTTCTTGAGGTTACAGCTTTTCCTTGTTATTAACAGTCCCTAATTTTTACCAGTGCAGATAGTACATACCTTTAAGGCCACCGCCATCCATAGCGACCACCTGGATGGAATAGTCCGGTGTACGTTCACGGTCTAAACAGCAAACGGCCGTCTTGATGAGGCCCGTTTCTGGTTCAATTTCAAAGATGGGCGCACCGGTCTCCTCCTCGATGACGTTCTTCTCAATTGAGTAGATTAGCTTGGCATTTGTGCTCTCGTTGGGATCGTCATAGTCAATGGCAGACATTGTCATCACCGGGCTGCCGGCAGTGCCATTCTCGGTGACATTGCCAAAGTAGACGCCCTGCGGAAACTGTGGCGCATTGTCATTGATGTCCTTCAGATTAACTTGAATGTCCGCATAGCCGACCAAACCCTCACCGCCCTCATCCTGAGCGAATACGGTGAAACGCCATTGTGGCCGGCCATTGGGTTGATCTCGGTCTAAGGGCTGCAAAATACACAGATGAGAGAGGCGAGTGAGGAAAAGCGAGTGAGAAACATTTGATTTGCCAGCTGTTTGTCTGCTTGTCTATTTGTTTGCAAATTATTTTATGCCAGTGGCAGGAAACTGCAACTGAACCAACAGACGGAGAGTGAGATACTCGGACAGATGGACATATATCCGACATGTCTCATTGTCAGTTTTAGTTTCAGTTCCATGAAGAAGGACCCTGTGAACCAATGGTCCTGCTGTTCTTGCTCTGCTTGTTCTACAAGCGTTTGTTTACATCCCTGTGGTTAAATTTGCTTTGTCTCATATTAGATTTCTCTCATTAAATGAGTTATCCTCATGAAATCGCCACAATCCCAGTCCAAAGCCCTTCTTCGTCCTTCGTTCATCGTTTGCCGTTTGCCTTACCAACAAAATAAAAGCCATCAAATCAAATGAAATGTGTTCAATTTCAACAGAATGTTAGCATGTCATACCCTCCCCAAATGACGCCCATCTCTTTTCCAACCCGGTGAGTGTTACCTGTCACTGATCCCATTTAAATTATCCTTAAATAATGCTTACTCAGCTCATTTCGAATTTTCTTGTTACTGTTGTTGGCCATGCTTGGATTAAGCCTGTTTCAATTACATTGCGCAAAATCATTTCGAATATCTTACTCAATGCAAATTCAAATTACTTCGACCTGTATATATTTTTTTTTTTTGGAGACTTATTTGTTCTGATTTTGCTTACTAATTTCCAATTTAGATATGTGCCTTAGATCTATTTTAATGACTTGTCATCAGCCTTTTGTTTTTGTGGCAAAAGCCATTTAATCGACCTTGTCGAGCTTTTGTGCTCATAGAAATGAAAGAGCTTTTATTAAAAATTGTTAAAATAAATTACAAAATTGAGTTGCAGTGAAAGTTAATAACAAATTGTGTCCTTGAATCTGAATTTAAATCTCTTCTGTCAGAAATCAAATAATCTTTGATTGAAAAGTTTATTTAAGAGCTTGCTTTTCGTCAGTAAGTGAATTTAATTTGTTGAACAAAAACTCTTTTCATAAAATTAATTGCTTTCGAAATGTCAAGTCCGCTTATCACTTGACTTATTTGTAAAATGCAAGAAAAATATTTGAGACTACAGTTTAAAATTCCAGAAAATGGCATTCGCCCAATTAAAGCAAATGGAGGGAATCAGCATTCCACATTCCAGTGTCATGTGACACGCATCGAAAAAGAACAAGTTGAAACTATAGAAGTGAAGTCTTGGCTGTGAAATACCCGTTACTCTAAGTAAAACTCAAGCTTAAATAAAATTGTTGCCTACTTTTAGGTGCTTAAGTAAAAAGCATTTTAGTGGAATAAATGTTTAAGTTAATTAAATTATAGGCATTTTAAATACATTTTGAGTAAAAAATGTTAGAATACCTACTACTACTCTACTCGTAACGGGTATAAAGCTCGCTGAGAGCCCTGCGAGCATTAGCATTGGGAACAGCAACAGCAATTACAAATTAAATACCGCGTTGCAGCTGTCGAGTGTCGCCAGCTAAAAACTGAACGATCCAGCGCTATTTCCTTTCTATTCCGATTTTATACCCATACCAAAACAATTTCAACTCCAACTTTGCCAACCGTCAGGCAGCATTTTAAACGCAATTTTATGCGAGGCAACCACGCACCAATAACGAACGACGAATGTCATTTACATGTGGTTGCTTGTAGAGCGTCAAAACCACAAATGCCACATGCTGTCGCCCTCGCCCTCACCCCCGCAGTATACCACACCTCTCCCTCCCAGTTACTACTGCTGTCCCCTTTAACACAGTTACTAAAACAATAAAACAAATAAAGCAAGCCGCCAGTAACAGCAGCAGCAGAAGCAGAAGCAGGAACAACATTTGAACATTTGATGCAGCATATGAATACCCAGGGTTGGAGCTAAGCTGAATTGTGGCATGAAAATTGTAGCATGTTGATGCCACCCTGGCTGTGTTGCCACTGCCATTTGACTGGTTGTTGTTTTTATGGACTTTGTCTGAAATTAATTGGAGTTCATGTAGCTGGCATCAAACGTTTGCAGTTTTTATAGTCCACAAAAAAAATGTCGCTTTCCACTGAGCGACTGTGTGTGTGTGTGTGTGTGTAAGAGATTGTGCGGTTTGACACAGTTTTAAATTAATCATACGCCAACGAAACGCGTGGAAAGCTTTACAATCCGCTCGCGTAGTGTTAACAATCAAAAACAGGCCGCGGCAAAAAAATATTTGTTACATCAACTGTGACTCTGGAATTTTGGAATTTATTTTATTTATTTATGCGCGTGAGTGCGTGCGATGTATCAAAATATTTCAAAGCTTTTTTTGTGCAGTCTATAATGTAAATATTCCAAATTTGTTTTTGCCTTTTTCTTTAGTATACTTGATTGGCAAATGTGTGTGCGACTTTTCTTCTGGTTTTGAATTGAATTTAAAGCTGTAAAATAAGGCAATAAGTTGCGTTTACTTTAAGCAGAACTTTTAACTGTGGAGATCAGCTTTACATATTTATATTAAATTTTTAAATTTGTTTTAAAAGTAAGCTCCTTTGTCTTGGAAAATTTTTGAAATTTCAAGTATTTTAAATTAAGAGCAATTAATTTAAAACCTTTTATTAAAGTACTTAAAGGTTTCGCTAGTTCTGCTACTCCCAATTGATGCTATTAAATATTTATATGCCCTGCTAGTTTCTCAAATACAATGCAAACTAAATATTGACTATATGAATTGTTGGCCCACTTGTAAACAGCCAGCAGCCATATAAACCCAGTTCCCCTGCTCCCCTGTTCCCCTTTTCCCCCCTTTCAAGCTAACCATTAGTCGTTCCCTGAGCGCGTTGGGAAATAGGGAAATGCAAATGCTGTGAAAAAGGAAGTGAAATTTACACTCTCCACTCCGTCAGTTGGGGAATTTGACTGGAATTCATTTGAGTTTGAGATTCTATAGTGGCAGGTGTCGATTTCCATGGTCCTGGGAATGAAGTAAAATATGCTTAAATGCTATATGTAAGTGTCATTTACCTTGAGTACAAAAATATCGCCAGTTGTGCGATTTATATCAAATTTACTATTTGCCGTATTATCAGGGTCAATGCCCTGACCGGTTAGGAAATATACAATATTTATTGGTCTATCTACATCGCCATCCGTAGCAGTAACCTGCAAATATAAGAAAAGAGTAAGAATGAATAGGAAAGAAATCTGTAAAAATTGCATTAGAATGAGAGGAGAAGACAACAACAAAAAGAAAACGAAAAAAAATAACTGTTAAGCGTTTGGTGGCCTTTCCTGGACCTTACTTACAATATTCAGTCTATAAATTAAATATGCAAATGAGCAAAAACCTTTAAATGTCCAATAAAGGAGACGTACGTGGGCGCAAAAGGGGGATGCGATCGGTCGGAAGGGGGCGTGGTGACCAGTGGTTTTTGCATGCCAGATTGCTTGTAAATTTATGCTTCGATTTAGTATTTTTTTGTGTATTTTGTTTGTATTTTATTCAGTTTCCCTGTCCCTGTCCCTTCCTGTCTGTGCTTTAGTGAAAAATGCTAATATTACCGAGATTTATGTAATTATTCAATCGGCTTGTGGTTTACTTTTGTTGTTGTTGTTGTCTTTTCTCCCATCCGTCTCAAATGTTTTTATTTTGTTTCTTTTTTTATTGAGGTTTCTAAATGAAATCTGTGTTTTGGACAATTTTCTTGTGAGCACTTGGAATATTTTACTTTGACTTTCAACTACAGAAAATGTCTATTTTTCTTTTGTTTTTTACTTCTTTACTGTTACACAATTCTTTGCTACTTTTGGTCGATTATTAAGTTGATAAGCCTGGTAAGAAATTCAAATGAAATTCAAGTGTGGACAGAAGCTTATTAAATAAGCTTTAACAAAATATGATTAAAGTTACTGAAGCAATGTAGAAGATTTAAAAATATGTTAGTTTAAGGTAAAAAGGAAAAGTAGAGCCTCTAGAGGAATATCAAAAAATGAGTGTTTTGTTAAATTTACATTTGTTTAAACTTTATATTGTGATAGAGTATGGACTGAGAGTCATTTTAAGATATATTTGTACAAAAATAAGTAGCTTTGATAGTATTTATTAATTTGACACAATTACATTTAGGAGTCTTTTTCTTAAAAGAGACTTTTATCAGTTATTTAAAACTCTAGTAAATTTATTTAACCATTTCCTTCAACAAAAGACCTTAAATTCTAAATGCAAATAGTGCTTAGTTTTCCAATGCATTGAATACACTCTTCTTAGTTGACAATTTATTCAATTTAATTTCCATTACCGTACAAAAGCTTAAACAAACGTAGCACAAAGATAGTAAATTGTATGAAAACATGACAATTTACCCAGCAATTGTAGTGAATCTACCTATAAGTCTTCACAGATAGGGAGGATTTGCTGGCAAACATGCTTTCAAACACTTGTTAAGCCAATTAAAACAATTAAAGTCAGCTCTACTCAAACAATGTGATCACTTTTACAGCTATCATTGTGTATAAGGGACAAGACATTTAATGGAAAACAATAGATGTTAGGAGAAGAAAAACAGGGGGATGAAGGAGGAGGGGGAGAAACCCCCGATAATAATATTCTATTGCCATTTATATATGTACGAATGGCTGCTCAATGAAGCTGGCAGCATTTACGAGTATTTGCCACATTTACTTGGCTGGAGAGCAAGAAAAAAAGGCATTGCCGCCATGTGTTAAGTGCCTACAATATACCCTGTTCTTAGCACCCGCCACGCCCCTCCCTTTCGTCATGGACAATGCGACAATTTACGTTAAATGTTCAACACAATTTGATATGACAAAAGAGTTGTCTACGTGCCATCATTGTACCCATTATTATTGCCAGTATGTGCTATGCCATTGTCCTTTCAACAGCACACACTCACGCACACTCACTCATACACACTCACTCAGACACTCATTGTCAAAGACACGCATACCAATATATGTATGCAGAAACTCGTGGGCTCGGCATGCATAATTTAAAAGGTCTTTTCCCTTGTCGCAACATCAACGCGACATTAACAAAATGCAAAGCATAAATGTTTGTATTTCATTTTCATTTTCATTTTCCCCGCACTGAAATCAATTTGTTTCAAGGTGTCGAAGACAGCAACGAACTCCTTTTACTCCTTATCCTTCTGCTTCTCTGTTGTTATATATCGTTTGTATTTCGTACATAAATCTTCATAGACATACGTACATACATACATACATAGTATGCCATCGTTGTCGTCCATTATAGACAATCAATGTTCTGCTCAATGGCGCCAGTTTAATTTTTTACTTCAACATAAATGTGTAATTAAAAATTCGCTGTCCAGACACGAATGCCATTCAGCAGTCGACTTTACAGAGTGTTATTTAAATGTATATTTAATAAGAAAAGACTAACGGAATTTACATAACGAAGATTTTAATACTCTTAAAGGCTTTTTATTGATTTAGCGAGAATCATTGGTTTTGTTTTTCAAGAAATTCACAGTCTGGTTATCCTTTTACTACTAGATGATTTTAGTATATTTTATTTTTAATATATTAAATATTATTTCGTTTTTTTGTCATTTAATTCTTTTATAAATTTAACTGAATTTCTTTAAATTCATTAAAATAAATTACTTCAGCTTTATGTGTACTTAAAATCATTTCTTTTGTTGGAATTATTTTTCTGTCTGCTTTGATTGTATTGCAATTGTTTGCATTATTTTTTATCATAAATATATTCTATATTTTATTTATTATTCAATTGAAGCTTTTGCTGGCGTTTTGTAAAGAGCATTTAACCTTTTGCCACGCCGCAGATTGTTATTTCCTCCGTGCTGTTGATTGTTGTAAATTATGGCTTAAATAAAAGTCTCTGCAGCGGACTCATACACACACACAGACACAGAGAACACACACATGCAAGCAGTGCAGCACGCACACATACACATGCTTGTTTTCCCATATATTTCATGTAAGACCGTTCTGCAACTATCACGTTATTATTAATGAATGAGTATTTATTTTGTATTTACGGCTGAAAGTGCTCGGCTCAGTGAATCGCATGGGTACAGTGAAGCGTCTGCATAAAGAATATGGGCTTGGAGTAGACTCAACTGGCTTGCTTGTTTTTCGAGCATTGGCTTTTTATGCAAATTGCGTGCATTGTGCTGCTCGGGATTGTTATTATTCGTTGTTGTTATTGTTGTTGTTGTTGTTGTTGGTGGTGGTGGTGCTGTCAATATTTAAATTGCGTAAAAGCAAGAAGGCGATAATAAATGTGGAATTCGAAAATAATGATAGCAAAGAGACGTAAGTAGCAGCAGCAATATTTAAATTGTTGTGTGTTATTTAAATTTTAAGCAGCAAAAAGAATTTATTTACAAACTGTGGTCCAAACACGATTAAATTTTCATTTCATTTAATTATAGAAAACATTTTTAATGTTCACCAAAAGTAGGCAACAGTATTTGCAACTACTTATTGTAGATGCGCTAAAAAGTAGGCAGTACTTTTCGAAATACTTTTGCTTACCTGCAGAATGCGTTTGGGCAAATTTCGATCGTCTTCTTCTGTGATTTGTGTGCGATATGTTTGACGATCAAATACAGGTGGATTATCGTTAACATCGCGTACATTAATTACAACGGTGGTGTAGTTGTTCTTCCGATTCCGTGTTGCCTCCAAGCGCAGCTCATACTAAACCACAAAAAACATTTAAATACATTGTTAATTTAAGTTTTAATAAGATAAGCCAAATTTGTTTAATTTTATAGATGTTTTAGAAAGTTCTCATGCGGCTGTCAGTGCACAGTAATCAAAATTGATGTCAAAGTTTTGCCAAACAACTAAAAACAAAAAAAAGAAAGTGAATAGAACAAAGGACAACTCAACGTTGTTTGATGGAGCATCGACAGTTACGTATAGTATTCATGTATTTCTTCGCCCCTGGGGGTAAAACGGCTAGCAAATACGTTTCGACAGTTGTGTGCGTGCAATCTCGTTAAAAATTCGCAGTGGGAAATGTACCAACAGCTGTAGATCTACGAGTACAATTTGCCTCTTACACACACGCACACACAAATACACACGGCGTATTAGCTGTGTGTGTGTGTGTGTGTTTGTGTATTTGCATGTGCGCATATATATATATATATATGTGTATATATATTTTTGATTAATTTTTTTGCTCTCTTTCTGTGGACTTTCATCGCACTACGCAGCGTTGGAAAATTGTTCGTCTGAAAGTTTTGCATAGTTTTGCATATTTTTCTCGTGGAATCAGTAAGGCAGCAAAAATATATAAATTATGCATGCACAACCAAAAGTTGAGTCAAGAACCAGAAAAAATGAAAAGTTACAAAAAAAGGAAAAAATAAATAAAATAAATGACAACAACAAAATGCTTGTACATGCTGCAAGTTGAAGATGAGCATACAAAAATAACACAGACAACAACTAAAAGTTGCGACTACAGTTTTGAGTAGCGGCTGTCAGCAGCTCACACGGTAGACAAGAAGGGTGTGCGATATGTAGAAACGGGGAGGGGGAAGAGTATGCTTGAGACGTGTCTTTGGTGCAACTTACCCTTGGTCTTGTTTCATAGTCTAGCGGACTGGCCACGTAGATAACACCGGTTGTGTTCTGAACGGCGAATGCATTGCCTATGTTACCGCCTGTAATCTGGTATCGAATATTCGTCGCTGTAAGTGAAAAAGAAAAGAGAAGAAGAAGAAGAAGAAAAACACTTTTCAGTTGAATGCTTTACTTAATTTTGTCAATGGGTTAAGTTTGTAATGTCATTAAAAGTTAAAGAGGTTTTTGTGACATGGGCACACCTGGCGTATGCGCAATACAAGTTTGAAGTCTGCCATGTGCTGTTGGCATGTGCGTAATTAAGACAACATTGAAAGTCATTTCTTTTATGTTTGTACAAAATTAAATTTATTTTCTCAGCACCTCAGGAGCCAAAGATATTTTTTAATTAAATTAAACTCTCGCTGCATAGGATAATGAAAGAAGGTTCGCAATTAGTTTGTTTTGTAAGCAAATATTCACAGAGTTATATGATAACTCTGTCTAGAGTGAAAAATGTAAAAATAATTCACTTTCTTTACAAATAGTTGAGCATTAAAAATATTTAATTAATTGCTAAACAAAAAGTCTTTTGTGCTTTCAAAACTTTACTTGCAGCAAGAATGATCTCACGCAAAGATCAAAAGCCGTTGGAAATTTCAACAAAACTGTCGAATGACAATGAATGACAGCAGTAGCAGCAGAGAAAATAATTAAGTTTATTAAAAATATTTTCACAGTGCTACTGCCATTTAAAGAGCCTGAGCCTGAGCTTAAACAACGGGGCGTATAATTTACTTATTAAATGATTAAACAGCTTGAGAAAGTGTCAGCAGAAGAGGCAGAGAAACAAGAACACTTGTGCCTCGTGTGGAAAAATACATATACATATACATAGAAAATGGTTGAGTTGAGGCGGAGTTTGCAGCTCATTTATGCAAAAATGTAAAATGACAAACATTAGTGTAAATTAGCGACGCGTAAATCGCTTAACTCGGAGTCTAGCAACGTCTGCACGAACACACCAGCAACACAAAAAAAGGGGACACAACTTGGCCCCGATTTCTGAGCACATAAGATGTGTGTTAACTTTACAGCTTTCAGCTCAATTAAAGCGTGTAAGCATCAGGGCATATACGTGGGTAACTTGACTTGATTAACCCAAAAAAAAAAGAAGACAGAAAAGACAGACAAGCTAAGGATTGTGAGATAAGCCACTTTGGAAACCACTCTATGACAGATTAAATTGCGTTTAGAGTTTTAGATTTGCAGATTAACAGACTTTATTTTGAGACACACAGAGACTGTATGTGCTGAAGGTTACTGCATCTAGTTTGTTTAAATATTTGAACATTTACACTTAATTAAGGTTCTAGCTGTTTGTTTGATTACTTGCAAACACTTGCAGCTACCCTCGCATATAATTAAAGCGCCATACATAATATTACGTATACGCAACCTTTGACGGCACATAAAGTATGCACACATGGCAGACACTTTAAAGAATGCGCACATGTCGCTGTTTTAAATGCCACAAATTACACACACATAGAGGCACACAAAGCGGCACAAACAATGAGCCACAATGAGGGGCAACTGAGACCTACTACTACAGGCCTTAAGTAGTCCCCAGTCTCATGGTCTAGTCTTAGACAACGCCATTTATAATTTACGATGTCACGACGCCATTTTAAAATCACTGATAATGATAATAAATTAATATACAGACACCAGGGCAAATGCTGCACGGTTTGTCCCGTCGAGAATTCAACACACACACACACACATACACAGGGGCACCAACACAGCTGCTAGCCACGCATATCCTGTTTCTATTTTGTGATCTTTGCTGATGTTTGTGCTGCTGTTGTTGTTGCTGTTGTTGTTTTTATGCCATACTTATTTAGCATGAAAAGTCAGTTTAAAATGTTAAATAAAAAAATCGTTATTCCTGCTTCTTGCTTTCAGTTTTCTTATTGTTCATCTTCCTTTTTGACCTTACTTTATTTGAGTGCCTTTGAGCCATGCTTGGGTTTTGGCCCAAAGTGTTTTTATCGCTCATACTGCCAAAGTAGAACGATTTACTCGCCTCCACTTTTTTGAACCGAACTGAGCTATTGTTAAATTGTGTGTTTGGCGGTAAAATGCTTTATAGCATCAAGAACTTGAGATGATAATGGAAAGCCATTTAATGGCCGAGCAAGCCAATGTAAGAGCACAAAATGGGTAGGAACTTAAAAGCAATAATAAGAAGGGATTGCTTAACATACTTAAAACGAGACTTTACATGGGTATTTAATTAAACGTTGGCAGATACGTTTTAAAACTAGCAGCCGTGAATTTATTAAGCTTAAGCTTTAAAAAAATTATTATTTAAATACTTGAAGTTATAAAACTCTACCAAATTTGTATTTAAACTAGAAAGTATTTACACTTTCATACTCCAACTGCAAAAATAAAAATCTCCATCAAATTTTCTATTTTTTGCCATTTTTAACCACAAGATTATTGAACTTTTACTGCATTGGAAAATCTTTGAAAATCAAAATAAAATGCGACAAACTTCGTTGAGCTTAATTTAAGGATATCGGATCACCCAAAAACAGAAACGACTGTCGAACAAATTGTAAACATTTTGCAAAGTCCTCAGATGCTCGTATAATAAATAATTTTTGACGCTCATAAATTTCAAGCACTTTACATATATATGTATCGTATATAGAATTGTATGTATTTGAAGTCAGTGAAGTTTTACAGCTCTATTCCATACCATTTGCACTAGAAAAGTAGGCAAAGAAATCACATAAAAGATTGTCATGGTTGCCTGACTGCCTCGATTTTGTCCTTTTTTTGCACAGCAGGACCATTCGATTGTGTGTGTGTGTGTGTGTGTGTATGTATGTGGAGCCATTCATATATTATTTGTGAGAGTTTCACTTGGTCGTTGCTGGTACGATATGCGATATGGATTTCTATGTTTCCACCATTTGGCTAGCTAACAGCATTTTCTATGTGTTTTCATTCTCATGTTTTCGTTCTGTTGCTCAACTTTGGCAAATATTCCTACTCACACTTATATCTATGAGTATATTTTCCTATTCGTTTTCGTATTCTTTCATATTATTGTTTTCTGTGTGTGCCATGCACAGACGGCTGGTGGTGCTGCTGCTGCTGATGCTTTTGCTGCTTTTCTACTTTTACCAATTTTTTCCAATTCGGGTTAATGCTTTTTTCGCAGTCGTCAGTACGGCGTCGACGACATTGATGAGAACGACGGCGACAGTATGCGACAGGATAACGATTTTGCTCCTTTGCACAATGTTTGGAGCTGTTGCTGTTGCTGCTGTTGTTTCTGCCGTTCTTTCCCCTCAAAATTTCCACTTTCTTTAGTTTCATGGCTTCACTTCTGTTTTCTTTCGTTCTCCTTTCTTCTTCTTGTCATATCCCTATCAAAGTTGTTAAACGTTCTCAATGAGATTTTGAATGTTTCGATGCTGAAAATCTTTTTCGCTTCTACAACCAAAATCATGTCTTTCTCGTGCCCATAATATTTACAATGATAGTTTTTCGCTTGGGAATCAATACATACGTTGGAGGGTGTGTATTTATATGTGTACGCGTGTGTGTGTATGATATGTTTGCCTAATCATGTTTGTCTTTGTATTTTATGGATTTATTCATAGAGCTAGAGTGTATCTTGTATTGTGTATCTTTGTCTTCAATGAGCCTTTATTTGTTAATATTTGGTAAATATTTGGCGTACATGGCGTATGCGCAATAATATTTTCACAATGGCCACACACACACACACACTCCGGCGGCATATTAAAATAAACAAAATGTTTATTACGGCACAACGCAATGAAATTCACAAAAACTCGAATTGGAGAGAAAAAAAAACAGTATTTTCTATGGCTGTATGTGGAAAATACGATATATTCAAAGCCATCTTTTAATATTTATGCATTAACGAACCGCACATAGGAAATTGCCAAATTGGTTCTTTCCTAATGTTTATGGCATCATTTATGTAAGTATTTATGTATTTATGTACGTACAAGTTCAATGTCGTTTTCTGCCTTTTATGTATAAGCAATGGCATTAAAACGATATGAGTCTAAAAGTTAATGTGAAAACGCCACACACAATGACTTCTGCAAAATCATAAACGTTGACAATATTTGACTGATTATTCTTGAAAGAAATTTATGAAAGGAAGTATTAAATTATTCATGGAAGCTTATTTGACGAAAATATTAACTGTCCTTGGTTTGCATAGTATGAATTTTAAGTGAAAATCTTTCCTAAAATATCAGCAGTATCATAACTTTGTCAAAACATGACCAATTTTTAAACAAATTTTTATTTTGATTAAGGTTTGAAATCTAAGTTGATTCTGCATTAAAATCTTATTTTTTTATTTTTAGATCTAAATTTTTTTAAAATTTTTTATTCTCCGACTACGACACTTGCTTTCCATCTAAATTATAATTAACCCTCCTATTTCCCCTCTACTCTCTTATCCTTCTTACTTTCATAATAAAATGTTATTGGCGTTTTTGTCACACTAATTAAATACTTCCCTGCTTTCACTAACTTTTCTAGCGACCCTTTTTGCCACCAAACAGCAGCCCTTTAGTTAATTACAATTAAAAGCAAAGCTGATTAAATCAATGGCAAATTTATGCAACAAATTGTATTTAAGCTTTATTTAAGAACGTTGAAATAAAATCCAATGCCTTTGACTTGGAAAACTCCAATGAAGACAGTGACAAATCGCATTAAATAATTAAATAAGAAGTTCTGTGTGTGTGTGTGTGTGTGTGTGTGTGTGTGTGTTTATGTAATACAATCTATACTCACACTCATTGTGATCCTTGGCGTTGACAGTGAGAACGGTGCTCTGCAAATCGGCATTTTCATCGATTTCAGTCTCGTACAGAAATCTATCGAAATATGGCGGTGAGTCGTTTTTGTCGGCAATACCAATGCGTACAAATTTTGTAACTGCAAATGAAAATGAAGAGAGAGAAAAATCAAGCAAAAGCCACAAATAAGAAACACATACTTATATAGAGATATAGTATATATAGGTTTAGATATACTTATTATATAGTGTGTGTGTGTGTGTGGTATATGAAATGCCAATAAGGAGCATTAATTATGACAAAATTTATCGATTGACAAATTGGTGCGCGTGACTTTGGCATTTGAGAGTGTCGTAAATTGTATTGGTTTATGGGAAAAACGTGGCATGCATAAAACTGAGTCCTGGGCATCACATCAAGCTGTATCAAGCTGTGTTGCGTAATGAGCATAATTAAATTGTCAATGAAATTAATAAATATAAACAGCTCCCTTGTCACTTAACAACAAACAGACTTCTCAGACACAGCTTTCTACTCTCTCAGTCTCTTTGGGTGCATGTGTGTGTGTGTGATTAGAAATTAGAAAACATTTTGTTTCAAAGCAAAAACTTTGTAGTTTGTTGTCTCAACCAAACTTGCCACAAAGTGCAAAGCTGCAAGTGAAGCTGCAAACACGGCCCCGCCCTCCGTGCCCCTCGCTGCCCCTTAGAATACTATGTATGTTTTTGTTTTTCTCTTTTATTTGCTTATTTCCTGCTAATGTCTTACTAAACCAAAACTTGTTTAAGAGTTTTCTACTTTAATTTTTTCTTATTTCTTTTACATTTTAATTAATTCTTTATGCAGTAGCTGTGCAGTAGTCCAACTGTCTTGTAGAACTCAATTTTCATGCAAAAGTTTTGCAATAAAATGTGAAGTGATCCCAAGTTATTCTTGCATGATTTTATTACAACTAAAGTTCAATAAAATTTACAATATTAAATCAAATGTTAACAGTATTTATATGTTTACTACATATACCTATTCATAATTGGTTTATTTTACAATGGCAAAGCCATTGAAAAAGATTTCTTCAAGTGCACTTTTAGAGCAGCCCGAGGGCGAGTGTGGAAAGTTTTTTCTTCTTTACAAAAGTTGAGTTGAGCAACATGCGGAAGCAATAATCTGCTTTTCCTGTTAGAATTTTATAGCAACTGCATCTTGTGTAAACACAAAAGGTTCTGGCATAAGCTGCTGCTGCAAAAAACTATCATGTATAAATAAATAATAATACTACATACATATATGCATTTTCTACCAAAATAAATGCTGTAAATGCAGTAAGTGAGTGGGAAAATATAAAAGAGAAAAAGGACGCTGAACACACACACACACCCACACATATGCAGGCACACACACATACGGTCACACATCATAAAGTTGTTGGGAAAATTAATATTGCCAGCAGGCAGTCGACAGACGAGCAACGAAGCCAGGCACTCGTTGCGTATGCGTAATATTGAAAAGACGACAGTTGCTTGGGCGATACTTTGCCAGCCTTTTGCTGCTGCCGTTGCCATTGCCATTGCCGTACCCATTCGCCATCGCCCTGAATGCATAAAGCATTTTATTAAACGCATTTCCCATTGCATTTTAATCTTTTACATGACATTTTAAAGGCTTAAAAATGCATGCCATTTCAATAGATGCATATCTACCTATACTCTGGTAGTTGTGTGTTAAATGCCTGCTCAATAGAAGCATGCTCTCAAAGGCTTCTTATTGAGAGAGCTCTTGATAAACTAATTTCAAAATAAATTTTATTAGAATTTCTACATATTGTACAACAAACTGTATTTGAAGTTGGTCATGCTTGAACCTAGTTTGAGTACATTTGCTACTTAAAGGTTTGTAAAAATAGTAAGCTATATAAAGAGGAATGAAAGCTGCAAAAAGTTATTGTAAGTAAAGAAACTATTTACAAAGGAATATATATGTTATTAATCTGCCTAAGAATTAAGCCCTTTAAGCAATATTTCCTTATTTAAAGTTGAGAAAATATATTTATTTTAAAATAATTAAATTCGACTATTGATTAACTCTTACAACTGACTTTGAAATCATTTTTCTGCTTCACATTGCGGTCAGAACAGTATTCAGGTCAGTGACTTTTAATTCAGTGTGTATAATAACAAACAAAATAAAATCTAATTTAAAACTGAGCTCAAGCTTATTCAGTTTTCGAGAACAGACCGACAGCAACTGAACGAAATACACGAAAATCGAAAAAAGCAAAAGAAAATGAAAATGAAAAATGAGCAAAAGTAAATACACAACACAAGCAACTCTTTCGAGGCAACTCAGGTCAACTCAAGCGAACAATTCCTGCAAATAGGGCAACAAACAAAAATAATAAAAAACTGAAAAAACAAGAAAGAAAAGTACAGTCGGGCACGCCCGACAGTATAATACTCTCTGCACTTTTTTTTCGATATATGGTTATGTTAAGAAAATCAGTATTGGTATATTTGTGAATATTTGACAAAATTTCAAAGGTCAATTCTCATGATCCAAATCTGACAAAATGGGTTCGATTTTGAGAATTTTAGATTTTGATTGCGGATAATTCTGCTTGTTGTCCAGAGCATAAAAAGGTATGACTTGTTAAGATATCGCTTCATTTGGCTGAGTTATGCTCAGTCAAAGTTAGGAAAGTTGTGCATTTTAAATATTGACCATATCAGACACCATATCTGAGAAAATTTGAAATTTGACAAAATGGGTTCGATTTTGAGAATTTTAGATTTTGATTGCGGATAATTCTGCTTGTTGTCCAGAGTATAAAAAGGTATGACTTGTTAAGATATCGCTTCATTTGGCTGAGTTATGCTCAGTCAAAGTTAGGAAAGTTGTGAATTTTAAATATTGACCTGTGGACCACATATCTGAGGACTGTTTCATCCATTTGTGCTGTCTCTAGGTACCTTCCTACCAAAATTGGTACTCATAAGTGTATATCGACTCGGCTTGTGATGATCATTAAGAATATATATACTTTATGGTTTCTGCCACGCCTCCTTCTGCCTGTGACATACTTTTCACAAACCCAATACTCTTCTCAATACTCTTGCAGAAAATATTAAAATCCAAAATACTATAAAGAAAAACTTCCCCAAAAAAACAGAAAGTATTTACAGAAGCGACTCAGGGCAACGCGTAGGTGAACAATACACTAAATAAATACCTGTACACACACAAACACACACCCAGACACACTCGGCACAGAACTATGAAATTGAATTTGCTTTTTGGCCTGCACGTCGCCCCATTTTGACTTAATTTTTGGCACTCACAAAATAGAGAAAGTGGTGAAAGGGGGATGGGAGAAAGTAGAATGTAGAATGTAGAAAGGAGGCTGGTTGCATGTTTAAGTGGCCTTTTTGTTGGTGTTAAATTGAGCAGCAAACGAGCGCCAGGACGAGTGCCAGGATAGAGCCTGGCAGCCAGTCAAAAGGACTCACTTTAAACTATTAACGTGCATCATAAAGTGCCCCTTTCTTCCCCTCTCTCTTTCTACTCCTATCTCCCTCTTTGTCTACCCCTTTTTTCCCAACCGACTGTAGAGCTATTTATGGTCTCATAACTGGCACACTAACAGCCAGGTCTACCCCACTCTTCCTACCTTAGCATATGTCAGTCTATGAATGACTGGCAGCAACAAGAGCTTCTGTAAATACCAACACACACACACACACACACACACACACACACACACACACACACACACACACACACACACACACACACACACACACACACACACACACACACACACACACACACACACACACTTACACTCTCTTTCCTATGCTGAACTTTGTGTCTGTCTTTTTATTTTTTTTTTACTCTATTTTTTCTTTATTTTCCTTTACTTTTTTATTATTAACGGTAGCGCTACAAAAAGTGGCGTCAAATGTCAGAGCTGCTTAAATCAGCCATGGCAAACAGCAAAATGTGTGGGCAGAAACAACTCAAAGGGGCGTGGCAGGCGAGGGGGGCGGGACTGGAAGTGGAATGAGGGTGCAACAAAGTAGTTTACTGAGACGGAAGTTACGTTTTTCCAAAAGAGCAACAAAGCGCATCACATTTAAGGTGACAGCAGTTTGGGGGTCAAAACATTGTAGAATTTTTACTGGAGCCTTTTTTTTTGTGTATTTTGTTTTCTCGTTTTTTATTACCTGTTGTTGCTGCCTCTGTTGCTGTTGTGTTTGATGTTTTGGCAAATGCTGTTCATGATGTGTATTCATGCAATGAATCAAAGGAAAGTTGTGGGCATGAAAAACTTTTAAGCTGTCAGCCAAAGGACTTGTTAGGACTCGGTGTACAGCACAAAATTGGGACTTAAGTTAATGAAAATTACATTTAATTAAAGTAAAATATGGTTTGGTTACATAACTTTAAAAAGTTTGTGTTAATTAATGTGCAAAACTTATGGTATAATTAACTTGTTTAAAGTGTTGAGTTAATTACTTAATAAAACTAATATTTTTATAACTTCTGCTAAAAAAGTCTTTTAAATTATTGATTTTTGATTTAAAATAAACAGAAATACTGTATGTTAAATGCTGTTTAAGTATATAATTTTTAAATAAAAATACTTAATACTATTTGCTTAAAAAAAACAATGTTTTTTATAACTTCTGTTAAAAGGCCTTTGAATTTATTGATGTTTGCTTTAAATTCAATAGACCAAAAATACTTTGCGGTTTATTTATTTGTGTGTATTTATTTTGACTGCCTTTCAAGTCGTTAAATATTTGTTGAACTTTACTTTGTAAATTAGCGGCACACGCAAATTGCACAGGTAATTACTAGACCTACCTAATAAGCAGTATAATTTACACATAAACACGAGAGCGGCAACAACAAAAACTACTCGAAATTTTGGATATACTGAATCAGCAAAAAAGCCGCAAAACGCAAAAACGCAAAAACCTCAATTTGACTTACAAAGTAAAGCAGAAAAAAATGTGTAAAGGAAGAAAATCACAATTAAATCCATTTAATAAACTCGTTGAACCCCAACGTTATTCGAAATAATGCCCTTGGGGCAAGTACAACCTCGGCCTCGGTTTTTGTGCCGTGCAGCTCATTAACTTTGATGCCGACCGCTATATGATATTCTCTGTGTTGTTGTTGTTGTTGCTGTTGTTCTCGTTGTGTTGTGAGTCTTAGCGGCTGATGGGAAATTTCAATTAGGCAGCGAATCAACGCAAAAGGCAACAGCTATGTGTTAAGCCGCCAGCAAATATAAATATAAACATAAATATATATATTTATATATATTTGTATGTGTATATATTTTTATACTTTTATATTTGTATTCATTAGCCATCGGGAAGCGGGCACAGAATGGCCAAAGGATAACTTCCGGTGCTGGTGCTGGTGATGAAGCTGATGCCGCTGTCACTGCCGTTTCCGGATGTGACCTGCACTTCAAACTCAAAACAGAACTCAGTTCAGCTCAACTGCAACCCGCTGTTGATGCTGTTACTGAAATGTTAATTAAACTTATGAAATGTTACCCGGTTTTTATGCTTTATAATATCAAATTCTCTGCTGCCGTCTTAACCAGTTCTCCTTCTTGTTGCCATGACTAATTAAAAATTGCGCGGGCAAAAAAAAAAGAGCTCGGCAAAAAAAACAGAGAGAAAAACACAACAAAAATAAAAGTGAAAAGTGAGCTCAGTGACAGACGGCAAACAAAACGCACAAAACAACATTTCGAAATCCATAAAAAAGAAAGATGGCGCAGAGAAAAAAAATGTATATAAATATGGCGTACAGCAATGGCAATGGCGATGGCGATAACGGTAACGGTAACAGCAACGGTTGATGAGTTGACAAATATTTTGTCAGGCATAATGAGTTGTTGCTGCCAGTCCCTGTCAAGGTCTGCTCACTGTTGTTCATTAACAGCTGCCAGGGGGGGAAAACAATGATAGAGACTGGAAATTTGGTCAGTCCGCAGACCGTGTTAATTACGACCCATGTCCGTTGAGGGTCAGCTGCAATTAAAAACTTTTTCGCTCGCTGATTTTAATACATGTCGAAAGAATTTTTGCTTTTCTGATCAGTTTCGACAGTCGTGTGTAATAATCATGTTACTTTTCAGCTGCTTTTACACACCTCTTCTTGTTCTGCACCTAAAATAATTCTCTGCTCGTTTTGATAAACGTTATCATTATCTTTTTGCCAGCAAGTTAATTTAAAAGGTTCATTTACGACAATAAATTCAGGTAAAAACTAATTAAAAGTCTTCCCACGCAACACAAACACACACACACACCGACAAACACTCACATATACACAGGTACTTAAATTGTGCTGCTGGCTAAATTAGTTATATGTATTTGAATTGTCAAAGTCAACAGCAGACAGAAACCCTTTGACTTATAAATAGATCAACATTTCATATAACTCAAGTAATTTAAGCTTTACCAGCTATCGCCTTAAGCACTGACAGTTTGACACATTACGCATACGCAGCATTACCCCTGTCAGAGGAACACCCCTAATAATAATAATGAGTAGAAAGTTTTTTCTCATTTCTTTTTCTGCATATCGAAGGCAAAAACTTGTGTCGCAAAACTAAATCCAAAATACATGTGTAAACACAATGTAGAGATTATCATAAACTTGGTTAATTTATTACACAATGTTTGCGGCTTTTATGCGTGATCATGAGCAACGTTAACTGCCATAAGGATTAAAATATTCTGTTGACAATGAAAAGTAAACAAAAACACAAATAAAAGAATATAAACAATTGTATTTGTTATATGTTTGTTATTATTTATTTGTTTGCATGCAAGAAATAAAAACTTAATAAGTAAATTCAGAAGTTTTTGAGTTGATTTAAGGTTTTTGCATTTGTTTGTCTTTTAAAGAAAATTAAATTTTATGTAAAATAATTTATATAAATGTTTTTTCTTTATCAATCTCTTACAACTCTTTTGAAATATACAGAAAATATAATTTATATTTATTTGTCAGTCTTTTCTGTATTAGTTCCCCAAGCTATACAACATAAACTCCCCGCACATTATTATTTCAAGAAGTAAACCCTTTCTTTGTAGCACTTTTTGTGCTCTTGAACATATGACAGTCATTAGTTTAATGACTCTACTGGTGCTGCTGTTGTTGTGCTTATGTCTGAGCCTAGTCCTCAGTTCTTCGTCTCCATCTCTATCTCAGTCTTTGGTCTTTTATATTAATGCATCCATTAAAATGAAAAGCGAATAAAATGTTTTACATTTAAGTTGAAGTCGCAAACGCACTCAGAAAAGCCACTCGCAAAAATATTAATGCATATTTAAAAAGCTTGAAGAGAAGAACATACAGACAGACTAAACAAAACACAGGGGAATCATTAGTTTAGGCACACACACACCACACACACACCTTACGCATACCCTACACACACCCTACACCCAAATAATACCTACAAATATCATGAAATTTTAACAGACAGTTGCTCAGAGCTGTATATAATCATATATGCGAGCACATTCAACTACTTAGTTTATTTGCACACCAACAACACACACTTAAACACACTCAGGCACACACAAATTGCTATACACACTTACCCAAATAGGTGCTATTTGTCAAAACCCAAAAGATTTTTAATGGATCGACCATAACTACGCAGGCAAAAGCAAACTCAAACGCTTTTTACAGTAGCTAATGTTGTTGCTTTTATTGCAGTTGTTGTTGCTTTAGTTGCTGCTGTAGTTGTTGTTGTTGCTGCTGTTGCACGACAGCAACACCTTTTGTGCCACGTTGCCAGTTACCAGTTGTTTACTGCCAAACCTAGTGGCACAACCAGCAATTAATTTGTTGTTGGCTGTTGTCTCTGGTTGCTGTTGTTCCTTTTGCTGTGGTTCTTGTTGCTGTTGCTTAGCCGAGGCGTGAAGCTTTGTAATTTCAGTTTGTTGCACTTGCCGTGAATGATTAAATGATAAATGCAACTGCTTCTAGCTTTCAAATACTTTTGTTCTGTTTGCTTTTTCCCTTGTTGATTTCCTTTACTATTTTTAATGATCGTCGTGGGGCAGTTACTGCTGTTGTTGTTACTGCTGCTGTTGCTGTTTCCTTTGGTGCCTTTGAGGTATTTTCGTAATTTGCGTTGTGCACTTTTATGGCGTTTGCATAAATCGAAATTATGCGCGTTTTTCATAGTACTAAACAAATATATATATTTATTTAAATTATTTTAATAATAAACAAAAACAACACACATTTCTTCAAGAGTATTCACACCTTTTTAGTCTTTTGATTTATTTAATTTCACTTTTTTCGGCTTCTATTTTGTTATTATTTTAACTGTTAATTAAATCGCGTTTTATTCAGTTCACTTTCATTCATTTTATTTCAATTGCAGCATTCATTTTAAGTAAATATTATTGTTATCACCATATTTTAAATGTTTATTATTTCATCAATCATTTTTAAAGCATTTTTTCTGTTTTATTTAAATTTCCTAATTGTTTTTATATGATATTTTATGCCAAAATAATTTGAGATATTAAAAAAAATGCGGTAGTCAATAAAATTCAAACAAAATCGTAAGTAAATCTTCTCTTATTGAACTGAAGGTTTACTGTTACAAGCTACAAAATGGTTACCAATGTTTCTCTTGCATAGAATTGTTTTTGGCCAACGGCAAGGTGTTTACCTTGCCCAAGATTTAGCAATTAGAAGGGGCTTGAGGCTTGGGGCGTGGTGCTTGGGTTGCTTAGAAATTCTCAATCGCACTTCAAACAGTCGCTGCCCAGTTGGTTGTAACAACAGTTTATGGCCATTAGCGCTGTTAGGGAATAAACAAAAGGCACCAATTAACGCAGCTAAGACTTAGGCAAATGAGAGACAGAAAGACAGAGAAACTGAGTAAGGGTACAACGAAGTAAAATGATTTTATCCTTGCCTTACAGCCTTGACCTTTATCTGCAGGCGATGGTTGGAATGCTGAAGCACCAGCTGTCGTTGTCTGTAAATATTTAATTGTTTATGCCATCGTCAAAGCACACTTTGCTACTGAAGGTACTTTTAATGTAGAGACAAGACAGACCAGTTTACTCCCTTTTGGTCCCTCTTGCTCCACCACTTTTCCCTCTCATTTTCTCGCCCATTTTCCCCGTTGAGTCGAGGCGATTAAAGCTTACGCAAAGTAATTAGTAACTCAATTGCTTTTCCGCTAGAGCGTTGAGTGTTGCATACAAATGGGTACCGCTATTGGCGGTTTTCTTGGCCTGTATTTTGTGAGCCATCAGCTTGAGCCCGGTTCATAAATTATGCATAGCATATTTCCACGAACTCGTCACGACATTAATGGTGCGACAAAAAAGAACAGAAAGAGAAAACCATTTCACTCAAATCAATTGGCAAAATGACAGCTAAGCTATGCGTAAATATTATCAAATTCACTGCAATTGAGGTCAGAGAAATTAACGTCAGAACTGGGTAACTTAAGCTGGTTGTGTTCCCATTTTTTTCCTTTACTATTTTTTTAAGCCAACTTATGCAAATTGATGTCGGTTCAGCTGCTGCTGCTGCTTTAGCTCATCAATGTAGCATTTTGCAGTCACAGCTTAAAGAATGCTTAAGATTGTTTGTACTTTTCCCCTTAAACCACTCCCACTTCAACTCCCACTTCACTCCCCTTTGGCTGTCCAGTTTTTCTTGCTTTTGCTCATTTTTCAGCATTACTTTTGTGATAGAAAAGTATGAGTATAAAGCACTACGTTGCTGCACAAATTTTGAAATTGCACTTTTCCGCCAAAAGACAAAAAAAAACAACGAACAGAAAGAAAAGCGAATGCCCCAAAAATAGAAAATGGAGAAAAAGGGAATGAGAAAAGGGAACCTCTTGCAACTTTTGCCGGAAATACAAAAGCATAAACTTTCCGGCAAAGTCCAGTCCAGAAATAAAGCGAAAATTGTGGCGGAAGTTTAATGGACATAAACTTGCTAGCTGATCCCGCCAAAAAGTAGGAAATACGCCAAGTAAATTAGTCGCAGAACCTTCTATAGTTTGCCATTTGCTGTTGGCCAAACAAGCGACCGACAAGCGAAATGAATGCAATTTCTTCATTTCTCCATTGGAAATGCAATATTATTTTACTTCAATGATTTCCTACAAAAATATTAATTACAGCATTGCAGCCATTCTCTCTCTCTCACTCTCTCTTCTCTCCTTTCGCTTCCCTCACAGCCAGAAGGGAGCTGAATAGAAAGTTTTGCTAGCTTTGAAAGTTCCCTACAAATTGGTGAATGCTTTGACAAATTATGGTTTATCCTTAACCCTTCTAAATAATAATAGCTGCAGTCAATTAGTACAGAGCTTATAAGTTAACTGTGTACATTAATTAATTAGAAAACTAGTTTTGAAACAAGTTAAAGCTTTAAAAAAGTTATATTCTAATTTTAAATCGACTAAGAGGAATTTGAATGGCTCAAAAGCTTTTGTTGTACTCAATTTGTTATTTGGTTATCTTAATTAATTAGATTTATCTTTCAAATCAAATTGATTCGAAGCAAAAGTGCTGAAATATCAAAGCTGTGTAGGAAAAATTTCCTTCAACTAAATTAAAAATACAAAATATTATTAATAAAAAATCAAAGTATTCATAATGAGTTTCAAACTAACGGGCAAAATAGTTAACTTGTTAATCATGTTAATTATACTACATTATACTCCCTTTTAATGTCAAAATGAAATTTAGTTTCAAGAGAAATTACCAAACAAAATGGCAGATGTTGTATGCAACAAGCTGAAAAACAAATTTGCGTAACTGCTTCAAGCGACAAAGTTGTTGCTAGCTGGCAAAAGCTTGCGTCTACAATGTATGTTGTTGTTGCTGATGATGTTGTTGTTGTTGTTGCTGTTGTTGCTGTTGTTGCTGCTGTTGCGAATGACAAAAGTTTTGACTTTGTTTTCCAAACTGTTGACGTGCAATTCAAATGAGTTAACAACGCAAGAAGTGACCTACATAAGCAAAGACAACAACAGCAGCAACAACAGGAACTGAAACAACCAGAAATGTTGAAAAAAAAATGGAACATGAAAAAGTGGCGTCACTTGAAGCAACAACAGCAGCGAGTTGAGAGGCCAGAAAAGCGTACAAACATATGTTCACCTCGATGTTGTTATTGTCGAAAGACAGGGACAAAGCAAGAGAAAGAGAGAGAGAGAGAGAGGGGGAGAGTTTGTGTTGTTTGCCGTGTTGCACGTTGGAAAGGATAAAACAATTATAAGCAGCATATCCGCAAAAGTGGCAGATTGCCTGTTGCAGACAATGGCGGCAAGTGTTGAGTTGTTGTTCTTGTTTTGGTTGTTGTTGTTCTCACAGTTGTTGCTGCTGTTGAGTGCACCGTTCGCCACTCACTGTTCACTTCTGACTGATGTGCAATTTGCGTCCAAGAAACACTTGGCGGTGCAACAAAACGCGCCTAACTATTCAATTAGCACAATGGAAGTACTGCACGTGCATACAAACCGGAGAAGGGGCGTAGGGGGGTCAGAAACGGAAGCGTGGGGTTGGGGGGTGCTACCGGAATAAAGTAGACAACTTGCAACTTCCTGTAATTTGTGCAAGTTGCAACTTGAAACAAAGTGCTGCAATCTCAAATACCAAATATTCAATCGTCTGCTTAGACCACCAACAGCACCACCACCACCAACACCACCACAGCAACAAAATTCAAACTAAAACAAAATGTAATTAATTTGTTTTACCAATGGGCGTGGCTGTGCCTCAAGTTTCTTGCCAACTTAACTGACTGTGGAGAGTCTTAGTTTACGCCGACTTGCATTAATTTCAGAAGTAGGCAAAGTGAAACAGTTTCAGTTGAGGCAACACGCAGACAACTTGCAACCGTTGCGGGGAAGTTGTTGAAAGCAGAACAGCTTGACTACTGTTGCCAGTTGTACATAGTATTTGGCATGAATGCTTGCGCTTGGCTTAAAGGATTTGGCTGCTGGCCCCTTGGCAAGGAGTATTGGCAAATCAAGTGGAGGCAAGTCTCTTGAGAGCATCAAAATTTGCACAGCAAGTTTCGAAACAATCACAAGACAGAATGAAATGTTGATTGTGTGGCAACGAGACAGGGAAAGAGCCTCTCTGACGTCACAAGCGCCGTAAGTGCTTAGCAATGCATAAAGCAGATGATGAGCTGCTTACACTAGCAACAGATTTGAGCTGAAATAGGCTTTCCTATATACATTAACTTAAACATGATGGAAATTCACCTGAATTCTACTTAATTTAACCACCGACTAAGTTATACCCATTAACAAACTATTACGTATACGCACTGTTAATAGACTTGAAGCAGATTTATCTTTCTATTACGCAGTGAACAACTCACTGACTGTATAAACAAATGAATTTAAATTTTTTAGCACGTGAAAACCTCATTTGTTTAATGCTATTGAACTGGCAAACGGCTCTATTGTCACACCGACCTCAAATCGTATTACGTATTACAAAATAAACGATTGTATTTTAAAGCTGTCATAGATACAAATACAAGATTAAAAGTCAAAACGTGCTCAACAAATTGAATGAGATTCTATAATTAATTGGCTATAAGAGACAACGATTTAATACTCTACTTGTGGTTAATTTGAGTTACGTATCGCATATATAAAATAAAATATAATTCAGTTATAGCCAACTTAACTATGCTCAGAGCTACCTGTGTGTGTAGTGTATTTAAATGGTAGTGTATTTAAATTGTATGCTTTTTTGGGAGAGAAAACAAGTTTGCCGTTTGAGGGAGACAGCGAAATTGTTGGCATTCGTCAAATACTTGAGTGCTCCAAATAACTAACCACAAGTGCAAAGCATACAACACCGAAAAAGATACAGACAAAGGTGCAGGAAGTGAGAAAATAACATTTCAGCTTTGCCAGTACAGTCGACACTCCCTCCAACAGACAGACAGTCACTCTGTTTGTCAGTTAGTCAGTCAGCCAGTCAGTCTGTCATTCATTTAGTCCACCAGTAAGGTGCTTAAACAGAAATGTCCGTGTCTGTAGTGTCCGTGATTGTGTACAGTTGTCACTCCAGTGTCCTTTGAATGGCAAAAAAAAAAGGTCCTTATGCAACGTGTCGAGTCGTCATGTCGTATTTGTTGCCATTTCGAGTATATTTATTGTGCTTTTATTTTGTCAACATTTCGCTTTGGTCATATGAAAATAAATTCAAATGATTTATTTACGAGCATTTGATTTATTTGATTTTCAGCGTTTACGCTTTACTTTCTATCTCTGTCTGTCCCTCCTTCTCTCTCTCTCTCTCTTTCTCGCTCATTCACGGACCGACTGTGCCGCCTACTCCACCATTTTTATTATCATCTGTATGTGTACGTATCTCTGCCTGTGTGTGAGACATTGTATTGTATTGTATTTGAGCACATTGTGTTGTGTTTGGCACACACAGTTGAGGTTGATATGTCGCACGCTGAGCCTTGTATTGTAGTATACCCTGGGAGTTTAAAATTATTTAAAGGAGTATATCTACATAGAGCTTTAATAGAGCTATTTAGTTTTCTATAGTAAAATATTATCGTATATTAAAATATTGTTATCATCAAATAAAATATTTCTGATAATGTTTTCAACAAAATTTAGCTGATTTCACTGTCAATTTATAGCATTATTATTTATTTAAATACTATTCCAATAAAAAACATAATGAAAAAATTTTGCTTGCTGACTTTGTTCTGAAAAAGACTTTGTAAATTATTAAAAAAAGTGAAATTTGTTATATAGAGTACCTAAAAAAATGCTGCCATATTTTTAAGGATATCTCTTGGTTGGTCAACGTACAAGTTTATAGTTGGTCACTGGTTATTTTGTGCATTTTCATGAGTATTTTCTTGTTTATTTGATTTCCACGTTAGTCAATAAAATTCACAATTGCTGCCGCTGAGAAATGCAACAGCACACAATTCTTGTCAAGAACGGGAAATAATTAGTTGAATTTATTAGAGCATTGAATGATAGCTGGAGGCAAATGCCGCAATGCATGGACAACAAAAAAAAATGCATTCAATTCATAATAAATTAAAAAACCATATTTTATGCTCTGCAAATATTAATTCAATGCTTTAAAAATGTATAAAAATAAACAAATTCCCCCAAAGCGAAATTTAATAAATATTTAAAATTGTACAAGTTGATTAGAAAGTACTGAAAAATGAGCAAGCAGAATTCTCCGCAAGACTAACAAGCAAATTAATATTTTATAAAAACCCAAAACGACAGATGAACCCAGTGCTTCGACTTAAAGCAGTCTCTTTGAATTAGTATACCAACTCCCACATGAAATCTGGTGACCATCCTCAGAGAGGTCAAGGACTGAAACAGTCTTAAAGAAAACAATCAAAAAAAATATATAAATTTTCTCAAAAAATAAAATACAAAAGTTTTTGTTTGCTGGAATGAGCAACACAAAGATACCCTTTAAGCTGAATTTATATATCATCATGGTAAGAGACTGTTAAAGGACCAAAGTAAAGTTTATTCAACCATTGTTAGCATTGTCTACAGGGTATGCAAGTATTAGAAAAAAACGCATCAATTTTCCAGCCATTATTGGCTTTATTTATTTGTTTGTTGATTTGCCAGCGACGCCTGCCAACTGCCAAAAGAACAAACTTAAACTCACACGAAAGTAAAACGAAGCAAAAATTGTTAAAAAGAAACTTTTTGGCATTTGCCAAACGAAAATCAAAGAAAATGAATTTCAGCGCAGTAGAGGAAAATGGGGAGCAACTTTACTTGGTATTATTTATCTAATAGCTACGTTGTCGGACATAAAAATAGAAATATAATCATATATATATATATAGATACATATATCGTTGGCTTGCACACGCCCAGACACAGACATAGAAACAAGCTCAGACTGCGACGTAGACACACTCGAATGAATGTCCTTATAGGCTGAAGTGTTTATGATATTTTGATTTCATTTTATGAATGAAATAAAAGCAGCAAGTTAAGTGTGAAAAGGGCAAAACTTTAGCGCCCGCCTGCATTGATAATAATGGTCCCCAGGACCTATAAGTATGTCATGCCCATATTCTAACGCCCTCTTGACAGTACAATTTTGCCCAACACTTTGTTACAAGTAGTTTTAGCTCCGTTTTCTCAGCTTATATCAGAGCCTTTTTGGCCCCTCAGTTGACGCAATAAAAACGACTCGACTAGCATTTGTATTATACATTTTTTCTTCCTTTTTTTTTTTGGCAAACGAAAAAAGTTTGTCTCTTATTAAGATTAAAAATGAGGAGAACGCTGCTTGTTCTGTTGGGCATCCCGCAGCTGGCAAAAGGACTCTTCTCTCTTGGTGGCCTGCTGATAAGCGACGCACACACACACACACACTCATACATACACCCGGAGTGTAGTTGAAGTCAAGTGGGTGTCACGCATAAATTTCATAAATATAAGCATCATTATTTCTGCTTGCCATTTTGCGGCCAACATCGCGACTTAGCGCCAAGCTCAGACTCCACCAATATATACTTGGGCCCAAAGCAGGCTCAGGCTTTAGTCACGTGCCAAAACTTTTGCCATCATATTGCGGCACTAATACATATATACACAGGCACAACAACATACAGACTGACATTGGTACGCTCAATCTCATCTAAATGGCGCAATTGTGTGAGACACACATGAAATTACGCTACGAGTGGAACTGGCAACGTGCCAAGAGTACGAAAGAGAGAGGAGGAATGAGAGGGACAGAAAGTCGGAAGGACATGACGTCCATAAGTATTTCATTTATCAATTCATTTAATATAAACTATAGCATAAATAAAATGCAAAAGACATAAAAGATGGTTATAATCAAAGTAAACTTATACATTTATTAAGTTGAACCAAGTACATGAACGATTGTCTGGCTGTATTGACGTTGCGTTGGCTTTTTTTGGGCTAAAATAGGCTAGATAAATTAAAGCTTTTATTTTTAGAATTTTCATAAGAAGAAACTCTTATCGATACTTGAAGATTCCAAGTGTAATTTGCACTGAAATCTTCAGTGGGCTAAAAATGTTCAAAGCGCTAATAAGTATGCTACGAAAATTAAAACAGTTCTCAGAATTGTTAAGTGTTATAGAAAAAAGTTCAAGTTTTCCTTGATTTAAGTTATATTAATCACTTTATATAACATATGAACTCACGATATACTTTGTGTTACTTTTTAAACTGTTAAATTACTTTTTCTTGCGCATAAAGGTTTTTTATCTTTAGTTGAGTTCCGTTACGTTCAAAGTTTGCGATACTTTGTTAACCAATAGATTAGCACATTAGTTGCGCTTCAACCTAAGCCTTTATTCGAACCCTGAGCAAAGTTGAGTGCCCCCTGGTGGCATTTGCTGGCGTTGCTACTGACAGAGTGACATCAATCAAGGGGCGCCATGCCACGCCCACCTATCGAAACTAAGCCCACAGTCAAATGTTATCAGCGCACGAGCATGTTGTCGGTGTGTAAGTGTGTGCGTATGTGTATGTGTGTGTGAGTTGCTCGTTATGATGTCGTTGTCGTCGTTGTAGTTGACGGCGAGTGTACGTGGCGTATGAGTGTTGGCATTGGCAATGGAACTGGCAATTGATTGACGACAATGAGGAGAAAGTAAATCAATTATCGTGGATCCAAGTCGGGAAACATACACTCTTTCTCGTAAGTAAGTAAGTACACATGCGAGTATACGACGACTTTTTGCTGACAAATTGCTCTTGTTGGTATTTCTTCATTGTTGTTTGGCAGTTGTCGCATTAAAAAGTTGTAGACACAAAGCATTTGATTTTGTTATGTTGCCAATTGTGTTTGGCTTAGCGTGTGTGTGTGTTAGTATGTGTGTGTGTAGGCCTTAAGAAATAACACAATAAATTCGAAGTTATCTCGTTGCGAATATCTCGACTCGTACATCAAATCGCTGACTCAAAGTAAACATATTTTTTGTGCTAAGAATCAGATCAATATGAACGATAAGCAGCAACTCATTTTGGCTCACTTTGCAGCCGTTTTTTATGGCTTATGTTTACCGTTATTTACATTATGACCCTCTACAGTTCTGTCCAGATTTATGCGCCACAATTTTCGCTCGCACTACAAACTTGTGCAATAAATATGCAAATTTGTTGCCAAAAAGCACAAAACAAATAAAAATTGGCCAAGGAAGCAGATTTATAGAGAGAAACAGAGAAAGAGAGAGATAGAGGGAATAGAGATAGAGAAAACAGGAAGAGACAGCGAAAGTTGTCATAAAAAATGCAGAAAGAGCATAAAAGAAATTGTGCTTACAAGTGTTCTCTTGGCAATTCTTGAGACTGACCCTCAAATCACTTAAAGTTTGAGAAACAAGTGCAAATCTTTTTGCCAGAAAAACTCATTAGTTTTTTTCTTTTCTTTTTATTGTGTGTTTTTGGCAACTTTTCGTTGCAAGTATTTGCGGTAAATCCAAATGCGTTTCGCAATAAGACAGATAAGTTCTTAAAGTCGACATAGCCTAGAACTTTTATTAAACTTTTATTTGTGGCGAACAGTCTTATTAGGAAGTTCCTCTACAACGACTTCTTCTACAATGAAAAACTTTGTAATAACTCGAACAGAAATTCTTTGTTAATATAAATAAAATAAAAGTGAATAAAAAAGAAATGCATTAAATTAAAGGCCTAGCTAAACTGAGCTGAACTGAACTTAAATGAAAGTCACAAAGAAGTTTAACTTTCGGCAATGAAAATAGTTTTTGTTTGATTATTTGCAAAAAAAGAAACTGCACAGTAAAAAAGCGAATTCGCCACAGGCATCAGAAATTATTGAGACTTTTGGCTGCTTTATATTCAAGATTATGTAAATTGAAGAAAGTCTGGGAAGTGAGGTATATAAAATTTAATAGTAAAATAATTTAAATGCTCAGAAAAAAAAAAACAAAATTAAATTTGATCACATCTAAAACCATTCTTAAAGGCTCAACAAGACTTTCCGATAGTTAAACCCATAATTTAATTATTATTCCCCTTTCTTTGTAAATAAAACCATATACAGCGCATCTTATAGTCTATAATACACCGCTTGTCATGCACGTTTATCATGTATTTTAGCAACATTTTAATAGAATGCAGCCCGAAGACAAAAATATTCATTGTACGCTGCTTACAGGATCAAGGGACGGATGTGCGAGGTGTTGTCATTTTATTGCCTTTAACTAAACTAACTTTTATTATTTTATTGGATTTTTTTATGGACCTACTAAACGAGCATTCTGTCCTCGGCTACCCTACGACTCCTGTCTCACCACATCCCCGTTGGTCTATGCGGTATGCGTTAACAAAGAATTTGTCTTGAGGACATGCCATCATTGGGCCAATGATTACATTATGCGATAATGTTGCCCATAAAGGCTGCAGTCGAAGGATAAAGGATGAACCAAAGCGCTAACAGGGAAGGGGGTGACAGAGACAGAGATAGAATGGGAGGGATAGAGAGGGTGGGAGAGAGCAAAGGTCGGTTATCCTGCTTGCCATAATAAGCTGTAAAAGTGACACGTACATTTGACCTGATTTTGCCAGCACATTCTTTTAGTGGTGTGCTTCCCTTGCTTTTGCACGCTGCTGGCTTAATCCAACTTTAAAATTATAAACTAACGATCCAGCGAAGCACGCACACACATGCACATACACACAAATGTGGGTTTTTGGGGCGGGGTATAAGGGGTTAGAAGGAAAGAGTAAGAAAGAATGAAAGAGCGAGAGGCACATGGATTAAGTTTGGCGCACTGAACCGTGCGTGAACTAATGCGGGATACTGTGCATTCGTCCTTGCATTCGCTACAATCACATCCAACGCTCGCCAAGTGGCAAATGGGGAAAATGTGCAATTTCTGTTGCATGTGTGTGTGTGTGTGTGTGTATGTTGGATTGTGCTTTGTTTTATTTCGTTGCGTTTGTGTGTATGTGTGAGCGCATTAGAGACTTGGCAAAGACCGTTCTCTTGTCGCGCCTTAGTTAGCTGATAGGAAAAGCAAAAGGAAATAAAAGAAAACAGAAAAAAAAGAAAATACAAAACAAAAACTGGAACACACGTTGAAATGTGCAACGAAAACTGAAATTGCAATTAAAACAAGTAAGCAGAGTGTAAAAAGAAGAAGTAATAGAAAGAGTAAGGGAAGAGAGGGAGAGAGGGAGAGACAAAGATGGGTTTCGTGTAGGTGTCACTAAGCTTATTGTCATGTTGGATAAGTTACTCGAGAAAAGAATAGGAGACAAACTAGCTGACAGCTCTGGAAAGCTTTTTAGAGTTGTGCAACTGTTACTTAATTCAAGTAATTAATCTTAGTTTGTTTAAGCTGTGGCTTTACTTTTTTTCTAAACTAAGTCGATTGCATTGTTTATGCTTAAATAATTTCAAATAATTGAATTTTAAAAGCATTAAAAAGCCTAATTTTAATGAAAATTTATTTAACACAATGAACTGTATTTATTTTTATAATATAGATTGGTTTTAATCCAAATAAAATAGTGTAAAAACTGTTAAGAAGTAAAGCCCAAAATATATTTAATTTAATTTAAAAAATAAAATTTACTCACTTCAAATATTTGCAGTTTTATAAATAAAAATATCTTAAAAGTCGCTTAATATTTACAATTAATTTCCCTGGGCAATCATTTAGTTAAGTCAACTAAGAATTACACTCCTAAGCACCACCGAGATCGTTAAAATAATTAAATTAATTCCAAGAAATTTCACAGATAGCAAAAGTGCTGCCAGAATTGCCGCCAGCTCTAATGTTAATAATATGCAGCGCTAATTAAATTTATATAAAAAACGAAAAAATAAAATAAAATACTTTCATAATTTTCACTGTCCGACTAGACAATATAAACGGAGAATTCTTTTGCCTTCAGCAACGTGAAAGGAAAAACTGCGAGAGAGAGAGAGAGAGAGAGTGAGAGATTTTCCAAATGAAAAGAGAATAGAGAAATAAGAAGAAAAAGTATAAAGAGAAGTGAAATTAAAGTATGAACACAGTTAATTAGAGGGCACTGTTTGACGAAGAAAACACTGAATGCGGGAGTTGAAAACTTTTCAACAAAGTCATGAATAAGTTTATATTTTTGCAACAAAATTGCAGTTTTAAGACATTGCTGCAGATGTTTAACTTGTTGGACGCAGCGCAGCTGCTTGACAATAATTTGAACATGTCTCAAGTTGATCATTAGCATATTTCATAGGCAAAAAGGCAAATGCAGAGCAAAAGGAAACACTGCAGGTGTGGGTCGAGGGGGTCGAAGGGGCCGAAGTGGCCCCAGTGACACATTTTCCATATTGCCTTGGCAAGTAACTAGAAAGCAACTCGAAGCTGTGTAATAATCCAAGGGGAGTGAAGGGGGAAGGGGTGGAAAAGCTGCTTTCCCGTTAGGCAGCTGCTGCTGCTTCAGCTACTGCTGCTGCTGTTTACATATCGACATCTTTGACGCGCCCAAAATATGCGCTCAGCCGTGTGACCCATTTAGTCGAGTTTTCATTCGACTACTGGCTGAAAAATGAGTTGCAACTGTTTGTTGCATGTACACGAAGCACAAGCAGTTGCTGCTTGCAGCTGCTTAAGCTCATGATTTCTCCCATCTTTTGCTACAACTACGTGAACTTTACTTGTCTACTCTTTGCTTTCTTCTACGTCTTTTTCTTGCAATATTTGGTTGCAGGTCGTTATCATAAAATGATTTGATGAACGAGTTGTGCGCATTTTAGCGATATTTTACATTGCCACACTGTGCAAGCGGCTGGCAAAACTTTAGCAAAAGCCATAAGCTCCTAAATTTAATTTTGGAAAGGTTTAAACTTTGTTTGAACTACTAAAAAAGTTATGTTTATCTCCCACTCAGTCCCACTCACCGACGCACATAAGTAGGCAACACTTTTTGGCCAGTTCCACAAACCTTTTTTTTTTGAGTCACATGAAAAACATAAATATACTTTGATCAGCTTAATGTAAATAATTAAAATGTATGCATAATTTACATAGAAATTCGTATTTTTATTGGCATTTAATTAGAAACATTTTCAAACTAATTTATTTCGACTCAAACTCCATTTTGTTGTAGCTTTGATTATAGTCAGTAAATAGTTGAATTATTTAAGTAATTTTCTCGTTTGCGTTTAAACAAACTTCAAGTTCATTAGTTTCAACTAAGTCCCCCAAATTTATTTAAGGCTAATCGTGTTTTGATGTTATTCCACAGCCCCCGCCACAACAATTCACATACTTCAAAGTTAATTTATGCGGAAATCTTGCAAATAACAAATAAAATGCTGTGGTATGCAAACAATTTAATCAAATCCACTGGAGTAGCTACAAAAACAGCAACTTAATTAAATTTCCACGGTCCCGACATCTAGTTGCTCGCCGCCTCGTTGACACGCCCCCTACAGTAGACTGAACAACTTGCTACAAGTTCTCTTCGTTTTTTTTTCGAGTCATCTCGTATTTACTTTACTTTTTTCGCGTCGAGTATTTTCATTCCCTTTAGCCACTTGAACGCGTCGCTTAAACGAAGCAAAGCGCCACCGAAAAATTGAAAGTTGAAGCCGAACAGCAACAGCAATAACATATAGACAGGCCCGCAGCGTTTTTTTATGTGTGTGTGTGGGAGGAAAGAATAGGCGGGGTTGATTGGTAGCAAAGAAAAACTCCCATTTGATGAAAATCGAGACTTCTTTTTATGCCTGTTGATGCTCCCAAACTGCACATCGTATATGGCTTTCATTGCCTGCTAATCAGTTGACTTAATTTCCCTCTAACAGTCGCTGTCCCCCTGACCCTCTTCCTCTCTTTCTCCCTCTCCACTTGCTTCTCTTTGTCGTTGAGTGCTTAAATCAGCGTAATTAACTTTTAAGTTAATTTGCCATCGGCACAGCAAGTTGGTATGCGGCTGTCTGTCAGTTAGTCAGTTTGTCAGACTGTCATCCTGTCTGCCAGTCTCCCTGTCTATCCATCCGGCCTCTACTCCCAATTCTCCACATCCTGCTGTTGGTGCTGCTGCTGCCACTGGCATTGTTTTCCCAGTTCTAATTAGCGTGCCATCAAAATGTATGAGATCGCCTCACTTGTCCATTAAGAACAAAGAAAAAAATATAAATTCCAATTTAAGTTTCAGCAGGCAAAATAAAATACAAAAAGGAGAAAAGAAAGCAAAACATGGCACAATCTTCAAACTATTATTTCAGTTTTCTACTCATATTTCCAAAAGGAACAAAAAAAAGGTCAAAAACTTTGTTGTTGTTGCTGTAACAAGTTTACAATGTAACTTTGTTCATACATAAAAAAACTACAAAAAAAAAAAGCCAAAATAAATAAAAAATATATAAAATACAAACTGCAAGTTACCCACAGCGAACAATTTTTTTTATTCATAGTCAAAAATTGTTACTTTGTTTTCCGGTTAAAAAAAAAATAACGGCGCAAAATGGAAATTTGATGGGGAAAGGGGAAGGGAAAGGGGAAAAACTGAATTTTAACATTTTCATCTTTGTTGCAAAACTGGGTCAATAAATTTGCAAGTAATGCATAAAATTTGGAGCTGAAACGGAAACGTGCAACTGCAACTGTGGCAAGCCCCCACACCACACCCTCTCCTTCAGCCCACGCCATGCCTTCATCGAAGGGAAAAGGAAAGGCGCGACATTAAAATAAATAAAAATTAATTGGCTCGCAGCAAACGCAAAGTAAATAAATGCCAGGAACTCTCCTCTCTCTCCCTCTTTTACTCCATCCCTCTCTCTCACTCACTCTCTTTTAGTCTCACTCAAGTGGCACAGCGGCACAGCTGACCAAACTATTTATACATATGCATGAGCCGAGGGTGGCAAGTTTAACAACAAATAAAAAAACATAAAAAAATGAAGGAAAATTTCGAGTTGTCTGCCACCAATTGGAAGATTTTGTTTGCCATCTGTGGCACCAATTGAAGTGCAGATAAAGCAACATACTTAATGCCACATGAAGCAAATAAAATGTTGCAACGTGATGTGGTTTAACAACTTGATAGTGTCTTAGTCAATTGGTAGAGAAACTGTTCAGCAGACAGGAAAATCAACTCGACTAATTGACGCATAAAATTGGTTAAAAACTAAGCTAAAAACAGCAACTCAAATAGTGTATTTTATATATAAACAATAGACAGAAATCTAATAAATTATTGTACTATTTTTTATGTCTACGACACCTTCAAAGCATCTCGTTTTGGGTATCAATTTAACTGCTTTTGAATTAAAATCTATAATTTACTTGAGCAACATTTTATTGCTCAGAGAAGTTCATAAAATAGTTAACAGCATATCTGCATGCCAATCATAAACTATCTCTAAACTTTAAACAAATTTAGTTTTAAAATGCAAAAATAATTTTTGGTTTTTGAGTTATTTCAAAAATGATTATAACAAAACTAATAACTTAATACCTCAGAAACTTTGTAAAGTGTTGGAAAACAACAAAAGTTTTTGTAAAAACTTCAATGGTAAACCTTGAAAACAATATTGAAATATCATAAAATATTGTTAGCAAAAGCTTTTTGTTTGCACATGAATAATGCAGAGCAGAATTAAAAGTTTTATTAGAATGCGAATCGAAAGTGAATATATGAAAAACCTGTTAAGCTGGATGTATAACAATGTTTCGCTTTTATTCCCCCCCTCTCTCTCTTCTCTCAATGAGTTTTTCATATATGGAAATTTTTATATATTTTTGCTTGTTTTTAACTATTTGGTACACTGCAAAGCTTTCTCTGCTTATTGACTACAATCAAACGATTTGGCAATCTATAATTTCAGTCATTTATTAGCTCGGACATGATATTTATTGGCCATTGAGTTGAAAGCTTCATTGATTTAGTTTTCACGAATTTTATAGTTTAATTTGTATCAATTTGGAGTGTATAAATTGGTTGAATAGTGTCATAAATCAAATGTATATCAAATAGTGACACCTGCTGTTTGACAAACACCCGTCTGTCGTCTCAGTCCTTCTGTCCCTCTGTCTGTCTGTCAGTTACGTCGCGCATTGAAATTGGTTTTAATGAAGCGTTCGTTTCGGTTGGCCAGGTCAGAAGCAGGCCTCGTTTTGGCCGTAAATTGATTGGCGTCACTGTAAACCGCAAATGTTCGTCGGTCACCATTGATAGTATGAGGGCCAAAAAGGGAGTGGGACTCTCGGGGGCATGTGGTTTTTGTTGGCTCATCCACATACTCGCGAAACTGCTGAGGTGTGAAAGCCAAAAGTTATTGGAGCACGTTCTCAGTCCCCATTTTGTGAGCAATTAGATGCAATAAATCACAGTCGTTTATCTTCAATGTGTGCGTCTGTTTGGGTGTGTGTGTGTGATGTTTGGGTGTGTGCGGGTTTTTGGCCAGAGGCTGCTGAGATTGCTAAGATGGCTCGCATTGCTGTAGGCTCTGATATTGCACACATGACTGCCTTCAGTCTTTGTGTAGCCACTCGACTGTGTATAGAAATAGTGAGATCCACCAAACACACACACACACACACACACACACACATTGATACCTATACAAGCCATATGTTTAACCACACACACACACACACATAAACACACATGTCTAGATGATATAGGGGCACGTTTTAAGGTCATTTGTTGACACGCGAAATATGTTTAGCCCACAGATTTTGGTTAAGCCCGTGTAATTGGCAACGGAATTCGATAGAATTATATGCAATTATTTGGGAGACAACGCGGAGGCACTTAATCAATAATTGTGCTCAATATTGGTATTCTTCAAGCAATTTTATCTTAATCGCCATATCAGCTAATGCCTTTCTCAAGGGTTTCTAATTTATTGAACAAACATAACTAACCTTTACTCAATTGAGCATTTTATCTGGTTTATTAGGCACTAAATTAAAGGTTTTAATATAAACTAAATTAATTGTTATGTTAATTAATTTATTGCACACATTTGATATATAAACTATAAACTAATTAATTGATAAATGAGAGCAATTTAGAAATTTTAATGGGAATTCAAATAAATGGCAATAAAGTGAAGCATACTTTTCGGCGCTTTCTATTATTTAAATTCAATTAATTTTTGCACAATTTAGGTGTTAATATTTAAACTAATTTAATGTGGCCAGCATTTTTAAATAATTTTCTAAGAGTGCAAAAAATACTGTATTTTAGACTCCCTGCAAAAACACGAACCTGAAAATGATTCTATATTTATCTTTATAACTTTCAATAAATCTCGTTAAAAGTTGCCGGCATTTAAGGTTTTCCCAAATGAAATACAATTTACAGAGTGAGCAAAGGACTGAGAGTGAGAGAGTGAGAGTGTGAATGAGAGACCTTGACAAAAACATATCCGTGACACACATTTCACATTTCACATAATCGTAATCATAATGTTGCAAGGTTTTTATGGGTCCACAAGTGAAGTTTATCCCGAACAGAGAGGGCCACAAAATATAATGGTCTCACACACACTCGTAACACACACGCACGCACTCACACCCACCGAGAGCAAATGAAGCTGAAATAATAAATTAAGAGAGAAGAGGACAAAGAGATGTCTGTGCATCTCGCTACCAAAATTATTCCCCTTAAAGCCAAAAAGGCTAAGGCGTAAAAGGTACCAGAGATTTCTTTGGCAACGATCCGTTGCGTATCCCGTTTTTAGTGGTATATAAAGTGGCAAATGTAAGTCCTTTTAATTATGCAACAGCTAAAACACAAATGCAAAACTCTTGTCCTGGCTTACAGGAAAACATTTGAAATCAATTATGTGAACAGAAAGAGAGGGATAGAGAGAGAGAGAGAGACAGAGAGCACACACTGATGTCCCTGAAACATATGCCTATTTCCGGTTTTATTGCTTGATTTACGAGTATGAAACTAATTAGCTAGCATAATCATAATTACGATTAGGTCAGAGCATTATTAATATTATTATTTCATTTGGGTCTGATTAGTGCTCTTGGTACCGAAACAGATCCACATGCTAATTATTTCTACTGCATAAATTATCATGACCCGTTTTGTGCATTCTATGTTAACTGACTTCATGTTGTCATAATTAGGTTAACCTAAATGCCAATTATGCCTTAATCAAGCGTCTAAACTCTGTGGGCTCTGCCCTGGCTGCCATGGCTTGCCCAGGCCTTAACCAGGCCTAAATGCAATCAGTTGACGGCTTTTATAATTTTTCCCACTTGGTTCGACTGAAGCGTAGAGTGCTGATTGATAAATTGATTGATTGATGGCTAGATGGCTGACTGGCTGGTTGATTGGTGGGATGGCTGACAGACTAGCTTGATCGTTAGCGTGGCCAGATGACACCACCAACAACAACAGTAGCAACAACACGTCTTTTAGCCGCGTTCATTTTGTTGGCCTTTTTTTTGGTGTTGACGTTGTTATTGCTGCGTGTGAATGTTGATGTGGATGTGACGGTTGTTGTTGTTGTTGTTGTTGCTGTCGTTGTCATAAATTGAGATTAATCATGTTCCTGATGGCCTTTTTTCGGATTGACGTTGTATACAACATGATAGCACTTAAGCGGCTTAGCAGCAATGGGCTTTTATCCCTCAGGCCTCCAACTTTACCTCATAACACCACGCCCACTTCCCCCTTTTCCCTTCTGAGTCACTTTTCCCTGGGCTGCATTAAACTCCACCCCTCCCTAGGGCATTATATATATGTTTAAATCGCATATGTATTTGTAGTGGTTTGTAATCGTTCATATTGCATAAAATTATTATTATTGTTTCAGGCTCGTTCGTATTTGCTGATTCTCTTTGTTATTGCTGTTGTATTTTAATTATTTTAAAGCATATTGTATTGCTATTTAAGCAATAAAGTCACAATTTATAACACATTTATGATTTATCATATTTAATCACAGTATTGCCCACTAATTAATTGAATTGATTAACAATTCTTTAGTTCTTGAATTCAAAAAGCCGCATTTAAATATTCCACTGTGTTGTTATTTATTTAATGCTATAAAGTTTGTTTATTAATTAATTATTATTTCATTATTTTCATAGTTAATATAAACACTTGATCTTTGAATTTGCCGTTGCTTTAATTTCAAAATTGATATTTTAAATATTTATTTAAATTTCCATCAGTTTTAATAAATAAATTGCATTTTAAAATATATAATTTTTATTTTATTAAGTGTTGTATTTTTATTGTTAAGTTTTTATATTTTGTTATTTGTCTAAATTATTATTTTTTAATATTAAAAATCAAAACATTTTCTTACAAAATATCTGATTTAATAATTTATAATAATTGTTAATGAATTGCAGTTTATTTATTCTACGTGAACCTCTTTTATCTCATTAAAGAAATTTTTGTTTTTCTTATATAATTAAGTAGTTTTTAATTGTTTTCATTTAGTTTAAAATTTTATGAAATTACGTTTAAATTGCTCCAAAATGCATAAACCATTTAAGAGCAATTAGTTTTAATTGCAAATGCAATTGCAGCAGCTATTTCAGTTAACAACTTTACACATTCCGCTCTAAATCATCTTAATGATTTGTGTCATCATCCTGTCTCATCATAATCCAATGCTCGAGCATTAATTAAACTATTTACACGCGCGATTTGATAGTGATAAACTGGCATTTTAATGGCGCCATCTTCACACACCATTTGTCATAAGTATATGGAGAATGTTTCTATATATATACATTTATATGGTGTTATTATATTTTAAATGTAATTCATTACATTATTCATGCTGACTGTAGAATTGATATGCATGAAATTCAGCATTTCTTATCAGACAGCCATCAAATGTGGGACATGCACATAAATTTCGGTTATCATATCACATTAATATAATTTATCTGCTTGAATTTCTCTTTGGTTCACACTCACACACAAACACACACGTTGAGAGACACACACAGAGACACTTTGCTTTATTGCCTTACAATTTTACATTGAATTTTACACCCGAGTGTAATCTTTCATGCACTCAACAACAAGCTTTGATCACATCGAATACTGTTAAATTGAAGTAGCTCTGCTTGCGTCGTGCTATTCCGTTATCATTATCATACAACTCTGCCGAGAACGCGCGCACCGCCGTCAACAGCTAAAAATGTACTAACTGTCCAAGCAGCAGCAAAAGGATGCTGGACAGATGCGGCTTCAACAACAGTAACAGCCTCTGTTAACAATGCAGACTAATGTTGTTACTCTTAACTTGTGCTTGAATGTAGGCGCTGTTAAGTATACTCAGTAGGTTAGTAGGTTGACCTACTGGCTGCACTTGCCGACTGTAACAGTGGGAAATTTACTCTTTGAGCCAATTGGTGTTAACCTGAACAGTACAAGCGCCACTTTACTGAGCAGCTCAACAAGTATGTTAGTGGGGCGCAGCACTGTTAACTTCTAGCTACCCTAATATGCTCTGTTATTTCTTATGCCGCCGCAAAGTATGCAACGTTAACATTGTTTTCTCTTAACTTGGCTAAAAGTACCAACTTTTAATGCTCTCGCACTGTTACTACAGTCGCACTGTTAGCATTGAAAGTGAGACTCTCTTAAGGATTCGCTCTCTTGCTCTGTTAAAGCTTATGCTTTCACATTTATCAAGTCAGCTTAAGCGTTCAACATTAAGCCAACTCTCGAGCATCTCGCAAAGTTTTCCAGAATTATTACAACGTAAAAATACAAAAACAAAATCTACAAGTATTTGCACATAAATTTGAAAAGCTGCACAAATCAACGGCTTGAGCTATGATTTGTATTCGCATTTTCGATTATTGCAGCTGCTTCAGCAGTTTTCTGTATCTCAATTGAAACACATTTGTTCGTGATTAAAAGATTAAAACTGCTTAAAGTAACGCTTGATTAATTATCATTGTAATTATGAACTAGAAATGCTTGGAAGCGTGGAAAATCATAGTTTTCAGTAAATATTTTTACGCATATTACCTTAATTAAACTTATGGTTTATAAGCGCATTGTTGACTTTTCCTCAAATACAAAAAAAAATTTATTGAAATATAAAAAAACTAATAGAAAAGCTTATAAACAAATTTAAATATTGGTATTTGTTTAAGTGCTGTTTATTTAAGTTAATTGTTGCCTACATATTTCTAGGAATATAGAAAAAAGTATAGAAAAAAATGCAGCTTATTTGGCCATTTGCTGTTATTGACATGGCCAAAAGTAAAGCAAACAACAACATAAACGTTCTACTTACGTTCAAAGGCAACAAGTTGAATTTATGCACTTACCTGTAAATAGAAAAAACATAAAGATAAAAACGTTTTAATTAAAATTCAACTGCATAAATATTATTAACATATGAAGGTTATTATATAGGTAAAATGATTTAACAATCGAATGAGCTGCTAATTTGATAAGTTAAGGTTGAGCTGAGATAGAAAATGCCGTAAGCACTGAATTGAGTGGAGAAATACGATGGTGATTAGCCTTATCAGTTGGTAGTAGAGACGCAGCTGCAACATTTCCGCCTGAATTTATGTACCAGGCCCAAAAGCATAAATATGCCAAATATGAGTCTGGCCAAATTGCAGTCGATGTAGATGTCGACCCCAAACAGAGTGCTCAAACGGGTAGTATCTTTTGAGGGCGAGGGGGGGATGGACTTGGTGAACTGAAGAACTGCTAGTGCTACTGCTACTGTCTGCTTGCTTCCTCTTAGATGTGCCACGCCTCTCGCCTGTTGGCTGTGGCAGCAAACCAAGAACCGCAGAAATGCATTACGCCCCGAAAATGCGAAGCTGTTGCAAGTTTTGCCTCATGTTTGTAGCTGTTGACTAAACGCATATAAGTGCGGGCTAATATCAAACGGAAATACCAAGCAGCAGCACACACACACACACACACACACACAAGAGTGTTCTAACTGCGAGTGTGTGTTGGGGTGTGTGTGTGTCTGCTGCAGGTCACAGACTAATGCAATACATCTTAAGACGCTTGCTTGTTGATGTTGCCAGGAGTTTGCCTGCATTTGGCTTCGTTTCCGCTGCTGCTTCTGTTGCCTTTTGAGAAATGTTTGTGGAAAATGCCATCCCAACTGCAGTTCTACCATTTTCTACACTAACTTTTCCACAGCTAACTGAGTGTGTATGTCTGAGTGCGTTTGTGTGTGTGTGTGTGTGTGTGTGTGCTTGCTTAAGCGGCGCATTTCCTGGCTTGGGCCATCAACTAAATAGCATTCATTTGCGTTGATTTATGCAGACTAACAGCAACCAGATGAAAGCAGACTAACAAAAATCAGTAAAAATACATTAACTGAGTATGAACGACTAGTAGATGCTACTTAATTTATATAAGTTTTAATTCTGCATGTAAAATTTTAAATATTTAATAGTAAATAACTGAAAATAGAATTAACAAAAGGTGTAACAATGAAAATAAAATAAAAAATAGTATAATAAACAATATTTTTATTTTATATAATATAAATTATATTAATAATAAAATCCTAGGAATATTTAAAAATAAAAGAAATATGTTAACAAAATTAAAAATTAATAGTATATTGCCAGAGTTTAAATAAAATCTCTCTTAGATAACTTATTAAAATAAGTCACATTATTTTAAATAAACGACAATTAAATAAATTTAAATATAAATAAAATATGCAAACTCCTTTTTAATATACCTTGATTTCAACAGAAAATATAAAAAAATTTGTAAATAATATTTAAGAGCACTTTAAGCTAAATTAAGCACTTACTGAAATTAATTTTGTTTTTCTGCTGCTGTTTTGTAGTCTATGAATACTCTTTTCTTCAGCTTTATAAAACTAACTTTCTTTGCACACAATACCCCCTCTTCCCGTTTGTTCTCTACAGGGTAATTGTTTAGTCCTGGCATTTCGGCAGATACCCAATCCCTTTGAATTTATGCCCCAAATGACACTTTAAAGTTGCAATAAAATTCAAGGCAACTTATTTATAGGGCCAGTCAGCGATGTAATTACTTTTTCAACACGCACATGATGTCAGTGAGTTTACCAGACACAGACAGGCATAGAGTGGAGGCGGGGAGTGGAGGAAGGGCAGGGGACAGGGTTAGGGGACTGGGCTATGGAAGAGATCTATGGCGAGGGAAGTTCCAGTGATTTGGCGCTTTGTTGTTGTCATCAGGTCAAATAGCAATGGCTGCATTAGTGTGAAGTCCATTGGGTCAATGCAATGGCTGCAATTGATAAATTGGCAATAACCCATTGCCAGTTGCTTCTCTTCCCTTCTCCTACCATTTTTCTCTCCATTTTTTTTATACTCTTCTTTTCCCTCTTCAAGGACTGTCGCTTGTCGTTTGCCATTGACAGTTCAATGTGCGCACTGATGCGCAAATATCAACTCCAATACACTGGCTTACTCCGCTCTCTATCCCTCTCCAATCCCATGTATTTCTCTCTCTTTCACTCACGCTTTCTTCACACTCCCAGCCACATTCGCTTTCATGCATTCTCTTCCTCTCTTTGTACCTTCTTTTTTTGTCACTGACTTGATTCTCGTTTTGCGCTTTTTATGGCAGTTCGTGACCGAGTTGCAGTCACTTTAACTTCTTTTCTAACCATTCTCCATTTTTCTTCATTTTCTCCATATTTCTCTCAGTTTTTCTCTGTTCTCTTTTAAACTTTGGTCTTTTTGGTTTGGTCTGCTAAATTGAATTAGTGACATTGGCAGTTGCTTTGCCAATCTGTGAGTGGATCTGTACCACCTTCCGCTTGACTGCGATAATTTCATGAACGTTTTTTCCAAAATCCCTTTTATTTCTACAAATTCTCTTAATATTCTCATTTTGTTTTACTCTCATTGTTTTGCTGTTTCCTCTTTGCTTTGTAGTCGCAGTTAAGGAATTATATATTAAGCAACAAGAATCAAAAACGGATTAAAAAATATTTTTAATAATTTTAATATTTTTAGCTGCTTTGAATTCCAAACTAATTTAAATTTTCATTCATTTGTGTATAAAACACTTAGAAAATTCCACAACATTTTGAATACTCCTAACTGAACCAATTTATATCATTTTATATAGATCATACTATCAATTCTTTTATTTAGATTAATATTCTTAATTAAAACACATTAATTTTTTTTATCAGCGATATAAATAAAAAAATTTGTTTAAGCTATTTTTTTTTATGATAAATTCCATTTAGTTTTTGAGTAATAAAAGTATAAAACTGTCATTATCTATGTTTAACATCTCTGGAAAACTGTTCCGATATAGTTTCCAAGCAAATCAATATTATAGCTCTTCAAAATTTCAATTTAGTACATTTTCGAAAAACAAAGGTATAAAACGTTCAACTAGAATTTCACTTACCATCTTTTGTGTAGAAGAAACTAAACTTCGTTTAGAAAGCAATATAATTTCACATATGAGAAAATATGCAATACACACATGAGCACACTCATATACGCACAAACACATCCAAACACACACACCACACACACTTACACACTGTTAGTGTGGCACATAAAGCTGCCACAAAAGTGCGCATATAAAAATCTCATAAATTGAAATAAATAAGAAAAAATAACAATTTCTATGAAGAAGCCAAACACACACACACACACGCACACACAGACACACCAACACACACACACACACAGACTGCTCATTGCTTTTGCATCCTAGACTTTACTGCAATATTCATAACTCTTTTCAAATGTGGTCAAGTGCGATGCCACGCCCTGCTGCCAATCTCCTCCTTTGCTGACTTTCTCCAGCTTTCTGGCTTGTCCAGCTGACTGACTGTTCAGTTTCTGTTTTGTGCTTCTCCTGTTGTTGTTGTTGTTGGTGGCACTTTCTGTTATTGGCATGTGGCAGACATAGCCGTTTCCACGCCCCACCTAGGTAGTGGGCGGGGAGGGAGGCGCTACAATTTTATTAAAAACTAGATGAATGGACAACACTCGGTTGCTTCCACAAAATATCAGATGACGGAAGTGTGGTTTCACTCTATAATTCTCTTGTCAATCCCATGCCAACTGCAGCAATGTTTAGTGGGCGTTCGAAGGGTAGGGGCATGTCAGGGTCAAGTGGGGTGTATAAGGAAGGGAAGTAAAAGAAGAAGAAGAAATAGTATGACCATTTCATTTTTCGACATGCAATTGCCATTGCACTGACTGGTATTTTTACTGTATACTCAACACATGTGCACTGAACAAAATGTCTTAGCTACTTCTATATTTTAAATTAAACTATTGTTTTTTATACTAATATTTTATTAAGAAATTTATATATTTTTGTAAGCAGAAAATTGTAAAATAATTTTTGTTAATTTAAAAAGTTTTTTTTTAGTGTACGCACAGCAGCTGGCATTACTATGTGTTAGGGTGTGTGTGTGTGTGTGTGTGTGTGTGTGTGTGTGTGCTTGTGTTTGGTGCATTGTCTGGCGATTTATGGGTTTTATTTGGCCACTTTTTACATTCATATATAGAAGATGCTCGTACGTGGAACATGGCTATTTGAGTCTTTGTCGTCGTTTGGCATTTGTCGCCCTTTTGTATATTGTTGGCTTATTGCACACATTTATTGCACTCTGCACTCTCTATCTGTTTTCCAATTTCTAACTCTCCTTTACTCCCTGTCTCTCTCTCCGTAACTTCTCTTCTATCCAAATACGTGCTTTGTTGTGGATTAGAATGTGCACATTGCAATCCTTTACACTTTGGACTTTCCACTCTCCACTTTCCTCTTGCTCGTTATTATGTTGACTTTTATTGGGTTTCTGCGAAACTTCTAACTTGTGGAGTGCCTCATAATTCAATGTGACAATTGTCAACGATGACTTGGTAACAAAATACAAAATACAAAAAAGAATAGAAATTGTTGTTCAACTGTTAAAAGTTATCTTAGGTTGGATATGTTTATTTTGCCATTTTCTGTATTTATCTGTGTTTATTTTTGATACCGAATCTTTGCAGCTTATTGTAATTTCAAACGCAAATAAAGAGATATCTTGTTACCTTTGTTTTTATTTTACAATTTTATACAAGACACAAACTGAAATTAAATATTTTTGTCTTGGAAAATTTCTTAAGCTTAAGCTGAGTAAACTTACAACAAATATAAATAAATTCTCCTGAATTAAATTGTAGTTAAATTCACACATTGTTTGGGTGGTAAAACCTTTGTGCTGTCTACTACTATTGTCTACTTGTTTTTCTACCAGAAATAAAAGTGACAATGTTAGAAACATATGTTCTCTGTTGGGTCAACCAAGTGTTGGACAGTTTGTGTTTAACCACAGAGAAGCCTTTTCAGTATCAACATCTTGCCACAAAACGGATTGTGGACCTATTTAATTTGGCCATTAAGTAAAAGGCAGAGGCAATTTAAGAACTATAAACAATGATGATGATGATGATAAGAACCTTAAAAGTAATTACAACACATATTAAGTATTTATGCAACAATAAAACGTTTAAATCCCCAAAAACTGAAAAACAACTGCAGAAGAGAAAGTTTTTATTTTATTTTGGAAGTTCAAGTTGCCACCAAAAACAATGCAAAAGCCAAAAAACAATAATTTTCAAATCCAGCTGGCAAAAGAAAAGCAAAAGGAAAGCGATTTAGGCTCAGCGGGAGACATAAAGAAACTTTAAAACGGAAATAAAATGTAACAAAATAATAAAATGCTTGCTCGTAAAAAGCCGCACAAGTTGCCCAAGAAGCCGCAGCGTGTCTTGTTCCAAAAAAAAAAAAAACAAAAATAAATAAAACTCCAGACAAAACAGCCAAAAAATGGAGGGAAAACAAAATTGTAGTCGGCTGCACTTGAGCCAAAAAAAATAATTTTTTTTGGGGCTTTGAGAAACTTGTGTTGGAGTTCTGTTTTGTATTTTGTGTGTTGTACAACACCTAAAAAAGTTCACAGCACTCTCTGGTCACACTGACTGTGTGTGCGTATGTGTGTGTGTGTGTGTGTGAGTCAGACGATTAGTGCAGGACTTTGGAAAGTTTTTGCGGCTTTTTGGGGGACGATAGCACTTGAAATTCGGTGTCGTACTTTTAACGATGCCGCGTCGGACAAGTTTGTGCAAATAGTTTATGGTTATTGCACACACACACTTATATACACTCGGAGAGACAGTTATCCTTACCAATACATATGCATGTGTGAGAGAGTTTTAAGTTAGCTTGAGAGGCTTAAATGATTTTAATTGTTATCGTGCGCTTTAATTGCACTTTAGTGCGGCCTCGTCCAGCCAAAAGTTTGGACCATTTCACATTGTCTCTGGTCCCCCTTTTTAGTGGTCTAATGTCTATTAGATTTGCTTTTGACTTGGCCAAACTGTTGCCATTGTGTTCCATGTTGGCTTAAATCCAAGCTCAGATTTGTTTCATTTCTGCCAGATTAGCAGAGAGTTTTGGTTACTCAAATTAATTGTAATGCTCGTATGATTAGCTGAATTGCCAATGGATTTCAACAATTGAGTAAATAAATGCTTTTAAATATTTATTATAAAATTTCTGGCTTAATAAACAGCAGGAGAGAAGGTTAAGTTATCAAAGAGTCAAGTTTTTCCATGAAAACTTTTTTTTTTGTGGAGTTTCCAACTGGCTTACACATCATGGTCCAAAAATCTTGGCTTTGCATACATTTAATGTGGACATGCTTTATGGTAGAATCCCCAGAATGACAATACTCATTTCGTGTATGCTTATTCTCTGGGTAATCTATTCAAAACCATTGGGCACAGTCATGCGACCCTTCCAAATTAGCTCCGGCTACATTTACCCTCCCAACACACTAACACACCCACTCACACACACACACCCACACACAGCATGGCAAATAAAAGTATGAAACATGCCGAAATTAATAAAAAACCATTTCATTTAATGTTGGTAATATGTTGTCAGCAACAGAACACAACAAAACAGACCTAAAGAAGACAGACGAAAATAGTCCAACAACAAAAAAAAAAGGGTCTGAGTTTTCGAACAGACAATGCGGCATAATGAGACATGCTCCGACAACGCCGAAGTCGGGAAAAATGTCAAGTAAAATACGATAATTATGCGACATTTAGCAGTTTAGCAGGCAGTCAACATCAGTCGAGGCAAGGCAACAAAAAGGGCATTGGAAGGGCTTAATGTGTTGCTGGAGGATTCAAATGAAAAGTGAAAACATAAAAAAGGGTTTCGGCACAACAACAACAACAACAATAAGATACACACAAAAATAAAAGAGGTAGAAACGACGAAAATACAGCGGAAATTACAAGTGCCGCCAGTTGGCGACAAAAAAAAAGCAAAGGAAGAAAGCATAGAAGAGGCGAGATGAGACGAGGACGAGGACAAGGACGTGTACGAGAACGAGAACTGAAAATGCAAAATGAAAATCGAAAGCAGAGGAAAACTGTGTCACGGTATGGGATTCACATTAACAGAGGTGACAGAGTGTGCCTGGGTGTGTGTGTGTGTGTTGTGCTAAAGGTTTTTAAACTCGTTAGTATGCGCAACGAGACGAAAAATCAACAATTTCTATTTTGATGATTTTTGCAGCACTATGCGAAGAACATTTATTGGGTATATCGAGTAGCATTCGAAATTCGAATCCACAGCACGTCGATTTAAGTCACAACTCAAAGCTTAAGCATGGGAAGGAATGATGGGACACATCAAGCGTGTAAGGGATATCTGAATGTTGATCAGACAACCAGTTTTTTGTTGGCTATTAAAGGGGGAGGAATACATATATTTAATAAGCATATAAATGAGGAAAGTTTTCAATGCGTAAATGTGTGTTTTACTGCGTCTAACGTGGCGTATGCGTGATTCCTTTTTTGTGAGAGGATTAACTAAACTAACAAAGTTTTTTTTTTTTGTTGTGCCACCCCTGCAATCTTTCACCTTGAGGCCATCATTGAAATGCCTGCCAAATTATGGCACACGTGGCGTATACGCATCATCATAAACTTTTTTTCTTTCCTCATTTTTTGGTGCCACAGGAACTTCTAGTATGACACATGCCATGCTGGTTAACTTTATTTTTAATGGCTTGCTCATAAAATGGATTTAAAGCAATTTTTTTGCGGTCTACTAAAAAATCTGCTGACCAGGCAGCCCCTTTTCCCCCCAGCCGCACCCCTTGCCACGCCTTCAAATCCAAATTAATGACAAAGCTTAAGTGGCAGGCGACCGCCTCAAATTGCCCAACATTTTTAAGCTGCGAATTAATGACTTGAGTCTCAAGCAAAATGTAAATTCAATAAAAATAAAACAAACCAAAGAAATGTAAAATAAAAATAAGTGAATTTAATATTTGACTTTTTGGACTGTGAGTAACTTATTTATGCAGTGAATTATTCAAATTTCATGTTGTCGGTCTAACTGACTGTCTGTCTGCCTACACTCGTACCTAGGCAGAGCTTACAAACAGCATTTTGCATGCATGTAGGTCAAATTGTGCGCCGGTCTGCATATCAAGTATACGCCCGCTTGGTTTTGTCGTTTCTTTGTCTTGTCTAGAATTTCAACAATTTTGTAAGTCAACTAGGCGACAGGGCGACCCTCAAGGCACTCAGACATGGAATTAGAATAGGCTTTCACTTTTACGATCCAAGAACTCTCTGTGTGTGAGTGTGTGTGTGTGTGTGTGTGTGTGTGAGTTTATTATGAGGCCCTGACATCCTGATGTTTTGGCAACCTCCAAACATCCTGTTTCATATGCTCTTATCATGCCAGAAGAATAATTGCCAGGTCCATTATTTCTTTGCGGCTTGTTTCACTTTTTGGATGAATTCAGAGCATAAAGCCTGAAATACTCTGAAGGTCTTTTAAATCTACAAATAACTGTCACAATATTTCATTTACCAAAAACTTCTGATGCCGATTCTGTTCAATTTATCATTTCATTTCACGCTAACTCGTGCCAATTGACCAAATTCGATTGCCAAAAAGTCGATTGTCAATTGCAACGTTACCACAATTATGCTGATCAGAAAACAGTGAGATGGAAATGCAGTATTCAAAGTATTCCACTGCGCATTCCCCCGCCAATTGCCATCGGCAGCCATCAGTGTGACCAACTTTTTGAATATTAATAGACTGCTGTCAGTGACAGATATATGTATATATAGATAGTTGCAACGGTGCAAAATCAAGCAAAAACTAATCCATAACAATTCGCGTGGTGAGTGACGCATATGACCATCATCAATTATTCGCCAAAACGGAACTCAGCTGGGGAAAATCGCATAAGCAGCGTTTGCCAAAGTTTCAGAACATTCAGTTTGCTATGTGTCTAATAAATCAATTAGTAATTCGTTAGAAATGCATGAGCAGTGACAGCATCTTAGCAAAAGTCAAAGTGATAATGCGCTTAGTTCGCATTTACGTAAGGTCGAATGCCCTAAGAACGAACAAAGGTGAGATTGCGCATACGCAGCGTGGTGCTCACGCACTTATGCATATACATAATAAAACAAGTTGCGAACTGCACTCAAAGCAAACAAAATTCTTGTGGCGGGAGCCAAGTGAGAGCTTAGACTTTTCATTCAGCAGTTAAGCCCTAAAGAAGGTTGAGAATTGTACTAATTTGCTGCATGACACAACTAATTGAAGACGGTGTCTTTTCAGCTTTGCAGCTTTCATATATGTCACATACGAGAGAATTGCGCTGATTAAAATTAGTGAATAGAACATCAACATAATGAAATTACTAGAAAAACTTAAGTGCATTTTTCTGAAAATCATTTAATAATTTTTTAATCTCCAGAAAAATTTTTGCAACTTTATTCTGGCATTATTTGAGTATTGATTTTAAAATTATTGGTACTCTTGCTGCACTTTACCCAATTTGTTATAAAATCCATGTGCATATGCATAAGAAAGTTGTAGCCATTACTCAGGTCTCGAAGCTAAGTGGCTTATGCAAATGTTTGAATTGTTACGTGTGTGTGTGTGTGTGTGTATGTTTGCTACAAAAAAAAAATAAAGAAAAAGTCTGCAAAGTTCAGTTTAAACATTATGCAGAACCAAATATTTGCAGTTTTCTAGCCAAAAGGCAAAGGCCAAAAAACATAAAGCCAAGAAATTGCATTCACGCGGTTCGTTAGCCCAACAAACACAGAGAAAAACTGAGTGATAGGAGTTGGAGGGAGTGGGAGGTGTAAGCTCAAAGGGCAAACGAGCTGGCACAGACGACTGACTGGATTGCCCCCTAATGGGCGTGGCACGGATGCTGGCCTGAGGGAGCCACAACAGCGGTTGCTTGGCCAAAAGCAAAATTGCAGCCAAACATTTTCAAGTGGCGGCTGCAACATCGTCAGAATTATGCTACAAATTTATGAGACGACATAAATTTCACAATGTTTGTTTTGGCAACACGCACACACACATACACAAGCACACATGCCACAGCTCGCTGGCTGTGTCAGTGTGTGTGTGTTCGCTACAAGAAGAAAAACAAACCCAAATATCTAAAGCAAACAAAAAGCAGTGACACCCTTTACCCCACCACCTCTCTGGTCCATTGTAATCATGCAGCAACTGCCCACATTTAGCATTTGTCCAACTCCTGCCACTCCCCTGACGCCTCCCGCGCTCATCGCCTCTCACAACGGGTGGCAACTGTGGGCTTGGTTTGACTTGCTTTTTGGGTTCCTTGTGATGAATGTCATGTGGTGAAATTTGTGCAGCAAAGAGCTACCACATAAAGGGGCGTACTGGCATCAACGCGTCGTTTCTGCTTCTTCTTTCTCTTCCTCGTTTTACACCCATTTTGCAAAAAAAAAAAAATTGAAAAATGTATGCAACTGTTTTGAAGGTTGCCAGCCATGAAACTTTCTATGCATTTTAACATGCGAAACTGCAAAATTTTTTTAACTGACAGCCCAACGACCTCCACAAGCTCTCTGCAGAATAGATATTCATGTAAATTACACACACTTACGCCACACACGTTCGCACTCAGACACACCCACACACACACACATCTGGTAAAAGTCATCACTGGGAACCATGATGCTCGCTTAATATGTCTTTCGATGCATTTGATGATGCATCAAGTGGTGGGCATACTGAACCAAAAATATAAAATAAGACCCAAATGATTTGTAAAATTCACTAAAAGGTATTTCAATTTTTTATACCCAACAGGATGCGCAAACATCGTTCAAATATTTATATACATTTTTCAGTCCAATTGACTATATTATACCTATATATTTTTAGATTTGTAAGCCAAAACTGTATAGTAACGACAAAAATAACAGGAATAAAAGCTAGAACAAGAATTTTAAATTCCATGTCCAAACTTGAACTAGCTGCAGTTGTTCATAAATATGAGAGGAGAGTTTAACTTTTTATTTTTTGCAATATTATGAGTGGATAGCATTTTGTGCAAAGCGAAAAACAATTTTTCATAATGCTACTACAATTTTTCTTCATTGTTTTAAGCTCTACTACTTAAAAAGCTTTAATATTATTTAAAAAATGGAGAAAATATAATGAAAAAATTATTTTTCTACACAAATTTATTTCCTCTACTGCCTAAAAGTATGCAATGAATGTAACAACTTCGCTCTCTGATTGAGAATTTCGCGTTTTCTCACTTTCTCGCTCAGTCTCCATTTGTTTCTGTCCCTTTAGCTGCCGCCAGGGCAATGGCAGTGTGTCGAGGTGCGACGTGGACATTGTGGGCGGGGCAGGAACAAACGCGTCGCATGCATAAATGCAACTTTTGGCCCGCACATGAATGCATCATTGTTACTGTCGGAGTTGTTGCCGTCGTTGTTGTTGTTGTTGCTGTTGCTGCTGCTGCTTCTGTTGTTGTTACTGGTTCTGATGTTGGCATTGCAACTGAAGTTACTGTCATGTCAGTTCTTGCCGAGCAGAACGATATTTTAGCTTCATGTATACATGGACAACACTAACATCAAGAGTAACAGTAACAACAACATCACTTTGCCCTGTACTCGTATAATTTCTGCTGACTGTGTTGTTGGCATGTGTGTGTGTTTGTGTGCGGGTTTGCTCATGTTTGTTGTCATCTTTGTTGTTGTCAACATGTTGTCCAAAAGTGGACGCACTCTCCTGGTGCTTTCTGGTCCAGCCGATCACTAAGAGCAGCATAAAACACATTAAACCAGTCAGGGAACCATTAGAAACATCCGGTAAACTAAGCAAGATAACTACAAAAATTCACTAACAGAATTTTGATTTTCCTATCCGTAAAAAGAAGGAAAAGAGTTAACAGCTATCTCAAACATGCAAATATCTCTCATGTCGTTCTTTGCTACAGATAGTAAAATGATTGATGACTGTCGAACAAAAGGCCCCAATTGATAAAGAGATTTGAGTTAGAATTCAATTAGTTTTCAACATACAAACAGCTGCTTTCCCATTATTTTTAATTAATTAATAGCATGTGTTATATTTGTTCAATTTTCAAATGTTAAATTCTTGAAACATGAATCTAAATATTCTATAATATATTTTCCCTTTATTGCTAACACCTCAATTGGCTTGTAAACCTTTTTGATGAACCAAAAAGTCTAAATTTGTGTTACAAAATATTTACAACTCTATTCAGTTGCGTTATTTGATGTGCAAACCAGCAAAAATTAGTGAATGTGTATTATTTTCTGCTGTTTGCTAATTAAAGTTGACTGCCCACACAATAACACACCCACACACATCAACACACACATAGGTGTATGCATTAACCTGGCTATGAAGCCAAAATAAAGTAAACAAAAACAAACTGAACTGCGGTAAAGAGTTTATCAAACAAGCGAATACGCTGCAGTTTTATGAAAACTATGGTGAACTCGAGGGCATGCTCTTTTGTGGTCTGCTAAATTGCAGGGTATGGCGCATAATGCAAGTTTCTACTATTGCATTGCATGCCAAAATATTAGCATAAATATTTTGTAAATAAATTTGGATGTGCATCAGAGCACACACACACACACACACAGCCAGATAATGTATGGATGCATTAGACATTTGCATTTTGTTGGCACCCATCAGATATTTACATGAAGTTTTACTTCTCTAAAGCCCCAACTTTTCTAAATTATTTCACAACAAGAATAACAATATTAAATTATCAGTGTGTGTGTGTGTGTTGGGTTTGGTATTTACCATTTTAGTCGCCTGATTTGATAATTTAAAATTATGTTTAAGGGCTCACGCAGCGCAAGCCATCGTCATAACGATATTTCACAATTGATGTCATTTATAATATATTTTTTTTATACTTTCTAGTTGCCTCATTATGCTAGGGCATCACATAAATTTGCCATTGTCACGTTCCAATGTCGCTGGCCTTGTCAATGCTTCTTTAAGCCTGTTTAAGTCTATGGAGACCCTAAGTGAGCACTTGAAACAAGTGAAGTGCCAGGGCAAAAATCAAATTCAATTTGCCTACACAAAATACTTTTCTTAATTGGTTTGATGCCCTTGTTTGTGCATTTGGGTTAATTTCTAACAAGGTTCAAGTGCTTCAAACAAAGGTCAAGAAAGGTGGGGCAAAAAGCATTCTCTTCTTGGTGCTTGCTTCAGTGCTTGCTTTATTTCAATTTAGTGTTGCATAAAACGCGGCGCAGTTAAATGGCTTCAAGTATGCGTCAGCTATTTGTCAGCGTATGTGTGTGTGTGTGCTTGTATGTGACAGACAAAACGAGACAAATAAACAACAATTCATTTAATGACTCGCACAGTGAGTCACTCAGACAGTCAGTCAGTCAGCCAGTTGGCCATTCACTCAATGCACTCACTCATGCAGTCAGTTGAACTGACTGTTCTGCAGCAGAACTACTTCAATATTTCCTCTTGCCTGCTCTCTGCTCTCTGCTTTCTACTCCCAACTTCCACTACTGCACACGCACTCATCATTCATATGAGAAAAACTCACATGTGAAGCGGCATCTATCTTCATTTCAAGCAGCATTGTCGTGAGTTATTTGTGTGGCCTCCTTTTGTCTATTTTGCAAGCTTTGTATTGGCCATTGTTTGTGACTGTGTAGACTGTAGTTGGTCCAGCTGTAAATGCAATTTTATGTTGCGCTGACAACCAACAAAGTACAGCACAAAGTACAGTCAGTACACTGTTAAAAAAAAAATGCAAGTTCTTTTATAAAGAATGTTAACACATTAAAACATTAAATTTCAAGACAGTAGTTGTTCTTGCTCTGTTATTGTTTAGTAAAAATTTTGTTCGAGTTGAGATCTCTTTAAAAACAAGTCAGCAAATATTTTATTATATCAAATTTTTTGCAGTGTGCTTGTACAATGTACATGTATTAATGCAGTTTGCAGTTACCTTCGCTTTTCCGGCCATCGATTCATTTTGAAAACAACGAGAACAACAATGAAAACAACTGTGCCAAAGTGTGGTCGTTAGAGTTTCGCATTTGAATGCCAATTGTCGTGTACTCATGTTCTTCTCAATGTCCTTGCTTCAGGCAATGTATGTAAATACACTATTGCCTTTTAACGGTTGGCAAGAGTGCTTATAATTAGCATAACTCAAAGCCACGATAACAATTAAAAATGCTCGTTACGCATACGCACAGTTGAACATGTCAATTTGCAGTTTAAATCTTAATGTGATAATCTGCAGTTAACTGAGAAAAAGAAATCAGAGAATATAAAACAACTCGAAACTGAAGCAGAAGTGAAAGGGAAAGTTTAAACTTTAAACAACAATAAAGTATAGTTTGCTGATCGAAACTTTATTAGCGATTGGACAGTTTAAGATTGACATAGAACTGAAATGGGTATTCGCAATAATGATAATCAAGATTTTAAAAAGCTGTTTCGTAGGACAAATGACAAATGTTTGCCAGACGACACAAGTCCGTCTCCCATAACTGGCCTGCAATAAGCTATTAACTGAAACTTTTGACAGAGGTTACAAGAATGTTCCTCAAACTTTCCCCCCATCCTTGAGGACACGTGCAACTGCAAGCTGAAGTCCGATTAACTGCAAGTTGTAGGACAACATATGTCTTTGATGTCCGAGTAAATAGATGCGTGTGTTTATGTTAGGCGTTAAATTAAATAAATATTTTTGTTGCCGCAACCCAAATCAAAATGCAAAGCAGCTGTCACAACAAAAACAACAACAAATGACCAACAGTTTAAAAAAAGTTTTTGAATGAAACACATTTTTGTGGCAGATAGAAAGTCATTTAGATAAGCGGCTGTTACTGCTCCTCTGCTCCTTTTTTTCATATTGGGGGGTTTGACAAGATGCAGCTCACGTGTCTGTCTAACAAGTTTAACTTGGCACTCACACATACACATACCTGTGTCTCACTAAAGTTGCTTTTCTGGCCTCCAAAGTTGTCATTTATGTCACAAATTCAAGTTGCGACTTCTCTTAATGTTGCACTCTGACCTTTACACTGAGTTACCCTGTAAGAGGGGCCCGTCTGACTTATTCATGCCTTTTGTGTTCTTGGAACTCCCTATTATTTTTCTTCTTTTCTGTTTGCTGCTTTTTTATTGAGCTGCAATGCACGCTTCCATTCATCATGTTTCCCTTTTTCCTAAGTTCTCACCCCTCAACTTATTTAAGCTGCTACTTATTTAATTTTCATGTAAAGTTCTTGCTACCTTTCCCTATTGTTGTTACGCAAATTTTTTTTTGTATAAAGAAAAGCAAATAGCCTGAGACGTGAGGTTTGAAAATAAAAAAAAAAGGAAACAGAAAAGTTGTCGGAGCAGCTTTTTGTTTAGCTAAAGTTAAACTGTTGCAAACCTAAGCAAAAATAAAAAATAAAAACGAACTTTGTTTTAGATATTTCCAGCTACCGAAACTCCCCCATATCCCCCATCTCCCCCAGTTTCCTTTGCTTCTTTGCTTCTGTTGTTGCTTTTGTTTTTGTTGACTTCCTTTGACACAAACTCGGGGCTTTTGTGTTTCTTTGCGTGCTGCAATTTCCTTGGGGCCAAAGCTCCCCATTTCGTTTGCATAATTGAATACACACTTTGTGGCCAAACTGCTAGTTGATTAGATCGCCCCTTTTACACTTGTTTAGTGGCACAACTTGTAGTCTATACTTATTAACACCTTGTCATAAGCATAATAACATTATCCATACTGAGGGTTGTTCATAATTTCAACAGTTTATTCATTTATCTAATTACTGTTGGCTTCCCTGAGGTTTTGTCTAGTTTGCTTGGAATTAAATAATGTTGCCCTTTATTATTAGCTCAATAATTGTAAAAAACCTTTAAGCCACTTGGCTAAACAATTAATTCTACACAACTTTAACCTTTTTACGGTACAACAAATAATGAACTCAATTAGTTCAATAAAGCATAATATATGTATGTTATCCTATCTTGAAGTTTTAAAATTTGTTTGATTCTAAATATTTTACTTAACTTTCCTTTCCGCCCTCCTTAAAATTATTAATATACTATTTATCTCTTTTATGATTTTTTTCAACAAGAAAACACTTAAAAATTCTACAAATTTATATTTTTATATAATTTTTTTAAAGATCAGAACTTTCTGCGCTGCTCTTTGGCAAAGTGATGAGCTTCTTTGTCAACTAGTGTATTTAGCAAAAAGATTTGAAAGAGCTCTTATGCTTAGTTTTGCAAAGGTGTTAAGTTTATCTCGACTTGGCGAAAGCTTACACCAAATGCAAAAGTCAACAAACTGCAGATAAACTGTCAGTTGCTGCAATTGCTTAAGCGGAACATACTTAACTTTTAGTGGAAGTTGCGTTTGTTGAAGTGTAAAGGAGGCGAGGGAGCTGGAGGTGGAGGTGAAAGGTCAGGGGTCTACAAAAGGTTATAAAGCACTTTAATTAACTTGCAGACGCGAAACATTCAGCAAAGTTTTCAGGCATCAACTTTGAACCGCAAAGTAGTTTATATTGCAAGGATTGCGGTTTGCAGCCAAGGAATGCAGCAGTTGGTTTGCCGAGGCGCATTATATGGCCAATAAGGATACACAGCTATGTATCCTTATCTTTAGCCTGCTGCTGCTGCTGTGGCGACCATAAAACACACACACACATGCACAGGAATACGCACACTCATACACACAGGTATAAATGGTTTGCTACTGCTGCTTACCTCGTCCGTTCTGTGTAATTAATTTCTTGGAAAATATTTTGGAGAGCAGCTAAACCTTTTGAAAGAGAGAGAGATAGAGAGAGACAGTGGCTTCTATGTGGTTTCTCATCAGCCTGCCGCTATTTGAGTTATGCACGCGGTGAATTTGCCATTTCGACTGTTCACATTTCGTTTCCTGATTTTACGGCAGTTTAATTAAGCTGCGGTTACACACACCAAATGCCATTGACAGTTTCAAGTATCAAGTTACACGTTTTTTTGGCAGAGTTTTGTTTTTCCCCAAGAGTTTTTCTGGCCATAATGCATAAGACAAACAATCAATGAAGCACGTGGCGCTTCTTTTTCTTTTGGTTTTCTTTGTTGCCTATTTTGCTTTTTATTATCACAACACCCAAAAGTGAAGAGAACTTAAATAAAGCAAACAAATTTATGTGAACTCCCCCTTGGAAAGTTGCTCGACTGATATCTGAGAGCTATAGAGAGCCGAAAGCATAATTTATTGGCCCAACATTCATCAGCAGGACGAACTCATCAGACTGTAATAATTCGCTATCAGAGTGTCACGAACGAACGAAGGACCGAACGTACGACAGCCCAAGGGAGAAAGTCCTCTTATATTCGACACCAAAGCTAAGTCTTAAACTAAGTCTAAGACTCGGTGCTATATAGTAGTAACAAGCAAAGTGCCGCCTAGTTGGCTTAGTAGTCAAAGTGAAATTGAATGAAGGCACGAACCTCACAGTAGATGATGCCCGCTTTTGGTTCGGGCAAACAAATAAACATGAGCAAGAGCAAAATGCGACAAGGCAGTGGGAAAATAGTTGGAATAAAGCATGGAAATGGCAAAGGAGAGGGGCGGTAGGGGAAAAGGGGCCAAAAGGAGTGCTAGTGCTGAGTTGAAGATGGAAAAGGGAAAGGGAAAGGAGTGGAAAGGGAAAGGGAAAGGGAAGGGGAAAAGGAATGGCGCAATAGCAGTGTAATGTCAAGTGTGCGGAAGCATAAAACAAACTCCAAAACGGGTTAGCTGCCAACTCTTTTTGTTTTTCTTTTCTTTTCTGTTCTTCTTCTTCAGTCCCAGTTCAACCATTTCACCATTCAGTTTGTGAGCGTGTGTGTGTGTGAGTCTATGTGTGTGTGGATATTTGTTCATGTCAAGTGTCAACATTTACTTGGTGGTAACACAAATTGTATCTGCGGTCATTTTCGGCAGCCACACTAGTGCCTATACTAAACAAACACAGATCAATTGTGTACATATAAATATCTGCTATGAATATGGATGAAAAGAGTGTTTGGAAAATAAAACAGAGCTTGTTTGGATTTATTCTGAAAATTTTGAAACTCTTTTTCAGTAACTAAAATGTATAAAGTAAAAACTGTTAGATGTTGTACTTATAAAGATCTTAGGTATATATATTAAGATTCAAGCGGTTGAGTTGGAAGGAAATTAATGAAAACCGAGGGATATATATTAAAAAATTTTCTGATCAGCTCTATCGCCTTTCATAAAGCGGTGACTAATAAAATATATTAGTCCTAGGGATTTTAAATAATATTAAAATGTAATACTGTCTCTAAAGTCCCTGCTATACTATAGTTCACTGCTTACACTCTCTTAGTTTCTTTCTGTATCTCCTTCTCTACGCCACTTTCTGACTACCAGAACGCATTCCGATATTTCGCAAAGTCCATGTTTATATATTTTTCAAGAGCGTGCATATATCATGGGAAGTACTTGAGATTTTTCATTTCAGATGTGGCCGCTAACTCGCCTTCACACTTTCTACATCCTTCTCTTTTACTCATCCTCTTACTGTCCCATTCTCTCTACATTTTTCATTACAGCTTTCTCTCTCACTCTATTTCTGATGGTCTCTTTGTGCATAGCAAATGAAGCCACAATAATAAAACTATACTCATCATGTATGTGTGTGTGTGTGTGTATGTGTGTGCACATGTCCCATGGAGTCTCGAGTGTCAGGGTGGTGGGGTAGTAGATTGGGGAGTGGCATAATAGGGATGTGCAGCACACACAAATTATAGTTTTTAGCTGACTCTTGCCCCGGAATCCGATTCTGGTCTACTGCGGTTGTTTCTCCTATCATTTGGCCTGTTAACATTTGGTTGTTTGTTTACTGAATTGTTGTTGTTATTGTCGCTGTTGTGGCTGCTGTTGGTTTGGCACTCTCGTAATTCTCAATTTATTTATGTAATTGCACTGTGATAAGTCAAATTTGCATTTGCTTAAAATGACATTTAAGGTCGTCCAAAAATCAACTGAAATTTTGATTGATTGGAACTCTAAGAAATAGACTCATACATATTATTTCTTAAAGGATTAAGAAATAAATGAAAAAGGAAGTACAAAGTTTATTTAATAAAATTATGAAGAAATGTTAAAAAAATGTTTGAAACTTTTTTCTTTCTTTGATATACGTTTTTAAAATATTTATTTAATTGAAATGACAAACTTGGGTAAATTTCTCTTCAATCTAAGTAGTCATATAAAAGTTTGAGAAAAAATTATTTATAGCAAAGCTAATACAATTTGGTCACCAGGAAGGAAAATAAATGTACTTTATATAAAATATCATCTTCTATACCCTGAAAGAAACAACTCCGAAATACAAGGAAATTTTAAAATATTTCAGTATATTTAGCTTATAAATTTACTTATAAAATCAACTACGAAAATGATTCATTCTTATAAGGGTCTTAGAAAAAATTTTATAATTTTCTAGTTTGTTCTTATTTTTTGTACTAAGCTTATAATTTTGTGTTATAAACTAATAGAACGTATAAGAGTCTGTTAGTATAAGTTTCATACTTATACTGTGTTATAAAAGAATATTTGGTCACCAAATTTTGGTGCTACGAGAATTTTATAAGAGTGACACGAAATGTACTTATACTTTATGAGCATATAAGAGCTTTAATATTGATATAAGTGTTGTGCTTATATTTTCAATGGTAACTTATATTGTGTTGTCTACTAAATTCAGTGCACACTTATACTCTGTAACTTGGCTAATGGTTTGTGTCACAGCTTTTTATGGCATATAGCTTTTTCCTTTGACAGCCTTGATTTCGTTCACTTTAGTTCGCACACTGTGGAGACTTTCACGTTGTTGAAACTAACGTCTAAATTAAAAGTCTTTCTACAAGTCCATAGTTCATATTTTAATAAACTGGCTGATCTAAGCATTATACATTTACTGCTTAAGTCAAAAAAGGCTTCAAGGCTTTCTCCGTAAAGTTATTTAAACAACTGAAGCATAAAAAAACTTGTGTAAATAAAAAGCTAAAGAAGCAAGTGTCAAACATATTACACACACACTTACACATACACATATGCTTGCATGCAATGTAATTTGCAGCCATTTTGTTTTGCATATCTGAGTAGGTTTAGATTCATTATAAAAGAGTTTGGTCTGCCACTTGCAAAACTCAGTCAAAGTTTAATTGTTCAGTTTTTGCTTCTGACTTTTGCTTTGCCTTTGTTACCCTTTCATCTCCTTCATGCCTCCCAAAACATTTGCTTAAAACACCAACCACATTCATATTTAAGCATATATACATATATATGTACGTATGTATACATATAATTATGTGAGAATGACAGAGACAGAGAGGGAGCGAACGAAAGAGAAGTTCTTTGCTGCTTTTTCTAGTCTCAAGTGCAGTTCATTTTTTGTTTCCCTAAACTGCGTGAGTTAATACTGAAAGAACAATTATCCAGTGTGGGAAAGGACCAAAAAAAATTGGTGTCAGAAGAAGAGAAATGCTACTGGTTTGTAATAGGTTTTCCTGGTCAGGGAATGTAAATTTATGCCAAATTCCAGACAGAATTTGTGTGTAGTTGTGTGTGAGTATAACTATTAACTGTAAGGTTGTGGCTTGCCTGTGCAACAGGACATGTGTGCAATTTATAAGAACTTATCGATATCATCAATCAACTCAGTGCACACTGGAAAAGTGACTCAGAGAATTGACCCCAAAGCTCAAGTTTCCTTCTCGGAAAACTGCAAAACGCTTCAGATAGACGAGTACATATAACTTTACTAAGTGCTGCATCGCTTGTCAGGATGTCTTTTCAAAAGTTTCTGCCAAAGAAATGTGAAACAGAATCACACAAACAAGAAAAAAACTAAAATGGAAAAAATTCCACACACACACACACAAGCACACACATGATAGTTGAAACTACAATTGAGAAACTGCATTGATAAATGGAAAATGTTATCAATATTGATGCAAAGAAAAGTGCTTTGTACCTGGTCATTAATCTGCTGCAATTACCTTTTGATTCTCAATTAAAACATATTTTCTTCTGATATCAATTGACATATCAAATCAATTTGCAAACTTTGTGCAAAGTGCTTGCATTGAATTTGAAACATTTTCATTTCGATAACTAAAAGAAAAACCTTCTTGATAAAAACTTTCAATTAACTTTAAATCTCAAAGACTTTTAAAATTGGAAATGCAAACTGATCCGTTCTGGTGCAATTTGACAAGAAATTTACCTAGTTTTTCATAAATTCCAAAAGCTTAATAATGGTAATGAAATAAATTGATGCTAAACAACATTTTATATTTGCAAATATCTTCAAAAAGTTAAGTACTGCAAAAGGATCAATTTCAGCCCCATTAGTTTAAAGTTCATTACACAGAAAGTTGCAAGTTTAGCAAAGTTAACTTATTAGCTGCAGCTGCTGAAAATTTGTACAGTTTTATGCATTTTTCTGCTATTAATTTTCTACACACAATTTAATTTCATGCTAAAAAAGTTAACATTAAAACTTTAAAACAAATTAACTAAGCGGCCGCAAGTTGCTGCTTGTGCGGCTTCATAATTAAGCACCTCAAAGACGCAGGCCGAACAGCTTGGAGTCTTAAATGAAGAGGTAGTAGTACTGGTAGAGGTAGAGGTCGTAGAAGCATAGTTTGAGCCAAAGGAAGTGGCAGTGGCAACTCTTTACCGTTCAACGAACACTCAACACTTTACTCTCGCCTGCCGGCACAACAAACGAGACTTGCAACAGCTTCTCGGCCAGAAGGCCCTCTGGCCAGAAGGCAGAGTAGGCAAAAACTACGTCGAGTACTATTTAAATCAGAGTAACGACATGAAAAAAATTGCTAAAAACAACAAGCGAAACACTGGTTAATACAGCAGAGTGATCGACAAACACATATCCTGGAAAAATGGAAGAGATTCTTTCGTCTACGTCGATAGAAGCTTGTTGGGAAAAGGGAACAGTTTAACAACTTTTAGAGGTAAATGCGTTCAGGATTTCCCATTTATTCCCAAGCTCGTTCCCAAAATTGTTTCCTTTTTTAATTTTCTTATTACTTTCAAAGAATTTCCTATGGATAAAATTAAAGAAATTACTCTGTACAATCCTGTTTTTCTTAAGTTTACAGGGTATAAAACTGCAGTGCTCTAGAAGCAGTATCCGTAGCATAAAGTGGCTGCCAGGACTTTTGCGCCCAGGCCAAGTTAAATATTATGGGCAAGATAGAAGAATGGAAGGGAAGAAAGCAAAGATACAAGATGAGAAATACGTGAAGCTGCAACTTCTGAACCCTTTTTTTTTCAGAAACTTGCCTTCATCACATTCAGTTTCTTATTTCTACTTCACGGCTATTTTTGTTATCTTTTTTTTTTTCTTTGTTTTGCTTTCGTTTTTTGGGTTCTTTAACGAATGCAGCGCGTTGAAAGTTTAAAATTAGCATTCTCATTTTGTGCCTGTCTCGTTGTTTACAAGCTGAGAGATTTCAGAAATTACTCGGGCCAGAAGGGAAGAAAATAAGGGACAATTGGGTTACTTGGGGTCTTTGGGTTATGTTAAAGTTTTCGCTCTCCTTGAGCAATGAAATAATATGGTCTGTCACTTACCAATTAACAAAAGTTTCCAAATATGCATTTGTATGTCGAATGCTGTTGAGTCCATTCAAATTAGAAGCAGACAATTTATAAGCTTCGCTCCTCCTCTACGTCTTCAGCTTGGAGTTCTTCTGGAGGAGTAATGTTTTCTTCCTTTAGTTTTTTGGATAATGTTTTTTCTATTCAGTGCACAATTGTTGACGATGGATTTGTTGAGCGAATTGGCATCTTGGCGTAGGCAACTGCATTTTGTCCAAAACTTTTTGGCTTTAATTGTTGCGTTCGCTATGGACAAGTTAGAAGAAGAATAAGAAGATGGAGCACAACAACAATTGCAGTTGGGGCAATTAAACTTCCAGTTCGTTGGGCCTTTGGCTTTTCTGGCAATCGTGCAGCAAATTACTGACCCCGTTTAGAATCGACAATCGTCGTTGACTTTTTCTCTCCTCTCGGTTATATGTTTCTTCTCTATCTCTTTAGTTTTTCTCCTTCTTTTATTTGCTTTTCTTTTCTTGTCCTTTCTCTTTTCTATCTTTTGGAATTTTTCTGCCTCTCGCTGCAATTTTATGCAATTTTCTATGGCGATTTTATGTTGCAATCAAAGTGGTTCCTTTTATCTCCACTGCAGCTTTAATTTTCAGCTTCCTCTTTTACATTACATAAGTAGATATATATATATATATATATATCTGTATATATACCATATAATTTCAAAAGTATATTTCTGCTGTTATTTTACTGCAGACTCGTGCTCAACTGCGGTTGGCATTGAATTCCAATTGAAGTGCTGTAATGAGAAGAAAAGCAAAAGCAAAAATTAATACAACATTTTTCGGTATTTTCTTCATTTTCCGGTCATAAAATGAAAACAAAAGAAGCTAATTTAAGTAGCTAATTGTTTTTGTTATTTAAGATTAGATAATGTTATGAGCTGTCTATGACTTTTTTAAAGTTATCATTAAGTTTATATAATTATATTTTCTTTAAAAAGTTATGAATTGAAAATTCGAACAAGAGTGGATTGATTTATGAGGTTATCTCCCTGTTGTTGTCATTACGAATCAATTGGTAAATTATGCGAATAAAACAAAGGGGTCTCTTGGGCGGTATGGGTGCGACTGATCTGTGCGCATTCCGTTCAATATTGTCATAATAAATATTGTGAAGCACAAACAATAAGAGAAAATCTTTCTGGTACACAGGACAGCAAAAACAACAAAAACGACAAATCAAACTGAATTATTAAGTGAAATTTAAAAATGTGATGAATGCCAAAGGAATTTGGTTAAATGGGAAATCGGATAGCAGTTCAAAATACCCATTACAAGTAAGTTTTGTGGTATGTTTTAGTTGTAACATTACAAGTTACAGAGTCTAGAAAACACTTAAAATCTCGTTTTTACACAGTTTAAAACCAAGAGCTTACAGAGACTGAAGGGTATGCTTTAGTCGGTGAACAGTTTACTCATTCTTTATGCATTTGACATTGCCATGAATATAATTAATTAATTCAGTAAGTGAGTTAACATTAATTGAATTCTTTACTACGGCTTCCACAAGTCAAATAGTTAATTATAACCCAACACAAAGACTTAGTTAATACATTTTGTATATTAAAATGATTGCAAAAAGGAATTTTGAGTGACAAATTTTTCAAATGAAACATAGTTTTAAGCCAAAAGCCGCAGAACGAGCAGCTGTCAATTTCTGTCAGCGTTATTATTACTAAAATTGAAATTGAAATTGAAATGGAAACTGCAGTTGGCTGGAATTTAAGTATTGTCATTCGCTTTTTGTCAAATCCGAGTATTACAATTTTGAGTCTAGTCTTATCATGTTCCATGTCATCTCATTTCAGTCCGTCTCGTTTTGTCTCATTTCATTTAATGCCGTCATGCCGCTCTGTTACTGTACTGTTCTGTTCTCTAGTCTTTTGTGCAGTGAATTACTTTTCTTGACGTTTTGTTTGCCAACAACGAGGGAAGACAATGGCCTCTTCCCTCTATGTGTTTGTGTATAGAAAATTACGCTGCACACACGTACACACACACATACAGAGGCACACAGACGCACTGCCATGTCACTCGACTGCTATTTAATTTATGAAGTAGAGCGCGTACAAATTGTGCATTGTGGCAAAAGTTGCAGCATCGCTTACCACTCGGTCACCAAAGAGGCACAGGGAAACAGTATGAGATTCGACTGGGTTTGGTTCGGGTTCGGGTTCTGGTTGTGTTTCTGGTTATCATGCACATACTTAATGCTTTTTTCTCTCTGGTTGTTTTTTTCAACAACAAAAGACAGTTTAGAAATCAGTCTGACAGTCCTGTCGCTCTCATTGTCATTGTTTTTTTTTTTGGTTTCTAATGTAAGCTTCATAAGCTGAAGTACTTATATGGAAATGTTTTCAGCGATTACGCACAAAAGCCGACAAGTGTTGCTTTAATACGTTAAGGTGGGCAGATGAGAAAAGTCATCAAATAGCTTAAAATACGCTTTTCCTAAGAACAATTTTGATTTTGCCACAGGGACTTGCCTTTATCAGCCGGTAAAGTGAATCTCAAGCATTTGTATGGATTCTCTAGCAGCATTTTAAATACCTTCTCTAATTTATGTGATCACACAGCATATTTCATAGTCTGCTGGGAGTTCCAGAGCGATGTGAATTTAATTTATCAATTTTCAAACCTAGAAAATAGTTCTAAGTTTTCATCCATCTTTTTGACTAATCTTTAATAATTTTAAGCAACGATTTCTAGCTTTTACTTTAATTTTCTTAATATTCGATGGCCCAGAACTTAGTTCTTTATACAAAGCTGCATAAAACTATTAACGAGTTCTCGAGCCAGCTATTAAAGTTGACATAAAATACTGTTCAAAGCCATGACTCTACATATATTCCATCAAATTATCTGCGGCAGTCAACCAATTATGCCAAAAACTTTATTCCACCCACCCCAACTGGAAACTTTGTTCTAACTACTTGTAGAAGAATCTTTAGCCATTCCGCTGCCCTAGAAAACACAAGTTATTAATGCGCAACGTGATCCATTTTGCACTCAATTTTTCAAGCTAAAAAAATAGCTGCATCATCGCTTATCTACTCAATGTCGCCAGCAAATTAGTTTGACCAAAATTTACGCTCAGTTAAAGCACATTTAACGCTTTACCATTTATCGGAACGAGAAATTAGTAATGAAGAGAAAGTGAGGGAGAGAAAAGAAAGTGAGCAAAAGAAAATGACAGAGAAAGTGTGAAAATGGAGGGCAAAAAGTATTTCTAACAAGAAACTTGTTGGGAATTTGGGTAAAATTAAATGCAGAAATTATTAACTGCCACCATGAAGCGTTTGCTTTCATTATCGTTAAATGCTACATGCCACACACACACAAGCACATACACACTTAAACACACACAGACATTCAAACAAATCGCGAGTTTCGCAGTGAGTTCGCAACGGGTCGACAACTTTTTGATTATGATTATGTGGGCTGGTTTAATCAGCATGTGGCTTATAATAATTAAGCTGCTGATATGCCAAAGCGATTATTATAATCATAATCATGATGATTGTCATGCGGTCTGTTAAAGACATATAAACAGAGAGGAGAGAGGGAAGAGGGATGAATCGATATGCAAAGGAAAAACAGTTTATACATTGAGTCTGGCAATAGTTATGATTTATTTGAAACAGAATTAACCACAGCCATCACAACTGCATTAAATAGCAACTCATTCAAACAATTGACATGGCCGCTGACACGTGTAATCCACAAAATATATGAATATATATATAGATATGTGAATAATATATATATAACAAAAAAATTCAGTGGGAAAAACTTGACTAGACTTTGCTTCTGCTGTCTAACCGAACAATTTTGGCATTGTCATGCTCAACCAGGCGAATGTCTTGCCACATCACGTCGCATCAACGAAACGTAAAACCCCAAAATACCGAGTTACGACTGAACAGTTCTGCTTTTCCAGCAAACACAAGTGCAGCGACTATGTGTCAGCCTCAACAGATGGATAGACAAATAGTCTGAGCGTGGAGCGAATGGACAAAACTATGACATACGACTAGCTGACTGCCTGACTGACTACCAAACTGCCTGACTGCCTGACTGCCAGTGTCGACACCGATTCATGATGATGTCGGATAAAACGCTATTCTCGTACTTCTCGAATATGTCGAATTCATGTAGTCGCTCATGAAATGCAGACGGAAATAAGTGATGTGAAATAGTTACACACATGCAGTAATTTTTGGGAAAGTAGCTCTGTTAATGAATGCATTATGGAATTGACAATACCCTGTAGAAACTATTTCAATTTCTTGTGTGGATGTAATCTAAAATGCTTAAAATTCAGTAACATTCACTTTTTAAGAATGTCCTGCTAGGCGTATGCTTAATATTTGTTGTTGGAGCGTTGTATACTTTTTGTAAATGAGTTCAAAAACTCCAAAAATATTAAAAAACATAAATATGTTTATGTAAGCAATCTCTGAAACAAAAATTCAAAACAATTAATTAAGTTAAAATGCTTAAAAATTATTATTTTATACCCATTAATAGTATATTTTAAAGGCTACCACATTTTGAGTAGTTTTTAATAAGCTAAATTCAGTCAACTGTTACAAACTGAGAGCCCATTTTTTTTTTTCAGCATTACTTCCTTGAAAACTTCAACTTAAACTTCTTTCTCCATTTATTAGAAACTTTAGTTTTGGCTTTGAAGCAAAAGTTCATTTGTTAGTCGTGTCGACTGTAAACTAGTTCATTTGACTGACAGCTGTCATTGGTTTCCTTTGCAGAATGATGTAAACCATCATCCAATTTTCGATGCAATTGTCATCGCCACTGAGATATGTACTTGGGACTCCGGACTCTTGTCGAATCGAGTGGGCGTCACAAAGGGGCGTGGACAGCGATAGAGACGGAGACAGAGCCAGTGACATGAGTTTTACTCATTGCTAAGCCAAAACCACGATGCGCGTGAGTGATCCACGAATAGAGAGCTATGTTAGTGACTCCATTGTGGTCTGACAGCGTCCATTTTTCTTTCATACATTTTCTTGTTTTTCCTTTGCTTTTTTTTTTTTTTTTTGCTTTCATGTTTTTATTGTCATAGTGCTATTGTTGGCTAAAAACTCTCCAGCTATTTTTGCATGCAAGTGAGTAACTCGCTGGGAGAATTCCAATGCCCTGCGGTTGTTTCTGTAATTGTCAGATTTCTAACCAACTGACACGGTCCACTGAGCACAACTCTTGTCATAAGAGTAGAGACAATTCAATGGAGTAAAGGAATACAATGTAGAAGGTGTGAAAATTACTATTCAATGAAATATAAGCTCATTTTTAATTTCTATTGACTAATCAGAGACAAAAAGATAAAAAAATTTTAACCTAATTAGCGACAGCTGCGAATGGTTAACAAAATTGGTGAAAAAGTATTTCATTTGAGTTTATTTGAAAGTCAAATCCTTTGATGATGTTGAAAGAAATCACAGGTAATCTGCATACAAAGTACATGCCACTAATTACTTTGCGTTTTATCGCTACAAAATAACAAAATTGAACGAATTGAGAGCTGTTCTTTCGTTCACGTACAAATTCCAACTCATTGTCGTCGGCTTAGTGTGGCGAATGAGCACGAATCAAAGGGGGGAGGGAGAGTGCAAAAAAGAGACAGAAAAAGGGGAAGAACGAGACAGAAAATGATGGGCAACCACGTGGCAATGTACAGAAATTGTTGAACGCCCTTTTGGTCTGTTGCTTGATGTTTGATGGTTGCTGTTGCGAATTGGAAATGGAAAGTGGTTATAATGGAATGGAATGGGTTGGGATGGGATGGGTTAGGGATGGGGTTGGGGTTGGGTTGAGATGGGCTGTGAGGTCGTCCAGTGAGAATGGCCAACAAATTGAAAGCTCAATCATGTTGCAGCAGCTGTTCGTGCGAGTGGCCAATACCAAATGTATGTTTTGTTGTTGCTTTGTTGGTTTTATGCGACGTTGAAGGCAACACCTCCAGAGCTGAGCCACCAAACCACACACACACACACAGCACACATAAACACACAGCACACAGATACATAGAACAGCATACAACAGAAGAGGACCGAACACGATGCTACAAACCGAACGCACATGAGCAAATTATGTAAATGTCATTAATCCTTATAGTACACAATAGTTTAACGGTTCGGCGCTTTATTGTCACGTCGACATTGCTCAGTGCGTGCCATCAACGGGAACAGCAAACTCGGCACTTGGCACTCAGCACCTAAATGACATTCGCAACGCTTGACCCGTGCTCCCTACCCCCTTCCACTCCCACAACTTCTCTATCCCCTCTATCACTGATCCACTCAACCCACATTTAAGCCTCAGGTCCTAGATCCTGTGCCTGATGTGTGTCAGAGCTTTTTATGCACACGTGCCTGCTGGCATTCGTTGAATGTGAAGAGTCGACCAGTCCAGGGTCATTAGTTTGACCCCACAACAGTCTCATTTCCCCCCTCCCCACCTCCACTCCCTGTCACACCTCCTTTTGGCACTCCAACATTTTGTGTTAATTACGAAATCACTCAGCGAACGAATCTCGTTTCATGAATTGAGAAAACTTACCCATCTGCCATCGCTGCCAACTCAACATATTTCACAATCAATTGCCAAATGCTACGTGATCAACGTTTTTCTGTCATATTCATTGAATACAATACTCTATAAAAGTATGCGCCAGCCGTAAGCGGAACATTTGTAATTGTTATTGCCGTGTTAAGCGACCAATGCTTAAGGGCATAATTAAATGCTATTTACATTTTGTATAAAGTTTTCATGGGATATTAAAATATCTTTTTAGTGATTTAAATAGTTTACAAGTTGACGTTTTTATTATTATTAGTTTTTTTTAACTACTTGAATATTTTGAAAAATTTTTCTATCGATTTTTGAAAAGTTAATGCATTAAAAATTTCATCTTTAACGAATCGTACAGCATTTTATTATGTATACGCCACGTGTGTGGCTTTATCATAATTAACCCATAAAGTAATTCGAATTTAACACTCTTACACTTAAAATCCAATCGAGTTTCATAAATATATCCAACAGATTGGTTAAAAGTTTAATTTCTTAAATGGTTAAATTTTTTTACGTATTGCGCTGTATTTTTTATTCAGATTCCGATTCAATTCGATTCGATTGGCAAATGGAATGCAATTATTTGACAATTGGCTGGTAATACATCAAATTGCATACATTGTTCACTCAAGCTGTGATGGCACGGCGTTGAAGCGAAAATTGAGCAAACCACGCCCACTTTTCAACTGCACTTTTCATACACATACAAGTTTCTTAATGGTCGTGGCCTTTAAATTAAATGCTTGTTATTAAAAATTAAATACTTTCCATGTGCCGAACATGCGGAACTCATTGGTGGGCGTCTGGTGTGTGTAAGTGGGCGTGGTGCCTATTGTAATTGTTTGGGAAAACAACAAGCGGTGTGGAAAAGCCATAACAGCAGTGCAATGACCATTGCAATAATCATAATGGTTACAATGGCTAAAGAGTTCACACCATAGAACACTACCTAAGTGGATGTGTGTGTGTGAGTTTGTGTGTGAGTGTGTATGTGAGTGTGTGTAAATAGTAACTACTAGCTATTTAAGCTAACAGCTGAGTACTGTTAATGTGTGCGCATTTTTCAAATGCTTTTCTTTTTGCGCTTTTCCACAGACACACACACACACACACACACACACACACACACACGCACACACAAAATTCATTTGCTTTTATCGCATTTGCCATTGCCTTACACGATTAATTGTTGCTGCTCATTATCATAACATATAGCAGCGCACAACTAATGCCAACAGACCTGGACCCCTCCCACACACCTCAAACACGTGCATAATTAACTCACACACATACATAAACACACACACGCGCACACGCACACAAATTCAAGTGGACTTGGTCATATCATTAACGTGCTTGCCGCATAAATTCGTCGTGATGGGAAGCAAAAAAGAAGTACAAGAATAATATGTAATCGTATTTTGCCAGTGTATGTTCGACTAAAGTGTACCTTGTTAATATTTAAACATAGTAAGTCTCGCAGACTAAGCAGTTATAGCAGTAAGAGAAGCTTTAATTTAATGTAGAAATAAGTTTCTCATTTAAAGTAATTTTTCTAATGAAATGGAAAATTTTATGACTGATTTATAACCAGTAAAATGAAGTAATATTCTCAACAATTACCTGAAATTTATTAACTGTTACTTCCTTAAACCAATATTTAAATTTAACTCATGTTATAACCTTATTAAGTATACGACATGAGTTACATCAAAGGGTTTTTTAAGCTCGACTTAAAACCCATTAAATAACTTTAGCAATCCTCTTTCCCTAACCTGATTTAATCAACTACTTATTAGTGTGTCCATTTACAGGGTATGAAAATCACAGTTGGATTTTATGCCCACAAGGACCAGAAGAAGTAAGTGAACTGAGAGCTTGCCACTGAGTGCTTCGTTTATTAATTCGACAGAAACATGCGAGCCACTTGTTAGCATTGCTTTTTCTGTACTCGTAAGGGAAGCCGTTTACTTAGCCTGGTCAAAATCATGATCCGAAACTCAATCGACAGCCTTTCAGCCCAATTTTGTCGACTGTTGGATAAAGTTTATGGTCTGGGGCTTATGTCGTGTTGCCATGCAATTATGGCAGAGTTAGTCTTCAATTTACTTAAATATTTAAAGAGCAAATATTTGCAGAGAGTCGTCCCAATCAATGCAAAGTACATTTCGAGTTGATGTGAGACACAGCTTGTTCACTTTGAGGTGCACTTCATTTCAAATAGAGAAGTGCATCTTGAAGCGTACTTGGAAATAAGGTGAATTCCCAATAGAATAACGACGACGATGTCCTTATTGTTGGTCAAGTTGGCATTGATTAAACGAACATTGCTGAATAAACTAGAGCAAAGTATGTGATAAACTTTGCAGCAAGTTGAAAAATATACAAAAGAGAAAGAGAGAGAGAGACTGCAAGAAATGAAAACAAAAAGAGAGAATAGTAAAGAGTTCACTGTGCTAAATTGTAGAAAGAGGAATTGCTATGAAATCACCCAGGACGCAAGTAAGTACGTAATTGTTAAGTGCTCATTAGAAATGCTTCAGTCGAGTTGAATCGAAACGAGTTGAGTCAAGGCGAGTTGAGTCGAGTCCAGATAACAACCAAAGCACAAGCTCAAGTGCATTTTCAATTAAGTACAGTAAAATATTTGGCTGCACAGGAAAAAGAGGGTAAGTAGCCAATAAACAGTTCAACTTACGACAAGTCCTAATAGCTTTTCGTTCATTTATTCTACAAACAGCAACAAGAAAACAACAACTGACAGCCACAACAAATCCACACTTGAAATGAATTGAAAAACTTCTGAAAGTAGAAAACATAAAACACATTTCGAATTCATTGGAAATCAGTTCAAATAGCAGTCAGCACATCCCTAACTTTATTATTGTAGGCCAGGATCAAATCGTTGTTTGTATCAAGAAAAACTTCCACCTTCTTATGCTGGTTAACCTTGACTTTTATTTGGCCCCGTTTGCTCTATATACTTATATGCTATTAGCTGCTAGTTAAAGCTGAACTGCTTCAGGCTTCTGCTTACCATCCAAATGAAAGTGAGTTTGCAGTAGGGAAAGCTCTGGAAATTTCACTGATTAAAATGTTGATTTATTTATTTCAACGTTTTTTATATTCTTTTTATAACAAGAAGTAACTATAGATGGGGATGAAAGGAAAAGTCTTCCGAATTAGTTGTAATAAAATATCAGTATTGATTTAAGACTCGCTTTAAGGACAAAATACAACTGAAATTTTTGTTAGTATATTTTTAAAAATTTTAACTTTTTCAAACTAAGCTTAAAAATTTAACTAATTTTTTATTTATGTTTAATAAAGAATTCTGTGCTCATGGCAATTCATTTGTCTCTTTTCGTGTTTGGTTTAAATTCTGTGCTTTTTAGCAAAGTCTTGATTTTTAGCAGATAATCTTTATGGCATCCATAATACCTTGACTTTATGAGTCAGTCCAAAAACAAAATGTTTTGAACGCAGTGAACTATTGAACTTGCTAGAGAAGCTAGAAGCAATGCAATTGCAATGCAGTGGCAAATGGCAAAACCACATTTTACATCTGCAACTGAATCTGTTTGCAATTCAGAGAGAAATAGAAAGAGAGTATAAGGGTGGAGTAGAGAGAGAGGAAGGGAAAGACAGAGAGAGAAAGTTCGAGAGAGAGAAAGTTTATGCCACTTGAGTACATTGCTTTTTGCAGCCGATTAACAACAAAAGGCAACAGCAGGCTAAAAACTAAGATGTTGGAAAACTGAAATTTTACCGCTGCAACGAGCAACTGGCAACTGGCAACTGGTAACTGCAAGCTGTGTGTATGTGGGTGTGTGTGGGTGTATCTGCCACTGTCTGTGGCAAGTTCTTGGCTTGCCAGTTTGCCATTTTCATGGACCACAACATTACCTACTTGAGTAATGCAACCAGAGTGGCATATTGACTTTTTACGGCCAAGGGACAAAGCGAGAGAGAAAGGGTGAGTGAGGGCAAAGAGAGGGCTGCTTTGCATCTATGTGATTTTAGCTCTTTGCATGCCACGTACTTGTTCTCGTTCTGCCCCTTCAATAACATTTGATTTTTATTATCACTTGCAATTGTTGCTGTTGTCAAATGCAGAGCACTTCAAATAGGCAATGAGCATCAGCGTTATGTACGTTTTCTCTGACTCTCTTTCACTCTTTCTCTCAACTCTCTCTCTCTATCTCTCTCTCTCGCTCCTCCCTCTCTTCCAATTGAATTGGTTTTGATTTTCAAGCTATTTGCATATGCAACATTTTGTTTAATATTGCATTAAATTTAGCATCGACTTGCCCAGTTTTTAGTCCAGAGTTTGCCAACAAAACTTAACAACAGGAAGCTGCTGATAACAGACACGTACACACACACAACACACACACACACACACTTGTCGTTATCAAACTGGCAACAAACTGTTTTGAATTACAGCGGAAGGTGGCAAGTTCAATGCATTCATGCCATAGATAACAACTAGTTGCCACACAGCCTGTTAAAAACTTGCAACTTATGCCTCCACTTTTCATATTTTCATTATAAACAAGTGTGCACTAAACACACGTCATTGTTTGGGTGTGTAAGTGCTAGTGTGTGGGTGTATGTGTTAGTGTATTTGTGTGTGCACATAAACAAAAATGTCAGTTCTTTGTTGCGTTGTTCTGGGCGGCCGGAAATTGTTGAACGGAATTTACGAATACTCAACAAAGTTTGGAAAGTTAAAAGAGTGAAAATGCCAAAACATGAAATATTTTAGTACGCAGACGTTGTCAACTGTTTTGTTGTACTAAACAGCACACAAGAATTACAGGAAAATATTAATTAAATTTGTTAAGTAACTTTTGTTCAATTTTTAGAATTTTATAAATTATGTTAACACTATGGATTAAAATTAATAAGCTTATAAATATTAAACAATATGTTTCTATTTATTATTTAACATTATGTAAAATAATGCATTCCCTTCAGCGTACTAAGATGTACATAAATTAATATTTAATACTTTTTAAATGAATTTTTTGTATTAAAATAAAGGAAAAAAGGCTTAGGAATTTAAGACGAAATACATAATGCTGCTTAGTATTACTTTGAGGGCGAAAAGAAGGAAAATTGCGTAAGACTTTGCACACACTGTGGTAATATCCTGTCTGCTGGATCAAGTATGGCAAAGGTAGGCAGCAGAGGGTTGACAGACGGCTGCCATGGCTCCCTTTCAAGCGAGACATGTATGCAGTTATGTATATTTGAGAGCAAGGAAGGGAAGGGAAGGAAGGAGATGAGAGGGAGTATACGTTAAAGGCTAAGAAAAGTTGTTCAACTTTTAAGACCAAAATATATATGGAGCTCAGTCTTGCTTTTATCGGGCCAAGACATTTTCTGTATATGACAAGTTATACCACGCATGAAATAAGCAAGAATACATTCAACTTGTTTGTGTTCTGCTTCATATTGTTGTTGTTGTTGTTGTTAATATTTGAGTTTGGTAAGAGTTGCTGTATGTATCAGAAACGAGCAACAGTTTTTAGTCTACAAGTAACTTGTTTAAGTTCAAGTTTTAATTTGAAATATATTTAGAGTTTTAAAACATTTAAAAATTACCACTCTTTTGGGTATATAGAAGAACACTTAACAAACTGTTACTTAAAAATAAAAAAAACTTCTTCAGTTAAAATCGAATCACACATAAAAAACTTATTCAAATAAAGCACATAAAAAGCATAAATCTGTTGTGAAGATAAACTAATTTCAACAGAGTAAACTTAGTAATTGGCTAATGTTAAAAATTTGACAAAATAACAACAGCAAAAATAAACACACTGACAGTTTCTTTGGAAAATGCTGGGAAAAAGTTTAGATCAAATGTGCAACGTTACATAAATTGAAATAGTTTTGTCGACGTATCACAAAATGCATGCAAAAACTTCCCAGAAGACTTGACATTTTTTTTTTTGCTTTTGTTTTAATTAAACTAAACTTGGATGCCAAAAGTTGTTGTCTTCAAATCCATTTTCCCATATAAAGAAACTACTTTCCTTGACTCCCCTTGACCCTCTTTGATCCCCCTTGACAATAAGTGCAAGTGCAAATAGAAATGTCTGCGTAGCAGTAGGCAAAAGTCATTTAAAAGTTTTTGTATGCTTGGTCAGACATGGCTTAACATACGAATACGAAATCTACTCGTATCTTGTATCTCACATAAGAATCTTATGGATATGCAAATCCACCCACTTTGTTCATAGTCCAAACAAGTAACAAAGTCAAACCCTTCTTGCAAAACTTTTTCGATATTTCAAATGGCAATGTATAGTATTAAAATAAAACAAAAACAACAAAAAAAAAAGAAGAAAAACAAGAAAGAAAATTACAGTCGAGCACGCCCGACCGTAGAATACTCTCTGCCCTTTATTCCCGATCATTTTAATAAAATCAGTATCCGAGAATATCAACTAATAGTACTTGCAGTAAAAGACGTTGAAAGACGTTCAGCTAGGAAGTTAAGCCTCTTTTATAGAGATATCTATGGTTTTAGGCCGTAAATTTCTAAGTAATGCGGTGGCGCGGACGATTAGTATTCGATCGTTGAACGGGAGGTCGTGGGTTCGAATCTTGGTCCGTCATCAAAAAGGATATATTTTATTGTGTTGTTTAAATGTGTTGCATTATCGAAAAAAAATTGTTTATTAACAAACAATTGAAAAATTTTTTTAAACTGGTTTTTGATAAAAAAAAAAATTGTATTACTAAATGAAAACACGCAACAATTGGAGCTATTGAATTATATTCTTTTAAAGGATTGACCGCGACTCGAACCCACGACTTTGCGTTCGCCGATCAAGCACTTAACCGGCAACGCCATCACGACACTTGAAATTTTCGTTCCAAAACCATACATATAAAAGAGGCTTAACTACCTAGCTGGATAACTATTTTGTCAAAAATAGAATTTTGGTCGGCACGGCCAGCGTCTGCAAGCAGCGCTGCCGCTAACAAGCAGTGAAAACGTTCGCTCACATGTTTGTATGTTTCTGTCTCGCTTGCACACATGCATTGACATTGCGTTCAATTATTAATTTTCTTACATGTCTAGCTCTTTTGTTTATTGTCCGATTTATATGCAACTTTCAGGATAGTTTTATATATTTTGTCTCCAAACGAATTTGAAATTACGAGACTGTAAGATAAGAACATCTGCCTTAAAATCGGCATTGAAGTTTAACAATTATTTTATTTCTTGTGAGAAAAGGGGGCGTGGCAGCCAAAAAATTTTAATGGCATTATATTTATGCCTTGACTAGGAACCTTCACACCAAAACTGGTGTTCCTAAGTATCATATTTACTGAGATATTCGCCTTAAACATCAATTTTTTACGAGGTGTGTCTAGTTTTTTGCTCATTGTGGGCGAACAGGGCGTGGCATCGAAAAAAAAAAAGATTCTTGTATTGACTGACTTAATATCGAGTCGATAGAGACCAAATTCAAACTTGTAGCTCTTACCATCTCTGAAATCTGTATGTTCATACGGACGGACAGACAGACGGACAGACGGACAGACGGACATGGCTATATCGACTTGGCTTGTGATGCTGATCAAGAATATATATACTTTATGGGGTCTGCCACGCCTCCTTCTGCCTGTTACATACATTTTTTTTTTCACAAACCCAATATACTCTCTCTTGCAGAGAGTATAATGAGAACTGCCCCTTAGACAATAAGTTTGAAATCCAATTACAGGGCCATTCCTGATGCTGTTCTACTCCTTTCATTTCATAGCTTTCTTGCCGTCTGCATATTAAATTAGCCAGCAAATTGGTTGTGGCAGCCTCAGACCGTCAATTTAAAATCAAATTTGATTTTGACACGTCACAAGGGTCAAGTGGCTTTGATGAATGACTGACTGACTTCTTAAAACAATGCACGTTATGTATACGAACCGTGTTACGTGCTGAGATGGTATGTGCCACTACAAATTTGATTTTGACAATGGGAAAACGCAATAATTTACTTAGTTAAGTGTTAACTCATTTTCCACTCAACAGGAGGCCACAACATGCAATCTATTGCACTCAACTCAGGGCAACAACAACAACAACAACGACAATACACTTTGCGCTTTTCACCTTAACAAAATAATGGCAATCATCTGATGGCATTGGCAGCAGCACTTCAGTTTAACCGCAAACTGAGTCTCAGTTTGCCACTCAACCTGCAAGAAGGCATTGTATTGAAATAATAGGGGATTGGCTGAGTTGGGCTTGAAATCGGGGGGAACTAAAGCTAAACCGACTAGGGGTGGCTGCCATTATTCATTCAAACCAAGGATTGAGCAAGTGTTCCATTGCACAGTCAACAAATAGCCGCAGGCAAACAGCACCAATAGAAGCAACAGCAACAGAAGCAACAGCAACAGAAGCAACAGCAAAATCAACCTGTACTTTTCCTCAGCTCTTCTTCTTCTTCTTCTTTTTCCCATTTTCATTCCATTCAAGCCAACATTTCCTTTGGGGTTTTTCTCGGGTTTTGAGGTTTTAAGGGGGAAGATTTGGTATCGAATTGTTTGCTTATTGCTATACAAATTGAGTGTGAGTGAAGTGTGTTTGTCTAAAATGTATAAGCCAGTACAGAAATTGGTTTCAAATAGATGGCAAATGGCACAAATATGTGAGCCTATGATTGCAAATATCCATCTGCCTGAGGCTGTTTTCTATTTTTCATTAAATTGACTGGATTTCTTGGCACCTGCATAATTTGAGGTATTAGGTCGGTAAATATGCAAATCCATCAATTCCATGATTTTGGAGTTTGTGTAGAATTTCTTTCAAGAAAAAGCTTTAAAAATCTTCAGAAAATACTAGACTTTAATCGATTTTCATTGTAATTTTTTAGAATAATTTACTGTTGCTGTCAACATTTATTATATAATTAATATTTTGTGCTTACTCAAAATCTAAATAATTCAATTGATTTATTTCCTTTTGATTAACTTTCAGTTCTATAGTACAAAACCTGTCAAGCTTCAATTTCTTATTTATTTAATTAGATGTCTATTTTATGAATATAAATATTGTGATTTTCTAACCACATGTCTTTTTCTATTTTTTTTACATTGTTCAATTTTCTTGGACGAGCAACTAATTAAAACATCACTTTGAATTGTTATTAATTGAGAGTGTTTTAAATTGAACACACAAATAATTTAATTATAAACTTACCATGAACAGAGCCACAGTGAAGAATGGAAACTGAAATTAAAAGTGAAAAAAAAAGATATTGGAATTAAAGTAATTGAAATAAAACGAACAATCGCTTTAAATGTTATTGTTTATTTTATTTTAAAGAGCGCAAATAATGAACTTTGCAATTCCGGTCAATGCTTTCTTTAAAACTTAAAGTTAAAACGCACAAACAACAACAACAAATGTTTTGTACATGGAACCATGTCGAGGATGCCAGAGAAACAAACATGATTGTCAGACATTTGGTCGAGTTGTTGTTGTTGTTATTACTGCTGTTGTTGCTATTGTTATTAAGATGGTTGTTGTTGTTGTTGTTGTAGCTTGCCATTTGAGATTACGGCTGTAGTTTAGTTGGCATGTACAGGCCGTCACATGCCTACAAGCTTATTTATAACAAAAAATCATACATGGCCGCACAGACAATGAGACAATAGACGTTGCTCTGCCAGTGCTGACAACAACAACAACAACAACAATGAAATGAAATATATATGTATATAAAAATCCAGCTAAAGGCAGTTGGGAGCCATGTCTAGATGGAAGTCCCGCCCATAAGTAGACAGTGCCTGAAAATCAGCTTTGGTTGAGGTTGAACCATCATTAACTGCGTGCCTTCAACTGCCAGTATTTCTGTGTGTATGTTTGTGTACTTGTGTGTGTTTGGGGTTATGGAAGCCATACACACACACACACACACACTCGCACACAGTGATAGCACACCTCATCTAACCATTCATTGACATCATTCCTGTACTGTAGATAACATTCAGTCAAATGCTCTGTGGATTATCCCAACCACCTTTGGGGCAAAACCATACCAAGGCTATAATGAAATTTTCGAAATATCTATGATGATTTGCGGTTGCCATGATTGTCGGAACTGCTCACACACACACAAATACATTCAAACTTCTACCTATGTTTGTATATGTTTCGACACTTCCGTGTTATTCCTTCCTTTCTTCTCATATATAATATACAATATTGTGAAAAGGGCTTTGGACTTTAGTTTCCGGCCATTTGAAGTGACTGAAGTCACACTCAAACTCACACACACTTACACCTAGGCAGACACAGCCACACCCACACCCACAATCACACCCATGGACATTGTTTAGTTTTTGCTGGACTGCCAATCTGTGCTACCATGTGGCAGCTGTGGTTATGCCACATGCCCATCAGTGTGTGTTTTGCCACATGATGCCAACAACATTGTCATTAATTTTTGGCAAATTGAAATGATGTCCCACAAAAACCTTTTCTGCTTTAAATTACCTCGGTAATAATTTTCAAACAACATAAAGGATATTTTTGTGCCATAAAGTAGTTGGTTTATTTGTCTAAGAGACTCAGACACTTGAACATAAAGTTTAAGGCTTAAACTAACATAAATTGAACGATTAGTGTAACAAGAATTAATCGAAAGGAAAGCTTGAAACTTCAAGAAAATGTGGGTCTTCAAAGTTGGAAAACATTGAGAAAAAAATTTTACACATACAAAATTTATTTCATTACTAATTCTGTTACTTTCTTATCAATTACTTAAGTATCTTTTAATGCATCTCACTTGGGAGTCGAAACTTCCATTGTCTAGAAATATAACTCAAGAATTTTTAATCTTCTAATTATAATTCTTTGCTACTGAAAGAAAGGAATGCTTGCTGATGTTTCACTATTTGCAAAATTTCTCTCTCTATCTGTCTCCCTTCTCTTTCTCTGTTTCTCATTCCCTTTCTCTTACTCTATTCCTTTCATACTACCCCATTTACCTTTTCTCTCTTGGCCTCCATTGTAATCTGAAACGAGATTTTAATGGCACTTTTTTATGCATTTATCGCAACATTTTTCAATATTTGCCTTGGCTTGGGCGTACAGTGGGCGTAAATTCAAACTGGCAGCAAAATAATTTTATTATTTATGGTGATGACGGCGACAAGGACAAACGGAACAAGGAACAAGCAACAGGAACAGTAACAGTAACAGAAACCGATGAAGTAGGAGTGTAAAACTCATACAGAGTTTGCTGCTTCTACTGCTAAAAAAAAGAAGAAAAGTTGTAACGGAGTTATTGTTAAATTTGTGAAAAATATAACGAATAACGAATATGAGCATTCGAAATGCCATCGTTCTGGCAATGGAGCTAGAGTTACGAGTTGTGGTTGAAACTGGCTCAACAAAATTCTGGGCGTTTGCTCGGTGGCTTGGCCCGAATGCAATCATAAATTTTTGTGTGGCATGCAAAATAACGTAATAACATTAAATATGCAAATGCCTTTTGTCAGCCATGCATTTACACATGGCAAACATATACGCAAACACACACACACACACACACACACCGACACAGACACACTGACACTGCCACAGAACACATACAATGATGTGCATATAAACAGCAAGCAGTGGAGTGCACCCGAAGGGGATACAGTTTGTGGGTCAAATTCCAAGTTGATTTTGAAAAAATATATAAAACAAATAGTAGATAAATGAATGAATAGAATATTTATAATTATTTTTTAACTAATTGGCATGCCACTTAAATCAGTCAAAATTTAGGTTTTTACTAATTGATTCATAAGCGATTAATAATTATGTCAAAGTCAATGACTGGTTACCAGTGCCAACCAGAAGTGTGTATTTTGTGAGGCACCTCAAAACAAAGGAATGAATGTTTAGAAGGGTTTTCATTTAAAATAGTGAAATAAATATTATTATATGCCATTCACATCTCAATTTACTTGTAAGCTACAATAATTGTTTTCATATATTTACTAAAAATAACTAAATCAATTTAAATCAACCACAAAAATTATTCAAAACGAATAAAACAATGTATTGTATTACACATCGTATTGATATATACATTAAAAACATTTATAATTTAATTAAAATAAACTAAGAATAAAATAATAATAAATATGGAATGCATTGTCTAAAATCCTGTCACTTTCTCTGATTACATTCGAAAACTTTGCATACAAAGAGTATTTATATTCATATTGCTTTCTCTTGGTTGCTCATTGCTGATTTTCATACACATACGTCTCTGTCTTCCTAGGCTTCTCCATCTTTCGATGACAGCGCCATCTTGAACTCCATCTTGGTCTTTCAATATTGTCGATTTCATCACACATTTTGCAATTTGCATAAAGTGAAAATGATGCACATTTCTGTTTTCCTACGACAATTTGCCTTTATTGATTTTCTTTGATTTTCTTTACACACACACACACACACACACACACACACACACACGCACACACTGGTTCATTCAGTCACTCACTCACTCAGAGCGCACTTCGTGCTGCTTTACATGTGTTTTGAATGACGTTGAGTGCTGCTATGCAAACATTTTCTAACGAACACTTAGTGCAAATAGATTGAACATAAGCACAACTCTGTGGGTGTGCCTCTTAGTGTGTATGAGTGTGTGTGCGTGTGTGTTTATGCATTCCGCATACATTTCTTTACGCTCTTATTTTATTGCATGCCAATTACATCTTATATTTTTTTGTGTGTCCTTCCAACTGGTTGCAGCTGCAAAAGCAACGCCTTGAATTTCATTATAATTCCAGTTGTTAAATCAAAGTTGACATTATGCACAACATTACATTTTATTTGGGGGACTTTCCCCCTTTTCTAAAACATATTCCAAACTGTTATTACTCGACAGAGCAAATATTAGCTTGTCAGCAAATATTCCAGTAATATTTACTCAACTTTGCTCTATATTAGATTACAACTGAGTGGGAAATTTTAATTTTGTGTAGTTACAGAATTTTTAATAGCGTAGTTTGTGGTATTTTTTATGTTTGAAACATATTTTGTGTTCTAATTTAAAGTTTTTCTCATAATTACATTCCAAGTCATAATTATACAGAGCTGTGAGTTAATGTCTTTTATCATAAAAAAATTAATGAACCAAAATCTACATAAAACTTATCTGAAATTCTTACAACTAAGGTTATATTTAAATCATTTTACAAACTGTTACAAAAGTGCAAGAAGAAATTAATAAACTTCTTAAAAGTAATTTCTTCTTTACCCACATTTCTCTGTCCAAATTTGACTTTCCACAAGACACGAAATATGCGTCAAAAATTCCAACTAAAATTTCGAAATTTGCTCTTTACTTTCCACCTCGGAGGCCCTGTTTTTCCTGTATTTATTTCCCTGTATGTGACTGTCCCTCATGTGCATGGAAAGTTTGGAGTGCAAGAAAAAACTTTACAGACGCATGGAGAAAAGAGTGCAAACAGTCTTTGGCGTTTCCACATATTGCTCAATAAAGCGTGCTCCAAATATTTGGGCACACACACACACAGAGAGCATTACCTATCAAATAAAGTTTGGCCAGCTGAATACAAATTGGCAAACTGTTGAGGAATTTTGTAAATTTCTAGTGTTCACTTCAAGTTGCAAATTTTGAGAGAGATTGGGAGAGAGAGAGAGAGAGAGAGAGATAGAGAGAAATTGGCATTTGGTGAGAGACTGAGAGAGTGTGAGCATATTGAACTTTGTCAACTTTTAATTGATTCAATCGGTTGTGCATATTTTCAGAGCTTATGTAAGCCAACACTGGCCAAATAGCAATAGTAAGAACAAAGTTTACAGATTGCAGCTTAAACACCCAATTACGATTGTTGTTTGAGTTCCCTGCAGTGGCAACATTTAGTCCCCTTGGCTGTTGAAATTAGTTTGGGGATTTCATTCTGTAGTTTAATAGGATTTCTCATTAGTTGCTATTCGAAAGTCCGCAGGTAACTAGATTGGACTTACGATGGCCCAATAATCGCTTGCTGTGAGTTCAGATTGAAACTACACTGGAAGAACTGTGAAATCTCTACTTAACCTCTGCAGAACTGTATTTAAATGGAATCTGGAATCAGTTGTGGTATTTAAAGCAAGTTTAGCTCTTAATTAACAAGAATTTCATGCTTTTGCTATGGTAATTTAAGCTGCTGTTCCATATTATGAGTCGCATTCAATTGCCTTATATTTTTGGACTGACTACTGCATCTACTTTGCTGCTGCTGCAGATGATAAGCCATTAGATCTCAACCAAATTCACATTCAAATTCACATTTTCATTCGCTGTGGCATTTTGGATTCGCAATTGCATTCGCAGTTGCATTCACAATCACATTCACATTCAGAATTCAGCAGCAGTCGTCGCACGATGGCATTCACAATCAACCACTTGGCAGGCCATAAATTTAACACACACCTAACCGCAATGCACACATACATAGAGTGTAGGGAGAAAGAGGGTTACAGAGAGAGATCGTGTTAGGTACACACTTCCACACGGAAACCAAATCATTAGCCAGAAAAATTGACCAGACTGCGAGGCTGTCGACAGGATATGCGACCAGGCCACTGGCAGCACCACTCAGTACGAGAATATTGAATTTTCGACAGTGAGGAATAATTTTTTGTTAGCTAACCAAAGCAAACGCAGTTTGACGACCACATGAGTGCCCCAAACTCCCGCTCATTTTGCATTTGCTAACCCATAATTATCTAACCAAAAATATATGCCTGCAATTTACAACATGGCATACACAAACAGAACACACTCGCACACACTCACACACACTCTCACACATTCATGTTTATACAGTGGGTCAACCCACAAAAGGGTCAACCAGCTGCAAATTTAACATGAATTGTTGTTACTTCACTGTGGCTGCTGCTGCTGCTGTGATTTGTCTATTGTGGGTACACATTTATTTCAATTACATCGAAAGTAATAAAAAGTCGGCAACGCAGGGAATAAAGTAAGCAGGACAGAGGAGAATTCAGTACCTTTACACGGACTTAAACAAGCTCTCGATTGCATGAGTTTTCTGAAAATTTATGCAGTTGAAAAATAACTGGCAAGAAATTTTGGAAATAAAGTAAGAGTAAAGCAGGCAGAAGCAGCAACAGCAGAGCTAATCTGTCTATCAATAAAAATGAAATTTCTCTGATCGTAATTTATAAAAATATATTTATGTTCCTTCTACTCTTATATAGAAATATTTTTCTATAACTCCAAATATTTTAATTCAATTTTAAACCCAATAAATAATAATAGTTTAATACACATTTCAGTTTTCATAAAAATCTATAAACTCTACAAAATAATAACCAATATAAAAACTTAATACATTTAGTCAGTCCTGCCAGCAAAAATATCAATACTTCATTAGAGATTGATTGCTCAAAGTTGATGGTCCTTTATCATGTGTCTAACAACAACAACAATAACAACAACAAGCATCGGCAACTGGCTGTTGTCTAACGCAGGAAAATTCAATTATTTCCGTTTAGTAAACAGCAAATTGATAATGAACGATGAACTGCCCTGCAGACAGTTAATAGCTGGGCAAACACACACACACACATACCAGTACACACACAAAGTGTGAGTGATAATCAAGTTCAGAACAGTTCACACTGTCAGACAATCAGTGCGATAGAGACAATCAACAATTTCACGCTGATTAAAATCACACTATTTTCACTGAAAGCCAACTGAGCGAAAATTAAACGGCGCAATGGCAATAACGTTGAATGAAAAGCCATATCATGGTTGGAATATTGACCAGGCTTGTTTCATTGTGTTAGTTAGTATGTGTGTGTTTGTGTATGCCATGTGGAATGTTGCTAAGATAAGAGTCACAAAGTCCATGAGCATTCCATCGATGAGCCATAGAAAACAATTGCAATGGCAACGAGGCACAAAAGGACTGTTAAGGACAATCGGCCATGAAGCTGAGCTGCTGACCATGTGGGTATAGTAAGCACTGTAGTACACTAGTAACACGCTCAAAATTTATGCATTGTCCTGCAGGACGAGTGCACAAATACCGCGCCAAACACGCTGCATTTATCAGGCAACAATACTGCCACACATATAAGTAACGCACAAAAGTCAACAAGACCAACAACTGTAGGAAAACAATACTGACTATAGCACAGAACAAGGATCAGCAGAAAGCCAAAGAGGGTCTGATGACAATTGCCAGTAATAGAAACATGGCCAAGAGTCGCGTGTGAACACTGCCTTAAAGAGAATAAAATCAAGTTCCAAGTTTCAGAAAATCTTTTCATAACATAATTTCACTAAATTGGAGTCTTTTAGGTACCGACCTATCGATGAATACTTCAGTAATTAGTTAATGAGTATATTATTATTTTATTTATAAATTATTAATTATATTATTGCCTCATTTCATTAAGGAAAATTCTGAAACTAAAGACATTTTGTGGACATTAAAGTAGCAGGAAAACTTTCTTAGTTCCTTTGGAGAAAACCCTCCGAAAAGTGTTAATTGCAAAATATACAAGTTTAAAGTTTAATTTTTTTGAAACACTTGGCGAAATGATAAAGAAAACAATGCTCTGAACACTCTAGTAATTGTTATGCTTTATAGACCACCAGCAGGAGCAGTAGCAGCAGTAGAACTGGCAACAGTTGACGTTGTCGGTGCTTTTGCAGCAAAACCAATTATGATGGTGCAGAGCCCATTAAAGGCAGTACCCTCATTGCAGCATACTCGTCGTATACTTAACTCTATCTCTTTGCTCTTCTTTCACACACACACACACACACATATATACACACACACAGAGACTCTTGGCTGTTTTTCACTTTTTCGCCATATGAGTTATGTGTTGCGCAATTAACATTCGCATTGCTGGCACAAAATTCTTTTGCATGCAATTTTTTGGCAGAGCACTTAAAATTAAAAATTACAATTACATTTAGCTTGGCACAGTCTCTCGCTATAGTCTGTCGCCCGTAGTTTTGAACCATTTTTGCACTGCGTCTGTTTACCACTCAGTTTTTATACTTTTTGTTGTGTTTTCCATGCGAAAAACTATGACACAAAATAAATGAAACTAAGAAGTTGCACTTGGCGTTACTTTATTTGCCACTTGCTACCAAAAGTTGCCAACTTGGCAGCCAAGTTGTTGGCTCCGAACAAAACACAGGTTTGCCATTTGCCGTGGACACGCCCCTAAACAGTCGACAACAACTAACGCCCATTTATGTGTGACCAATTGAAAAATTCATTAAGTGGCAAATAGACGCATTATGTTCCCTAAGAACCCCCCTCTTACCCCTCTCTTTTCCCTCTCCTTCCGTCTCTTTCACCCTTCCTACTTTATTTCCAACGAGGTTGCCCCAAAATGTTGCACTTACATGACAAATATTTTATGCCAAAAAATATTTGTGGTGACGTCTGCATAAAATGCTTTAGTTTGTTGCCCAACACTGAAATATGCAATTGATGTGTGTTGCAAAATTAATGTGCTGCCAATTAACCCCAACAAGGGGCTTACATAGCAACTCCCCCAACATATCTACCCCTTCCTGCCCCGCCTCTATTTTGGCAAGAAGTTTTAATTGCATAAATTTGCGTAAATTTGCGACGACGAGAAAATTTTTGCTGTAAAATTTTGAAAATTATGCAAAATTTTCGCTAGTAAAATAACAACGATAACAATGTCAATAGCAGCCGGAAAATTGCAACTGATTATGAGTAAGTTTTTCCAAATTTTCCACTGGTGGCATAGAATTAGTTTCATACTGAATTGGCTGTCATGTGGTTAAGCAAACATTTTATGGCTCCGTGAAAATTTATCAGCGACTCGAGGAGAAAAGAAATTGAACTAACTTAAGATAGATGGCCTTGACATGCCCTAACATGCATTGTTTGCTTGGGTAAATAAAACCTATATAGAAATATATATATATAAGGTTAACAAGAGGTTAAGATGAAGCAGAGTTTTGTGTTAATAAAAATGAACCAAAGTCGGTACACACAAGTGGGGTTTATATGATTGTGAAGATGAATTCGAGTGGGCATTATAAGTATAAGACGTCTTTGACGGCACATTTAGCACACATTAATAAAACCACAGAAACGTGAGGCGAACAAAGGAATGAAGGGGAATAAAGGGGGCTCAAAATGAGAATGGAAAGCAGGGCAAACTGAATCTATGACACTAACACACACACAGTCACACACACACACAGTGACAGCCACAATCAGTCATCATAATGATGCCCAGACAAGGTCGAAGTCCTAGCAAAGGCATAAAAGACATCCCAGTCAAATGTTTGGCAAGAGTAAATTAATTGAATTCATTATGTCTGATGTATGAGTACGAGTTGAGTTACTTTATAAGAATATATACGTATATATACGTGTATATTCTTGTACTATATTGTCAGAGTATCAGCATGTGCTTGCAATGGGCATTTAATCAAATGCTTTGTATGCCATCACATTCCATATTAAATATCATATGAAAGTGCCAAATATTTCAGTTATGTCATGTGTTGTGTACACAATATTCATTATCCTTTGTTGTCTTCTCAAGACTTGCTTGTTTGACCTAAGTAATCATAAGTTTAACACTGCAAATTGTATTAAATTTTTGGGTTAAGGAAACTCTATTAGAAATTTGAATAAATCACTGAATTTTGAACCACAACATAATATTAATAATAAACTTCAGTTAAATAATTTTATTAAATAAAATTTGTGTCTTTGACAGTCGTAGTAAGACCCCATTAACTGCAATACACAACCAATTATATGAGAAACTTATGTGAAGTTCATTTTATCTTTATTTATTTAAGGCTCGTCTCACTTGCACACAAGGAATTAAGTTTATATAGTCAACTTCTGTGTTAAAGAACACATTCACGTTCGCCAACCTTTTGACCTTTTCGACGTGTTTGTCATTTCGAATTGTTTGCCTTTGCTGCGAGGGTAGCACAACAAGTAAGTGACTTTAATATAATATATATTATTTTAATTTCAATGAAATTCTTTTTTTGCTTACTAACAGTAGCTCTTAATCAGCCCTCGCATATATACATATATGATTTGCGGGCATCGATTTAATATTTGCCAGTTTGCTCTTGTCATTGGCATCCCTCATTTTGTTGTTGTTTTTATTATTGCCTACACGCATTTCACATTATTGTTGTTGTTGGTACAAAATATTTCCAATGAATATTAAATGTGGATACATTTTAAACAAATTCTTTTCATTATTTTTATTTCACATTTTTTACTCTGGGTTTGAACTCATGCTATCAATTCATTTCATCATTACGCGCTGTATCAAACAAATTACAATAAATATTCTTTTTGAAGCTTTTTTTATTTTTATCAGATTCTTTCTACACTCAAATATGAGAGCCCACATGGAAGTAAACATAATAAAATGGAAATTTCCATGGCTCAATCAATGAAAATAAGACAAAATGAAAACTTTAATAAGAGCATATTTTAGGGAGGAATATTTACATGAGGAACCTGTTGATATATACTAATTAAGAAACTCCCAAAAATTGCATCATATTGAGTTTAAATTAAGATTTTTTTATAGCTTAAGTCGTAAACTACTTAAATTTTCGGAAAATTTTCACAATTTTATTAATGAATTTACATATTTTCTCTTATGCGCCTTTTCATGTCGATTTTCTTTATTGAAATGTTAAGAATTAATTTTCCACACATTTGTCGATAACGTAAGGTATTTTCAGCGTTGACTGGTAAGAAAATATATATAATTTTATTGTTAATTAAGCATATTGACCAACCATATTGAAAGTGGGCCATGTGACATAATATTTACCGGTTAATTATGCAAAAAATTCGCATTAAAAATCAAAAGAGAATTTCTGTTGAATTCGTATTTTAAGAAACTGTTGAATGTGAGTAATGAAGGCAAATATGATGTATTCACCAGTGAATGGAAATGGGAATCGAGGGATGCTAAAAGCTGGTCTTATCGCTAAGCCGCATAAATAAATAACATAGCTCAGGGACACGCAGCCCTGCACTGCAGACCTTAAAAGAGACACGTGACACCCATTCAAAATCGGATCTCAGCATTCTAGACTAGGTTGGTGGCATTGGTGGTGGTGGTGATGCTGTGTGTCATTAATGTCCTGGCTGGCAGGTAAGTAGCGAAGGTGCTTAAGTACTTCAATTAATTAATTGCAATTTGTAAGGCGAAGTGTGTCGATGGCTCATTGCCAGCTGAGAAGAGCGCAACGTGGAGCCATAAAGTGCGTTTAGTGTGATACCGTCAGCATTAACCCTTCAGCCATGCAATGCACAGCAGGGTGAACAAGAGAACAGAGAAGAGGAAGAAGAAGAAGGTGTTTTCCACTATTATACACTCGTATAGTCATACAGAGACCGGACAAGATAAGAGAAGACGCGATACCAAAGTCGTCGTTGCAATATTCAGTAACATGCTTCGCATACAACACGGCGTATGCTTGATATGCTCTGCTGTTGACGTGTTATTAACACGGCCAACCGCACAAATGCATCAACAGCAGACACGACAGATACTACAGACACCCACTGCCACTGTTAACTTTAGCTTGAGAGTTTCCTCTCAGGTGTTTTCATCGCCTTCCCACACCTGAACCAAGAATGTGCGCGTTAAGGCATCCCATGGCTATGGTAGAGCTGTCTTGGTAGCATAAATAAATGATGATGCTTCGGATAAGATTCAGCATCACGCACGGACTGATTGCCAGACAGCTGAAGTACATGAAGATGAACGACATTCAAAAGCTGAGATAAGCCTTAAACTTTGAATTGCGGACTCATTAAGACTCTGAACTATAACCACAGCTCGTAAAGACTACCAAATGTGCTCTGATATTATTTAACTACAGAGACTTAAAAGTTGATAAATAGTTTGAACAAAGACTAATAAATATAAATATATTATTTGCTGTAGAAAATTAATATTAATGTTTGCAAATAAATTTAATGTATTATATGGAAAATCTTTTATAACAGTCTCGACTTCTGCAAAGTTCAAAAGACCATAAAATTTGAGTGTAATTACCGCAAATCGCCCGCAACTAATTTAATAATAACAACAAACAACTTGACCAGAGTCTGCAATTGCATAAATTGCCTTGAAGGGCCATTAAAAACCTCTATCCCGCCCAATTCCTTATACACCTCCAGTAACTAACAAGTATATATTTTTGCGCCAAATTGACGTTCATGGGGAGCAGAAAAGTTTTACAGCCCTCAAAGTGGCGCTGGCAACAACGACAATCAGCGAGGACATCATAAAGCGGCCGAGGAGCTGCCGTAAAATTGTTGCAGGGGGCGAGAGAGAGGACAATGTACTGAGTGTTACCTCGTACCGCACTTGGCATAAAACAATTGAAGTAAGGCGTAGGTCATAAAAACTAAGTGATACTCAAACTGAGAATCAAAAAAGAGAATGAGAAAGTTTCTGAGTTACTCTCTGCATCTGTGTCTGTGTCTGTTTCTTTCGGAGACTGTGATTAATTGCCTCTCAAATTGTGCCAGGCGCGACCTTAACAATATCATTAAAAGTTTCTCACCCAAAAACGGTATGAACGTCATCTTCATTTTGGGCTTATGATAATAATTGGCCAGTCGACTTCTGATACCCCCAATGTGCTGTCAATATGGCTTCAACCTGTCAAATTTGCAGTCGAAAGTTCAACGCAGAAGGCGTGTCAGAACTTCCTGTCATGAACTCAACTCGAACCTACATTTTGGCTCAAGTTCCTGACTACCATACTGGCTGACTGTCTGCTCGCCGGTCACAAAATTGATGGTGTTTTTTTTGGAGCTCATGAATACGTCAAAAACAAATACGCATGAAATGGGCACTTGATTATATTAGATTGTCGAAATGTTCTGATGTCCACTGACGAGGGAACTGCATCCCAAATTATTCACAAGCTAAAAGTTTAATGAAATTTTAGCATAATTCTGACAGCACAAGATAAAACATAGTATATATGGGTTGTGTGCTGTGATTGGCAACGATTTCTGCAGATTTTCAACTCATTTGAATTTGTTGTTGACTTCGTAACACGTGCATGAGACAAAGGTGTGAAGATATTACAAAAGTTGAAGTATAAATAGGTTTTGATACATGTAGATAAAAGTTACAATAGAAAATGTTCTATTTAAAAGTATGAACGACCTTTAAGGTCAGCAGAAGATATTAATGTGACCTTTAGAGAGATGTAAACGTTGGGCGCCAAAAAGGTTAGAATATTTAATATATGAGTCTATGAATTTTTATGTTCAATTCGATTGCACATTATTAACATTATACTTTTTTTTTAATTTATGATACTAAAGGCGCAATATGTCAATATATTTTCCCATAAAATAAAATTTTTTTCGTCCTCCATAATTTACATAGGAGCAATTCATTACACTTGGCTATTGTTTCCAAAAAAGGATGCTGAATAAATACATGTCAAGAATCGCGTAATAAATCACGGCCAACTCTCTCTCCCTCTCTCTCTCCCTGTCTCTCTCTCCCTCTCTCTATCTCTCTCTCTCTTTAGCTAGAGAATAATTTATTTTCTAAGCCCCATTGAAGTGTTATGCCGGTAGTTTCTCTTGTTTTTTGTTTTTGCCTCCGTTATTTAAAGCATATTGTACAAATTTGAAGCTTATTATAAGTTTGCCACTTTTTACGATTGTTTCGATCTGTTTTTGCGCTTGATTAAATTTTCGCAGCTCGAGTTTTCAAAGCTTCATTAATCATTTTGTTTTGAGAGGTCTGAATGGTTCGAAGCTTTTTTGAGTTTTGCATAGTTTTGCTGAAAAAATCCCCAAAAAAAAAAAGGAAAATAAAATAAAATGTTGGAAATGATGAAAATCTTTTGCTTGAACACTAATGTTATTGCTGTTGTTGCCGCTGCACTTGGCAATGCCAATAATAAAATTTACGCTGCTCACAGCATTCGCAGCTGGGTACAAACGGAAGAAAAGAAACTAAAATAAATTTCTCAGTTGCTCTGAAATTCTCAACTTTTCTTATTTCTTTTTTTTTTTGCTGTCTACGGTCAATAAATGGCAGCTGCGAATACGGCGAATGCAGAATACTGAACTGAATCAGTACTAAATAAATTAGGGAATTAAAACTAGCAGTTTTGTATGAGTAATGGCCCTGAAGTTGCTAACGACAACTTTTGAGCTTTAAGATTTGTGAGAATTTTCAGTTTGAACTGGGACAAATAGAAAGAGATGGAAAGAAGCATTTTTAATTATTCCATTTTTCTAAGTTGCGCCTTAAGAAATGCTTGCAAAAGTCTCGCGACAACTAAATGAAAGTGGTAAATTTTCGTTGGCCACGTTCACGAATACAAAGGCCTTCATTTATTCATCATCAAAATGGCAGCATTGGGGCTAAGACAAAGCTCTACCTCTCTCTTTCTCCCTTTCTCTACCCTTCTCTCACTCTGGCAGTGTACTTTTGGCTAGAGTTATTTGTAGCTGAGATGCAAGGGATTCACAACACAACTAACCGCAGTAACCAGCAACGCTGGCGACCACAATGCTCAGAATTTCTCTATGTCTGAAGGCAAAAGCGTTGGCTAACGGGGCGGATGAGTTTGGCTTGTTCATTTAGCAGTCAAACGGAGAGCCAAGAACGCAGAATGAAAGCTGGAGAAGAAGAGTTTGTAGAATGAGACTGAGAATGAGAATGAGGACAACATCGCTGTCTCCGTTGGCTTTCCGTTTCCTGGCTTTTTGCAAATTTCATGGCAATATATTTTTGCTGGCCAACCAACTCAGTCTGGCCATCATCAGTCATTTTGTCTAAAAGAATATATTGCAATTAAAAGCAGAAAATATGCTTTTACACTGCCCGAGAGCTCTACATAGTTTGCTACTGTTTTTTGCTCTTAACTCTCAGTTGTTCCCTCTCTCTTCTCTCCCCTTTTTCTCTCTCTCTTTTCTCTTTCCTTTTTCGCTCTTTTTGGCCATCTTACTTTCGCTTACTTTATTTATGAGACACAACACTTGGATATACACCGCCCACTGCATTTGGCAAGTGCAGAAACTTTGACTGTTTCTCTAGCAGACTGCTTGGTTGGTTACTCGCTTGTTGCTGTTGATGTTTTACTACCCCCAGCAAATTAAAATTGCTTCATTTTGCCCCAAACGCAGCAAGTCATGCCTGCCTCGTTGTGGGCAATGGGGAATGGCAAAAGAGGCGAAGAAATTTAATGCTCGACACTTAATAAATTGTCTGAGGGTAGATAGGCTGTAATGAAATGGCAGGCCAAACCAGGACCAGACCCTGGACCAGCCCCAGTGGAGGCTTTGGTCTGCCCAGAGTCCATTCAGTGCAGAAGATTGAAGATGAAGACAAGCCAAAAATAATGTCTTTACGAAAATATAAAAGGTTCTCAAATGGTCCATTAATAAGTGCTTAAATCCACTTAGCGTTGTCTTTTTATTCTTCAAGCTAATGCAGCTGCATACAGTTTTCCATTTTCATTTCCATTTGTTCGCTTTGTCAGGAAACGGGAACTTTAAGAAGCCTACACAAAAAAACGCCGCGAATTTCATATACAAATTTAGCGAGTTATTTGTGAAATTTCAGCGTTTGCAAGTAGCTAACATGTGTGGGTATAAGGAATGCCTGGCAGGCCTCTTACAGTCCCTTGTGCCATTTGCTCACTTGGAACACAGACAACAAAAGACAAAACAATGAATGTCATCAGGACAACACTGAGTTCTTATAAGATTCGCCCACGTACGCTGAATTTATGATGAGTTTTAAACTCGCTGACGTTGTACACATAAACATATATATATATAAGTACACATGTATATATTTATATACATTTATATATATATACTTATGTGTAGTATGTGATGGAGCACATCCCAATCCTTTTCTTTGTTTTGTGTTATTTTTATTTTTCTTAACAACTGTCAACTTTTTCCCGCGACATTTTTAAGCGACTTTATAAAGCGTACGAAATTTTGTTAGCCAGCTGAAAATTTGCTTTGATGGAACAAGAATATATAAAGCATTTAGCCAACAAAAGTTTTTTAATGAGCAATACGACAATGTTTCTTTTCCCATAACCGAGAAAATAGAAGAAAACTTTTCATTCACTTATATTGAGCGATAAAACAATGAGCTATCAAAATCTATCGTGAAAAATTATTAATCAGATAGAAAAGTTTGTGAATGGCCAACTTAAAAAGTTGTTACTTAAGGTTTCTTTTTAGATATATTTTAAGTAAAAGTAAGCGGCTTTGAGCTTTGCGTGCTAAAATCGTTGTCGACATTTGCCCCAAAGCGTAAATATCAATCATACGCCGCGTGTGCTGTTTACTTTAATACCCAGAAACAATTTCTTAGAAACAACATTACTTTTAAAGCCCTAACAACACATGTAGCACTTGTAGTTGCTGCTTCCTTCAAATTGGACTAGTCGAAGGGTTGCCTGACAAGAAGTAAACCTTTCACACTCGAGTTTAAAGACAAACTGACATATGGATAAATCCTTCTGTGTGTTTTGGGAAGGACAAGGGAAGCTTCTAAACAAATCACATCAGAGCAAATAAAATCCTAGCTAAAGTCAGCACAAAAGAGCTAGAAGGAAACACACTAACATACACACACACACAGTCTCGCACATACGCACACTTGTAGATGATGGAGTCACCCCGTTTTGCCGTTAAGTAATTCCATATTTTATTTGGCTTTGGCCAAGAGTTGAGATATTGAGCACAATATATATGTTGCTATACAGCAAGACAAGGCCAAGAAAAAGGGATTTGAAAAAGGTCTTCGACTACGATTTCAACTCCAACTCGGACTTGGACTTGGAGTTGAACTAAAAGCAAAGTAGTCGCATTTGTTTGCGCATTTGCACGTAGTAGAGAAGGTAGCACAAATAATAAAAGCAGTAGAAAAAAACGAGAAGCAAAAGAAACTTATTTAAAGGGATTGCAATAAAGTGCCTGGCACATTGGGATTTGTCCCTAACGCTTTGCTATTTTTACCTGCAAATATTTGGAGCACACACTCACGGAATTTTTAGGTGTATGCGTATGTGTGTGTGTGTGCTCCCAAATGAAAGGATTCTTTTTTCGCCACATGCCAATGATGGGCCTCTGATGTGGGCTCTGTCTCCAGTCTCCAGACTGCCAGCCTGCCTGCTAGCCTGCCATGTCTCCAATCTCCTATCTCGTGTGTCCTGTCTCCTGTCCCCAGTTTCCCGTCTCCAAATGCCGCTCGTTTTATGTGCAATTCCCTCAAGTGCTTTATTTGGCAAGCATTTCAGTTGGCCGCCTCGTTGTTAACTCTTTTGGTTTCTCTGCTCTGCTTTCTTTTTGTTGTTCATTTTTTAACTCTTTTCTTTTCTTTTTTTTGGGGCATTTTTTTTAAACTGTTGCATATAATTTATTGTAACTAAAAGTTTTTATGTAAAGGGTTCTAGCTTGATCTTATTTTCCTTTTGTTGCTCTCTTGTGTACAATTTTATAGAGTGGCCGTCTCTATGTGTTTTCATTTGTTTGAAAGTGTGTGTAGATGTGTGTGTGTGGATGTGTGTGTGTGGATGTGTGTGTGTTTGTCACAGTTTGAGATTTTATTTTGGCAAAGTTTCAACTGTCAACGTGGACTTTTCCGGGGATTAAAATTGACATTAAGCCCAAGATTAGTAGTTGACTTGCTTTTGACTTCTTTTTGCTGTGAACCCTTCCACATGAATTTCCAACTTCCATAAAACTTGTTTTCTTTTATTTAGTATTGGAAATCTCTGTATTGCGGTTAAGTCCTTTGAATCGCCACTTGACTTTTGTAAATTCAACGATAAATCAGTGGCTTTCAATAAACATGTTTACACTCAATCGAATTTACAACGCATAAAACAGTGTCAAAAGTATTAATGGGGGTATTAAGGTCTTCTAGTAATTAGAAATTGTATTATTAATGAGAAAAATGTTGCTTAAGTTGTTTATCGTTTAATTTGCTGAAGTACAACTTACTTGACTAGTATCTTTGGTGTGAAATTAAATGAAAACTGTTTTTAAACTCTAACAAAAATTGTACAATTTATGTTAAATTGAGTAACTAAACAAAGTTCAAAATCTTTGAATTATTAACCACAATCAATCAATAAGTCCAGTCTGCCTTGAGTTCAATAATTAAAAGGTATTTTCACAGCTCACAATGTGTTTAAATTACTTGATTCATTCTGTTTATTTAATGAGAATTTGATAAAAGAGTGCGATCCCTTCTCTACTCTTTGCTTATTCCCCCCCCTTTTCCATAATTTGAGTTCTTAAATCTAACAAGAGTCCCCTGTAATAGCAAAATATTGACATTAATTAAAATGTCATTTAAATGAAATATAACAGCGTTGGCTACAACACTGAAAAATGTGCCTCTATTATGGTCGGCATTCAACAAAAGGGACACAATAAACAATGGGGGCCAAAAGGAGACTTTACTCAAGAGGGCACCTTCCAGTTTGAAGGTTTGGAGAAAAAACCCCAAATACAAAGCAGACAACACTCGACACTGACAATGGCATTGGGATTGAAGTACACCGACCTTCGACTGGGTTCCTTTCCCTCACACACACACACACACAAACCCCAAACACAATACATGTGGGCAAAACGCTCCATTAGGGTAATGAACAAGTTAACAGGCGCATATTTCTCATTTTTATTGCTCTGGCCCAGGGACTCAGTCCGATGGGCTCTGGTTCGTGTAGCGTTTAAATTTTTAATTTCAATTGCATACGCAAATTAAGTGCCACGCCTCCAACGATCATGCTCAGAAACTGAAGAGTTTCGCAAACACTTCATTTCAAAAGTTGTCAGTAGCAAACAGAGGCCAAAGTAATTATAAATAAATTGAGCAATTGAATGGAGAAACCCCAAACAAAATTGCAAATAAATAATCAACTCAACTGAAGTGAGATACTGCAAAAAATAAAGAAATGAAAAGTTATTTGCTAAATGAACCACGCTAAATTGTTACCCAATTTGAGCTTACTTTCGGTGATACCCTGTACTTGAAAAGCTACTAGGGAGTTTAATACACAACTGATATCTTTTTGATCTTATTTTTAAACAAAAAAGATAAACAAACGTATTTGTTTATATTCATTTGCATTTTGTGCATATAAAATATATTAAATTATGCTTAAATAAAACTGACAAATTGCTTAAAATGCAACAACTCGAATGAAGTCATTTTAAAAACTACTAAAAATAGTAAACACTTTTTAAAAAGAGTGTTTAACTGTTCAACAAAAACACTGACCAACAGCAAACATTTTTCGCTATTATTCCGATCGACTGGCTAAATAGCTAACTGCCATGGCCATTATGTGCTGTGGTCGTGGTTAAAGCCAAGTCAATGTCGTTGCCGTCGACGCGTCGCCAACTCATTTGCAAATAGCCAACATTGTGAGTCTCAGACTGACAATGAATAGGCAAAAATTTGTTGGCAGTGCTTGAAATTGGCTGTTTAACTTGCTCAGTTGTCTCCCAGTTGTCCTGGTTTTGGTTCTGATACTGATACTGGTTCTGGTTCTGTTTCTGCACACTATTTTGTAAGCCCTTTGGAAGCTGATTCAGCACAATAAGATTAATGATTTCTCATCGGGTCTGTCTGTTGTCCATGTTTTTTGTTGGCATTGGGTAGATTTCAAGCTAAAAACTTAGCGGCATTCATTTTGTTTTTTGCCTGTCTGACTTTAGCCAATAAAATGAAATTAAATAAATTTTTGAAGCAAATCTTATTTGTTTATTGTCAGCTTTGGTTGTGTCCTTGTTTGTATCATCAGATTTTCTCACTATTCTATCTCTTTTCCACACTTTCTCTCCCTCTTTCTCTCTCTTTTACTCCACTGCAGATAATTCTTTTATTTTGTTTCATATTGGCTTTAGCATCGTCTTATTTATGTCAATTTGCTAGCGAACATTTTCTAAGCCATTTGCTCTTGGACTTTATGTTTATTTTACTTTCCTTTCATTTTTGTAATATTCCAAAGTGGATGATTACAAAGTTTGAGCCTTGAACCAAATTGTGACAGTAAATACCATCTTGAGTTTGTGTTAAGAGCTTCAAAATTTGAGTGTAAAGCTATATAATATTTATAGTATCAAATCATTAAATTCATGACAATTTTTGCACCAAGAAAAATAAACCAATTGGAAAAAAAGTCACTTTTATCTGTTTGTCTACTAAACTCTTTGTGCTGAGCTCAAATAACAACTGTGTAGAATCAAATATTGATTTTATTGTTTTAGATAGATAGAACAATAGGAGACACTTCTGGCTTTTTGAACGTGTCAAATCCCCAGATGAAATGCATACTACATCATGGCAAACAACATGAAAAAATTTCAAATTTCGCGGGACATACAAAAATCCTTTGGCATATTTTTCGAACATGGCCAGCATCAAGTTAAGCAATTAAAATAAACAATAAAAAAACGATATAAACTCACTTGATGCTTTATTTACGGTAGTACGTATAAAAAATAAGTGAGAAAGAATATCTATCATGGATCAGCTGAAAAGCGTCAAAATAAATACACAACAAAAGTTGAGAGGTGTTTTTCAATGAAAATGGAGAGAGGTGAGCGGGGTGGAAGGACCGGAGCGGGCTTGGTTCAAAGGGCAAATGCGAGTTGTTATGCAAATTTTCGTTGAAGTGAGCAAATATTTAAGCAGACCAACAAGAAGGAAAACAAGAACAACAACAACATCAGTATCAACAATGGGAATGCTTCTGGCCCCTTCTGGTATAACTCAAATTGCATGCAAATGTATGCACATAACAGCAGGCACAACAACTTGAACATACCCGAGAACACACCATACTCCCCTAGACCACCCTAGATACCCCTAGACCAGCCTAGACCCCTGATTCATTCCGTAGCCAATCTGTAGCCAATTCCCTGCTCTGTGTTCCAATGTCAATCCAACAGTTGGGCCACAGCTGACACCAGGTCTCATTGACTTTTAAGCCAATGCCAAATATTTATATAGTCAAATAAGCGTTGCTTAAAATTGAATCAAAATGGAGGAGGGACAAAAAAAAACGACAGAAATCGTAGAATTTGACGCAAACACGTTTTTAATTTGCAATCTCTCTCAGTCGCTTCCTCTCTCTCTCTCTCTCTGCATGTGGGCTATAAATCTGTCAAGTCAAATGCATTCACTTTAAACATTTCTTTCTTTTTACTTCACACTGTCTTCGCTTCACTTTTGGCAACAGTTGATGAGGAAGAGGGGTAGTGAGGGACAGAAGGAGCAGCAGCTGGCGTGTTGGCCATGCTGGCCACGTTCTGGCCAGGAAACCGCAAACCCAACGCTCAACTTGGTCGGTGGTAATACAAACGACAATTACAGCTTGCCTTCAAATGAACGTACAAACAGACGGACCACAATTTGATGCCCCAAAGAGCAAGACAGAGAAAGAGACAGAAAGTAAGAGAGATGGACAAGCAAACACATCAAGGCAACAGAGAAACAGAGAGAGAGAGAGAGAGAGAGAGAGAGAGAGAGAGAGAGAGAGAGAGAGAGAGAGATGCATGACCATAAAAGAGCAAATCTGTGCGGTTAAACGCAAGTGTCAGCTGTCATTTTAGTGTGGAAAACTATGCAAAAGAATACAAAACGAGCTAAAGGCAATAATTCTTTTGAGCAAGTGTAACAAGAAAATAAGGGCAATGACAACCAGATGTAATGAAAAGTGCACAAAAAACCATAAAGACTGAAATGAAGGAAACCGAAAGGAAACTTCCAGAAAGAGATAGCATGCAAAACTAACTGTCACTAAGAGCAAAATTGTGCAAGATGTCAGCATATGTGTGGTTCGGAAAAACTAACGGAAAAAAAACTTTGATATGCGTGTATTTTACAGCAAGGAATGCGAAGAAAGAGAAAGAGAGAGAGGGAAAGATAGAGAGACTGAACCTAGAACGGATTTCCATATGGCAAAAAGATAGATGACAGTTTCAAGTTTTTTCTTCGCATACTACCTTAGATTAAAGCCTAGTCAAAGCAACCGCACAAATTCCCGAAAAGAGAATCTCTGTAATCACAAAAAAAAGAGGAGAAAAAATTTCAAAGCTGCTTTTAAGCGTCGAGAAAGAGTTTTGTGTCGTCAAACTGAGAGTCGTTTAAGTAGATTGCATGTACATAGCTTCTGAGTTGGCGAGAAGCAGCTAAACAAAGCTATAAATATAAAACGCAGGCAAGGGACTTAAATCTTAGCAGGACTCACGCATACACTGTCAAATGAGAATCTTTGGGGTTCTCGTGAGCAAAGTCAGCTTAAAGTTGAGCAAAAAGATTTTTTTAATAAAGTATTAAGAGTTTAAGGTTTCCAGGAAAGTAAAATTCCAAGGTTTCGTGTTAAAATCAATGAAAAGCGGTTTTAGACTTAGTTCTATTAAATTAAATTTTTAAAATTAATTTTAGAAATAATATTCAACAGAAATCAGAAGTCAACTTTAAGAGCTATCAACCTCTATACTGTCTTTTATGTGTGCTCTACATGTGATCATTAAAGCGAGAACTGACCGTAGCAGTGACTATAGATAGACTGCTTTCATAGTTTGGCATCTGCCAAACTGACAGATTTTACGGCCAACTAGACATAATGCCTGCAAATCGTCTGATTATGTGCCTTAGCCATAGGCCATGGCCTTAAGTTGCTCTCATATATGTTGAGAGCTGATGTCGACGATGGCCAATAGCAAATAGTGCTACCATCACCCAAAGCAGATGTTGTGTTCTCTGCCAGATTTGCATAGCATTGCAGTTTTCTCTTATTTTAGCTTTTGCTTTTGTTTTTATTTTTTCTCTCCCTCTCTCTCTCTCTCTAGCAGCGCCAAGGACCTGCTGTGAGTTGGCGCCGAACGCTAAGAAATACTGTGCTGTATATGAATGTGTGTGTAGACTGTGTGTATACACTAAAATCATAGTCATGTTCATGAATAACCTTAACTGATTACATGCAAAACAGCTTATAAAAAAAAACAAGGACAAAAGTGACAATGGAAACAACTCTGCTCAATGCTGGCTAATATACTTGTTAGCCCTGCCAAGACATAAAAAGTCTTGATAAGAATCGAGTGCATTGTCTTGGCTGAAATTTAGTGCTAGTTTTAGTGAAGATAAACTTATTTTATACAAGGTTTCTCAGGCGCAAATGTATATTAAACAAATTCAAAATACACATTTATTTTTTAAACAAATAAAATTTAATGAAAAAGTGTATTTGTGTTGTTAATTTAAGCGTGAAATGCGAAAATGAGTTTATGGCAAATATTTTACAGTTTACCAAAATATAATACTTGGTGTGTGCGTGTGTGTGTGTGGCAACTTGCTGACATACCAATAGGCCGGCGAACAGACATGGAGACGTACAGTGTTGCATGCCACTTCGGCAATCACTTGGCCGCAATTACGCGCTGTTAATGAACGTCAATTGGGCGACCACAACAAGTTGAAAATTATGCTCCCATAATGGCCCCAAGTGGAGTCGAATGGGGCGGTAGGTGTGGTAGTGTAGGGTAGTGATCCGACTGCTACTGACAGGTGGCCCTACACTTAAAATGTTTACCCAACTGATATGTGGCAGTTGCAAGGTCCATAATGCAGCCAATTAATTATTTGCCCATGCATGTGCACCGCGGGCGGGTTGAATGACAGCTGCCCATATTATTATTGTTCCCACACAGACACACACACACACACACACACACACACACACACACACACAGGCACACCTATATGCACACACTCCTAGTGATATATATTAACGCCAATGGATGCTACTGCGATTGTCTGCATTGCGTGATTTATATTTTAATATGGATTGCTTTCATTATGCATTTTTCGCCCATTTTATTCTGCAGCGCACACGGAGAGTAATTGTAATTTCTGTTGTTTAAAAATTTATGACCATCAATGCGCCGGAAGCAAGCGACACGGTCCGGCAACAGAACACGGCTGCTGCCCCGAGCACCAACTTCAACTCCAACTTCATCTCCTACTCTATCTCCTACTCCAATTCAGGCTTCTACTGGTCTTCGGTTTCTTGGTCCTCTACCTTTTGATACTCTGTTAGTGGGTGCGAAAGCAGAGTGAAAATAATTGCATTTTTCGTATGTTCCTGCACCTTCCTGTAGAACAGGAGGATCAGAAGGAGCACGGTAAATGAGAAAATTGAAATTCCATATGGGTAAGAGGTACATAAAAAGTAGATGCAGGTATTAATTAAGTCTGGCGTTGTGGGCCAATAGTTAATGTCTTTAAAATGCAGTCGAAACTTTGAAGTACTTTGTATTGGCAACTTGCCAACTAAGCAGTCCAGGTATAAAACTTATTAGATCGGTAAGCAGCTTTGCACACAGGATAAACTCTTAGCTGTTAACATCATTAGATGTTGTTGCCTCCTTGTCCTACTATAATACTCACTCGTCGTGGGATGTGAAAAACTTTCTCTGGGGTAAAATCAAAATAAATAAAATCGCATAATAAAAATTGAAGTGAAGCAAAGTTTGCGACGTGCTAACTGCGTGTTGCTGCCAACTTCCAAGCCAAATCAACACCAGGAAAAGAAAAATACGAAAAAAAGTTGCTTCCTGATGCCAAAAAAAAAGCGTAAGCAGAAATAGAAAAATCAAAGGTAATAGCAATAATAATGACAATAAACGGGAACAGTTAACTACCTAAAGCAGCTGTCACTCCTAGTCAATAAATTGACAGGCAATACTAAAGCGTACAATTACTTGGGGATTATCAGGCAATGTGGACCAGGAAGAGGCCCAGGATGGTTGTCTTGGGAACGGAGTCTACCAAACAACGTAACGAGCTTAAGTTTGTCTGATGATTGAAGTAAAAAGCTGTAGTTATCAACTTATAATTAGGAAAGGCAAAGTAGATATTTAAGTCCTGGCAGATAAAACAGCTTGAGTTGACAAAAGTTGATCGAAACTTAATGAAATTAAATACTAATAATATTTAAATTTTATTATAAGTTCAATTTTCAACATTTTTACTTGGTTTACTTTAAACTAAAGTTATCATTCAACCTCAACTCAGTACGTATGAAATGAAGTGAAAACTCTTTTCGAAGCATTAACACATTATTATTTTCCAAAAAACACCTTTTTTCTTATGCTCATTTTCATCTCAAAGGAAACTCACATCGAGCTGCCAAACTATTGCAAATTATTTGTATATTTTGCTTGAATAAACAAAAATCTAACCAGCTGAAAATAATATCTAGCTATAAGTTTTTTATTTTAGCCAATAGATAAACAGTTTCACACATAGTTTTCTCTAGAGATTTTCTAGGTGATTCAATTATAAATACATACATTTCTTTTCCATGCTAAGCTGACTAAATCAAACAATATAACACACGTGTGTGTGTGTGTGTGGTGGGTGTGAGCTTAACCAAGAAACCAGAAACTCATTCACCGTTCTGCTAGTTCAAGCCAAAGTCTGCCTTTCAGTTTAGAGTCTACTTTTCCTGGCTATTTGTAGTCTCTATCTTGGCTTTGACATGATATATGTGCACTTTGTTTTATCTTTACATTGCACACAGACTTAACAATACTTTGGTTTGTTATAGTTTTGGTGCTCTCAAAAAAAAATACACATATATTTTATATTTTACAATGAATGATTTTAAATTTTTGGCTGCCCTCGGGTTTACTTTGGCATGTATTCTTTGAAGCATTCAGAACGAAGTTGTTATGCATTTCGACCACCACAAAGACCAATTGCCGTAAGCTATTGTTAAGCTCTGATGCGTGTGTCGTTGCCACATTCAACACACACGATCAGGTAGTAATTTTTTTTCTTATTTTCCATGGGTTGTTCGAAACTTTCGTTAATGCTGCGAGTTAAGTGCAAAAAAATTGCCGGTAACTTTGGGTTTTTGGGACACGTGCGATGGGCAAAAGTTGCAAGTCATAACTTTTTGGCCAACAAGTAAAAGGGAACAAAGCGTCGCAAACAAGCAAAAAACCGTTGCACAGGCTCGCGAATTTATGCAGCACACACACACACGTACACACAATCACACACTTTGGAGATTTGGCATGTGGCATATGGATAAACTTTATGGCACCAGAAAGTAGAAGAAACCGTAAAAGTTGTGTTTTTGGGGACAGTTACCCTCTTTTGTTACTTGCCCCTTGCCACTTGCCCCTTAACCATTTTCTAGCCCCTCACGCATTAAACGCATTAAGTTTTGCGCACTGAGTTTGCTTTTTAATTGAATTGTGTGGGCGGATAGGGCATGGGAATGGGCGTGGCCGTCGTCAGCGTTGTCGTGGCCATGGCCGGAGCTCTTTGTTTACACTTGAAACTAAATGCAGTGTCTGTCTGTGATGTTGGTTGGCATCGTGTGGAAAAATCTAATTACTTGGCTGCTGTTTAACTAACTAGTAACGAGAGAGAGAGAGAGAGGGAGAGAGAGAGAGAGAGTCAGTGTGAGCGACGCCTTCGAGACAAGCAGAGCAGATGTGTCACTGTTTTTGTGCTTAACGTTGGCTTTAACGATGCTCAGATCTACGTGTCGTATGCGTAATATTTGCGCATTGCGCATCACGTATACGTAGCACACTCTCTTTGTTTCTTCCCCCCCAGTTCCCCATTCCCCATCCCGATCTCGTTTTCGTTCTCGTCCCCGGTGCGACATTAAGTGCTTATAATTTGAACAGAAATGCGCGTAACTTATGATGTTTACACATGACTTACAAATTGTTTACGTCGTTTGGTTTCCGCTTACGTTGAGCTCCTTCCTCTCCTTCTCAGCTAACTCTGTGGCTCTCTAATGATACAGATGCAGATACACCCAGCTAACCGCATATAGCACTTTGTATCTGTGTGCCTGTGTTGGTGTGTGTCCCTGTGTGCGGTGTGCTGGTAATGGCAGCAGCTGCCATTCGAAGCCGACTGGCAGTTGGAGGATTTGCTTAGCTCTACCCTCGACCATATTTGTCAAGCACTCGAGCACGTTGGCATTTGTGGTGGCGTGGCTAAGCTGGCCAAAGAAATTTACTCTTAACGGGGCTAAAAGCGATACGATGCAGCTGCAGCTGCAGCTCGGTAAACAGTTTGCAAATAATCATAAAGCAAACTAGAAAATAAGTTTATTTTAATGCCATGCAGCCATACAGCCATGCCGCCATGAAGTGCCGTCTGAGGACACTCTTTCGATTAGTATCGTGTAATAAAAATGAATATAAATAAATAATTTCAATTACATTCACTGCGAGGACGAGTACGAGTAAGAGTACGAATACGAGTGCGAGTGCGAGTATAATAAATCAATGTCAATCAATGCCGAGTGCTATGGAAAATGAGATTGAAATCGATATTTTGCCTACGCAAAAGTGGAAAATGACATTTAATTTGCATTATGCAAATCGATTGATAGTCCATCAACTGAATGCATTTACTAACATTTCCCAGAAATCTCTAGAATCCCCAAGGCTATCCACCACTACACCAGTTACAAGACCAGCCAAATCCACAAAAAAACAGAAAAGAAAAAAAAGAGATGAATGAAAAGAAAGGAATGTGAATTGCAGCGAATGTTTTGCTACTTTGTTGACAACAAGTTGAGGAAATTCATTTGAGATCGATTTCAGAAATTACATTTTCCCCCTGTGCAACAATTTTCTGACAAGTTTGAGTTAAACCCATGACGGCAATAAAATAAAATTAGCTTTTTTTGCTATCTTAAGTTTAAGATTGCGCATACGCGCCATGAGCCCAGACTGACCGTAGCCTGTTGCTAAGCCAATAAACTGCCAATGGACTAAAGAATTAGCCACCGGCTCAGTGCTGTGTCATTTTGCATAATATATCAAAACAATTTTAGCTTAATTTAAATTAATTACACCCACACCCACACCCACTCCCCAACCCAAGTTGATGTTCCTTCTGCTTACTAGAGTCCAATTTTGCAGCCAACAAAATTAATTACAAGCAATAACAACAAAGTACGTCTGTTTTTGGTAGGGGAAGAAACAAGGGTACTAGATGACATTTCCTCGGAATCAAGTCTGCCATGATGACTTTGACAGCCAAGATTGGCAACAGCATAAAACCCAACAATATGAGCGGGAAAAAGCAGCAAACGGGCAGTGAAAAACGGCGGGAAGCTCAGAAAGTTGTCAAGTGTACAGTTTACTTTCTATGTTTGCTCAGTGAGTTTTCATCAATTTTAGATTGGGAATCAATTAATTTCCTTTTTATATGCCAAGACAAAATCAATAAACAAAATTTAGATTAAAAAGTCGTCCTGCAATTTAGTAGCACAACTTGTTGAAGTTAAAGTGCAAATTGCGCAGTTAAATAACTTTTGTATTCTATAATTGAAGAAAATCGTGAAGAAAGTCTAAAATTATTATGATTAATGACTGAATATTGCTTTAATTATGTATAAGGAAACAGAAGTTTCATTTATCTTCAGTCAATTTAGCGGAATACTCTTGTAATTCTCGTATTTTAGCAGATTGTTTTTCTGCATTCAATTAAGAAAATAATGAATAATGAACTGTTTATACAACGTTTCCATAATTTTAGCATAAGTCTGTTAATTGTTTTGAGAATAGAATTTAATTTTATTTTCATTGACAATGTTTTTCTATTTTTTAATAATTTGAATATGTTTCGAGTTGAATAAATTTAAGTCAATTTACAATTTACAGAGATGATTTGATGTAATTAAATCTATTGTTATGCAAATGAATACAAATGTATTTTATGTAATAAATTTTCTGAATAATAATTGCACTTTGCTTACCAACTGAGTGCTCCCAAATGGGGGAGAACACGATTTTCCACAGCTAATCCAAATTGTCGTTTTGTTTATGACACATAAATGCACTTACACTCAAACACACGCACACACACATGTAAACATTTACACAAATTGATATGATGCTTTTTATCGCTATTCCAATTTACACTTTCTTTTTTTTCTATTTTATTTTATTTAATTTTTTTTATGTTATGTTTTGTGGTGCAGCTTAAAATGTTTTATAAGCCTAAATTATGCCAGCTAGACTTTATAAAATTTTATGGACGTTATTAATTTGTGTCGTAAATATACACACATATTCATTTAAATGCATTGCACAATTATTGTACAAACACGTACACAACACGTACACATACACGTGCTCACACACACACACCCACACACACAAAGACACGCACACACACTTTGTGTGAGATAAAAACACTTAACTGCATTTATGGCATCGATTTATTGCTCTTTGCCATCTGAAATTTGTATAAATTTTGTATTTTGATTTTATTTCTGCGATATTTGAACAGTAATTTCGATGAATTTCATAGCTTTATCAGAACAGATTATATATTGTGTGTGTGTATTTTAGGTCAGAACGTCAAACACTTTGATTACATTTCAATAATTATTGCCCTAAGCTAACACTGGGACTAAACTCGACTTTGATTTTTGATTTGTTTTGATTACTCGTCACTTGTTTTAAATGTATTTAAGCATTAAACTTGTAATTGTTAAATATTTAATTGTTAAATGAGTAGATTATTTCGTTAGTTTTCGTAAGATTTGTATAATACTCTAATCGAATTGTATTTCGTTCGCATTAATTATTTAATTGTCAACACTTAGCTCAATTTAGTACTCTATTGAAGTTAATAAAGATTATTATTTAGACTTTAGCTAATCACACTGCTAGTTAGTTGCATTTAAATTTCCCTTAAGTTAAATTTGCAACAAGTCAACACATTAAATGTTGGTCTAAATCCAACTTTGCCACTTCAAGTAGCAAATTTAATTTGATTTCGATTTGATTTCGATTACGTTCAACGCACAAACAGAAATTAATGCGCCTCATTGAGCAACATTTAAATGAAATTTATCAAATTTATTTGTTGATTTAACAATTTGTTTTCTTTATTTTTGTTTAACTTTGAAATGCGAGCCGGTATGGAATTTTTATCGCGATTTCACACGCGTATCTCGAGTGTGTGTGTCGAGAGTGTCGCGAGTGCCAGTGTTGGTTAAGCACCCACAATACTAAACGTGACTTGGCTCGAGGAAGGATGTGTGTTGTGCACGCTAACAGCAACGCCGTTTGACTGAAGACGGATGCTGCTGTCGGCATTTGGCAGCATTGCGTTTTTCCACATTTTCTTGGTCAATGTTAGAAGGCACGAAGTGAGCGTTCTCTCAATGACTCAAAACTGTTTTCGAATTTTTGTTTGTGGATTTTATGTGTAACTGCGCAGGACATAGGCTCTCTGCTACAAAACTCTCTCTCTCTCTTTGTTCTCTCCGTCGGTGTGTTTCTCTGGGCCTGTCTGTCTGTGTCGTTTTGTTTGTTGTTCGGCTGACACAGTTTTTGCAGTATTGTTGTAGGTTAGTGCCTCGTCCTTAAAGTCGCTACGTATTACTTAATATGCTTAGCACCTTCGACTCGCTAGAGTCAGACTCAGAGTCAGAGACAGAGTCAGAAGTGTAGTCTTTGTTGGGTTTGGTATTTGGTTATTTGGGATTTAGCATAGCATAAATGATTCATGTGGCGTTATTAAAGCCACATGTTTACAGAATCCAAACAGCAAGCAAACTTTCTATTCACATCTTTAATTTAGCTTCGGGACAGAAACCCAAACAGACATACACTTAAGTAGTAGGTCAGTGTGATTTGTTCCTGGGGCTTGGCCACATTTGTCTGGTACGGTGTAATAACTTTACGAGCGACAGCTGCAAATTCATTTATGTTAATTTGCTCGGTAAGACTTCTTGGCCGCAAAAACCAGTTCAAGAGACAGATGAGAGGAAGAGGGGGGATAAAGTGAGTTAAGTTAACCCCATCTACATTTGGTTTGGGCCAGACCAAAAGCCAGACGCATTTACAGTAAGAACATCTATCAGCTTTGCACATACATATTCTTAATGTTGCTGTCATTGCTCTTGCTGTTGTTTTATATGCTACGCCTATGGCTGGCTTGTTGACAGGGGCCAACGAGGCGTATGCGTTATTTTAATGAGTTTTTTTTTTCATGAGGATTAGTTTTATGATTAGACATATTAGTCATGCGCCTCTGTCCTCTGACCTCCCGACCTTTTGTCTCACAATCCCAAGTTTAATTATGCTCTCTGATGTGCTGCCCTTTCTCTGTCTCTTCTTCCCCTCACTCTCTCGGTCTCTTGTACACTGTGTGTGCGTGTGTGTGCGTGTGTGTGTGTGCGCCTTTGTGTGGCAACAACTCATTCATGCTTTATTAGCCAAATTTAGTTGCTTGGCCAATATTTGATTTGCAATCTGTGGCTGCTGGGCTCACTTTAAATGCTTTTCAAATAAATCGTTTGAAGTATGTAAAGTTTAAGCTACAAATTTTAGAATCCCTCTAAATTTAACAGAAAATTTAATTTTTAAATGCTTAAAACTATCAGTTACAACACAAACCTGGTTGGCTTTCTTAAACTAGTTAAATTACCGATTTAAGACAAACTATAGTTCTGAAATAAGGTTTGATCACATTTTAGGCATTTAAAGTCTTTTTAAGGTTCAATAACTTCAATGAACGTTTTAGAGTTATTCAATGAACGTAATTCAAAACTTATTCATTCGAAAAAGAGCTCTAATTTTAAAACTAATCCGTCAGAAGTTCACCTAAGTAAACCAATCCAACTGAACTAGAAAGTATTGCTTTGGCGCCTGTTTGAGGTATATCTTTCATTTCAATGCGCTCTGTGAAACATCCAATAAATAACTACATCAAATATAGTTATCAGTCAGTTCTAAAAGTTGCTAAGTAGCTTACTCAGCAAACTATGCGAGATCTTAACTCATAGCCAAAAATATTCGACAAACTCAGTCACAGATTTTGGCCATAGAATATGATGCAAACTCTAGCCAGACAGTCTGTAACACTCAAAGTTTCTCGGCTGCGTAAGGATACAATCATAAGTAATACGCAACTAAGTTTTAATCCATTGTGATCCACTGCACACAGCGATAGAGAGAAAAGCTAAGGGCGAGAGAAAGCAATGGAGAGATAGAGAAGGAGAGAGAATGAAGAGGGAAAGTGCGGGCGGATGCCGTTGAAATGCGCATTCATAACTCAAAATGGCAAACTAATTTACGCCAGACTTATTATCTCTCCCGTGGCAACACGTTGCCCCAATCCCTGCCACACGGGCTCAGGACGAGGCCCAGGACCAAGACCAGCACCAGGCAGACAACGGCACAGTTGACAACGTTGACTGTGGCGCCACCATGTTGAGCGCTAGACAAAAACAAGACGGCAAGCAGCGTCGAACTTAACCGACCGTAACATACCCTGTATCGGCAGTCAAATACGATTGTGTTTAAATTAAGTTGATTGAAATTTAAATTTCTGATTATTTTATTACTTTCGAAGTACTTACTTTTCACTCTAATTATCAAAATTTCTAAGTTACTTTATTGACAAATTCTAACCAATTTTTTAAGCATATTTGGTTTAAAGTTGACTCATATTTTCCATGTGTGGCACACGTGAAAATAACAAATTCCAGCAAAGTCACACACTCAATCAAAATTATTTTAATTTCCTTGAATGACTCTTATGAAATTCTTGCTTCAATTCTTTATTATTTAATTATTATTATTAAAAATGCCAATAAAAAGTTGGAAAATTTTGACCTGACTTTAAAGCTGATTTTAAATTTCTAAGCTTTCTTTTAAACATTTTTTTGTAAATCTTTTCAATACTCGCCACAGGGTATAACAAGTTAGGCCAAAAGTTCAGGCTCAGACTGAGGCAAAAGGTACGTTGTTGCCACTTGGGCACTGGCAAATACATTAACACCGACACAGTAGACGCACGTGCAAGAGACACAAACACACACACACACACAACACCTAGACACATAGACAGAGACAATGCAGTTGCGGGTGTTGTGGCATGTGGCGTGGCGCATGGGGCATGGGGCATGGGGCATGGGGCATGGGGCAGGGAACTTGACGCGCCACCTGCCACTTGCTATAAAAAATGACAAAAGATATCTTTCCCTCGCTTGCCACGCTTTTGCAGGTGTTTTGTCAGTTTAACGCAGGGCAAGGGGACAAGTCTTAGTCTCAGTCTTAGTCTGAATCTCATTCTGAGTCCGATTCTCATCCAGACTCTGTTCTATGTATTATTTACACTTGAGCGAATTGTTGCGCATTCGCCACACCCACAAATGAGAGTTTTGGGCGACATTCGTGTTGAGGATAAGAGCATCAGATGATGCAGCAAATGAACTGCTGCTGCTGCTGCCCTTGCTGCTGCTGTTTGATTTTCAATGGCACTCAAACAACATGTCACATGTCGCGTGATTCAAATTGAAGATGCTGTCGCAAATGTGCATTAATTTGTCAGAGCACTGACAAATACGAGTACTAGTACGAATACGAGTACAAATTTGAGTTAGAGCACGAGTACAAGTACTGCTCTACTTGTAGACTAATGCAATTTGTCGTTTGGCAAAAGCGAAATGCCTGAATAATGAGCAGCTGCTCAGCAACAGATCGATTTGGTTATAGAGATTGCATTTGTGGCACTGCCAAAGTGAGATGAATGAAATAATGGACTGTTCTCAAAGCCGTCTCTAAGTTGATTAAAAGCTAAGCAGTCGATGTCTCTGACAGAGAAACCCTTTAAGAAAGTAAGTATACAGGTCTCTGCTGTAAAAAAGCAAAGAAATCTCCTACTACTACTCACATTTCTCAGACATTTACATACTCGCATTTTATGCTCACATTAACAGACATTAGTCTACAAGATGTGTAGTTTTTTTCCCCTTAATTATTCTTCTTTATTTCTTTCACATTCTCTGTGTCATTTTTTCAGTTCTCTGTAGTCTCTGCGCTTAGCTGGCTTCATTTTACGAGCTGTTAAAGCTCATGGTGATTCCAGCTTCATTATCTAATGCCTATTTTCAATTTTGTGTGTGTGTGTGTGTGTGTTTGTGTGTTTGCTTTACAGCAAATGCTCTTTAATCCTAGAACTTTTGCTTGTGCGTTCGCTGGCAATAAAAATATTTTAATGCACATTTTTTACGGTTGCCTTCTGGGCTAACCATTAAAAGGGCTGTGGCACGTGAAAAATGTAGAAAACACACCAAAACAGAGAGCAAACAAAACACAGAAAACACAAAGAGAAGAACAGGAGAAAAAATGAAATAAAATAATAATAACAAGAGGCAACGTGCCGAAACTCATTTCATTTTGGATGATTATGTTTCTGATGCTGTTCCAGGATGCCTGAAACTCGTGTTGCTCTTGAGTTTATACGGGGGGAAATGTTGGGTAGAATATAACCTAAACATGGCCATAAACTAATTGAATATTTTAGGGCATTATCTAAGCCATTTATTGTTTGAGTTTCGCTTCGCTGCTTTTCATTTGCACCTGACTGTCTGTCTGTGTGTATGTCTATGTGTGGGTGTGTGCCCTCTGTCTCTGTGTATCCCTCTGTCTGTGTATATGTATTTTTTTTGGAGGCTTTTGGCCAGCTGAAAAAGGCCCGAAAAAAAGAATTCAACTGACAAAATCAGCGCTGGATTCTGATTTTATTTATTTATTCCACGCTTTCTTTTTTCAACCCGATGACTACACTCAGCTGACATTTGTTTTGTGTCTCGTATACAAAAATACCCTTTAAAGAGCTAAAATATTGAGTCAGCAATGAAAGATATTAAGCAAATTCAGTGGAATCTCTTTAAATCGAATGTAGTTTAGTAAAAATGCACTTTAAAGTGCAAGAAATTCTTTAATAACTTTTAGTATTCAGTTTGAAACTTAACTTAAATACAGAGATTTTCTTAAAGGGTATTATAAGTCTTGCCCTCATGCCAACAGCAGTTTTACCTGTGTTTTCCTGTTGATTTTTTCTCTTGTATAATTTTTTCCGGTTTCCATTTAGCTATCATCATAGCTGGGTAAAAGGATTTTTAGTATTTGTATTCCTGACTTTGTATTTGTTAACTTTCCCTTACCCCCCCACAACCCCTCTTAATTCAACAATCTTTCGCCTTTAGTGCTTGACTTTAGCTACATTTTCCTGTTGTATTTTATTTGATTTGATTTAAATTTGGATTTTGATATTGTTGTTTGTTGTTTGCCCAGAAGTTGCGATGGAATTTTGTTTGTTATACGCCATTTGGCTGTTGCTTTAGCAAAATTAATAATAACAGTATACATAAGTTAGTAGATGGAATGTTATAAGCCAAATCCTTTTAGACCACTTATTGTCCAGATTAAAATTAATAGCTGAATTTAATTAAGCAGTCTTAACATGCTGCAGAACAAGCGCATCTCTTAAGGGCTTAGGCAAACCGATGATGAGTGTTTCACACACCCATAGAGTGTGTGTGTGTGTGAGTGTGTGTAGTAAGGATATGCGACTTATACTAAGTAGAAGTAAGAACGACAGCCTGACCGCAACGAAGTGCAGTGGCGACAATAACAAATGAAAGCTGTCGGAACAGCACAATGACAGCACAATGAAGAGAAGCTGGAGGGGGGTTAAAAAGAGAGTAGCTTGAGGAATGCCAAGGGATACTGGGTAAGGACAATGATGGAGACGTGCGCATATTGAGCATAAAACGCAAAGATTTAGCCTTACATGGTCCAAGATGACTTTGCTTAGAGCAACATATGCCATACAAGGGTCGACAATTTATGGGGTATGAACTACTTTGGACACGAGCACAGCTACGGATATGGATAGGACAGCGGAGCATCATCAGGACTCAAATACTAAGGACTCAAGGCTCAGGACTCAGAGCAGAGCTGAAAGAAGTTCGTCAGTGTGGTACATCTATCATGTCCGCGTTGTGTTTTGCACAAGATCAACTCAAGTGATTGTTGTGCAAAAGAAAAATCTAAGAAAAAAGAAGGGTTTGTGTTGGGGTTGGAGGGAAAACTGATGGAAAATGAAGGAAAATGGAAAATTGTTCAGCAGCATTGTGCCAAGTGGCTGTTTATGAAGCCTCTGCCTCGGTCAGCAGCCGGAAGTTATCAGTTGGCCAGGGCCAAGTCGAGGTTTTTGGCCATTTTGCTGCGCTGCATATCCAACATCATTTTCAACTCTACTCTTTTTGCCCATCGTTCTATTTTTGTTGTGTGTGTGTGTGTGTGTTAGGGGTAGAGTTTGGGGAGGGGAGTGTGGAGTGGGGAGGAAAGCCGCCTTAGGGCCTAGTCAACAAATGGGTTTCTTAAATTGTTTGCCTCTTGCCATTTTGGTATTTTTGCTTGCAGTTTGCTCTTGTTGTTGTCACAGTTCTTGTTATTGTTATGGTTACTGTGGCTGTTGGCTTCCTAAAAATAAATTTTTTTAGTTTACAGTTTCCGAATTTACAGTGGGGCCACATACAAAACATCCTGTCCTATAGTCGAAAGGCAATCGCCTGCTAGAGACCCTTTACTCCACTCCTCTTCTCTCTTTCTTCTACCTTACTGTCATATCTTTCTTGTCCTCTAGTCCTGTTGCTTCTTTGCTTCCGTTTCTCATTCTCGTTCGTTTTAACAACGTTAATAATCTTATTTTGTGCCTCAATGGAGCTGCCTTTTGTCCGATACCAAAACCAAAACGAAAAGCAAAAACAAAATCAAAATATATGCATCATGTCCTTTTTAAATGCAATTTCTCGGCCATGAATTTGCCTGCTATTGACTACTATTCTGGCCAGTGCCACGCCCCATAGCTGTCAGCCCAACAATAAATCCCTTTATTGTTTCAAAATAGCAAATGCTTTAAATGATTTGCTTTTAAAGTTCGGTACTTCAATTTGACTTGAATTTAACTTGAATATTTCAGGCATGGTAAGAGAGAGACAGAATGGAGGTAAGTAAGAGAGAGAGAGGGAGAGAGAGTACTTTAGCATAATAAACAGAAACACTTTGGGACTTGTCGTGGCTATGCCTAAATATGTCTGACTGGAATTTGCACAGTTTTGAATAGAATTTTCCAAAAATTGTAACTCAATTTGCTTAAAGAAGAAATGTTGGCCAACTAGATTTAAAGCCAAAATCTTTCTTGACTCTGTAATAAAGCTATATTTATCAGTTTCCAATACAAAAAGAGACTATGAAATGCTTTTGGAAAAAAGACGCAAAGGCAAAAGGAATTTCGAGTATAAAATACACTCGTAAATTATAAATTTTTCCTTTCTTTGGTGCCGGCATTTTCCCTTTTGGCGTTTGTAAATTCTCCTACATATATGCACAGTGTAGCAAATACATTGAAATCCAATTAATGTAAATAAATACATGTAATTCACATAAAAAATAGCCCTGCGTATGTGTGTGGGTGTGGGTGTGTGTGTGTGCTGCCTTTCTACCTTATTTAAAGTAGAAAGAAAAGTAATCGAGAGAGGGGTGTGGCTTGTGTGTACCCCCAATGCAATTAACGTTGCTTTTGTGTGGCCTCCACTTTTGGGCAAACTCTCAATGACCATTAAAGTATCCCTGCGTACTCCTTAGTGTCCTTACTCTCCCCCCTCCCATGAACGTGTCTCTATCTCTCTCGCTATTTGCACTGTGCTTAAGCCCGAGCAAAGCAAGTTAATCTGTTGCGATGTGGACTCCTCTATATCCATCCCCTACCTCCCCCTAGCCACCCCCTTTGCCTATACCTCAACACACACTAATACAATTTGCTTGGCCATTTTTTCCGCGTTTCCTGCCATTCGCTTGTTGCAGAACCAAAAGCAACAGCCAAAGCAACAGCCGTTAAGCAGTTTCTCTCGTTTTTCATTTGCCTCACAAGATTTGCTTTTCTATATGCATAGCGTTTGCTATCTTTTTTCCATAGTATAGGGTATCTAACGTTTATCAGACAGTTTGTTTCTATATAATGCTTCTATTGTACACCATTAATTTGTGCTACGTGATTTAATTAGCTGATTGTAAATCAACTAAAAATTCATAATTACATTCTGTTTTGAATTAGAAAATCTGCTTTCATTCCATTAAATAAATTCAATAAATTCTAACAAATAAAATTTGATTGAAATTGGTAAATGGAAACGAATAAAATGCCATGATTATTATTGGGGCAAAATAACAATTGAGTTAACACAGTTTTTGTTCGATTATTAAAAATTGTTTTATGCCTTTTCATTTGGTAAATTTTATTTCTGTTGAAATTAAATCAATATTTGAATTAGACCAATTCTTTTATTTATTAACTGAAATTTTTGTTTTTACACTTGTAAAGATTTAAGGAATTTTATTCAGTTTTGTATTATGAACAATTGTATGGGAGTGCGTTGCTTGACTAGTGAGACAAGCAAAAGTATAAAAAAATTTTATTTTAGTTTAAATATTTGTTTCTATCACAAGCAATGAACCAACAATTCTGCATTCCATTTTTAAAAGTTTTGCTTAAGTTTCTTTAAAAATTAATATTGACTTTTATTGAAATTCAATAAATGCCAGGGTATCTGTCAGTTGATCAGATTCAGCCACTTGATATTTTTGGTGCTGGGAAGTGAAATTGCTAACGGAATTAGCACACCAACAGCAAACCAAGAGGAACAACAGCATTACGAATGATTCTGATACTGATTCCCCGAATTTCTCTCGCTTTTCTCTCAACGTTTTTCTATCTGAGAAGTATTTTTCCCTCTTTTTTTTGTTGGTCTTGAAGTGGTCGGGGGGGTTGGTTTACTTGGTTGGTTTGTATTCGCTGGACGTTATCTGTTCGAGTAACATTTGGCTGGCCATATTCCACGTTTTAGCCAGCTTTTGTTGGCCTTTAAAGCCATCCATGCATATTTAAATGTTATGTGGCCATTGGTTCGTGGCTGGCTATGAGAAGAAGCTGCAGCAAATGTGTAGATAGCATAATTGATTAGATGTGAAGTGCTTATAAGCAGACGGTGTGCGGAATGTTCAAGACCAAATGGGATCCAAAAGGAGTGCGGAGAAGTGTTTCGGGTCTAACAGATTTTGTAACAATTCGCCGAGCAACCGGCAACATTTGGACATTTGTTTGCCACTTTGCTTTTGGCCTATATGCTGCTGGCCAAGCTAAATGTTCATTTGCTACAGTTACAAATGGAATTCTATGTTTTTTTTCGTTGTTTCCCTTTTTGTTATGGTTTTTTGCGCTTTCGTCACTTTTTGTCATTTTGACAAAACGAAGGACGTGCAACAGGACATGGCAAATGGTTTGCAAGCGCATCCAGGAACCCAGTGAAGGTTCCAAGTGTGAGAGTTGTGAGCTATGAGCCGTGAGTGAGCGACGTTTCATCCAAGTTCTCTGAGCCAGTCGACCGCTTGTTATGCACACGCTGATGAAAGGCGCCTTTTTTAGCCATTTTCTTGTCGTTGTTATTGTTGTCGGTGTTGCTGTTGCTCCTGTTGTTGCTGCTAGCAATCAAAATCATGTTTGGCCAACAGCTGGCATGCGCCATTCATTCATTGTAGCAGTCGCCTCGACGGGCGACCGCCTGCAATCATTTTTATTAATTTTTCCCAAAAGGGAATTTATGTTGCCAAACGAACAGAACAGTACAGACCAGAACAGGACAGAACACGACACGACAGGAGTAGGACGCATTGGTACAAGAGTGGTTAGAGTATAACAACGGGATATCTCACAGACGGATATGTGCAGTCATTAGTTATATGGCCAAGCTCATAAAAATACTAAAAGCAACCAAATACTCCAATGCCAATCCATGTGGAGAGACAGCGTCTCTGTCTAATTGGATATTTTAATTACATGAGCTATAAACAAAAACGGCAACAACTATACTCAACACTAGTCAAAATTGCCAAATAATAACTGCCAGCAAAAAGACAACAAAAAGCAAAAAAAAAAAAAAGCAACTTAAACACATTCGCATTCAAATGGCAAAAGACGTTAACGATGTTGCAGAACCAAATTCCCGGCCATGTAATTTGTTTGCGTAATAACAATTCAGCTCTTTCAATGGTTCTCTTCTTGTGGTTGTGGATTTGGGTGTGGATTTGGGTTTGGGTTTGGGTTCTGTGTAGGAGTCTGGGTTGGATTCTGGGTTGGATTTGCTGTCTCCTGCTGCTGGTGCTGCGACGTATATGAAATGATGTTGGCCTCATCTGTTTGTAGACAGAAAATCAGCTGCTCAAATTCACAGACAAACAACTAAATGAAAAAAAAAGAGAAATATAATCGAGTCAAGCATACTCGAATTAAAGTCACCCTATTGAGATTATTTTTATAAACATGAGAGTTATTTAACTTAATTATTTAAAACTAATAAAAATTAAATCAATGCCTAAAAATTGTCTCAGAATATTTTTTTTTTTATACAATAACTAAAATCTTCTGTACTATTTATTTGATTTAAGTTGTTACGAGAGAGAACTTCAAATCATATTTAATTTTATGTTTAAATCGATAGTAATTTAGTTCATTGTTTAAGTTTGACATTAAGATTAGAGATTCGCTTTTACTATAAAAGCATCAAAGCATCAAATTTTAATCTTAACTTCTTCCAACTTATAACAATTAAATTTACCACTTTTAGTAAAAAGCTTATTAATAGGCAGTTTTAGCTGTTAGTTCAATTGGATAGAATTGTGTTTAACTAAAATATATGCTTAGAAAATTTATGGATTCTAAATGCTAAAATTTAAAATTTTCATACAGAAATCGATGGACATTGAGGCAGTCTGACTGTCGCCAGTTAGTCTGTAAGTCTTGAGGTATTTACATTTGATTTACAGTCAGTGCGTTACAAAACACCCTAGAAAATTCATCATACTTTTATTGTCAGTTCCATTAAAACCAACAGTCACAAAAGAGCGACGGAATCTCTCATACCAAGAGTTTTGCGTGACGTTTGTAATGTTGGAATGCTCAAATGGCGACGTTGGCGCCGACGGCAAAGCGAATGCACATTAAAAAGCAACAACAACATGAATGATACAAGAAAAAAAAGATGTAGGAAGAGAAATATATAAAAATAAAAATAAAAGAAACTGTAGCATCTTCTGCTTAGTTGATGTTGTACTGGGCAGAGAGAGAAAAGAAAGCAAAGAAAAGAAAAGAGAAGAATAGAAAAGCTCATATAGTCGTTAAAACCAAATGTGCTGATTTCATTGTTGGTTTCCTTGTTGTTCTTGTTGAGACATATTGTGGCACGTTGTTGTTGTTGTTGGTGCTTTATTTATTGTTGCCACTGTTGCTGCTTTCCATACCCCAAACAATATTCGCGATATACATTTTGTATGAAAATTAATTTGAGCTCTCGTTTCTTGTATTTGTGTTGAGCTTTTAGTCCTAATGGCCATAAGTAGGCATACTTTGTAGCACAAAATCTGTTTTTGGCTGCCCATTTCTGTTTTTTTTTTTATTTTCGGTGGTGCCACTGAGTGGTAGCAGGTGGCGCCCCGTGGCTGCCCCTGATGCTTGGTCACAACAAAAAAAATCAAAAAAAAAAAGCAAGCAGCAGGTGCCATGAGGCAGCAAATGAAATGTAAAGCGGCCAATAATGAGAGCATAAGCAGCAATAATTTTATAAACTTGTCTTTAACTCAGACTTCGTGATATCTTAGGCATTAAAAATATATAGTATTTGGCTATTTGTACCTTCCAGAAATATTTACTTCCTATAAAGAATTATTTATACATTAATTTCACTTGTCTCACAGAAATTTACTAATTCATTCTGCTACTTAAAACTAGTTTTATTTAAATTGTATTTACCAGTATGTCCCAAAAAGCTTCCAATTACTTTTAAAGTTGTCTTAACTTTATTTCCAGTTCTAAAATTTGTTCAATAGAGAACTAGAAGAGATTAAAACATAAGATTCAAGTGAAAACTTTTGGCAATAATAATAATAAACCAATTACGCGTAATTCATTTTCTAAGATAAAAGCATAAGTAAGTAAAGAATTTTGTTAACACAGTGCTTCGATTCTATTGAACCCAATAAGTTGAAAAAATTCCCTTGGATTTGCCAATCAATAAGAACTTAATATCTTTTTCTAAAGACTAGCTACAGATTCCGAAGTTATTTATGTCTTTAAGTACGACTGATTAACTTGTTATTGCTTCAACCTAATGTGCACTGTTTGCTAACTCCGTGGACTTCATTATATTTATATGTGAAAGGCAATTACGATTTCAATAGTCATAAATCTCGATGCTTAGCTTAAAGAGGAGCCAAGTGAGAGCTGAGTTTATCGCACGTAATTGTTGTCAATAAGTTAATATATGAACTGGCCAAAACTGTTGTTAACAACAACAGCCATAAAGACAGCGAGAACAAGTGCGGCTAAGGAGAAGAGGGAAGAGGGGGGGGTAAAGGGAGAAATTTACGCTTATCGGTCGAATCAAGCCCCCAAAACGCTCGGCAACAAAGCCAAATTACACACAACAATGCCAAGTGTCGTTTAAGTGACATAAAAATAAAGTAAATAGGTAAATCAAGGACAGAACTCTCCGAGTGCCACTGTCCAAAATTATCTGCAGCTTAAATAAAAAATGTACAGAAATTCTAGAGAATCATAAAAAATAAACAGACACAAACAGAGAAATGCCAAGTGAGAGAGAGAGACAGAGATGGAGAGGGAAGGGAAAAGGTAGACACACCTGGATGTTGGGCTAAAAGTTGTTTGGCAGCCCATCTTTCAAATTTAATGTCTAATTTAAATGTTGTAAATACCAAACTGAGTTGCTGAGTAGGCGGTTGTGCCTGTAAGGTGGGCGTGGCCAACTTTGTTATGCAAATGACTTGCGCCAGCAACGTAAAATTCACACAGTTAACACCATGGCAAAGAGTGTTACGGCCAGGCCAGCACAGGCGTTGGTCAAAGGCAGTCCCCTCTTCTCTTCTCTCCGCTCTTCTCCTCATTTCATGTCTCCTCTTCTTTCCACTCTTCTCTTCACACTTCTGCTTTCCTTCCACTGCTGCACTCAGTTCCAGTTCAGTTTCTCCCCTAGAAGTTCCCTACTATTTTTAGACCCCGTACTCTAAAAAAGAGTAGAGGGGTCTATTAAGTTTGTCTGAAGCGAAATGTGCGTAACAGGCAGAAGGAGGCGTGGCCGACCCCATAAAGTATATATATTCTTGATCAGCATCAACAGCCGAGACGATATAGCAATGTCCGTCTGTCCGTCTGTCCGTCCGTCTGTATGAACACCTGGATCTTTTAAACTACAAAAGCTAGAGACACCAAATTTGGAATGAAAGTCCGTTTGCTTCGCGAGCAGATCAAGTTTATTTCAAATCTTTGCCACGCCCCTTACCGCCCCCGCAAATTGTAAAAAACTATGGTCACCTCGGAAAAAATTGATGTTTTAAGCAAATATCTCAGTAACTATAGCACTTAGGAACACCATTTTTGGTATGTAAGTTGCTAGAGACAGCATAAATGCATTGTCATTAAAATTTTTGGACTGCCACGCCCCGTTTTCCCACAAGAATGAAATAATTTTCAAACTTCAATGCCATTTTTAAGGCATTTGCACTTATCGTACGGTATTGTAATTTCAAATTCGTTTGGAGACAAAGTATCACAAACTATCCTGAAAGTTGCATACAAATCGGACAATAAACAAAAGAGCTAGACACGTAACAAAGTTAACAATTGCACGCAACGTCAATGCATGTGTGCAAGCGCTGCTTGTGTAGCGACTGCACTGCTTGTGTAGCGACTGCACTGCTTGCGGACAATGCACGCACGCATACCATAGTAATTATAATTGCGACATAATATCGCATGCGATATTTGGTCATTATGTCTATATCTATAGCGATATATCGTATTTAAATTCAGTTGTTGATAATATCGATATTTGATTTGATGTGATATTTTAATTAATATCGATATCGGCATTTTCTTGGCGATTTGCATCCCTATTACAAATTGATGGTTTTGATTCAGTGTTTTATTGCAAATACTATGAGTACGGGGTCTTTTACAGTCGGCTAGCTCGACTGTAGCCTTTCTTACTTGTTTTTTTTGTATTCTGCTGCTCCAGTTTCGAATTTGCAGCCACGACGTAAATATCATTAACGTGATTTTAAAGCCGGCTCGTAAAACTGCCAGGACAACAGCTAAAAGCAGCAGGCTGAGGTCGCTGAAGTGTCGGGAATTTGCTTTTAATTTCACAGCCACAGCAGCCAGTGTGGGAGTTGAAATAGGAGTAGCCACAGTGGGCGTGGCAAGCTACTGCCTAAATGCCATTTGGGTAAATGCAGCTCAACGGCAAAAGTCCACGCACCTGGCAAATGAAAACTTCACCCCCTTTACAAAATTATGGCGCTAAAAGGCGTCTGCTTTCCTCTGCTTCACTCTTCCCCCCCTCACCACGCCCACTAAAAAAAGTTTGCAATAATTTGAAGCTTAGTGGAGCTTTTATTGCACTTTTAATGATGTTTTGCTTTTTGTTTATTCATTTTTTTTGTTATGCGCTGCAGCTCAGTGACAAAGTTTAAATCAATTTCACACTTTTAATAATTAACGTGTGAATATTCTAGCAGAATATTAAATAAAAAATAGAATAATTTTCATTTTTTATGATGATACCCTATTAAAAATTCCAATTTCAAAGAAAATAAAAATGTTGCAAATGTGTGAAGAGTAACGAAGCATTAAAAAACGATTTCATATTCTTATGTGACATGTAAAAAAATCAAATACGATGGGAAATCAAAGTAGGGAGAAAAAACAGCTAAATTGGCTAAATTTAGCAGTTGAGTATAGCGGAATGTGTAACAAAGATAAGAGAGCATGAGGAAATAGGCACAATTATTTGAAGACTTAAAAGGGAAATAAAAAACATTAAAAAAATATTAAATATATATATATTTTAACAAGTGTAGAACAAAGTATTAAAACATCTGTTTTGTGTGATATTATTTCATGCAAACAGTTAACTTACATTAATTGTTAATCAATTTTATTTAATTTCATTAATTTGACTATAAAGAAAAAACATTTTTTCTTCTGTAATTGTTTTGTTTAAATGTTGATTACATTTTATTAAATTTGCCACACTTGACTTTTAGTATTTGTTGTAATTAATCGTAATTTTAATGTTTCGTTGTCAGTCCGATTTGCAATTAGTCAACTATTTGTTACAAAATATTTTGAACATTTAACAGTGATATAAATAAATGTCACCCACGCACTTTGACATGGCATTTCCCATCCTGTGCCTTTCCATTGACCTCCGACCTTTGTTGTAGGAAATTCGCTGAATAATTAACCGACAGCATAAAATTACATTACATTAAGTGCTGCTGTTGTTACTGGGCATGGAACAGCAGCTGGACTGGGCCATAACCGGAAAGAGCTGCGGCCAATCTTTCACTAACTTCACGCAACAAACCACAGGCAGTTACCCCAATACCCGAATCACTCAGCCACTGAACCACTGAACCGCTGAACCACCCAACCACCATGAAACCAACCCACCACAAAAACGAAATACACACACACATACACACAGAGAGAGAAGTTGTTGGGACACGTGACTCTGTCGCTTTGGTTGTCTCAATTGTGGCTCCAATGAATATTCTCATTAAAATTACGCGCAGCTGTTCACTGTCCAGGCTGACTGCGGGCAAAGGCGTAGAGGAAATGGGAGAAAGGGACGACGAGGTGCCTGAGTGGTTCTCTGGTCGTTTTAAATTTACCAACAAAATGATTTTACGCCATTGTAATGGCCAAACATTTAACAGTCAGGAAATGTTGCTGAAGTGTAAAACGTGTGCCTCTCAACAATTTAATACGCAAATATTATGCAACACATATTTATGGGCGTAACTGTGGGCGGCTGTAACAACTAGCAATGATGACAGGCAGACAAAACATGGACACACCAGAGAGAGGCAAGGCAAGTCCTTGCCTAACAGCATATCCTTGTACCAAAAGTAACATTCAACTTTGCTTTCAAAAGCATTTGCAAACATTTAAATGAAAACTTTTCTCATATTTCATTTGCTTGTAATTAACTTAATTTACTTGTTGTTAGCCATGGCTCGTTACTGTTTCTAACAACTTTGCAACTATCCCTCCCTCTTTCTCTACGTCTGTCTCTGTCTCTATTCCCCACTCTTGAGTGAAGTTATCTAAGTGCAATGTGTGCTAATCAGAGCCTTTTAACACATCAGTTAAAAGCCAGATAAATATGCTTAGCTTATATTTATTAGGCAAATAATAAGATTTAATTAGAGAATTTCTTGAAATTCTAACACATAATTTAATTTGTAATCTGTAAATGATATAAATATTTAAATGTTTTAATATTATTAAGAGTATCGCAATCAAAGCTTAATTGCAGACAGCAGATTGAAATTAAGAACGTTGATCAGCTTAACTTTTTGCTGATTGTCATTTTCATGGCAGAAATCAATGCCCAAGGCTTTGCGGTTAAAAAAAGCAACACACAAAGTATCTTTTTATTTTTTTTGTAATTACTTTAACTATATGCACATATGGTGATTTAAATTAATTTTGTAACCTTTATGACGAATGGTCGAATACGGCCATTGCACTGTTGCTATCCAATTTCGGTAATGAGCTTTTCAGCTTAAAACACAATTGTATTCAATTTGTCAGCAATATTACGTGCAATCCGATAAAGCCAACACAAAGTGACAACAGTGGCTCCGAAAAAGAGTTACCAGCTTGATGTGGATGAGGGGGAAGAGGGGCATAACCTATATACATGGCCATCGGTTGTGCTCAACCTCTCTGTGACAATATCCTGACACAGCCACACCACCGTGCACCACAGCAAATAAACAAAGCGAACAAAGAAACCCAATAACAAATTTTTAAACAAGTGTTAACGCCACCTGAGCTCACGTCATTGACAGCAACGCATCGAAATCGAAATCGAAAGAGAAAAAATTGCAACAAAAGAAGCGAAAAAAGAATTATATATAAAAATGTGAAAATGGAAATGGAACGAGCAGGAAAAGTGCTTGGGATAAGCCTTCATTTGGGCCTTCTCAGCGCCTACAAGCCAACTACAACAACAACAACAACGACAACAGTAGCTCGGGGTTGTGGTCAGAACTGCGTGTGCCACGGTGTTAAGTGGAAAGCCAACAAGTATTCAAGCAAAAGCTGCATTCACCACATTTACCGTTCCTGTTACAGTTGCAGTTACAGTTGCAGTTGCAGTTGCGAGTTGCAGTGGAAACTCTACTTTCTGCATGCAAAGTGTTCAACTGTCGCTGACATCGTAAATTCTTGGTTATTTACCAGACACAATGCGAGTGGTGTATTATGGAATACAATTTCGCTGATTTTTCGCCAATTTTTTAAGGATGTAAAAGCAGAATTAGTAACAGTAGAATACAGAATTTAACCAATCTAGTATGCAAAAAATTGTTTATTCAATGCACAGACATTTAGTATATTTATTAAAAAACATTTTTCCAAATTTGTTCCCTTTATCTCTATTTATTCCTAAGTTACTTGTTTAAAGTTATTCTGGGCAGATTTATTTACTATATTTATTCATAATTCATTCATTTAAATATTTATTCAGTGCCCAATTATTACCTTTATTTAAGAGCTTTTTGTGCCAATCAATGCGCATTAAAGTGAGTAAGAAATCCAAGGTCTTACTAGAGTTTACGTAATGGAGAATGTGAACCTTTTGAAATATATATGTATATATATGCATATTTCAGCTACATTTGCGCTCCGACCACAGTTACACGCCGAATCGTGTCTATCTGCATTTATGATAAAAATAAATGTGCTTGTAGTTCCATTTCTGGCTCTACTTCTTTTTTTTTTGCTCCATCTTCACATTTGGTTATGAGTTGGCAGCGGAAGTTCACTTTATTTTCTGTGATTCTCACTCTCGTAGTCAACTGATATCCTCTGATTTCATTATTGGCTCTTTCTGGTTGATTCTGCTCTTGTGCATCAATTTCAAATTTGATTTTGTGGTGTGTCTCATGTGGCAACCACCAGGCAAAAAAAGCGGTTGACTACCCTTACTTTACCTTCCTTCATATTTTTTTGGTCTAATTAGTTGATATATCGATGTGTGTGAAATATCAGGTTATTGCCTTTAAGTTCAGTGAAGCACAAACGTTTGCGACGTTAACGATTTCCGAAAAACATTTGAAACGTCATCAGGCAGTGAGACAATTAAATTAAGCGACAGGCAAGAAATAAAAAAACCAAAATTGTACACAATTTGATTTAGTGGCCAGAAGTTGGTAAAGTCATTAAATTTAGAAAACAACAAAAAATTAAAGCAGCTAAAATAATTGTGCAATATAGGAGAGCAAAACTGAAATAAAGAAATACACACAAAAAATTTTGGAATTGTCGGAAAAAAAATATATAGAAAAAATTGAAGGCGAAAACGCGCGAAATTTATGAGCCATCTTTCCGCAGTAACACGCACGCACATAACGAGCTATAACCAACACTAGTGTACAGAGTGTGACACACACACGCACACTCCAATAAATGTGTGTGTTTGTGTGTGTGTGTGTGTGGCATTTCTAACAGTACTTTGTTTTAGTTTTAGGGCACATCGTTGCCACACCATCGAGTCAATAAAACGATGGCAACAACATAAAATGAACTGTACTAACAAAATGGCGTCGTGGCATCCATTCGCCTCATATATATCCGGTCTATAGACCCGGGCCTAGTGCTCCATAGTCACCCATTAAAGAATGACCAAAGATGCCCAAGCTTAGTCTAAGTCTGCACTTAGTTGCAGTCGTGTTTGCAGACGATGGAACTGCTTTCCTATCCCCCCACACTCCCGGAATCAATCATCAAGTTTAAACGCATTACACTGAGCGTTAAACGATAAGCAGCTTTGTTGCAACGTGGAGTTTGGGTGCAAGCTGCTGTTAGCTCTATCTAATGCCACATCGTACACATGCACACACACACACATGAACACACACACGCAAACACACTCAGCACACACACACACGTTTAGCTCCATCATCAAGTTGAGCTATTTTATTGTGCTGCGACCTAAAAACTGAAGCAATAATACGCTTGCTTGCCCCATGTTGCAATGCTGCTGTGTGTGTCGTCCACGTCCCGCTATAACTACGTACTATATTGTATTGTATGCCATTGTGTGAGTAACACATATATATATATATAGATATAATATATATATTTATATATATAAACCATATATTTTTGCTGGATTTACGATGCAGCCAAGCAGCAGCCGCAGTAGTATCAAAGTTGTCTTTATTTGAAGAACGGATGAAAGCCAATGGGTTAAACAGAGACAGACTGAGAGTGAGAACTGTTTCATGTACACATACACACTCTAGTATGTGTGTGTGTGTGTGTGTGTGTGCGAGTAGTATAGAAAATGAGCAGCTTACTGTAAATCACAAGTGCAAACGTAATGTCGGAAAATGCGAGCAAAATTTATACGCTAGACCAAAAAAATATTAGCAGGCTATTAAAGGCATATCAAACTCAACTAAAAAGAGGTTCAAACGTAGCTTGAACTTTATAGGGAATCGTTTGAGTTGTATCGAAATATGTACAGAGTATTATAGTCTATAAGTATTCGTTAAATCACTATAGACTAATGGTAAATATAAGTCACTTATTAACAGCATTTGGTATGTAGATTGAATTAAATTTCTACTTAAAGTCCAATTAAATTCAATACATCTATATGTAGCTGTAGTTTTTTCTTAACTTTTTTATTTAATTTAAGTTCCTCCACTTTCTTTAACTGTCTCCAATTTCAAAACATTTTACTTCCATATTTTCTTGCGTAAATTTTCTATTTCACTAATTAAATAGTCCATCACATCGTCCATTCTGCTCTCTCTCCCTCTCTTCCCCTCCCTCTCCTTCTCTCACTCCCTGACTGTCTCTCAATCTCCATCTTTATAATGTTTCAGCAACTTTGCAATCAGCAAGCTAAAGTTTTAGACTCGCTCACACAATCATATGTAGTTGAAGCCCATTGAGTATAGGGTTTCCATTTGCTCAAACATAAAACTGAATGCTTTGTACGCTTAGGGGCCAACACCACTACAACTCCTCTACGACCCCGCCCCTGCCCCGCCCCATTACTCTATCTCCTGCTCCCTCAATGCGGTGGAGACCAGCGCATGGCCCACTTCCTGTCTGTGTGTGGTTACAAAACTATTTATTTAGTTGGTCATTTTGTTGTTATTTGTATTTGTAATAGACACGCGCACAAATACACACTCACACACATACACTGGTTCGACTGGCGTTATAAGTTTGTGTGCTGTTCGTATCTCATGCCCAGCGCTCTCTGGTATTACTGGTATCTGTATATGTCACCAGAGAGACGCACATCCGGTCAGATCTATAAATTTCCGATGTGCCTGTGTGTGTCTGAGTGTGTGTATTAGTGTGAGTGTGTGTGTGTTGTCGGTGAAATTGTGCGCGCATTTATTTATTGTTGGCGCTAACTCGCCAGGCCAAAAGTGTGGCAAAAACAATGAAAAGGCAGCAACAACAACAACGACAACAACAAAAATACTCGTATACTAAAAATGATATAAAAATTGTGTCGTTATATCTGCCTCAATGTATCTATGTGTGTCTATCTCCGTCTGTGTGCGCCCGTGTGTGCGTGTGTGTGTAACGATTATTGAAAAAGAAAAGGACACATAACAACGGCATGAAATAAAAAATAAATAAAACAAAATAAAAGGAAAGGGAAGGGAAGGAATGGGATGGAAAGGGAAAATAGCAAAAACGCGAGGAAACAATACAAATGCAGTGGAAAAGCGGATATCAAAGTGCGATTTATTTTTATTAGTTTCGGATGTCAATGTGCGGGAAATTGAGAAATTAGAAAATATTATACACGCTTCTGGCTTGTTAACGCGCACCTAAATGCCAGAACTCACGCACACACATACACACACACTTCTACGCACACACACACACTTCTACACACACACACATACTCGGCTTCTATTGCAATTTATGTGTGTAGTTGTGTGCTTTGTTCGCTGTCAACAACATTTCCTTTATATTTTATGATGTTATTTGATTTTATGAAGTCGCTTTTGGCGCTGCTTGCTCTAATTCCCTTTGCAATATTTTTATTTAAATATTTTTCCATTTGGTTAACATAACTTTTGTTTAATTTAAATGAAATTTTATAGAAAGTATGAGTTTAATTAAAAAATAATAAGATAAAAAGCCATATAACAGCTAATTAAACGTTTAAAAAAATGTTTTTATTAACGTTTTTTTCACTCATTTTTTGTTTGCAACATTAAATGTCAATAAAATAGATTTTTCTATATTTACATTAAAGTGTTTAAGCTAAACAATAAAATTTGCCTAGTTAATGAATTTTTAATTAAACTTTTAATACATAATAAATAAATGAGTCTCGGCAAATTATATTTTAATTGTTAACAATGAAATTAAAATTTATTTCAATGAATTTCAGCTTAATATAAATTCTTTAATTATTCAAACAACTAAAAGTTATCATATTTATTTGGCAGCCCATTAGCACATTGCAGCATAATCTTATCATCAGAATGCATAATTTTCGGAAGTCAAACGCAATTAATTAACAACTGTGGAAATGTGCAGATAGGAACAGAGTGTGTGTGTGTGAGATATAAAATCAATGTAAGTAGTTTATAGGCACACAACAATTAGCACTAAAACAAAAATCAATGTGACAACAGCATAAACAGCAATCGTTAAATTGCCACCGCCTATTGGCCAATTTCGAATTGGGCTCAAAACAGTATGAAAGAGAGCAATAAAATTAGACATAATTACAACAGAACTGCCCACAAGCCAAATACGCGTACACATGCACAAAAACTAATACAATCAATGCAGGAAGACATACAGAAAAACACACACGCACACACACACTCCCATACGCACAACATATATTTGCGAAATAACATAATTTGCTGGGCAGTACACAAAATACGAGAATTTCCCGGTTAACTGTTGGAGATGGCGCGCAAAACTATTGTGAAACGTCGGCAAAAACCAACAACAAACACAAATATACTAACAAATACACACACAAACACACACACATAAACATAGATATATGAATTTACTACCAAAACATGTGTTGGAAAGAAGCCTTTTATTAGCAAAAATTGTGTTGTTGTTTCTGTTGTTGTTGCTGCAGCTCGTACGTGCTTCGAATTAGTTTTTTGCGATTTGAATAAAATTGTTTTGAATAAATTTGAATGCCACATGCACGCTCACAATTTCCCTCATCCAAAAATACACGCACACACACACACGCACACACAGGCAAACACACACATAGTACAATTTGCAATTGGCAATTGGCTCGGCATAGTTTTTCCCTAATAAATAGACACACAGCTTTTGTATGCAACTCAGTGTGGCATTTGTTTGTTGCACTCATTGCTCAACTCTTTGCTCGGTGTTTTGTAATTAGCCGAAACTTATCAGTTAAAAAGCAAAATGAAAAACAGAACAAACATTGTGGTTACTAAATTGGTCCAATTTCTGCACTGTAATATTTAAAGGGAGCGTCAGAGATATGAAAAAATACTTTTAATTTAAGCTTAAACTTATATTTATACATTTTTTAATAGTTAAGCTGGCGTGTTATCTTAATTTGTCTAATCAAACTATTTATAATTGGCTACTGCTCATGAGAAAAACAGTTTTATGCTAATTGAGTGCACAGCTTTTGCTCAACAGACCGTGTATTAAATTAGACATAAAATATGCTAATGTCTAATCAAAATATGGTTAAACCCCTTAACTTTAGTACATGCTGAAAAGTATGCTATATTTTTGGAACTGTTCAACGACGCCTACTCTTAGTATATGAGAATCGAATACACTCTTTGCTGAGTATATTAAGTGTATCTTTAACAGAATAAATAAAGTTTTGAATGTGAAATGCCAGTTTCACTATTTGACAACTTTGCATTTTCAAAATAAACTTGAATTGAATTCTATTAGGCATGAATGGGCACAGAATAAACGCAGCCACGCCTCAATTCACACACACACACACACACTCACTCGTCCACACACAGTACAAATAGCCACAACACAATTGATATGTACATTTGGAAAACATGCAGAAAGCCAAATAAAATTCCAGTCATGCCTTGTATGAGAGAAAGTTGCCAGTAACCAGAAACGCATTGCAACGGTTTGTTTCAAAATTTTTAGCACATATCGCGAACATTTTTTTGTACGTCTGTAATTGAAGCAATAGAAACAAGCATTTTGTCTACCTCACCCTTTTGCTGCCAGAGACCAGGACTAACCGCCTGGGAAATGCTATCAATATTGGCTTGCGAACACTTTTAAAGCGCCTACACTGGATGCAAATATCTACAAATGTAACCGAGTGGGTGCAAGGGACGCATATGAGTCTGTGTGTGAGTGTGTGTGTGCGTATGTATTTGTGTGTGGCAGATACTACATGGCATACGTTTGTTTATCAATTTCGCTGTGGGATGGAAATTTGGGTCTTTTTTCTAACGAGCACCGCAGCGCAGTAAACGATGTCAGCTTTTTGGTCCCATTTGGCAGGCAATTGAAAATCTATGGCTTGAATTCGATTTCGTTATGGAGATTTTTCTCTAAGCTTGCTTCTTGCCAATTAGCGTAAATGTAAATGAAATTTTGTAATTTACTTATTTCATTTTTTCGAACATATTTTTTTTGGTTGTTTGGCTGCGATGGCAGCATGAATTTAATTAAAATGTGCGAGAAAAATACTAGGGAAAGTGTTGAAAGGGGAGTTAGCGGGGAAATGGGAAAGTTTTCCCCTCGCTTTCTTAGCACTTTCAATAACAAATATAATTTGGGAATACACAAATAAATTTTCGTGTCGTACGCAAAATACATAAATAAAGAGGCATTTAAAAGCTTTTACATTAAATATTCATGAAAGACGCATAATTAAATTATGCAAAGGCTGCGGCCGCGTGCCAAAACTTATAATATTTTCATTTACCAAACTGGCAAATGTTCAATAATAGTTTCAAGCAACAGAAGCTGTAAGTAAAAGGGAAATCCGCAAAGAAAGGAAGGGAAAAGGGGATAAAGGGAAATGGAAAGCAAACAGGATAATGAGACAGTAGGTGCGAAATTAAGTTGTTATTTATTTGATGGGGTTGAAATTTTCGTATCAAGTTTGTTTAGGTCAGTCAGTCAGCCAGGGCAAAAAAAAGCAGAAAAGGTTCAATTAAAGCAAACGAAAAATTCAATTAAAACTTTCGACGCTTTATCTAAACTAAGCATCTTTCATCTGAGCTTCAGCCTAGTTTAACAATTACGTCTAAAAGGTGGCCCTAACTTTTGGCCAAGCTAACAGATACTTATGACGTCTCTCTGGCTTTAAGGCAATGCGCCAAAAAGTATACTCTGCAGAGCATCGTAAGTCATGCAACTTGGAGAACTGGAACATAGACGCGACTTTCGAATTTATGGAAAAACTTTATGCTAAAAACTCAACGAAAAACAACTGATATGTTTGTATCTCAAGACACAAAAGCTACTGAAACCAAGTCGAGCGTTTAGCTTAATTAAATTTGATTGAAGGACAGCAAAGAAGATGCCAAGACTTTAAACCATATTTATCAGCTGTCTCTTGCAGACTAAATCGCTGCGGGAATTCAACTATCAACGCAACAAAACAAGACTAAAAATAGAGAAAATATTTGCAAATTAAACGGCTGCAATGTGACGGAAGTAAGCTGCCCTGGGAGCAGGCAATATCAGTTGCCAGTTTCAAGTTGCCAGTTGCCAACTGGGCAAATGCATTAAACTAAGCGCTGCGTTAAGATGCCACGACTTGAACGTGGACATTTAGGGCCAAGTAGCTGCCAGCCTTTTTCCACTTTTTGCTTTTCTTCTTTTTCTCTCTTTTCTCTTTTGCTAACCTCACAATTTTCATTTTTTATGCATTTGTATGCAATTCGCGTTTGTCTTCTGCTCAGTTTATTCCTTTCGAGCCAAGCCAAGCAGCACCATTGTCTAAGCCATCGTCTGACATCATTTTTTGCACTATGAATATATAATTCCATAATCCCATTAGATGCTAAACTAAGGGCAACAACGAAGTAGCTGCAAATTGTCCAAAAGGACGGAAGGTGTCTCTACACTCAATGCATATTGAATAGCATAATGTATATGCCTTTTAAATAATCATTACCTGCAGCAATCTGTATAATTTTAAAACTAAATATTTATGTTCTGAAAGTGGCATCATAGTTTGCCTCAAACTATAACTAATTTCCAAGGAAATTTAATTGCAAATGCTCAAATTAAATACTTAAATGAATTTCTCAGAAAATCCTCTTTGATCATTCTAGTTTATATCGAGTTTACTTTAATTATCTGCTCTGAAGTGATTGTTCGAGATGAAACACAAAACTACATGGAATTTAACTTGTTACTTATACAATTTATAAATTTAAATACTTTAATTTTAGCCAAAATTAATGTTTGCACCATTTAAAAGTTTAAAGGAGTTCCCAGAAGGACAGTTACTCTTTAAACTCTCTTAACTTACTTTAATAATATCTGCTCTCTTGTACCTCATTCTAGCTACAAATTAGTCTTATCATAAACCAATTTAAAAACAATGACAGCCATGAATTTGGCCACAAGATTGGTTAACCCGTTGGTTGTTTATCAGAACTGGAGCATCAAGAGTCCAGTAGAGTGAAAAAATAACAACGAACATTTAAGGAAAATGAAGGCAATTAGTGCAGAAACAATTTGGCAATGGTTTCCACACTCAAGTGACGAAAGAAGCAGAGTACCAAATGCAAAATACGGTACAGACAGAAAACTGAGTCCCAACGGGTTATCATGACTATGACGGCTGTCATGACAGAAGCTTCCATCGTCGAATTGTCTGACCCCAAAAATGGGGTGTTATCTAATGAGTGGTGCAACAGGATGTTGTTAGAAGGAGGTCATTGAGATGAGATCCATTCAACTGTCACTTACGTGTGCTATGCCAACAGTTCTGTGCCCAGTTTCTGTCTGCTGCTGATAGACGACAGAACGACCAAACGACCAAGCGACCAAACGACCCAACAACGAGATGAACTTCAAATCGAGCGTTAACAGTCATTGGGGTATGGTCGACTTCTTCGAAACCTTTTGAAACAAAGCAAGCGAAAATCATGTCAGATAAATCTAAAACCAAAGCCCGCTTTTAGTTTGCCAGGGCGTATACTTGATATTTTGCCAAGCATTATGCCAGTCAACTTCAACTGCAGCAGTACATTTAGCAGTACAAATTTCAAAACTAAAATTCATTCTTCATCGCATATAAATCGCATTGCTGATGCTTCCAATTAGACATTGTTAGAGTCAAAGAAAACACGACCGGAGCACATTTGTCAGCTAGAAAGCTAAAGAACACTGAGTAAACCAATTATTTTGCAGTTGTTGCCAGTTGTTTGCATTTACACAATAATCGTAACAATAATTGCATTTAAGCTAAAGCACAAAATATTTTGCGACAGCAACAACAGCAACAACAACAACAAAATATGCAAGAAATCTGTCCCAAATTGTATGCCACACAAATTTTGCAGCTGTTAGCCAGACTTTTCTGCCTGCCATGCCCCTTTTCTACTCGCTGCCCATTTATGTCTCTCTGTCTTTTGTTATTTTTAATTATATTTTATGGTAATATGTGGATGTGTGTGTCTATTTGAGTGTTTGTGTGTGTGTGTGTGTGTGTGTGTGTTGACAAGGCACATGAAATGTTTTCCCAAAAATGTTTTAGAATTCAGTATTGTACAACGTCAACAGTTGACATGAGCGTTCCGTTGAGCAGGTGTTAGTTTGTCCACACCCACACACCTACACCTACACCCACACCCACACCCACCGTTACATACAAATACACAAAAGCATATGCAAATTGTGTGCCCAGTTTGCTGACATATTTCTCAGTTCCAAAAGTGCTCACACCATCACATCATCGCATTGTTCCCATTGCACAATACACAAAATCAAAACATGGATTGCAACATGGAAAAAAAAACATGAACGAAAACTTTTTTAATAAATTTCATTCGGAGTTTGCCTGGTGTTTTTATATATTTATAAAGATATATACATGTTATATATGTATATATTTATGCTTAATTCACTTTTGGTTTTGCATACGTGTGTACCCATTGAAAAAACAAAGGACGCTACAGACTATCGACTATAAGATAACCTTTGCCCAGGAAAGAACTAGTTTAATCAGTAATAAACTGAACTAGTTCAAGAAAATTACCAAAATGTTCATAAAAAATGTAAATTAACATGTGAAAAGCTTTGTCCAAACTATATTTAACCAAACAGTTTATAAATATATGAAATATGCAACAATAATTGTTATTACACATAATGTAACAAAAAATTCAGTTACCGGAAATTCAAGTTTGTTGCATTTTTGTATTTCCGCATTTCCTGTTGCCATTTCATATAATTTTCATGCTTACCTTCTGTTGTGGTCGAAATATTTTAAATAGACTGTATGAGAAGAGATGAAGAGAAGAGAGAACAGTAAAGAGCGAGAAGGAAGTAGATGTAGATGTGGAAAGAAACTAGAATTTTGTAAATATATGTACGCACATGTAGCAACAATTTGGCCGAAAACTTTTATGCATGTGTAAACATATTTTAGAAATATGTAAAAAAAATTTGTTTTGCTTTTGTTGCTATGCTTACAAATTTAAAATTATATTCAAAGTTTCGATGCATATATTGAAGGAGCTTTAGCAACGAAACATATGAAAAGAATGTAAATGAATGAACAGAACACTGTACTAAAATGAATACCAAAATGAGCAAACATATTGGCTTTCAATCAGGAATGCATCAAATTTGAGTTCCTCAATGAATATTGATACTGTTTATAAGCCGAATTTGTATGCAAATTGTGAGTGTTTTATAAACTGGGATTTAAAAACATTAAACTACTGAACAAAAGCGCTTAAATCTAGCAAAAAGTTCACACTTTGATATGCAGCATTTATTTTTTGTAGGGTATTTAATTAGTAAGCAGTGATTCGCAACTTTGTCAGTGTTTAAGTACTAAATTTTCAGCATCATTAAGAGCAAAATGATATCGCAAATTGTTGGCGACAACAAAAACGCGTAGAGCTACAACAACAAGAACACCAAGTGGAAGCTCTGCAAAAAAGTTGTGGCTGACACTGAAGCTTTTGAGAATTCAATGGCTGACAGAGTGGCTCGAATTTGCCTCTTTGCCTCTCTCTCTTTTCCACTCAACCCCTCTCACTCTCATCCTCTCTATCACTTTCGCTTTTTGCGTATGTATGTGTGCGTTTAAGTGGCGTTTGTTAAGTACAACACGCTTGACATCATTATCTCGAATGTCAACAAAATGGGCGTGGCTGTTGCCTTCGTCTACTCTCACTGCTGCTGTATGTTTATTATGTTGTTGGCTGTTGAAGTTTGCCCTCTGATTGACAACTTTGGCAACATTTTGCCGCTGTTGTCAATTGTCGCTTAAATCCAATTTTACACATACGCCACAAGAGTCGTAAACGGCATTTTAAACATCAGCAGCCTCAACATTATTGGCAACGTCATCGTTATCTGACATTTTGAGGGCTTCCAAAAATGTATCAGCCCGTTAACGGCTACATCAAGTGGTAATAGTGAGGAGAACTAAATCTGGAAGCCAGTCCTGGTATGTAGCAAGTAGAGAGTGGAAAGTAGCAAGTGGAAAGTGTCAAGAACTTTCAGTGACATGTCACGCACACACCAAAACGGAACCCAAAAACTTGAGCAATTTTCTCTCATATTTAGCTATCTGAAGGCAGAAAGTTCTTAACAAATGTTCTAGCTATAATTTCATCAGCATTTCTATAGAAAACGACATTAAATTATTTTGTCTTATGAAATGTTAAATTTCAATTGTCCATGAATAATATGTGGAAAATTTATTCCCTAAACTTATGGTTATTTAATATGGTTGATAAGATACTTAACTTTGAGAAGCTTTAACAGAAATAAATTTCATACTCAACTGTATAAAGATTTTATTAAAATTGTCACACCTTTAAGAGCAGCTGCTAAATGCTTGATATCTTCTGCCTGTGCGGAATAAGGTGTGACGTTGCTCACAATTGGCAGCATATGGCCAATGTACACGCTCCATTTATCGACACCAGATTGTCAAATGTATCTGCAGCAGGAATTGGAATGAAGCTGCAGATGAAGACGCAGATGGAGGATAAGAATGGGCAAAGCACAAAGAGGAGGAGAAGGAGGAGGAGTGGCAAGGAGACATCCCACTCAATTCAATTAAAATGGAGCACTTAATTTAATGCCAAGTTCAACGCAACCAAAAAGTGCCAACAGCCTGGCAAATCAAAGGAAACGGAAGGAAGGAAGAGCGCGCTGTGACAGCCAACAGCTGTTTGAGAATATCCTGTGCGTAGCTATACATGTATATATGTGTGTGTGTGTGTGTGTGTGTGTGTGTGGGTGAGTGTACTGGTGTGTGTATGCCATGCATGCGATATGAGTCAATAATATTGTAACAGCTGTCTGTTCGGTTAGGTTTTCCTCGCTGTCTGTCTGCCAATTTGTCTGTCTGTCTCTCCGTCCTTCTGTGTATGTGCTGCCAATTTTAAATGGAAATTTAAATGTGCCAAACTCAGAGCAAAAGGTGAAAGAGCAAAACACCTGTCAGCTGCTCACCCAGCGGTGAATCGAATTCAATGCAAAATGGCGTCTAATAATCAAGAGCAGCATTCACTATTTAACAGTTGATTTGCCATAAGCTCCGAAACCGGAACCGGAACAAAACTAGCTCTAGGCAAATATGCCACAATACTTTGTAGTATACTATATATATACTATATATGCATAGATAAAAGCAAACTGAATGTGTAAGTGAATAACTGTTTGTGTTGTTATAAATTCTCTTTGAAATTCTCTAATGTAGTTTTGATATTTATTGAAAGCATTTTGTGTACATTTCTTCTTCTAAAAGGAATTGAATTCTTATCACAAAGAGTTTGCTCTCTTACCTCAAAGCAAACCTAATTTATTTCCCATCAGTTTACTTAAAAGTGCTCTTGATTATTTGCCGACACTGTAAATGACTTGAAGTAAGTATTAAGTTCATTGGCAGCTCATTAGGCGGGTCTTTAATATTTGAGCGCATTACAGGTGCGTTTATTTTTAATTTCCCCTTTCCCAAAAATTTTATCCATTTCCATGGCGCCTTCTGGGCGAGACTTTGTTTTAAGCTTGCCACTCAGACACACTCTGCCAGCTGCTACTCGTACTGACCAGGTCGAAAGCAAGCAATAAGACTGAAAATTATATGAGGAATTTTGTACTCGTTGTTTGTGCAAAGCAATTTGCAGAAACTGCTTAAGATTGCTCTCGGGTCGTGGCTTTGTTTTGGCAGACAGTTTTGGGACCACAAGACAATTTGTTTTGTGTGTGCGTGTGCACAATTTAATAGAGTATGAGCAGGGGGGTGGGACGGTGTGGTGGAAGAGGAGATGGAACTAGCGCTAATAGCTGGCATTGCTTTTAATTGGCTTCCATTAAAATTAAAAGCAGCAGCAAAATTTAATATGAGAGCAGCTCAACTCAGCTTGGCTCTGTTAACCCACAAAGAGAGGGGAAGAGGGAAGAAGTCCATACAAAGATAGAGAAAGAAAGAGAGAGAGAGAGATCTTTGTCCCACTCCTTGAGCTGTTTTTTCTGCTATTTAGTGATTTTTTGGTTAGTTCGTTGATTTTCATTTCGACCAAAAACGTTTTTCAGTTGCTTTTTAATTGCGATGCTTGTGGCTTCCAGCAAACTTTTGTCGCTAATTTGTTTGGCTATTTGCAGCCACTCCATGAGCATATGTGTGTATGTGTGTGTATGTGTGTGTTGGAAGCGAAGGAGTGAAATTAAATGCCTTGCAGAACGCATCAAAGTTGAGAGAGTTTCAACCAAGTAAAAGTTCCAAGTTCAACTTTAAAGACTCTTTGCTGGTCTAGGAATGTGGCACATGTGGCATGTTTCAAATGGCAACTAATTGCGGTGCAGTAAAAGTTATTTATTTAAAGTGCTGATTGAAAGCATAATGTAAGCAGCACCATAAAACTCGGTCAGAAGTGCAATTATACAGCAAAAGGTGGTTTCATGCAAATGAATATAAAGTGAACATGGTGGTGCGCTTAAAATAACGCAAATAAACTCATTCGAAACATGAAGTGGGAGGTAAATTTAGAGCAAAACGTGAAAACTAAATTTATAGAAACGCGAATTTTATTCCTTTAAAAGTACAAAATTTACGCGAAACGGGTACAAGTATTGAAGATTTCCTTTAAAGTTGATTCGTTTTGCTTCCGTGTGCCAAAAACATGTTCTCCCAGACGTCTAGAGCCGTGGGGGATTCTTTCGGAACAAATTAAACAAACAGAGGCTGGAAAATAAATTGAAAATTGCGCATACGCAATGATGGCAAGATGGTAAATTGAAAATAAAAAGAGGAAAACTTAAAGCTAAAGCCAAAGTCAAAGCAAAATAATGGCTAAAGCTTGTTTATATTGGTTTTCAATTTGAGGTAAGAATCGAGCAACAGGAGCCATAATCTAATGTGAAAGTCAATTCCTGCAAACAAAAGTGTGTTGTCAATGCCAATCAAAATGTCAAAGTGCGAATTACATAGTGTTAGGCAGAGGGACATTCAGTCTACAGAGGAGAGAGAGAGAGTGAGAGAGATAGAGTGTGTGGTGGAGATTTAAGCAAGTCAACGAAAAGAACTGCAAGTAAAATGAAAAAATCTAACCAAGCAGCAAATGCGGCAAATAGGATGAAAGCCAATCGAATTTAGCAGTTGGTCCAGGGATATAGGTATTAACAAATATGTAAGCCTTAAAAGGAATCCAAAGAGAAAGAGACAGAGACAGGTGAGCAGTAATAGATAGAGACGGAGATGGAGATAGAGAGAGAACGTATGTTCTGCTTGCCTGGAATTTACAGTTAACGAAGCGTGAAGTTGGAGTCGCAAGAGTCAAACAAACACACAAGGCCAGCAAAAGAGAAAGAGAAAGGGATAGAATGAGCGAGAGGGAAACAGTCAAATAGTCAGAGAGTCAAACAGTCTGACAACAAAGCCGGTACAAGCGATAAAGGAATTCAATCGAAGTCCTTGTCTAGTTGACAGCATTGAGCGTAGCAAATATTTATAACAAAAAAAAAAGTAGAAGCGAAAAAGAAAATAAAAAAAAAGGAAAACTGGGAAAATCGAGCCAGCAACAAGATCCATTCCGTTCTGTTCCGTTTCTTTCCGTTCCGTTCCGTTTCATAGCCAAAGCCAAAGCCAAAGTGCAAATATTGTCAGGGCAACGTTTGCTGTTTGATTTTGCAGCCATGAGATTATCATCAGAAAGCCATTAGAATTTTTATTGAATTCCGCACGCACACCACACAACATTCACTCCTTCAATATTGACACACGCAGTACTCACACACACACTCACATACACAAGCACACTCACAGAGCATTGCATTATGCATTGAATTATGTGCCTTTAGGCCAGATAAATCGAAATTGAGGCAACACTTTCACGCTTTTCGTTAATCATCTGGGATTTGTTGTAATCAAGTTGCGCTCAACTTGCTGTTGCATTGTGTTATTGGATTTGAATTGAGTTCGTGTGGAATTTCAATTAAGACAAAACCAGAGATCCAATCTCAATCCAGAATTCCAAACCCAAAGCCAAACCCAATGCCAAAACCAAAGCCAAACCCAAACCTAATCTGGTTGTCTCTGTGTGGCTAGTTAATCTTTTATAATTAAACTGATTTAGCAACACATTGGAGAGCTGCTTGCATTGACTTGTTAGCATAATTACGCATTAATATCGTACATTCTCATTCTATTTCCCCTCACCTCACCTCTACTCACTCCCCCTTCCCTCCCTCCCTCCTTTATTCACTTGCAACTAATTCAAATCTATGGCCGCAATGAACTGGACATTCATTGGGCATTCTATGTATTTACAACTGTTCTGTTATCTAGACCTAATTGAAATTTAGTTATGTTACCACGCAGGCTGTTGCTCCTTCTGTTGCGGCTATTACAATGTTTCCAAAAAGGTCAAGAGTTCAGTTGAGTTGCTCAATTTAAGTAGCCAAATTCCTTTTGCTGCCCTTTGTTAGTACAATATGTATTCTCTTCTATTACAAATAGTCATTGGGACTTGCAATAAGGAGTATTATTATCTCATGCTAAGAGTTATTTGAGAATACATTCAAATTAATATGCTATTTGCCCCACTGACCACATTATTAAATGTCGAACTGTGGTCATAAAGGCTTTATTGCAATGTGAACAGGGAAGTAAGTGCTGAGTGGGAAGCTTTGGTTTAATTATGAGCCAAGTTCGTGTTCAAGACAGAAATCCTATTTGTCTTAAATTAAGAAGTAAGTCAATGTAAAAGTCAACCACACGCATAATTTATTATTATTAATATTAAGTACTCTTACTCTGAATAAAGGTAATTAATTGCTGGAAAGTCTGTAAAGGCATTGAATTCTACAGTATTTATGTAGGTATTTGTTAGAAATATATACACAATTTTCTTAGCTACAATAATAAACAAATTTAAGATTTACACTGATTTAAAACAGATTTTAAAATGATTTTATTTGCTTTCTTTATTTCTATTCCACTAATAGCTCAAATTCTATTTTTGTTTCACTGTACTTTTTAACGCATAAACACTTTGTCTATAATAAAATCACACACAAAAGTAAATTTTCGTACAATGAAAATTTATTAATGTTTTTATCATTTTCAGTCGATTTCAGTTATCTTTTGTTATTTAAACTATTAAATTTCGAAACGTCAAATGCAAAAACAAATACAAATTTTATTATTAAACTGTTTACCGCTAACTAGTCAAACTTATTGTTATGGAAATTCCAATTGAATAAGAAAACTTTTAAGATTTAAATAACGACAGAAAAGAAGGCAAATAAAATGCAGTTGGTTTGAGCAGAAGTTCAATGACTCTCCGACTGACAAAGAGTGAAAGGATGGATGGAAAAAACAGGCAAAATGCAATAACTTGGTCAATTGGCAAATTTGTTTCAAGAGCTTTGCCGAATTGGCAACAAAATGTGCTCAAAGAGCATTGCCATTGCCATTGCTTAAAAACTTGGCACAACAATAACATTCCGCTCAACCAAAGAAATCAAATCAAATAAAATATGATGCAAAAAAATAATAAAAAAAATAAATGCTAGCAAAATAAATACATAAAATTTAATCCACTTCAGGAAATTTTTTTTTTTTTTTTTTTTTTTTTGACTGAGCAACAATCTCAACTTTGATGGTTGAAATCCTTGGGGCAAAGCCGACGAAAGTAAATACTTGAGCGCTCTGCTTTCACTTGAGTGCGAGCATCGCCAACAAAATTTTGTATTTTGGCGTTTTGGGTGAAGAAAATTTATTACCATATCGATATGCGTAATAACTTGGCAATAAAAATAAATCTCAGCACAATGCTATAAATACAAAAAACATCAGCACAAATGCGTTATAAATAATACTGCGATTGCCGTATTACAAATTCATTTCGGAAGCGCCAAACTCCAAAATACTGTTGCAGACATAACAAATAAACAGGCAGATGGGCAGACAGTCGGACAGACAGACAGACAGACAGACAGTTGGACAGACGAAACAAAAACGTTCAAATCAAAAGCTAGCAAATGCAGATTGGAAATCATCATGGACCAATGCTCTGGGGTAGAAAGATTGAACGTAAATTTAGCCGCTAATATGAATATTGTCGTGAAAACGGAAATGAACAAATGTTTACCGTCTCCACCCCTCCCCTCAACTCCTCCCCACTCCCTTCAGTGCTCATCCACGCCCCATTTTACACGCCCACTTTCATGCGCATCTCGTTTTATGCCCAAGAAATGAAGCATGCGAGATTTCATAAAAAGCGCAAAGAAAGTAAGTAAATGTATTTCTTGTTGATTGGCTTTCGCTTCCTTGCCAGGATATTGATAACGGCATTGCCACAGTAAGTGTAGCCATAGACGGAGGGGCGGTTGGGACAAAGGGATGGCGATGTTGGAAGATTTTGTGGGGTCATCCAAAGAAAACTTCAATTTCATTTGATGCAGAAAAATTGCTGGCAATACGTAAGTGCTTCATGGTAAATGAAATATACAAACGCTTCGCTGCGCATTGTATTGCCTTCAGTTTGGATACTCACTACTCTGAATACCAGAAGATTCACAACACTCAAACACCCCACAACACTCGATACACAAACACTCGATACTATTCAGTGGCAAGTTGTGGCTGCTTTTGCTCTGCTTTTCTCTCTCTCTGTTTCTTGTTTTAGCGTTGGCAATTTGTAAAGTGATTTCATAAATAATTTCATTAATTTTTTGCGCATTTTGCTAAGAAAATGCGATGACCTTTGACATTGCTAACAGCATTTCGTTTTGTCTATTCGCATACAATTAGTTTATGACGGAAATTCAATAACTTAACTTAAGTTATGAGTGCCAGCTGCTGCCAAAAAGATAAACTGAGATTTCGAGCTGCCCCAAAAAGTATGCTATAGATTGTAATATGCATTTCATTCAGAAGTGGAAATTTACTGAAGGCAAGAGACCTTGACTTGTGATCAGTATTGCCAGCATTTCTAAGACCAACATAATTAGATTGATCACATAAAGAAGCAGCCATAAATAGCTATGAGTTAACTTAAAATAGCTAAGCAGTTAATTAAATAAATTATCGCCGAGAGATAAAAAATTGTGTTACTCTAGAAATAAGATTGGATAGAATCTCAGATTCCTAAGATAAGTTTAGGATTTGCATTTTAAAATAAGCCAGAGTCGATAAAAACCGTTTATATCTATGTCAACACTGCCGGTTATTACAACCACCTCAAGTTGATCCACACGACGATACTCTACACTAACTAGGTGCGATACTGAGCCTTCGCTTCCTCTTATCGTAGCATAGTATTTTTATCTTAAGAATGCACATATTGCAGTCACTCACCAACACACTCACACACATATGCACTCAGCTTCACACCCATTGAAGTCTGCGTAAAGCCTTGTCATACATGGACGTGTTTCACTCGTTTTGGCACGAGGCTTATCAAAATTTACAGCTGTCCACAGTTTTCCTTCGCTCTCAGTCCCCACTCGCTCGCTCTCTCTTTTGTCACATCTGTCCTCAGTTGTCGGCTGTCTGTTGGCATCTTCCATATTTTGTTTATTTGTTTGCCTTTGCTTCAGCTATAATATTTCCACATGAAATTAATTTCTCAAGAGCTCAAGTGCACATGTGACGAGCACAAACAAACAAGGCACAAGCACACACACTCACACATACACACGCAGAGATATTGCACATATTCCCTTTTCTAAACACTAGCTGCAAACATTATACGTATTCTTCGTTCTTTGTATATATGCGTGTGTACACAAACATACTATATATATTTTGTAAATATGCTCTTATGCATTATTTTGACGTTCTTGTTGTTAAATCTGTTCAATCTGTGCCACTGACATGTGTTTCTGTTGTTATTGTTGTTGCCGCTTGTGAGATTAGTTAGGTTTGATATTGTTGTTGTTGGGACCATTTTCTTTTATAATAACTCAAAAGATAATTCAAATGTAGCTCAGGCTGTTGATGTGAAAATTGCCATTAAAATGTTTTCTGCAACTCAAAGTCACAGCAAAAATATGAGTTTGTTATGCAAATTGGAAAACTAATAGGACTTTTCAGTATAACTCTAGTACTGGTAGTTGAGCACAAGTAACGAAAACCAATAAAAATGGAACAGAAATGTGTGTATTTTTAAATGAGAGGTAAAGTGTGCTTAGCCTGGGAGTAGATAGAATAAGATATTGGATAAAAGTGTTTAAGAAAAAATATATAAAATATATTTAAATTAAAGGCCTAAAAGATTGAGATTTTGTGGTGATTGAAACCAAATTAGTTGTAAAATATGTGAAATATTTAAAATTCAATTATCGACAAGTAAAGTTTTATATTTTCTAAATTTTTAATCTTTTTAGGAGAATCTTCTTTGACTAATAGAAAAATTGTTTAACACCAGGTTTCATTACTGTTTTATCTATTAAAAACTATTTGTATTCATACTTTTCTGCCTAAAATAAACTATATTATGTTGATTTATAATCGGCCAATTTGAACTATTTGGTCGCATTTATAAGTGCTCCACGAAAATGCAATTAAATGTGGCTCACAGAAGCAGAGCACTAAAACAAGCTCATTTGTCAAAGAGCCTGAAGCTCTACTCTATTCATCTTCCCCGACTGCTCAAGGAATTCACTTAATTTAGCTTACTCGGCTCATTCTGTGCCAGTATATAGTACATATACATATATATAAAATATATTTTTTTTACATGAAGTTGAATAATTTTTGATATGCCCACAAGGTGTTTATTAGCAACACGGGAATAATGTGCGTATAAGTAATATTATACAGCAGGTCATTGTTGTTGTTGTTGAATTTTGTTGTTTCGCTTTTGTGAGATGCTGCCTTGGGATATTACTCATACGTCGTGTGCGCCACCGCAAATACTCAGAGCCTCTTAAGAGGCCACTAAAAGCCAAAAGTCATAAAAGCAACAAAAATGTATGAGAAATAAGTGAAAATGCCGACGAGTGGCAAAGCAGACAAATGAAATAAACTACAGGAAAAAGCGCAAAAGGTGCACATCCACATCCACAGAAGGTGGGGGGTAGACCGTTGTTGGCATTTGGAATGAGGTTGGCTAAGTAAAGCAACAATTATGGCTAAGAGGCAGTCACCAAGCCACCATCCCACCATGCTGCTCCCACCGACCATGCCCACGACTTGGCGTCGACGTCAATGCAGACAGTCAGCAGTCGTCAGTCGTCAGTCGTCCGTGGGCTTTAATAACACTTAGCCAAGACGAAACGAGGACGCGACGACGCGTCGGCAACAACATCATCATCTCCTTTAACAGCCAAGTGACGAATTGAAGCTAATATATACAAACAGACTTCTACACTCACATATATATATATACATATATACAGCTGTATAAGTATACTTCAACATATATTAATGGTGTTACCTCCTACACACCGATTCCCCTCTGTTGTTGGACTGTTCTGGTTTTGTAGTGAAACGTCCTTCTTTGTGCGAGTTCACATTTTTTATGCCTTGACATTTGTTTGTTTATTCTCATTTTTTCCGTTCGTATTTGAAACTCTGTGGGGCGTAAAACAGCTCACGTAAAAACCACAACAAATAATACGGAAAGCAGTATAACAATATGTGTATAGTACAAAACAATTGTTTTCCAAACTGAAAATCGGCTTAAAGTTGAGTTCATCGACAAAAAAGTTTAGAAAAATTGCAAATTTCAAAAAAATAAATAAAGAAAATTGTTCTTCAATGAACGAAATTTAAGTTTAGTAAAGAATTATAATTCGCTTCAAATTGTAAGTAATAGAATAGAATAGATTTTCAAACGATAACAAGATATTCCTCCCAAAAAAAAGTTAAAGTATTTTATATATGTATTGAAATTTAATTTAAAAATAGTTTTGTTAACTCACTTTAATAAGAAAACAAATAAATGTTTATAAATTTATTTTTACATTTATTTTAGTCTATAAATTTTTATTAAAAACAATTCAGGACATTAAATATTTAATGTGTATTTGTTATGAATATATCTAGTAACTATTACATTTGCTAACTAACATATAATGCTCTGACAGACAGCCAAGGGCTATGACCATCATGAGAAGTAACCTCCTTGAATCCACTTCCATCTTTGCCCTTTACGTGGCCAACATTCTGTAACAAGTTGCTAATGCTGCCAGCTAAATTTATTGTGCGTCTGTCTGTTTTTCGGTCAGTTGTTATCCCTCTGCTCCCCCACTCTCTCCCTCTCTCTCCCACTCTCTCTCTCTTTTGCTCTTCCTCTATTATGCTATTTGTTGTTACTGTTTTAGCTGCAGCGCCTTGGGGAAATTAGTTTTGTGCGGCTGCTTTCGTTGCCTTCTTTTCCTATTAGAGATTTTACTACTTCCTATTTCCGGCAAGCACACACACACACATAAACTGTGTTCCGGCAAGTTCTATACCCTGAGTGTGTGCGTGTGTGTGTGCTCTGCTTTTTTACGTTTACTTTTATTTTATGGAAATTTCACACCATTTATTAGCCGCAAGTGCGAACTGGCTAGCTTATACTTTATGTCGACTTTTTTCAGCCTCATTTTCTCCATTTTGATGTGTTTTTTTTTCCTTTGCTTTCTGCTATTTTGTAACTGCTCCTTTGGGTAGGTGTTTAGTTTTAATTTTCCTCCTGCAACTGGCACAACTACTATTTGAACTGAGCAGTCTATAAAGTGTTAAAATTAATTTAATTTTAAGTAAAAATTCAGCAGCTTAAAAATAATACTATAAAGCAACTTGAAATTGTTATAACAAACAGATAAATTTATGAAATTTATTTAAGAATAACAAAGTTTCAATAGATAGTTTCAATTGATTGCTAGGTCACGCTTTTATGTTGTGGCAAAAACGGAGTTTCAACATTTTTGCTTCAAAAAAAAATTGTATATCCACAGCAGTCGCCACACTTTGGCCAACAACTGTCGCAGCAACGGCAACGGCAACGGGAGTGGCAAAAGCAACGGCAAACAGAATAAAACTGAAGAATTATTTGAAAACACGTAGCAAACATCAAACAAATTGTGGCGGAATCCTTTTAGCCAAGCTCTTTTCACGCGACGATGGGGAATGTCGCAATGGCAAACAGGAGCTTCTATGGCTGCTTCCGGTTGGCTCTGCGTTATGGCAGCACTTCCGTTTCATCTTTTGCCACACAGCCAGCTGTTGTTGTAGTTTTTTTTATTTTTTGTTGGTATTTATGCTGCTTCTGCCGCTGCTGCCACTGTTGTTGCTTTTGCCTTTGCCTGCACTCCAAAATTAATTCAAGCAGCAAAAATGGCGCGTTGATAACTTTTCATAAGGCAACAAACAAGCGAGCAACAACAACAACAATGAGAACAACAACAACAGTTTGCTCTGCTGACGATATCACCCGCTGCCTAAATGCTCGCACAGATGTTGCTGCTTCCCTTCTCATTCCTGTTTTTCCCTTATTTTTTTATTTTTACAACTATGATTTAACCAATTCAGTTTTGCAGACCGCATGCAGGCTTAAAGCAACCTTCAAATTTGTAGCAGGATGTGTGCTTAAAGCTACACGCTGACTGAACAACACAAACAGACAAACAGAAGCTGAAAACATGGACTGTTTGTGCGTTGTTACGGCAGAGGAGCTACTTTAGTTACCTCAGTTACCTGGGCAACAGCAGATCAGGCAAACAAGAGTTTTCAGCTAAATATCCGTGTGTTATTGTGTATAGTGAACACAGTTGGAATTGTGTATAGTGAACACAGTTGGAATTTAATTCAGTTGACTAAATATACATAGTTTATTAGTCGAATGTAAAATAGTTTTGTTTTTAATAAAAACTCTCACAAATTCTTTTATAAGTGACACAAAAATGTTTCAACCCAAATTGATGACAAGCAGCTTTGGGAAACACATTCGATTTGAATTTGTTGCGTTCTTTTTTTTGTTCCGCTCGAAACGAAATGATAGAACTAACCACGTAGAACCGTTAGGGTGCACCACAGAATGGGCCAAATGAAAACTTTTGCCTGGTCAATGCAAATACGAATCGAGTTAGTATATTGCATAGTAGTAACAGTGGTTGTACGGTTGGTTTCAGTGGGTGGTTGGTTTGGCAAACGCCTTTGTATGCTTGCCAATAATTCAAGGAGCACGGCAAAAATTCAAAAAAAAAAAAAAAAAAAGAGAAATGTTTTATCTGCCTTGGAGCGCTGTTTACATAAAAACTGACTGCTGACTGGAACTGACACACAAACAAAAATATAAAGGAAATCACCAAACACAAATGAATAAAAAAAAAGTATGGAAAGTGGAAAGTCACATAAGAGCTAAATGGCAGAATTTTGAGATTAGCTACAGAACACACTACATATGAGGGATATGAAGCCTGATAGCAGCTCTTATCCACTCCAGAATTCTCTCCTTTCCCTGCTGCTTATTCACTTTGCTACTTAATTAAGGACATTGCTCCCTTGTTCCTAAGGAATGCAAATGAGGAACGCGACAAACAACTAAAAAAAATAGAAAAAAAAGTGGAAAAAATCATTTTGTATTAGCAAGCAAACAGTTTTAAGGCCGCAGTGTAATAAAATTGCCTTTACGCATGAAGAATGAAAAGCAGAAGGAAAGAGACAAAGCATAGACAAGAAAGAGATAGATAGATGGATAGAGAAATGGGCCACTCACTTATCAGGTCTGATAAAAAGCAATAACGGAAAAAATACTTTTGCCACCCAAAAACAGTAGCAAAGAGTAAGTAAAACCAAGGCAACTGGGCGCAGCAAAGTGAATTGTGCGCAACACAACCAACACACACACATACACACATACACACAGACACAAATAGACACCCATATACACCCACACGTAGAGAACGTTTAGTATGGAAATTAAATTTGCATAAATAAACGTCGACATGGGGAAAGCGACAACGACATCAACTCGAAGCAGCTCGAAGGACATGAGCAGGACGGCAGGGAAGAGGCAATACTGCTACGAGTGGATAGTGCCAGAAGAGTTGTCTAAGCCACACACTAACCACAAATGCCAAGGCGATGGCTGTGGCAAAGAAATCTCAAAAATGTATACGATTTGGGCACATACAATATTAAATCTACAGCAGAAAGAAAAGCAAAAAAAAAAACAGCCAAAAAAAATAATAGACAGCGCGTGTCGACACATAAAAATAAATAAATAAATGAATAAAAAACTTAAGTAAAACTATATATGGAAAATTGCAAAGTGATAACAGAAAACGAGAGCTAAAAACCACAATACTTGTTTGTGCTCCACAAAGTGCATTTGAAAATTGAGCAGCAAACTGGGTCAGAGCGTATCAAAAGAAAATGAATTGTCATGGTTATTGTGTAGGAAAAGGGGTTTAGTTCAAAGAACTTGCCTGTCAGCGTGAATCGGGTCAAGTGCTCTAAAGTTACGGTCAAGTTCTTTACTCAAGTACAAAAAAAAAAAAGTAGCCACAGTTTAAGAATCAATTCAGTTATCAGTATTGTTAGTAGGTTGTTCAACTGTTGAGTGTTCTTGGTTATTTAAAATCACAGCAAATAAATAACCAACTTTCGGGCAGACGAAGAGTTCACTTATTTATTTGTTTACTTTTGAATGAAGTTGGATTTTTACTTCTGAACGAAACAGAGTTGGCAGAGTTGGGATTAAAAAACAAATGTTGTACCATAAAAAGGCTGAATTTTATGGTACAACATTTGTTTTTTAATCCCTTTTGCAAAGCTCACAAAAAATAAGCAACTTCTATTAGGATTATTTACGAACTCGGACACGTAATTTAACTGATTCATGATCGATCATATTTGACAATATTAAAAATTTGTAAATTTTGAAATTTTTAAGACAAGCAAATTTTAAAGCCATTTTAAGTTAACTTTTGGCTATCTCTGGCAGCATTTCTTTATCGATCTAGCTTTTTTGGCGTACGAAACTGACAACACTGGACTGGGGTGGACAAATTTCACAGGAAGTTCATTAATGATGCAGATATTAAACTTTAGTAGCATACTTTTCAGAGTAAAAATAAACTCCAAATGGTCCTGAACGTATTCTATACGTTTTTACAGAGAATCGGAATTCAAGAATTCATTTATTTACCTCTGAATTACATTTCTTAAGTAGTGCGAAATGTCAACTTAATTTCCATGTCATATACGTGTACCTTAATCTTGCATATGTAAATCAAAATATTTGCATGCCCAAAACAAGCGACAGAGTGTAGGATTTTGGTGGAGACTGAAGGCACCAGCTGCGGCCAGTATTACGCAACCGAATTAAGTTCATTATGCCGACGTCATGCAAACAATAACAACACACCTTCCTCTCAAAGCACACAAACAAACAAACACACACACAGTGATTGTAGCGGCAATAACAAGAAGAACAACAACAAAAGCAACAACAACAATATTGCGCTAACAACAACAACAACAACAATATTGCGCTAATTTCGCAGAGCTTAAAGTCTTCATTATTTACAATGCCGACAAAAACTGAGCCGCTGCCAGCCGCAAGGCCGCATAAACATTACTCAAGCTTAAAAAAGACAAAAAAAATTATGATTCTCCTGTGGTACACCTTAACGCAAGCCAGGCTGCAATAACAGCAGCAACGAGTAGAATAACAACAAGAGCGTTGAAAACGGCAAGGCCAACAATAAATAAACTAAACAAGCACCAAAACAGCCACAGAATCTACACAAAAATCTGCAAACAAATGACAAACAAGTGGAGCCAGACAACAACAAAACAACAGACAAAAACCACTGTACGAGTATGACGACAACAAAGCAAAGTACGAGGTGTCCTGACTCCTGTACAATCCAACACACGCACATACTCAAACACACGTACATATACATATATATGTCTATACATATATATATGATAAGCTAAAGAGAGCATTTGGCAATTTGGCCAAAACGCTGCCATAACATTGGCTAGCGAATTGACCTTACCAAACTGGCAAAACTTTACCGGTTAAAATAATGTTCTATAAACGAATTTCGCCATCAAATCGCCACAAAAACAAAAAACAGTCTAAAATTATATTTTAGTGGCTTAAACAATTAATTAATATTTTTTATATTATGTTAACTTTATTAATTTTCTATAGCATACATTTAGGCATAACAAGAGAAAACTTTGTCAAAATGTTTCGTGATTTTTGTACGCTTGCGTTTTGGCGAATGCAGCCAATTAGCTTTGCATTTTGGCGCCTCAATAATACTCATGCAAATCGCCCGAGTCTGGGCGTGGCAGCTTTAAGCCAACGCCCACAAACTGACTATGAATTTGGCTGTAATTGTCTGACGTAGTGTAGAGCATTTGCATTGTTTGTGTGTGTGTATGTTGGTAAGTAAGCGTTTAGCAAATATAACAAACTATACATACACTTATATGTGTATTACACACACAACCCTACACACACACACACACACACACACATAGACAGACAGGCAGTGCATACGTGGGCATGCAAATAAAACAAGGCAATTGCTTAGATTAGTTACCATTGCTTTGGTTTAGTATTGTTGTTATTGGCATATACTATGGGTGCATTACCAACCGCCAGTGTTGCACAACTTTGAAATTCATCTGAATTCAATGGGAAACAAATTAAAATTCATATGCACCCATATAGACTCACAGTTGAAAATGTATAAACAAATGCAATCAATACATATTTTGAAATGTGTAACTACATGACTAAAATCCCAAAAGCAAACATAACCTCTCTTGACAAAAACCCCCAATCCGTACTCACATATAAATTCATTAATAATGCCCTCATCTATTTTAGATGAGTGCCAACATTTAGATGGCCACTGAAGTGCTTAATTAACATTTAAATTTCGGTTCGATGCTAAATTATTGTTTTATGGTTCTCATTGTTACCCGCCAGCCAATTATTGTGGAATACTTTGATTGAAGTGTTTGGTAAAAAAGAGCTCAGCATTTGTCTGAAAATGAATGAAAATTGTTTTCAACTGTGAAAATTAATTACAATTGTCGAAAGTTCCCGACTTTTGCTTCATATGCAGCCAATGAAGTGTGTGGCATTCGCTTAACGCTTGAAAGCGTATGTGGTTGAATGTGAAAACATTGATTTATTCTCATTGTATTCATTGTGGTGTGTGTGGGTGTGTGTGAAATTGCTTAAGTAATGTGCACACTTGAGGTGAAAATAAAAGAATCAACAAAATTTGAATTTTTTACAATTTATACGACGATTTCTACCTTATTAAATTTGTTCATTGCGTTTTAAATTGCACAAAATGAATAAATAATTAGCCAACTGTTGCCAATTATTGAGCTTATAAAATAACTGTTAATTTCTTCATTTAATTTAACATTTTTCTGACCTTTAAAATTAAAATCCACTGGGGAAAACCATTCGAAACTGCTGTGAAGGGGAAGTAACAGTTGAAGTTGAAGGGGAAAGGTAACAGAGTTCTGTTAAGCAAATGAAATCCACATACGATCCACATTTAATACTCATGCTACACAGTAGCCCCAAACACAATTTCCTCAATGCTAATGTCTCTCGGTGGTAACATGTTAATTTCGAAGGAACTTATTACACACCGGACTTACCTGCACAGAACAAAGGAGGAAGGTGGCCAGTTTTGGTCGTTGGTTCGTTGACTAGGTGGGAAAATGCTTAAGTGGTTGCCGGGGTGTGTCACTTTGATTTCAACAGAGTGAAATGCGTTTTCATTTTGGGCAAGAGGCTAATTATTGTGAAATTGGTTTTTCACCGAGCAGTGGAAATATCACACCGCACAACCCAAAAGTAGTCAGCACAAAGGTGTAAAAAAGGAAACTTTGGCTCAGTCGATTAAAGCTTTAAAAATTGTTGCAGCGATTTTCAATCAATTTAACGTTATCACACAATAAAATGGAATGAAACTCAAACCAAGAAAGTGGAACGAAAAATGAAAGGTAACCCAACGCAAGGTGTACAAAATCATTTTTACCATAAAATTTATTGCTTTTGGGTTGCCAAATATTTGCCACACTCACCCACACGCACACACACATGGAGAGTACGGAAGATACTCTCCGATACCAGACGTTGCTGCAGACCGAAGCACACGGGCTCAAAAGTGTTTTATAAACCTTCAATTGCTGTCAATTTATTGACAACATGTCGCAGCGGCGTCTCCACAGACGCTTGAGGCGACAAACAGACAAAAACCAAAGAAAAAAAAAAATAACAGGAAACCCGAAAAATATATGGGCAAAAAAGACAAAAAGGCAGCGAGAGAAATTTGTTTGCCAGCCTTGGGCAAAATATGTGAAGAAGCTACAGGGCACATACACATACACACACACACACTGAGGCATGTAGAAGTGGTTATCCTTTTTGTTGGGCTTGTGAGAAATGCTCACAATTTACAATAGAAATTGCTGCGTGTGCATTTGGATAACTCGACGTATACGCAATCAGCGCGCGATTGCTAAAAGCATGACGATGACAAGAACAGCAACAGCAACAACAACAACAACAACGACTGACTGCCAGGTGACACAACAACAACAAATACAAAACGAATGTTATATTTTACATTTCAATTGTTTTTTATGATTGCGCTCAAAGTGCACACGTTCCAAAAAACAGACAACAACAACAAAAATAGCACGGAAAGCGAAACAATTGTTGTTGCTGTCTTCCTGCTGTCAATTTGAAGCTGTGCGTGTAAATTGCACAACAGCTGCTCGATTGACACTCGCTCTACATAAGTATGTGTGTGCGTTTGACGGTGTGTGTGTGTGTGTGTGTGCGTGCTATCAACATTTTGCTTGATTTTATGGCACACCGTGTTGAAATTGAAAGTGAAAAATGCTTTTCAGGTGCTTAAGTGATGAAGTGCCAATTGCTGCCGATGCTTTGTGCTTACTACTTTACTTTGATTGCGACCATTGAGCCACGCCGCGCCTATCGATTTCCTCGACACGCCCTCAACACCTCAGTTTATTTTCTGTCTGCCCCCCAAAAAGTTGGCAACAAAATTTTATGCCCTCGCGTGTGTGAGTTACACGAATCGTATGCAAATGAAAATCTATGACAGACACTCGCCTTTAAGCATGCTTACGTGTGATGAGAATGGAATCAGTTGCCATTATGTGCTTAAAGCTGCCGATATGGCACACGAACATAATTAGGTTTGGGCGTCCGTTCATTGTGAGCGGAATACTAAAAATACAATCCGAAATAGAAGAATGGCAAGGAAAAGGACAATATGTTTATTTAAACACAGGAAAAGCATATGCATATACGAAATAATAAATGCTGGAAATTCGAATACGCTCAATAAATGAAAAAATATGTTGATAGACTATTTAACTACAACTATAATAAATTTTATTATTTTATCAAACTTCTAAAGTTTCCAATACTTTTAATTTACAAAATATAAATTATTACTTTCCCATAGAATTCAAATAACAATTATCCTTATTCAAACGTAAACTTTCGCTGCTACTTTAACTACTGGTTTAGACTCTCATTTTTTTATGAAAAACACCAAATTATTATATTTTACTATTCATGTCTCACAATAAATTCCATTCACACAACAAGTAGAACAACTTTAAAAATGCAAATTGTTACTCTCAAAAGGTTAAACAGAAAAAATATTAAAAAAGAGGATAAAAAATAGCAATACTTGAAAAGAACAACAAAAACAACAACTAGTGAAAGCGCTGGGCTGTTGGCAACTCCCAAAAGTACAGTTACTTGCAAGCGACTCTGTGCCACTTTAGAGCAAACTACTAAATTAAGGCGCATGGTAATAAAACAAGCCAGAAAAAGAGATGAAGCTCTGACAAGAGCAACAACAACAATTTTATAACTTTAGGCTCGCGCTAACATAAAAATACATTTCTTATTTACATAAAGAAACTTTTAGGCATACAAAATATGCAGACAACAAAAACAAAAAAAAAAAAGACAGAAAAAAATAAAATCTAAATAAAAATAAAAACCGCAAACGGAAAAATCTTAAGAGCCTAGCCCCAAACATTAACAGCAACAACTAAATTTGCATATTTATTTATTTACTTTTTTTCAGTGCCCCTCTATAATTTGTTTACAACATACACAAGAACGCGCCCACACACACACACACACACGCACACAAACCACCAGCGCACCCGAAAAGTATGCAACAGCTAAGTGACTTTTGTTGTTCGACGGCTTTGTCAAAATATATCTTGGTGTGTAAATTTTAAGCATGCAATAAAATAAACAGGAAAAAGTTCTGTCATTTTTCACAACGAATAACAAATATGCTTTTTAAGGCGTACCATAATTTTACTTAGGAATTTGTTTTATAAATTACAAAATACATCTTAAATGACAAAAGGTTTTGAGCGTTAAGGTTTACTATAAAATTTGCCATGATTAAGTTAAAGTTCTTTAAATAAAATTGTATGAACAATTTTTTAGAGTTTGAGTAAATTTAAAACCCTTTTAGCAGTATTCCATTCAGAAGTAACAAACAAAATAAAAATAGCTAATATACCCAAATAGAAAGTAACACAAATTGTTACAAATAAATTGTGTATGGGATGTAACATGCTGACACAAATAGGCCAAAAAGTGAATAAGGCTGAAGATCTGCTTGAAACTGGGGCAACTTTTCTAGGTAACGGCCATTAGAGCCAACGATGCGTATGTAATTTTGAGGGTGTGTGAGTTTAGTATCTATGAGTCGCTGTCTATGTGGGTTTGTGTGTGTGTGTCTATGGGTATGGGATTTTTCCGGCCTATGCCAATTCCCAGCGCAGCATTTGGCTTTTGCTCTGTTTGCAGTTGTTGGCTGTTGATTTGCTTACATTGCCAGACGCAGCTGCACATTTAGAGAAGAGACAACAGGAAGGGACATGGAAAGGGTCTGTGGAACAAGCATTTCACTTTCATTTCCTTTTGTTGTTGTTGTTTTTTCACAGTCATTTGGCCGCATAACAATCTACATTTTGTTTTTTGTTGTGTTATTCTTATGCAGAGCCTACGTAGTGCCCATAAATATTCAGTCATTGTTTTGCTTTATTATTTTTATGGTTATTGTTTCACTGAATGCCACTTGCCATCCCCATTCCCATCCCACCCCATTCTGACTACCAAACTTCCTCTCAGGTCAAAACAATTTATGTTGATTATTTTTATAGCGCGGTCACTTGGTGGCCAATCGAGAATCAGAACAGGATCCATTTATATACATACATCTGGCAATATGTCAATATGGAATTTTGTTCCTTTCCACGCTTAACATGACAAATTGCCACGCCCATCGGATAGGCGGGCTGTCAGTGAACCACAATTTATGCATTGTTACCAATTTATACCACTAGTCAAGGCAGACAAAAAATCAAACAACAATAGACTAAAAGTGATCAAAATTGACTTTAAGCTGTAGACGTATTGTCAAGCTGTCATCGGTCTTAGACAAGTTATAAATAGCGAGCATTAAATAGTCTAAAATGATAAAATTCAGATAGCTAAAACTTAAAAATTAGTAATTATATCCAAACATTTTTGTTTACACCAAAAATTTTAATAATAAATAAAACTTTCCTTGGTACTAAAAAAGTTGTATAGAGTTTTCTTTTAAGCAACTTGAAATCTTCAACTTTTTGAATTAAAACAAAAGCTTAGCTATCTAAAAACTTGACGACTCTAATAATCTCCAACTATGTTTCGTAGTGGTTTCTTGCGATGAGTCGCGAAGCATAAAAACCGCAGATTTATTCAACTCAAGTTGGAGTATTTTGAGGGCACACAAAGTGCACTGAAACGACAAGTTTATGTCTGTATGTTTGTATGGGAAAACCACTTGGTGTGACACATGTACACAATTTTGAGGTGAAGATTAACTTGCAGAGCCAGCAGCACAAGCACACACCCTCACGAACTTACACCCACACACACACATACTTAAGATGTGGCTCCGTCTTCAATGCTTTTAACCTTTTCCACATGTCGGTAAAACTGTTGTAGATCTATTTTTGCTCTTTCCTCTCGACTTTGTTTGCATTTTTCGTTTTGCTATTTTAGTATCAGGCTATTAATATTTTACTTCTTCAGTTTTCTTTGTTTGTTTGCATGTTTGTATGTTTGTTTGTTTGTTTGCTTACAAGACTGCCAGCCGACTTGACGCCTGTTTATTGTTGTTGTTCTGGTTGTTGTTATTGCTGTTGTTGGCAGGATACGTGCTAGACATTCACGTCCTTGTGCTCCTTGGACGTGGCCCAACGTGGCCCACATTAATACGCTTAACATGAGGAGTAACATGATAAGCTAACAAGTGTGTTTGTCTAGGATTTGACTTGATTTTGACGTGGTTTATTTAGCCACGTTAAGACTCTGCGTTTGCCAGCTGAACTGCTTTATGACTGTTTGCCTGCATGTCCTTGACTTGATTTCATCCTGTCCTCATTTCAATTACAAATAAATACAAATTTTACACATTTAAAAATTCGCTTGTTCTTTTTTATTAATTTACACAAATTAATTTCGAGTTCATTATGAATTGTACAGCAAAAACAACAGCAAACATACATGGAAAATCAATTAAAATTTGCCGCAGATAACAAAACATTTTATGCTAAACCGCAAATCGTTGCCGCAAGCCCAAAACGGCAGCAAAATCGACATCAACAACATAAACGTTGCCCTAAAGGATACACACAAAAACCCAAAACTGTCAATATTAGAATTTAAAACACAACGCATTAAATACACATTTGTATGTACTTATATTTACAAGCTCTATTCATGTCGCCAGCAGCGAATGGAGGACGGAGCTTGAATACAACAAATTGTCAGTGGTTATAAAAATGCGGCCATGACTGTGCGCACGTGTGTTGTCTGTGTGTGCGTTCGTGTTTGCCGGCAGGTGTATGTACAGGGACAGCACTTATCCACAGGCCAGATAGTCAAACAAACAAAATGCGCAATCCAAAAACCAATTCAAATAAGCATAAAGAGGGTATGATAGACTTAGCTACATACCCTGTAAGTTAAACTTGAAGCTGCTTAAAAATTAAACCTTATCTGTATACATTTTCCTTATATCTCTCAGCTTTAATTTTAAACTAGATTTCATACTAAAAGTTTAAATTAAACATGAAAATTTTCTCTCCACTTTTCTTAGCTTATTATTATTATGATTTATACATTTCTCTAAAAGTTTATTAAATATGAATTTGAGTTCATGCAACATTATTTGCATGCATTGTAGGATATTTATATCAAATAAAACAACAGATTTGCATTTAATATAACAAAAACACAAAAGAGATAAAAAGAGAAGAAAATGCAAAAGCGAATTCACTTTTGCTGCGACATGCAAAACCCTGAATTTCTGTGGCATTTGTTTTGCAGTAGAATTGGACAAGTGAATGCATCACTGCAACTGCATTTGCAAAAATCAACAATCTGAAATCTAAATAAATAACTAAATATCTAAACAAATAAACAAGTCGAGTTTAAGCTTCGAGTTAAAGCATCACATAATTCTACTCTTATTTTATATAAAACATTTGGAAATGGCTTTTATTGTTTTGTGGAAATATTTATAGCTATGCATTAGATACAACAACAACTCTCGTTATTTAATACTAAATTTAAAATCAACAATATTTTACCAGCATAAAATAAAAGTCTAAGAGGAAATAGTTTAAAACTAATGAATACATATCTGATCGCATTAAAGTTGCAACAATTAAAATTGCTGTTAATTACTTAAAGTGTTTTATCGTTAGTGTAAACTGTTTTATCAAATACAAATTTAAATTGAACCAAAACTCTTGATTTTTAATTTATTTTCTGTTTTTCAATTAATTTTTTTAATAGAGCGCACACAAAGTAGTTAATATAGATTTTTAAAACTTTTTATTTATACAAATTAATAACATTGCTACTGTTTTTAATAGTTGGATTAATTTAAATTATTTTGTTTTTTAATTTAGTGGTTTTTCTTAATGTGGTTTATGGCAAATAAATATTAACCCATTGTAGAGAAAGCTTAAACTAACTGTAGCATAAACAAGTCATGGGTATTAATAACTGATACTGATAAAAATTAATTAGTATTTAAGAACGATTATTTATAATTGAAATCAAGCTAAAATAGTGTATCATACCGACACTGGGCCACTTAAGCGCATTACAAATAAACGCAGTTCACAATTTCAATTAATATTTTACAAAAAAAGCGTCAAATTAAGCGGAAAATATCGAGGCACTGAAACCGTTAACAAGCTGAATACAAGTACGAGATCATTAAGTGCGTATTAAGTGCAACTCACTCCATTTTTTTTATCCTTTTTTAATTTTTGTGGATATATGCATTTTTTCTTCTTACAATTATGATAATTATTTTTCAATTGACCAAGCAAAAACGCAATGAATTTCGTGGGTAAAGATAAACAAACTTTTATATTCATTTTAAAACTTTAAAATTAATACAATTTAAACTAAAATTGTTTGAAGAAATTAGCGAAAAGTTAAGTTAAAATTTATTGAACGCAATTGCAGCTTTTGTAAATTAATATTCTGGCAACTGTAGCTTTGGTTTCACATAAACAATCACAGATTTTAACAAACGACAAACATTTGTTACCCAAAACGCATAGCATATGTGCATATATATATCCCTAAGATCCCAGATCCGATGCCTAATGCGGCCATAACTCAATGCAAACCTATTGAATCACAGCAAATTAACATGCATACGAGTTTATCTCGTGTATGTGATGCCACACTGTATACGAGAGTGTGTGGGGGCATGTGTGTGTGTGTGTGGGGGGTGCGTGTATACACTCTGGGATAGATGTCGCCTGTTGGCGTTTATGCCGCCCAGCCACGCCCACCCAAAGACCTTTGCCCGGTCGGCTTAGGCTTGCCATACCAAAATAAGCAAAAACAAATTCGATAACAAATGGTTTGGAATTGAAACAACAACAAAAACAAACACATACACACACAAGCACACATATGTTGATGTGAAAATAGGGAAAAAACGAAGAAAAAAGTACAATAACAAATGAAGGAAGGACATCGCCGAATGTGGAACAAATGACATATTGTCATTGGCAAACAAAGTCAAGACCAGCAAAAAGTAGAGCAAAAGCAATAGACACAAAACACACACACTCACATTAAAGCATACATACATACATGTTTAGATATGTATTTGTTTCTCTGATATTTGGTATTTCCTCAACGTAAATATAAAATTTATTATCTAACGAAACGCATAAATTAGACAAGAAATCAGCAACAGAACGAAAGATTTTGATGATGATTACAAATGAACTGAGACGGAGACTGAAAGATAAATATATGAATTATCCGAGAGGAAACCCAAAACGTTAAATGACCACTAATCAGACTTGGCTCATACACAAGCTGGTCAAGTTGTTCTATCATTTACATTTGGGCCATAACTAGCGAAAAACATCTTGAAATCAGTATAAAGTGTATAAGGAAACAAATGTGTTAAATTTGTTTATAACTAAGTTATTAAAAGTATGTAGTTAACTAGTTTTTTTTAAAAAACAATAGATTTGATCACTTTGAACAAAGGATAATAAATTAGTTCAAAATGATTATTCACATTCAGATTAAAATGTGACCCTTTCCCTAATTGAAGGGTTAAATTGCAAAAATGCATTATCATTTTCTTATGTATAATAAAATTATGCAATGAAAAAGTTTTATATCTGTTAATATATATATTTTTTTTTAACTTTATATGTGTAATTTTTTTCCTTCTTACAATAATGATAATTATTTTTCAATTGACGAAGCAAAAACGCAATGAATTTCATTGATGAACTTAAAACAAATTGCACTCTAGCTTCACATACTTTCGCTCTGTCTCATTCTCTTAGTCTGTTGCCTTCCTGCTCGCTCTTTTCCGTTGGCATAAATAAATTAAACGGACTATGTTCAATTCGTTTACCGCTATATCAATAAATTTATGGTAATTTGCAATTGGCTTGTTCAAGCAGCGCGAAATTGAAATCTCCCAATTTGAAAATATTTATACCCTGTAATGGGGTAAATAGTGGGATATTATGAGTGTATGCAAGGGGTTTGGTATTGGCCATACTCTCAGTATATTAACAGCAAAAGGCGAAGCATAGACCTGCCTTAATTGCTGGGTATCTTGTAGTCTTGTCTAAATCACTCAAATTTTGCTACCACATGTGCTAGCCTAGTTTATTGAGTGTATGCCCGATAAATGAAATACCATACAATGATGCTGCGAAAAATCAATGCAAATATTTAGAAAAGTCATAACTTAAATTGCCTTTTTTGTAGTCAACTCGTTTTGCAGCAATGTTATTAATTATTTAAGAACTTTAATTATAAAGCACAACAATTTATTTGCATTGTTTTGTTTGCATTTCAAATGGTGATTCAATTGTTCCAGAACTATGTTGTTTGGCAAATATTTCCTTGATATTTCCTCAGATATGTGGTCACAGCTCAATTTTTAAAATTCAAAATTTTCCCAGCTTTGACTGATCATAACTCAGCCAAATGAAGCAATATCTTATCTTTCTTTCTTGTTTAAATTTGTTTACAGATAAATGTATTTTATCAAAAGCCCTAAACTTTAAATGTAAATTTACTTAAAATGTAGAAACTAAAATCGAAATTTGCTTGTTGAAAATTTATTTTGTTTAATTTTTCATACAAAAAATTGTGAAATAAAACTTAGAAAAAATTGAAAAAGAAGTTCATAATTGTTATAAAGCAAAACAAATATTATTAAATATTTTTATTGAATTATTTTGCCTTTTAGTCAGTAACTCTACCTTGAATTGAGTATTAGTGTACTCCGAAGTGGCACAGTTTGTCTGACATCCAAAAGTTTTGACGAAAAACTATGAAAGGGAGAAAGCATAGGAAAAGAGAGGGAGGTTGCCAGAGAGAGAAAGAGAAAGAGAGAGGGTATAGTGTTGGAAAGTCCACAAGCGTTGACATTGGCAGCCTGGCCGCATAAATATTTTAGATTTTATACGGCAGACTCTTGTTATAGTCATCGCTGTCATGCGATATAAAGTACCAAGCGAACGAAAGGGGTAAGAACAGCAGTGTTGTCAGAAAATCTCCAAAAAAGCCAAGCTGAAGAAAATGTATAATCTTTTCAACTTCGAATGAGCATTACTCAGCCAAATGATGCAATATCTTGCAAAGCCATACCTTTTTGGACTCGGGACAACATTTACAATCGATCATAATCCAATACAATTTTTTATAATTCCAATTTTTTGTCATTTTTTTTATATTAAAAAAAAAAAATTTTTAATTTGTCAAAAACTGGCAAAATTTTTAATGTGACCAACGTGATATATTTTGATAGCAATAAATAGTTTTGGTAGTCCCGAGTCTGTAAAGGTATTAAAATCGATGATCAGACGTCAGAGCCATAAGCTATTCCAAATAAAATTGCATTTGATAAGGAAATCTGATAAGGAAATTAATTTCCCAACTAGTCTATTATTTTTATAATAATTGAAAAAAAAAAAAAAACAAAACTACTGCTATAAAATAGCTAAAATGTCAGCACTGCTGCGCAGTCAGAGGGACGATGAGTGGAGAGAACAGCGACAGCTGCATATTTCGCCAGCCTAACCGGCAAGCTGTTCATCCGGCTGACGCTTCTTGTTACGACCACGCCTCCCCTTCCTTTTTTCCTCACCATTGCCATTCACCGCCCACTTGTATATAGTTGGCCAACTTGGCATGCGGCAACTGCAATGTTTACGCTGCTGTTGCTCAGCCCGAATACAGAATACCAGTAAGATAAAAGTAGACATGAAAGCACGACTACGTGATACCCTATGGCAAAAGTATCTTACTTTCTCGGAACGACAGAGGATTTAAACCAAATTATACCCAAAGAAGTGATTTACTCTTTAAAATCTGGTTACCCGCTCGTGCTCTTTTTGCAGGGTATAAAGTGTACATAAAGAAGAGAAAGAGAGAGAAAGGAATAACAGCTGCAAGAGCATAAACATGTTCTGGCTGCGGGTTGCCTTCGCTTGTGTCCTTAAGTTTGGCTTTATGCAAGATGGAATGGCGAACAGATCAGGGTTTTGGGTATTAATTTGTTGCATGCGCCAAAAATGCTTAATAAATATTTTAATTATGAGTCAGGTCATGTCATGGCAGGCCTTGCAGGTCAGAGACAACACTAGAATGTGAGAAACTGGCAACCTGTGTTGCATTTTGTCAAAGGATATCAAAACTTCAAGACAAGAAAAGCTGCAAAAGATTCTTTGATACAATGTTAAGTGTAGAAAGTTCTAAGTTTTTGGTCAGGTCAAAAGTGCATAAACTTATGCTTTACACACACACAGACACATCCACTCATCCATACATACAGAGAGAGCCTGCTTTGTGTGGGAAAATGAGATCAGCTTTTCCCTCACGCTTTTTAGCAAGCCTCAGGCGACATTTCGCACTACGCACGCCCCATTGTCGCCCATGGCCCAAAAGCAGAACTCGACACGGTCTGGGTCTCGGTCTCGGTCTCGGCCCTGGCTGCCATGGCTTAACTGTGACACATTTTACACATAATTTTCAACACCTAAATCCGCAAGTTAGTGCAGCCATCAGATTTTGCACACGTTAACGCAAACATAAAGCGTTGGATTTGTGGCATGCACCAAACTGCGATGAGTCAGGGGCAAGTGTAAGTGTGTGTGTGTGTGTGTGTGTGTGGTACATGTCTGTTTAAGTTGGCATGGAAACAGCCAGCATGGACACCGTGGACACCGTGGACACTTGCAGCAGTTGCCCACATTTGCACACATGTTTTTTGTGCATTTTTAACAAACCTCTAAGGCACGCAGGATGTTGGCTCCGACAAGAAATGAAATGCAGAGCTTTCTGCATATTTAAACTAAAGTCAAGGCTTGGCAAACAGTTAGCTACAATTAAACTCAAAGTTGGAAAAAACATGCTTGAGCAGTTTCTTAAAAATAAATTTACTTTAAAGTGGATTTTTTAGTTTGTTGAGGGAGAGTAATTTATAGTTAATATTATATTACTTGGTTTAAAATTTAAGACATATGAGTTTCTTTAAGACATATGTAGCTAGCCCAGTTTATAATACATAAATTCAAACAGTATCTTTAATCTGAAGTTAACTTTCTTTGCATACTTTCTGTACTTTAAAGCCAACTTTCTTCGTTTATGAGTGTCCTGACCCTTTAACTATCTTATACCTTTATATTCTTTCCTTCATATTTTTTCATCGCATTCCCTCCATTATAAACTATTCCAACTATGCACAATTGTTTCATAATAATTTGTAGCAGCTAACCTCAGGTATATATCATCTTGAAGGCATCTGAGCTCTTATGTCAGCTACATCTGCTACTATAATTTAAATTTTAACCCTTTCGTTTGTTGTTTATAGTTTGTACCCTTGTAATTGTTGACTGTCCATCATGTTTGTTGTTAAACAAAACTTTATGGTATATATATGTACAAATTTTGCTCAGAGATGTTACGTAGCCAACTCGAAATGGAAATTAATAAAAATGTTGGCAGGAAGCTGAGAAAAACTTACATGAAATTAATATGCAACATTTTGCTGTGAGTACTGCTGCCGGCAGACACGTGTCCGTGTGGCATGTGTTGCATATGCAAATGTGATGGGAGCATAAACAACAACACACGCACACACACTAGCACACACACGAAGATACACAGTATATTATAATTCCGTGAAATTTCCCTCTCAGCTTTTTGTGGGCAACCCGAGACTTGTGTCCAGAGCAGAGTATATGGAGCTGGAGGCGGGATCAGAAGGGGGCGCATCTCGCTTTGGGGGCTGTGCCTTCAGTGTGTAATCAATTACATTTATAGCGTGGCAGCTGCCATCAACTGGGATCGCAACATTTGTATAAATTAAGTTTGCCACGAGAACGCGGCCAAGAGTCTCTTCATGCACCTAATCGAGTGTGTATCTTGTGTCGTCGCATATTTATCATGTGTGTTGCCAATGACAAACGTGGGGTGGAGAAGGGGAAGGGAAAGGAGGAAATAATACTTCTGAGGCACTCACAACATTTTGCCAATCAAAGCAACTTGAACATGCCCAACTACAAGCAGTAAACAAATAAAGGAAACTCGAATCCAATCCCGACTCCTCCATTGGCACTGATACGACCACGAGCCTTCCATAGATACAGACATGGAGCAGAAAACAAGAGGGAGGAGAGGGGTAGGTAGGGTATGTAGAAGGCAACAGGCATCCAGTGAGCCATACAGCCATCCAGTCAGGCAGGCAGGCAGGCTGGCTGGCAGAAAGGCAGGCAGCATAAAGATAAAATGCCCAAAGGAATCACAACAGTTGGTAAAAGTTTTCAATAAGCTTTTCCCCTAGATCGGCAGCTGTTGTGCCGAGCGCAACAGCAAAATGCATAAACATTTATAAGAAATTTCCGAACATGTTCAACATAATTTGATGGCATCGCCTTTGACTGAAGGCAAAACTAAACTTTCATTTCATACCATTACTCAAAGAGGTCAAAGCATTTAACTTAAACTTTAAATAGGTGAAATCAAATTTAAAATTTAAATCAAAACTGTTTAAGAATTTTAAGTTTCAACTCAATAAACTTTTTTAAAAGAATTATTTTTAAATTTTGTCATATTTTAAGAGAGGAAAAAAGTTTGTTTTTGATGCTCTATTTAATATTTAATTCATTTATTTTAGAACTAATCACAATTTTAATTAGTTTGCTTAGTTACCAACTCTTCATCCATTTAATCTACTCTTTTCAATCTGTTTTATTTCCAAATATTTAATATTTGTTCGTATTTCGTTTATTTACTTTCTAGTTTTTCCAACACTTTTTGCGGTGTTCCCAATGGAAACTGTTACCAAATGTGCACGGGAAAACATGTGTTTTTCTTTGGCTTACAACTTTATTGATTCACTCAACAACAACATAAAAATATGAACTGTAGGAAAACTGCATTTCCCAAAAGCAAAAGTGGCGCTTATCGCACTTCTTGCACTGCAGCGTTTCCTACACTTAAAAAATGCATTGAAAATTCAACTAAAAAACCGGGAAAAAACAGAAGTTTTGATAAAACGCGTCGTTTTTCACGCGCGATTTTTCCAGCTTTTCCAGTTTACCTGCTACAGGCCTGTTGACAGCGTTTCCGGTTCCGGTTCGCGACGATTGCCGGCTGCCTAGCGCCACCTTGCGACGGCACGTGATAAAGTTATGACAGAGACAGGGAGAGAAAGAGAAAATGGAAGAGTGAGGGAGATAGTTGCAAGTCTTTTGGTGCAAATAAATTGCATTTGTTTTGCCAGGCGAATTTCACGTTTTTTTTCCTGTTGTTGTTGTTTTTGTTGTTGTCGATGCTTAACCCTATGTTGCCTGTGGTTTTATTATGCAAGCCTCGCATTTTTAGTTGTATTTGCTGTTTGAAGGCCCCCTTTTTTTTTTTTATTTGCTGGTAAACTCAGTCACGTTCTCAACGCGACCAGAAAGACTTGGGCCGCCCTGCAATCAGCGTTTTATGCATTCCAGCGAGTCACTCCACCATCCCCCAATTCCTTCCCCACCCTCATTTGGGGCTCATCATATTTGGAAATTTCATTCGAGAGTCGCGCTCATTTGACTTATTTTTCGCGGTTTTTCTCTATTTTTTTCATTTTTTGCTGCAACAAAGCTGCATAATTTTAGTTAACATTTTTGGCATTTTATGCACGAAAACGTTTCTGGGTTAATTTGCATTTCCACAATCCTCAAAAAAAAACCACCTTCGCTTTTTCAGCTTTCTATCCCTATCCTCCCCATCTCCCACCTGGCCACCGCAGCAGGTGAGAACAAAATTGAATTAGCAACTAAATGAAATGGAATTTATGTGCACGCAATGCAAAAATATATTTGCCGTCATGATTTTCTATACGAGAAATTCCATTTGTGCCACCGCATCACAGGTGGCTTGTTGCATGTTCAATGCTCAATGTGGTATGCTCTGTGCTGCATGTTGCATGTTGCAAGTTGCCTGGGCAACAGGTGCATACATTTAATACTGTAAAAAGCTGAGTCATTCAATTGTCGCATTTGTATTTTTTTTGATTTGTTACTTTTTAGTTGTCATTTCGTGCATTACAGGGCAGCAAAAGAAAACCAAATGCATCCAAGAAGAGTCACAAATGCTCATAAAGCTGATTACCACAGCTTAAAAGATACAAATGCACTCCATTAAATTACCAATGGAAATGGCCAAAAAATCGTTGAGTTGTCACAATTTTTCCGTTTAACCATAAATAAAGATTGATTTATAAAAATATGTTTAAATCTGAAGATTATTTTGAAAATACAAAAGTTTTTAAAGTATTTCAAGTATTCATAGAATTTTTGTAGTTTCTACTAATTTTTTTATGACTAAATTTTTTGATTGTTATTTTCAAAAATGGTAGTAACCTAAAACAGAATGATTTTATGATTTTGTATGCTTATTTTCTTCAAAATTTCGCACTATTTCTCAAATTTTTGTAAATCTTTTACCAATCATTTTTCATATTTTTACTACACTACTACTTTTTACTACCCATTAAATTCTCAGTCCTTCACATGATATGAAAATGCTATAAAATACACCCAATCCTTTAAAATACATGCTGTGCTGAGACAAATGCAATGAAAGATACACATGTAAATACAGGTGCAGATACTGAAACACAGGCACAGAGACACAGATAGGGAAACAAAAATAGATACAGATACAATTTGCTGCATAAATTTACAAGTAAAAGTAAATTTTCTTAGAGAGTGCACAATTAATCTCAATATTCAACACAGAGCAGAAAGTGAGACAGAGAGAGGTAGTGAGAAAGAACGGAGAGGGGGAAAAGAGAGCGAAAGAGAGAGGGAAAATGCAAATTTCGATGTGTATTTTATGTATTTATTCAAATTTATTTATGAGATTGACTTTAGAAATGTTGAAATGCAGACTTATGTATTTCCAAGCGAATAAGTAAAACAAACACTTTTTTAGGGCAAATGCTGTTTCCCCGAAGTTTCACACACCCAGCCACACCCCTAGCCACCACGCCCACTTTTGGGTAGATGTGCCAACAATTAGCTAGCAGTTATCTGTTCATTACACCAAAGAGTCCAGGACGGATTCGTTGTGGATGTAAATTTTGGCTGTTGGCATTAAACAAACTAGGACAAAACTCATTTGCTCAGCAGTCAGGATGTGCAGCAAGGCTGTAGGGTGGAAGAAGGGTGAGAAAGAGAGAGAGAGAGAAAGGGAGTAGAAAAGTAAAGAGGGAAAGGGAAGGGGAATACTTTCAACACTCCTCAAATGTTGCAGTTTTGAATCTTGAAAGTTTCGAGCGGTTTTACTAAAGTTTTTGTTGCTGTTGTTGTTGTTCTAGTTGTTGCTGCTGTGCATGTTGCTGTAAATATTTTGTTTTTGCCTAGAATTTAACATGCACCGAAACGACAGATTCTCGACTTATGCTCGTCCTTGACTGAAACCCAAAAACTTTATGGCCAAAAACACATAGAAAGCCACTTGCTCAACGTTGTTGTTCCCCCTGTTGATGTTGTTATTGCTTTCATCATGATAATTATAATTGTTGTTGTTGCTTTTATGATTTTCCAGAGCTTTGCCACACAAGTGTTTTGTGCTTTCCACCCAAAAATAAGTCAAAGTGAAAACTTTCGTAATGATTTCATTAACCAACCGCATGAGAAAATTAGCACCTGCAAATTTAGAATTCTACGAAACTTAGCAGAGCACAGCAGACAAAGGGAATGGAGGAGACGGAGGGGCAGACAATCAATTCCTTGAGGTGTTAATTCCAGGTAACACAAGTACTCCCCGAAGCGAAGTGTATGACATCTGATATGACTAGTTGATTATATCTTTTAACTCTTTAAAATTCTGATTAGTCAAAAGTTTTCATCTGCCTGCGGCTAATTACAGCTGACAGTTCGAAGAAAGGGTATTAATCGGTTGGTTACACTCCAAAAAGTTTGCTCCAAAGTGTTAAATTAAGAATGAGATATGTATAATTATTACCTTGGGGAATATTCTGTAAGTTCAAGTTGGAAATTGTGTTTACTGAATTGAGTTGAAATTAGTTCGAGCTACAGCTGATTTAAGCTCTGGGGAGTTTTAGTAAACTATAACAAAGTGTAAATATAGTTTAAATAAAAAGTATTTTCCTACAAATAGAGTTTCAGCTTGGGGAAGTTTAAAGATAAAAGTAAATTTGTATGAAATCAGACACTAATTTCACATAGCTGACATAGAAACAATACTTTAATATGTGTTAAATATTACTACAAATTTTGTATTTAAAACTTAAAAAGTTTTATAAATATTTTAAAATAATTGAAATTTATTATTAAACTTGGTGTCCCACAATGACCACAGGGTCTTTAACAGTCGACTAGCTGTCAGTCAACTTTAGTGCTTGACTATTTGAGTACTAAACCACTACAGTAAAATGCTCAGTTTGATATCACAAATAATATTAAATTGTAAGTGGAATATAAATTATTGTAAAATGCTTAGTAAACTGCACTTTTGTTATAAATTTTAGGAACAAATATAAGTACTCATATAATAGAACATATTTACAAGTACAATCAGCTGAAAAGCCACAACTTTGCGTGTGATAACAGTGATAACAGTTTACTTTGCTCATTTAATTCTAACCACAAACCCAATTGGCCAAAAGCACTAACAATTGAAATGTGAATGTGTGTGTGTGTGTGGGGGGGGGGGGTGTATGCGTGTGAGGGTGTGAGTCTGTGTGTTCTGGACATGTCATAACCTTTGAACACCACTTAAACTCTGACCTGATGCATGAAACGGGTCATTCAAGCGAAAGAGCCAAAAGGGGGATGGTCGGGGACAGAGAGGGGGAGGGAAAGGGATGGAAAATGGAGGGGCTTAATCTCATTTGGCGGGGTGGAGACCTATACAAATACATATGCAAATGTCAGTCACAAGCTTTGCTTTAACTTTAATTAATTTGTAATCCTTGACATTGAAGCTTTGGAATGATTAAATGCAATTAGAGAAGGCAGCTGCTTACCAGGATTACAGCCAGAGACATTTGTTTCCTGCATTTATCAAATGTCAGCAGAACGACAGCTACACACACACACACACACACACACGCAGAGAAACTCACACACATTCACACAATTCCCAATCAAAGCCAAATTAGACATTTGAAATTTAATCATCAAAGTTTGGTTACATTTGAAAGCCTTTATTGAGCAGGAGGCGGGTTAAAGGGCAATAGGCGTGGCAGACATAATTAAGCCGCGGCTGTCCTCAAGAGAATATCTAATTCAGTTAACAGTAAACACACACACACACAAACTCAAACGATTATGTGGCTAAAAGTCTTTTGAACCCTGAAATTCAAGGCTCATTTAAATTTCATAACAAAATTTAGTTAATGATTGACTTAGTTCTTGGCCAAGTTGCAATTGTGGCCTTGTTTAACACTGATATCGGTTTTATTATAGCATCAATTGCATATATCCTAGCAAAGGGTATATACTTTTCGGAATTAAGTTTGGAAAAATATCGAGAAAGGAGAAGATTTGTTTGTATGACTTTTAGAAATACCCTGGAATATAAATCTACAAAGAGAGTTGTATAAATAATAGAAAAGGAAAGCTATATCTTGTTGTCTTTTAAAAAATTTCTATATTCCTTAAATACTAAACAAATGGTTAAGAAAACTGTCTAAGCAGAATTCGTTTTAACAATATAATAAAAAGCAAATCAATTATAATAATAATAATAATAAGTAATGGCAGGAATTTATAACAGTTTCGTGCCAAAGTATTCAATTAAGTAATTAAAGTATATAGTCACTTACCGATCAATATTTTATAGTTTTAACAGAGACTCGTGGAATCGTGGGAGGGGACTGAAAGATAGAAATATAAAATTGAATTAATAAATTAAAACTAATAAAGTAATAAAATAATCGAAATATATAAAATATAGTCAATAAAAAATTCAGATATTCATAAGAATTAGAGACAATACAGTAATTAAATAAAATCAGTTTAGGTTTCTTTATTAGTTAGGCTTATAAAACACTTACATCTGAGTAAATTTCAATTTGAGTTCAATTTTATTGCATCACTTTACTTAAAAAACTACACTCACTTCACTTTCACTTTATTTTTACATCACTTTCACTTTTTTTTACATCACTTTCACTTTTTTATTGTCACATTTAAAAAAATGAAAAAAAAATCTCACATTGCTTGATATTTCACTACGAATATTAACACTGCACTTTACACTTCACTACTTTTTTTCACTTTTTTGCTGGACTTCATAAATTGACCTTTTTGCCCTTTTAATTTTCTATCACTTCACAACACTTTGAACCATACTTTAACACTGCACTTTTTTCATTAGACTTTATATTTCACTATTTTCACTGCACTTTATACACTGCACTTTTACACACATTTTGCGCTGCATTTTACATTATTTCACTTCACAACACTTTATGCACTACTTTTTGCACCACACTTTGACACTGCACTTTTTCATTAGACTTTATATTTCACTATTTTCACTGCACTTTATACACTGCACTTTTACACACATTTTGCGCTGCATTTTACATTATTTCACTTCACAACACTTTATACACTGCACTGCACTTTTACCAGAATTTTGCGGCTGACTCTGGCTTTTGCTGGAAAACATTTCTGGAAAACATAACACAAAAAAAAAAAAAAAATTAGATTAGCTTTGCATACAACTTTTTTTGTAGCTAGTGTAGTGAAAATATATTTGCCGCCATTCACTTCACTAATACACTGCACTTTTATATTTTACTTATTACACTGCACTTCACTTTTACACTGCACTTTTATATTTCACTTATTACACTGCACTTTTATATTTTACTATTTACACTGCACTTCACTTTTACACTGCACTTTTATATTTTACTTATTACACTGCACTTTTATATTTTACTTATTACACTGCACTTCACTTTTACACTGCACTTTTATATTTCACTTATAACACTGCACTTCACTTTTACACTGCACTTTTATATTTCACTTATTACAATGCACTTTTATATTTTACTATTTACACTGCACTTCACTTTTACACTGCACTTTTATATTTCACTTATTACAATGCACTTTTATATTTCACTTATAACACTGCACTTCACTTTTACACTGCACTTTTATATTTCACTTATTACACTGCACACTTATGATTTGCCGGCGGCATTTATTGATTTATATGCAAAAAACACAAATGCATTGCATACTTCTAGGGTGCGGGCTTTAACAAAAAAAATATGCGCATTCACTTTATCCCATTTCCATGAACTTGCTGCATCACACAAAAAAAAAAAAAAAACAAAATAAGTAGAAGAGGCACGCGCTGAACAAATTTTAAGCCAAGAGCGAGCAGGCGAACGAAATTAGGAGAGAAACGGACACGAGGCTGCGCATGCATTCAAAACGCAGAAGAGCGAGCGAGCGAACGAAATTAAGAGAGAAACGAAAACGAAGCTGCGCATGCATTCTGATGCGTACCTAAGAGCGCGAGCGTTAGAATTTACAACAACAACGTTGACCGACGGCGACGAAGAGAGCGAAGATGGTGGGGAAGAAAAAAGTAATGCGTTGGACTTTGGACTTTGAACTTGTGAAAAAACTTGGCAGAATGTGCGCAAAGCGTGGCTCCGCTGACAGAAAAATTTTCAATTGTTAATTAAAGTAGATAATCCATTATGGCTGACCGATTTTTTATATGCAACTTGTGCAATCGACACCGCTCTATCGTTTGACACTAATTTTAAGCCGATCGGAGCGAAATTAATTATTTTTTCACGCCCGAAAACGCGCAGAAAAGAAAAATGCGTTGGAGTTTGGACTTTGAACTTGTGAAAAAACTTGGCAGAATGTGCGCAAAGCGTGGCTCCGCTGACAGAAAAATTTTCAAACGTTAATTAAAGTAGATAATCCATTATATCTTACCGATTTTTTATATGCAACTTGTGCATTCGACACCGCTCTATCGTTTGACACTAATTTTAAGCCGATCAGAGCGAAATTAATTATTTTTTCACGCCCGTAACGCGGAGCACATAATCAAGCGTGCAGACAAAACCGATGCGCGAAAGTAACTAAACGATTGGCGAGTATCGATGGTGAAATTGTACTTGCTGAAAGCTTTCAATATCGAACTGAGCTTGACAGAGCAGAGCTGTTGAGTAACAGAGGATCTAAAAAAGCTTTTCACTTCTATTTATAGCTAATTAAGTCTATAACTGGAAAACAGCAAAATATAAATAAAATTGCATTTAAAAAAATTAAAAAAAAAACAGATAAATATAAGCATAATTATTTTATTTAGTATAAATCAGAGTAAATACATTTTTAGACTATTTTATTTTATTTAATACAGTAAAAATTCAAATAAAATTTATATATAAAATGTTCTAGAAACAAAGCTAACTGCAGGGTATAACTTAGTTGAGCATACTCTTCTGTTTTAAGTAAAGCAAAACTACATATCTCAACTCATTTACTAATAAACTCAAAGCTAAAATTAAACCAATTTTCAAATTTTCCTTGGAAAATTGTGTCGCCTTGGAAAATGCGTAATAATTTCACTTTGTTGGCCGAAAATGCTGAGACACATCATTTATTTATGGCATTTGTGGCAAACGGCAAAAGGCAAAAACTAAAAGCAATGTGAATTACAATTACGACCACGCCTACCGATAGGAGAGGGGCGTAGAAAAAGGGGGGGGGGGGGTATCGTTGTCATTGCAGCTTTGATTTGTGTGTGTTTTTCAAAGTAATTTGTGTGCCAAAGAGAGGGGCGGAGTAGGGGGAGTAGCAGATGGGCGGGTAGGGGCGTGGCAAACTCCTTGAAGCACTTTATTTACAAATTGTGTTCATTTGCATATTCGAAACTTTTGCCTAATTGAACATAATGCCACTTAATTAAAGTTAAGCAACTTTACCCAAAAAGGAGTCGTGTCAGAAGGGCGGGGCGGGTAGGGAAAAAGGGGCGTAACATCTTGGCTACAACTTGTAACCAAAAGTGAAACTATGTTTCTAACATTTATAATATTAAATGTTCTCATTGTTGTTGTTGTTGTTGTTGTTGTTGCTGCCCAATTAGTTAAACAAATAAAACATTTAAATTTTAATACCTCCCCAGCCACGCCCACTCCACACATGATGGCCGTTAGGCATTTAACGACTTCCCTTTAAATTATTTAAACGGATTTTGTCAATTGGCTTAAATGCTGGCTAAGAGGAAAAACGATTAAAGCGTTAATTGAGGGGAAATTTGAGGGCATATCCAAATAATAATACCCCTTGGGGGTGGGTGGGAGTGGAGGGATTAGACTGTATAAAACACTAAATTGTTGTGTATTTGAGTTTTAAACTATAATTAAGAATATTTTGAGCTTGGATTTTGACCTTCAGTCCAGTTATGTTAAATTTTATTAATTTTATAAATAAATAAATTTATTAATATAAATTATTGTATTTAAATATTTCAAAAAAGAAGCCAGAGTTAGTTTAAAGCCAAGCTAAAACAGCTGAGCCAAATTTGCTAAACTTTTTAGCTTTAAATGAGCATAACTCCGCCAAATGACGTCATATCTGAAAAATTTAGACCTTTTTGGACTCTGTACAACTAATGCAATCAATCGTAATAAAAATTTAAAAAATTTAAAAGTTTCAAATTTATGCCAAATTTTATGATGTTCCCCCTTTACATTTTGATCAAAAAATGCCAAAATTTGAAATCTGTCCAATATTAAATATTTTGATGCCGTTTGATAGATCTGAATCTCACGAGTCCAAAAAGGTATAGCAATCGATAACTGAACGTCGAAGTCCCAAAATATTTCAATTCAAAATTTCAGCTTTTTCTAAGGAGACAAATCTGTTAATATCCCATAACTTCTTGAACTATAGAATAAAAATAATAAAAAATACTTACAAAATACTTTCCACCTTTAAGATTTAAGTTGTAAATTCAATATTTTTTTTAAAATACCAAAAAAAAGATAACTTTTCATCAATTCTTGCTAAAATGGCCACAAAATAGCTAAAATGGCAACACTGTTTATTGCTTAGGATACCATAAAATATATACAGATATTCGATCAGTTTCTCATAGCATACACAAATCGATACGTTATCGATATCGATAACACAAACTTAATCAAAGTAGCCTTAAAATAAATTCAAATTTTAACAATTTAACTAAAAATAGCTAAATTGAAAATGTCCTTTTTGGCGGTATTTGTCTTCTTCTACCTCTGGTGCGGTGTTTCCTGTTTTATATTTATCGCCGAATCGTTTTTCTGGGACGAAATCGCATAGCTTTTTTTTAATAATCGCTGACAATGAGCGCAGTTCCCGCCAAAAGCACCTGTTCGGCTGAAAGTTCAAACGATTCCACTTCCAGGTGACAGAGCAGTTTGTCTCTGCTGCCCCGGGTGTACAGTGGCAGGGTGATCCGTTCATGCGAGGGATGACTGTCGCGAGCGAATTGATCGATTTTCTTGAATTTGTCGATACTTGCACTCTGCTGACGATCTTCATTGACTTTGTAGGTTATGTAAAATGCCGTCGATTCGTTGGCATTCAATTTCTGCGTATCGCCATCAAGCTGAAATTAAATAAAAAACAAAATTTAATTTAAAAATTTAAAGTTTTTCAAAATTTACATAGAAAATAACATCGCCGATTATTTAGACAGCAACCGCAGCTTAGCGCATGCACGCACCATGGCTAGCTGACAGAAGCTAGTTCACATAATACAGGTTTTAGTTCAACGTGCAAGCAGCTGTTAAGTTAACAGAAGACGAAACTGCTCCACACTGTTAATGCATAAAATACTCATGTGGAGCAGCAGAAAAATTGACAAATTTTAATAAAAATGAACAAATTATAAGTTAAATTGTATATAATTATGCTTAATGTTATGAACCTAATAATTTATGTCAACAAAAGTTTGTTGCGTTGCGGAGATACTTAAAAATACTTGCACAAACTTAACAGCGCGCATAGAAACGCACTGCAACCCTGGTGCGCATTAACAGAGCGCCGGAATGTCAATCAAATAAACAAAAAGAAGCGGCGTGAAGAAAAAAGCGAAAAAACTGCAGCGAAATCAATTCTCAAAGAGTAAAAAAAAAAAACAAAAGGGGAAAAAAAACGCTAAACTAAATGTTGTAAATAAAAGTAATAAGTTCAATCAAATACAAGTGGTGAACATAAACAATACAAGCTGGAGACGCATTTTATGGCCAAGATGGGCAAGGTAAGAAAAAAGTAAAGCAAAGAGAAAAAAAAAAACGGACAAAAGAGACAACGCTGAGTGACAGACAGACGGACAGGCAGACAGACAGTGGAGACGGACAGACAGGACAGGGCGGGAGTGAGGTAGGCACAGTGGAATAAATACAATAAAAAGTGAATGAAATTAGATATTTACCTTAAGCGGCGCCAGTTTAAGCACTAGCGATGTGTCCCCCTCGCCGACCAAGCTGACCCCGCGCAGGCTGTGCAGCTGCAGTCGCTGCGTGGAGACGCCAAACTGCTGCGCCTGCTGCAGCTTGAGGCAGGCCAAGAGATTCTCACAGTTGTAGACATGTGTGAGATTGATTTCCTGACCAAATCTAAGCTGCACTTGCTCTTTGTAGCGCTGCTCCGCCGCCTGTGCACGCACCATCAAGCCGCGCAAATAGTCCACGGCATTGTTGTTGCTTGATCCTGGCCAGAGTTGCACCCAAGCACTGGGCACCTGTGAAAGAAACACATTTTAGTCTCTAGTTAGTGCTTTATCTACCCCCAAATCCCTTACCTGCTGCTCCGCTAGCGCCTGCAGCGCACTTGCCTCCACATCCAACGGCAGATTCGTTGTGCTCGCTGATTCCTTGAGCCAGTTGTGTAACTGGGATAGCAGCTGGTGCACTGTTCTGTACAGCTGGGCTCCCAGCTGCAGCTCGGCGTGCACAAAGAGCTGCCAGGGTGAGCTGGAGTGGGAGCTGCTCCCGCCCATGTCCTGAGCCTCTCGTGCAGTTTGGGCAATGCTGCAGTTGTTGGCCAGTTTGCGCCACAGGCTGAGCAGTGGTTTGATCTGCTGCTCCAGACGCTGACGGGTATTGAGCATGGAACCTTCCTCGCCAGCTGCATTGGCTGCTCCTCCGTAGCTCAAGCCCCGCAGCTGTCGGATGACCAAACGTGCCTGTTCCACTTCCCGCTGCTGCTGGGCCTGACTGGCCAGTCCATACATTCTCGGTTCATCCTCATCCGGTAGCTTTTCAAGTGCAGCGTAGTAATCCTGCAGTTGGGCACTGGTGGGCAAACTGGTAGTTAGGCCAAGGGGCAACCAGCGGGAACTGAGCACATCCGATGTGCAGAACTGGGCGAGATAGCTGCGCAGGATCTGCAGATCCCTGTCATTGTTGATCCTGCCACCAAAGGCAAGAGCCTCGCACAGACGCTGCATCAGTGTCCAATCGCAGCGTCCACTCGCCAGCTGCACATCCAGCCAGGTGAGCACGCCCAAAGCCGCCTTCAGATCGGCTTCCCCAAACTCATAGTACTTGGACCAACCCTGTGGAATATACTGACGCCGCTGCTGCAGCACCGCCTGCAACAGGAACATGACCAGACGCATCTTCAGGCACTTGGCCGACTGCTTCTTTGCCAACTCGGGCTCCAGGCCAGCGGCATAGTTCTGGAGCATGCGTTGCACCTGCTGTTTGAGTCCACGCGGCTGCTCATAGCGCACCTTGAGGCATTTGTAGAGCGCCGACTCACTGAATCCTTGCGTGGACTCACAGAGTAGCCACAATCGAAAGTCTGGAGACTTTTGAATCTCTCCCAGCTGTCGCTCCATGTGAGCCAGCCACTCGGGCACCAAATGCACATTCTTGATGCACAGCCAGTGGCCCTGGGATGCTGCCTGCTGCAGCGCCTGGGAAGCCACCTGCTCGCTGCCACGCCCAATGGCCAACTCCCGGTACTGCTGGGATCTCTTCTGGGCCACACCACGCAGCTCAGTGGCAGGATCCAGCTCTGGCTGGCTAATCATTAGTATGGGACGCTCAGAGCTGCTCTGTTCCAGCAGCTGCAGCACAGTCGGCTGTGTGGCTGCCTCCGGCGAGAGACCCAGCAGCTGGCTGCTGGCCAGACGCAGCTGGGACAACAGCAGATCGGGTCGAAAGATCTGGGCCAGGAGGGCACGTCTAAAGGGCGACGAAATCGCAGCTGTAAGTAGAGATTTAATCAGAGATTGGAATGAAACTAAATGAAATCTTCTTACGCAGCACATCGTCCGTTTGGTGTTCGATGAATCCCCGCCAGACGTAATCCTTGTCCAGTTGCAGCTGTGACTTCAGCTCTGGCAGCTGTTGCAGCAGCAGCGTCAGCTTTAGCTGTGCCTCTCGGCTCATACAGTCCGGATAGCTGGCCACCTGACTCTGTGCTCCATCGGCGCTGGCCATGAAGTTGCCCACAAACAGTTCCCACTCCTTGGTGCCCAGTGCCGAGGCATATGCCTGACGACACACCCACAGGGCCAGCGTGAGCTGCTCCTCTCGAGTGGTGGCACGTGCCAGTTGCAAGTAGACACTGCGGATGAGACGCTCGTAGAGCTGACCAAGAGCTGCCTCCTGGCCACGCAGTGCGCCCAGAAATAGCTCGATGTAAACCAGGGCGGAGAGATCATAGCCCTGGGTGAGTCCAGCATAAAAGTCCGCTGCTTTGACGCACACTTCCCGCAGTGCACCGAACTGGGAGAGCAGTGTCTGCTTCACCTGACCACTCTGCTCCAGCGCAGCGTCTATCTGGGCACTGCTCTGCTTCACCTCGTTGAGAGTGGCCAACAGCTGCTCGTTGCGGAGTATATCGCCCTCTGACTTGGACAGTTGCTCCAGCAGTTTGTCCTGCAACTGCTGACGCTGCTTGAGCAGCTCACCCTCACGCTGGAGCAGCTCAATGCGCTGCTGTTCCAAGGCTGCGTTCTTCAGCACAATTGCCTTGGACAGCAGCTGGTCGGTCAACCCAGTGGCAGTCACTGTAAACCGCAAGAGATTCAATTGACCACGCTGCTCCGCTGGCAGCTGTTGCCAGCGATGGGATCTGCTGATCAGCACCAACTGAAAGTCCTCGTGGAGATCAACCAATTTGGTGCCCACCGCCAGTTGTCGTTTGTTGAAACGCACAAAGATGTGTCCCTGCAGCAGATCCAGCAGCGGCGGACGCAGTTGCTCACAGTCCATGACCAGCAGCGTCTTGCCAAATCTCACCGCCAGCTCCAGTTGATAGCAGAGTCGTTCATTTCCCTGGCTGGTCAGTTCACTGGCTCTGCCCGTGGCACGCAGATGCTCCGCTAGCCATTGACCCGCCGTCTGGGTGGGATCAAGTAGCAGTGGCACTGGACAGCTGCCATAGGGCAACGCTAGCATCTCTCGTAGTAAAGCTGCGCTCTCTAGGATTTGTGCATCTCTTGCTAATCCTTGGCTTTCCCAGATTATTTGCTGCTGTTCCGTCACTAGCGTTTCACGCAGCTCAAAGCCTGAGCCTGGCAGACGAAACTCCAGACTTAGTCGCTTGAGTGAAGCGCTGGAGAGGATTAGCAGTTCAGTTAGTGAATCGATTTCTGATTTCTGTAAAGATTTCTTGACTCACCCTCGCTGCTCCACGCTCCATCCCGCATAGTAGTTGATGGCCATGGCCAGGAGCAACATCTTTCTGTCCAGCGTCTTGTGTGCTCTTTTGAGCTCGGTGAGCTGCTCGCTCCACGTCGCATACTCTGCGCTGAGTTTGCCCACGAGTAGCTCGGCTGCTTGGAGCGTGGCACCCGCCTCCTGGAGCTTTAGTTCCAGCACAGCTGCCTCTTGGGTGTAGGTCTGTAGCTTTGCCGACAACTGCTTGACCCGCTTGTCCACGTCATCCAGTCCACTGGCCAGTTCCTCCATCTCGTTTTCGGCCACATTGAGATTACGCTGCAGTTCATGCTGCTCCCGCTCCAAAGGCTTTATGCTCTGGATCACTCGAGCATAGCGGACACTGGCTTGCACCCAGGCGGCCAGAGGAGCCGCAGCAGCGGAGGCACGCTTGGCATTCTTGGATTCGTAGGAATCCCCTTTGGCGGCCAGCAAACGCTCCACGGCCTGACAGTTTTCCGGACTAATATGAGCGGGATCCAGAGAACGTATGTCTTCCTTGACGCCTCGCTTGGCCAGGAATGTCTTCATGCTGTTCCACGACGTGTCCCTGATCCCCATCAGTCGGAGCACACCCTCGAGTATATCCCTCACCGCCTCCGGTGGAGCACGCAGCGAACGTATCTCGGAGAGAGCCTCGGATTTAATTTGACCCACTGCGGTGCTGGCTTCGGCCAGAATCGGTTCCACCTCCGCCAGTTCCAGTTGGATTTCCCGTTGGCGCTGCTTCAGCTGCTCACTGCTCTGCTGCGTCTGCTGCTTCAGTTCCAACATATTCGACTTCTGTTCCTTGGCATTGTGCATGGTCTGCGAGATCATCTGGAGTGCATCATTGGCAAGGCGACGCTTCTCCTCCAGTGCCTGCTCCTGTGCAGACGCATTCGACTTGAGTGTGTCCACCAATCCATGAGCAGCTGCCAGTTTATCCACTCCTAGCTGGAGCTTCTCCAGCCGCTGATCAATCTCTGCTGCTGCATTGCTGTACAAGTGGTAATAGCTGCGAATCAGTTGGTAGTAACGATGTGAGGGCTGCTCCGGCGGCAACTCCTCGGCCACATCCACAAACTGACTGCAGACAGGCACCTTGCCACGCCCCTTGCCCACAGCCATCTCATTGAGCAACTCGATGTACTGCTTGGGCAGCGCGGAGAGTGTTTCCCTGGACTCTGCTCGGATGTAGAGCATGTCCATTTGGCGATGCAGCGCTGGACAACTGTTGAAATAGTCCCTGAGCTGTGCACTGCTTGGATCCAGTACCAGAATCAGATGCAGATGCTCGCGAGCGCCTAAAAAGGGTGGAGAAAGAAGGCAGTTGGGTTGAGTGTACTCTACTTTAAGTGACCCTGTACAAGAAATACTTTTCTGTTGTGGAAATAAGGGATCAAAGTCGAGAACTAAAGTGATCGTAGTTTAGTTTTTTCTCAGTAATCTTTAATACCAAACCAAGTGATCAATAATACCAAGGGTAAACCCCTTCTCTGACGGAAGGTTTCAAATTCCTCCCATTTTGACTTTAGTACTCCTCTAAGATTCGGTCTGAATCCCTTTGTTTTTCACTACTTTGCAGTTTATAGAAGATCGGATCGTGATCTTTATCTTTTTTCCACCTCATGTACATACATATATCATACTCCTAACCTCCATTTCGACCCCTCCAAACTCACGTTTCATAAAGTAGGCGCCCAACGACTCCTGAAATCCCTCCAGCTGTGCTGCCTGCTTCAAGGTGCTCGCCACCGACTCCAGGTCATCGCCAAACAGCTCCAATATCTCGCTCCCCTCTAGCAACGCCTCAATGGGCTTCAGTATGTCCGGCACATAGCTGAGCCAGCAATGCTCGATGAGCAGATAGCTCATCTGCTGCTCCAGAGCAGCTGTTTGCATTGCCAGCTTCAGATCGTTGTAGAAATCGGTCAATCTGTAGTCGGGTCCACCCTGCAGAGTTAACACTTTGGCTTGGTGTAATGTGGCAGCTGCATAAATTGCATCCGTGTGTCGATCCCCTGATCTGGCCAGGATTAACAGGTGTGCATCGTTGCGGGACAGAACTCGGGCTATTTTTGCCGTCTGCTGCAGTAATTCCTCCGTGATGGGCGCTGTAATACTGTAGCTTTCGGCATCTGTAAAAGTAAAGGAAGTGAATGATAGACTAGCTTAATACGCTTTGAGTTTTGTGCATAAGTCAGCTGATAAAGGGCCATGGGGAAGCTTAGTTTATACTGAATTATTTATTAACAAATTATGTTAAGAAACAATTAACCGATTTGGCTTAACATAAATGTACTATACCCTTTTACCGTAAGAGTAAAGGGTATAAAACTCTGGTAGTTAGTTTAAATTATGATACTACAGTTCCATTAACTCCTCCGACACTAACAGCTCTTCTCAGCACATTTCTCCTAACATTTCTATGCTAAGTTAAGCAACTGTTAGTTAACAGTGCTCTCATTAACATTTCTTAACCTCCTAAAGGTTCAAAGACTCAGCTCTACGTGCATCGTTATTGAAGTTGGTAAACTACTTCCATAAATTTATGGATAATAATTTGAAAATTTATAAATAATTTGACTTGCAAAATTGTAGCTACAATTGTTATTTGCTTCTGTTTCCTTTTTGTTGACACGTTCTTTATGTGTACTTGCAGTGGATGACCCCCGAAGAGGAGGCACGCCAAAAGTTCATCATGCGGGAACGAGATCGCGAACGAAAACGCATCAAACGCATGAATCCCGAGTATCGACAAATGGAACGAGAACGAGATCGATTTCGCAAACAGACGCCAAGGCCCAGTGTAGTTATCCCCAATCATATAAGCATACTTACACACACACACACACTCACACACACCTACATTGTGCTCTTCTTCTTGTGTTATTATCTACTGATCAGCGTAACTAGAAACAAATTTGGATTTGAGTTCGGGAGCAAGGAGCAACTTCAACTTCGATGCGCGTGAAAGAAGACTAAGTTTTTTTTATAGGAAAATGGACAAATAATCTTTAAGATAGCAAGATAAAGTTTAGGAATATATAAAGGGAGTCCTAAAGACTGTTATGTTTAGAGATTGAAGCTCAATTTATAATCCTTTAAGAAGTGGTATTTAGAGGGATTAGAGTTTAAATTTAAGTCCTGGGTTAGTAGCAGTTCTTCACAAGAAAGCTCTCTTTAAGTAAAAGTGTAGTAGATTCCACTCACTGCATATGGTTATCTGCCTCTGCACCTCCTCCAGCCACTCATCGTGTGCCAATCCCTGTAGTTGTCCCCTCGACTTTGGTGACTTGGGCACAAAGTAAACCTTCTGTAATAACAAAAACACTAAAATAAAGACCTTAAAAGACTTTTGAGTCAGACAAACCTCCTTGCCAAAGTATTTGCGCATAGTTTGCTTAAGAATAGACTCAAATTGTTGGACATGTTCCTCGCTAGACAAACGATCTCTAAACATAGACAGCAGCTCACAGTACAAGGCCTGCAAATAAACCCGAAAACACTTCAGTTGAAACTTCGATTATAGCCAATTAATCACTTTACCTCATTGAAGTCGGAGCTGGGATAAAAGACAAGTGAATCCAAGAGCTTCATAATGCATTTGGGACTAAACTGATACTGAACTTGGCCCGTAAAAGTTGACTGCAACTGTAAGGGAGAAAAGGAGAGAGAGGAAAGCTGATAAAGAGACCTAGGGAGAGAGAGGGAGAGTCGAGAGATAGGATTACCTTTTGAAAGCACTCCATTAGACATTCGCTGACATGTTGCAAATTGATGCCGTTGTTGCCGTTGTTGCTGCCGCTGCTACTTGAACGGAAATGTCCACTGAGCAGCGGCTCGAGGCGGCACTGTACAATGGCCATCATATCGGATGCTGATGGTCGTCCGATGCGTACGTATTGATTGATTGCCAAGTAACGCGGTGCAATTTTCAGCAAATTACCGCTAATGGACGCACAGATTTGCAATCCACTGACGGTAATCCATTCCAAATTGTCAGCATAGAAACCACCGCGTTGCACCAGCTGCAGCAGCAATTCGACAATCTCACAAGCTCCCCAGGCATCAAGTTGGCACAAATCCAGATTCTTCATGAAGAGCACCAATCTCGATTGCTTGGCTCGATACTCACGTCCCCGCACGCCGCTCACCGTGACGCAGTGCGTCCTCAAGGTGTGCAGCACATAACCAGCGGTGAGCTGAGTCGAACAATTGATGCTGGCCAACTGATAACCCGAGTGCTCTAACATGGCCTGCTGCAGTAACAGCGTCTTTCCCGCTCCACTCGGTCCGACGAGCATGAAGGGAGCAGCTTTTCCAGCTGGCAGTGACAAAAGTGATCCAATTATATTCAGATATGATCTAACATACGCTGTGACTATCAGTTGACTGTCCCGTTCCGGTGGCTCAATCATGCCCAGCGCATACTGTTCGAGTGCATTGCGTTGTGGCTCAAAGTAGGTCAACTCGGCCTGGTTGGGTTGTGCCACATAGAGATTCGCGCGCTGCAGCACAAGTTGAGCAAACTCGCGTTGTCGTTCGCTGGGAATGTAGCCGAGCAGTGCGCGGAGTGTGGCAGCTCCATATTCCTCCAGGGATTGACCATTGTGCAGCTGCAGCAGCAGCGAACGCAGCAAGCTGGACTGACTGACACCGGGAATTTGACTGTGGAAAGGGAGAAAGGTGGAAAGAGTGGATTAGACTTAAACCTTATGTGAACGAAGGGGTGAAGCAGGTTCGGATTTCCGTGCGGAAGTCATTAGGTAGCAAAAGTATCTATTTTAAAGGTCAGTTAAATGCAGATTTGGTTCGCCTTTTTAGAAACACTTCATAGAATCTGTTACTAAAATATTTTTAATAGATTATACAGTGTCTAATAACTTTACGTTATGGTTTAAATTCTATGTTTTCAACTCATTTATCCTACTAAATTGAGTTTTATTGAAGCCTGTCAGCTTCTGGGCTTAAGTCCTTCCAGAAATGTCTCATTTAATAATGAAAAGATATCATTAGTCAGCTTAGACTTCTTCCAATTATCCATAAGTACTCCTTCCCAATACCCATACTCACCTCAAAACATGTTCCGCTTCCAGCCAATCGAGAGCTATTTTGAAATTCCCATCGATATAGCTCTGTAGTAAATCTCCATAAGGTTCCTTGCTCAGTTCGTGCTTCAACACTGCTTGCAAAGGATAATAGTCGTAGCTACAAGAAAGTCGAGTCTTAAAGATCAGAAAAATATATAGCTACAAGACTTACCTCATATTGACAATGCCCATACGAGATATAGTAGCCGGGGAGGCGTGTCGCACATCGTCCGTTTCGAATATGAAGTTGACATTGCTACCAAACTGTATGCGCCAACCAGAGGGAAGCGTAAGAAGTCTGTAAAAGAGAATGACACAAGAAGAAGAAGAAGACACAACAAAACATAAAACACTCCCATAACATAATCTTATTTAAAACTATTTAATTGCTTTGCTTTTGACATGTATATGTCTCTAGGCTAGCTTCAAAAACGAAATGAAAGAAATGTTACTGTTAATGTTAACAGCGTCTGCTAATGTTAGAGAAAATCTTATGTTTGTTGAGTTTGGGACAGCCTTAGACATATACATGTTCAATGTAGATGATAATCCTCTGTAAATGGGGATTATTATTATTAATTAGTGCTCCTTATTTCGGTTCTCCGTGAACCAAATGTTAAAGAGCTCTCACTCTCTCTCTCTCTCTCTCTGTCCATCTCTGTTTCTCTTTGTCATTCTTTGTACAACAAAAAAAAAAACCAAAATCGCTTCCCAATCTCTATCTTGCAGCTGATGACACCCGAGGAGGAGGCGCGCCACAAGTTCATCATGCGAGAGCGAGATCGAGAGCGAAAGCGCATCAAGCGCCTGAATCCCGAATATCGGCGAATGGAGCGCGAGCGCGATAGATTTCGCAAGAAGGCACGACGTGCTAACGTAGCATTTTTCCAATATTTCTAAATAATATTTAAACAAACACACATCTACATACTCACCCACTCACACACACACACACACACACACTTTTAGTTTAGTTTTAAGTAGTCGAAAGTTTGACCTGGGAATGGGCTTTTTTCGGGGGTTTACATAGTTTTCGTTTCGTTTTGCAACACTGTTACGACTGACTTATCTGACCGTAGTTATATTTCCTACTCTACAACATACATCTATGACCAATAACCCGCAATTGATTAATCCAGCTACGTTGTGCTTTAATAAGTTTTCCCCTCTACTCTTTCCATTCCATCTCAACTCTCAGTTGACGCCGGAGGAGGAACTGCGTCAGAAGATGATACAGCGGGAGAGGGATCGTGAGCGTAAGCGCATTAAACGCATGAATCCCGAATATCGACGTCTCGAACAGGAACGGGATCGGGACAGAAAGAAGGCGAGACGGGCGAACGAAGCGTTTCGACAATTGGAAAAATTACGTGATAAGATTAGAAAGGAGCGAAAGAAGGGATTACTGGTCACGGATCCCACGCAATTACCGCCCGAATTTGCGGCCATTATACCGCCAGTGCCTGTTGAGCCTGAGGTGATTATATCGACGCCGCAGACACAGCAACAACAACAACAGCAGCAGCAATCACAGCAGCAGCAAGCACAACAGCAGCAATCACTGCAGCAGCAGCAACAACAACCAGCGACACACCATCAACAACAGCAACAACAACAGCAGCAGCAACAACAACAGCTAGCAGCAGCTGCTGCAGCAGCGGCAGCACACCAGCAGCATCAACGACGCCGCAACATGTCGCACGTGCCAACGGCAACGTCGAGTTTGAACAGCGCGACGTTGACGCAATTGACGGCGGCTGCGGCGGCGGGCAATGCAGCGATGCATACGCCCACGGCGCATGGCACGCCCACGCATTTACAGCAGCTAAATAAGTTGCAGCAATTGTATCCGCCGCCCAGTTTTGCACATCCCGCCCTGCCCATTGCTGGCGTCACGTTGATGCCCCAACTGTGTCATCCGATCTTGCATCAGAATCTGGGTGCCACACTCTATGCACCACCGAATGGCATCAAGCAGGAATACGGCCAGGATGTCAGTAGCAGTTTGAGTGCAGCGGCAGCAGCTGCAGCTGCAACAAGCTCAGCCTCCGCTGTGGCTGCCGCCCAGGCGGCGGCACTTGCATCATTGCGTGGCAGCGGTGGACCATCGGATGATCCCGAGATGGCCTTGAATTTGGAGCCAGAGATTATACTACAAACACCGCCAGATGTGAATCCCGCGCAGCAGCAGCAACAGCATCATTTCAGTGCACACCAGCAGCAACAGCAGCAGCAACAACAGCAGCAGCAGCAGCAACAACATCATCTGCAGCAGCAACAGCAGCAGCATTGCAACATGTTCCAGCATATGGCGCCACAGGCTCACATGCAACACATGCGACCAGCGCCGCTGCCACCGCCGCCTTCAGTCGCATTGGCGCCACCGCCACCAGCGACACACCAGCAACAACAGCCGCCACCGCCGCCACCACAGCAACAGTTGCAGCAATCCCATGCGCAACAATAGTGAGAGATATCGAACCACTCGCCTTTAGTTTTGTAAGCTCTTAACTAGCCACACACACTCAAACTCACACCACATAAGCATTTCACATGTTCAGTTCATGTTGTTCGGTTTAAGAGAGTGATGAAGAGAGAGAAAGAGAGAGAGGAGAGAAGGAGTGCTCACAGTTCGGAGCTGTGTGTGTGTGCCGAACTAGTTCTATGGGTAGAAAGTAAAATAACCTTTGAATCAGGAGTTTGTTATATGTGAACTAGTTCAATGAACCAAAAATACGAACAGTATTTGAAAAGTCTTATTTGTGCGAAGAACGTTTTCTGCTCTTCCAAGTAGAATTTCTTTCGAATAGTTCTTTGGAGCTAGTTCAAAAAATGTATACTCAAAAGAACAACCTTTTAAATAATGCTAAATCGATTAAATCGAAACTAACTTAAATCACAACTAGTTAAAATTATAAAAACATGTTTAAAATCAATTTAAAAAGTGAATGTTTAGAAACTTCTTTGAATTTTTACTGAGTTATTGTAAGCGGAACTGATTTAAGTAGATGAACAGAACTAGTTCTTAATTAAAAATGATTTTCTTATGCACAAATAAGTTTTCCTCAATACGAAACGACTCAATTCACGTAATTATTTGAAATTTGTTTGAGAACTAGTTCAAAAGAACTTAAATAAACTCCATACACTCGCACACACACACCCCTAACAGAGGAGACTCTTGGACGTCATTTGTAAAATGTCGTTACGTTGTGTATTACGTTAACATTTAGTTTATATTACGTTACGTTATAGTTTTTAGTGGGCTTCCCCTCATTTGATGTCATGAATTAACGTATTCGCATTTCTTTGTTTGTGTTTTATATAAGTCTGTAAACTAGTTTCTATTTGGTAGCTAAGTGATATAAGGGAATTGGACAAGTTAATTGCCCATTCCGTACAATACAATACTTGCAACTTTAAGATACGATACGATATAATGATAATTGTATACCCATACGATATACATATACATATATATATATACATAATTATACATAATGAATGATATATATACATTAATGGCAAGCCGTAAATAATTATTACGAATTTATGCGCAAGTACGAGCAAAATATAATAGCAAAAGCTGTTGCTAAAATTTAATTATTATATAGTTTACTTGGGAAATTTGTTTTCAGCTGGAAAATATAGAAGGAAAGTAAAGATTTGATGTACTTGTACTATATATTCTATAGATATATTTGTAGATTCTGGCATTAATCAAGCCTAAAAGATGTTGGAAGCAGTTTAATCCTGAGTTAACTTCACCATATCTTGAAAATGGCTAGAGCTAGAGAAACCAAATTCACACATTATATGTATGGTACCATTATAACTATCCTCATCAAGTTTGGTTCGGACAACTATACCCTATAGCTCCCATAGGACAAATCGATTGAAAATTGGTGATTTGTATGGAGACATAAAGTTTATGTTGGGTGATTGAAACCAAACTAACACATTATATATATGGTACCATTATAACTATCCTCATCAAGTTTGGTTCGGATCGGACAACTATAGCCTATAGCTCCCATATGACAAATCGGTCGAAAATTGGTGATTTGTATGGAAAAACGCGCACTAGAAGGAGTACGAGGTCCTTTACAGTCGGCTCGCTCGACTATAGCCTTTCTTATTTGTTCTATATAACTCCTGACTAAAGGCTCTATTTAGTTGTTAATTTATGTAATAAAGTTCTAAACTCTTTCTTAAAAATTTCCAGCTAAAGTTCTTAATTTCAGTACTTACTTGTTATCGTCGAGCACCGAGTTGAGTGCCTCAATCCACTCGGGATCAATGCTGCCATCGCAGACAATCCAGGAGTGCACGTGACCTGGTTCCTGATTGACCACAACGGCCGTGTGGGTCAAGACACCGTCTATCCATTGCCTGGTATCCGTGTCCAAGCGTCCCAGCAACTGCACGCGACTCATCGACTTGGGACTGATGGTGTGCACTCGCAGCTGTGCACCCGAAGCAGAGGTCAGTGCCTGACGTAGCAGCGACAGAATCGTAGACTTGCCACAGCCAGGTGGGCCAACGAGAACCACACCCATGCGCTTCTGGAGCTGCTCGTGCAACTGCAGCGCCTTCTCCACCTGCCGCTCGTTGGGACACAGGCCGAGAGGGGCAAAGGCGGCAGACAGCGCTGCTTGCAGTGGCGTCTCAGGTGCCAAGGAAGCGCCAATTTCCGGAAATACATTCAACAACAACATCTCGAAACGTTCGACGTCCTGTTGGGCCAACTTGGACATGGTTGATGAGCGCAGACAATGGACAACAATATGCATTTCATCCTCGAGACTTGCCGTGGGCCTTGATTGCTCATTAGTAGCCAGTGTTGTTGCTAATTGCGAACGCAATCCCTCGCCACAGACGAGCAGCACTGTCTTCAGTTCACGCAAGCCCCAATCGTAGTGCCGTTGGGTGGATAACATTTTGCCACACAGATCGAACAGTTCCACAATGCGTGCCGCAATATCTGTGGCAGCCACAAAGCCCTCCACAAACAGCATGACACGGGCAATTTCCCCCGGTTCCGGCTGTTGCATCACAATGGGCCTAAATAGCGCCTGTATATTTCCTGGCAACTTCTGTCTGCCTCCATACTCGCCTCCAGCTGGATTCAGTGTCACAAATATGCCACAATGCCGATTAAGTTGCACCTGTTAAGCGATGGAGTGTAAATATTATGGCGTATCTATGGGTGCGTGTGTGTGCGTGTATGGGTGAGTGAGAGTGTGTGTGCCAGGCATTGATTGACCTCAATATGAGTACAGTAGACACTCGCTAATTAGCAGCAATTGAATGTAGATATGCCAATTATGGGAACTCAAGAGTTTTCCCAAAGGATTTTAAGCGGGAAATTTGGAAATTTTGATGGCAATTCAGTTATTGACGCAGCGTCAACTTGTGTGTCAACCAACCGCTGACATCTTTAAACTAAAAAACTTTTAGCGCTCAATTCCGCTCATATTTTCTTGGGTAAACTTCCTTAGGGATAAGTTTCACTATAGTCAGGTCCCACTGTACCATCGATCATCTTGGCAATTGATTAATTTCTCACCTTTCGCTCGCCAATTTGCACAGCATCCGCCTTGTCCTTGAGTGCACTCTGAATGGGCTGTATGAGCATTGATATGGATGATAGAGTAGCCTCCTGTAGCCTATTGAATTCATCAAAACAGCCCCAAGCACCGCAGCGTGCCAACCCAGTGAGGATTAGACTCATCGATTCGGTGTCCACATTCTGCAAACAGAGTTAACAAATGACACAATAATGACAAATTGCATAGATGCTCATAGAGCACACTCCGTGCACACTCCTCACCTCATCACAATTGAAAACCAACACGAGACGTCCCAGCATTCCGCCCAATGCCTTGACACATTCGGTTTTTCCGGTGCCCGCGGGACCAAAGGGATTACCCCCCAGGCCCATGTGCATGGCCTGTGTGAGAATGAGATAACACTTGTGGGTCAACTGGGTGTGGACCAGCTTATTGGCGTGACCCAGAAATTCGTAGGCGTATTCAAATTCTGCATAAACCATTCGCACCCAAACCTGTCGTCCATCCAGGTAATAACGCAGTTGACTGAACCAATGCCAGTCCGTGACGTGCATCACATTATGACCCTGTAACGTTGCCACAATGCTCGCATAATGCACCAGATCCAAGAGTAAAGCACTAAGCTTATGGCAGATCAAACTGCCGCCTTTTGTGCTCTGTTTCAATCCAGACAGATGAGTTATTTCCGCCTTTAGCTGTTGCTCCAACTTTCCCAGGCACATGCTACCAATGGCCTTCTCCGTCTGCCGTGTGAAATGCAAGGCTCTCGATGTGGCTAGGACTTGGCTAACGTAGCGTGTCAAAAGTTGCTCATTTAGCTCATCACTGGCGCCCTTTGTGTTGTTGTAGCACTCAAAGATCTGACCACGCAGCGTCTCCTGCACCGACAGGACGAGTTCGTTGAGCCAGCGCTGAGGTAGGAAGAACAGTTACGTTTTAGTCGAATATAGGAGCTGTTTTAGACCCTGTACACAAGAGAAGCACTGAGCTTTCTTGTGCCCAACCCACCTCTATGTCTCCTGTCATCTCCACCGCTTGCTGCAGCTGCAGTTTGTCGCCATCAGCGCTCTGCACAGCCAGTATCCTGTAGTGTCCACCTTGGGTCACCTGTTCTATGGCCAAACTATGACAACCCGGAAAGAGTTTACGTATGTGTCGCTTTATAATATCCGCATCCTTGGCTGCCTGACCCAGTAGCTCCAGCAGATCATCATCGCCCAGAAAGTAGAAGCGAGGAAACGAATTTCGTTTATCCTGCACAGATTTAAAGGAGTCAGTAGTGTGAACAATTTAAATGAATCCTTCCGCCTCCCCTCCCTACCGTAATATAGCTCATCAGATTCTGCTGACAACGCGCCAATTGAGTTTCCAGCGCATTGACAATGGTGCTAATGTTATTAATCTTGAGCAGCGATGTCACACGGGAATCCATTTGAATCTCACGCATGACAAAGCGAAAGTCCTTGTCGATGCGCTTGAACAGCGCGTGCTCCTGCTGCAGTGTGCCAGCACCAAACACAGGCTCCAAGTAAACCCAACTGAAGGATATAGGGAGATAGGTTCAATTTGAAGAGAACTCCTCCTTGTTTACACTCTTACCGTCGCTGGGAGTGATTGAGGCTGGTGAGCAGCACGTCGAGCGTATTGAGACGACTCTCCCAGAGTCCTGCCTGATCCGAGAAACTGTCAAAGGCTGCAGAGTTCTTGGCGGATTGCAGCAGAGATTGATTGTCGCCAATCTTGTTGAGCACTTCCTGGTAATCCTTGATCAGCGACACGGGCTGTCCGGCTGCATCTGTGCGCTCGATGAGCTTCAACTGAGCCGTCACTGACCATTGATCCAGTTCGACTAGAGCCTGTCTGACAATCTGCTCCGAGGCAGCCTGCCTCACCACGTTACCAATCTCTGGAGCAGCTGCCTGCAGCGCATCCATATCCTCCAAGATGTCCTGTAGCTGCAGAGCATGCAAGGGCTTTGTTTGACTGCGATGTAGTAGCTGAAAGATTCTCGCCCAGTGACGTTCACTTAGAGCATCCGACTGCAGTTGCTGGAGGATTGGGAGCGCTGACTGCAAACGCTCGACCTGCTGACGAATGCGTTTCGAGGGCAGATCAATGGAGGCGTGCACGGAGCTTTCCCAGCGGGCAATGAACTCGTTCAGCATGTAAGGACGTCGCCTGTAGATGGCCCATTCCTCCTGCAGAATGGGATGCAGTTCGGCCAGAAATGAATCGTAGATTTGCCACTGCTGCGACTGCTTCTCCAGCTGCGCATCGATCTCAGTGAAGGATGCCAGTGCCTCCTCAGGGAATTCCATGTTAAACTTGGCGCACTCCTCCAGCAGTTGCTGCTTCTTGGTCAGCAACTGTTGCCAGTGGGCACGTCGCTCCTTGAAGAGCTCCAAACTGGCACTCTCGTTCGCCTCCAGCTCGGCAATGGTGGACTCCCAGCGTAGCAGGAACTTGTCTGCCTCGTTGCGTAGGTTCTGGAGCTGTGTGTGTGCCTGGGTCTTGATCATGTCCACCTGACGCTGCAGAATGACCGCATGATTCTCCAGCAATGGCTGCAGTTGCTCCCACTGCAGCATGATGGGAGCTAAGGCAGTGACGCGTTCCTTGCACCAACCAGCGAGACAGGCATCCTTCTCCCTTACCAAATCCAAAGTGCCACTTATCTGCGGCAATTCACTCATAATCTTCTCGTACTTCATGCCCGACTGACTGATGCTACCCTCGTCCATGGGTATATTCTGGAGAAACTGCAATGCATTCTGTAGGAATTCCTGCAGGGCACTAATGTCATTCAGGATCGAGGTGCGCAAACTGTTGGCCAAGGCTTCCCAGTAGCGTCTGCTTAGATACTCAATGTCCGTGCGAAGAGGCAGCACATTGATCACGATGCAATCAATGGATTCCTCCGATTGCTGCAGCTTCGCCAGCTGCTGACTGAACTGTTTGCAGGCACGGAAATTACGATCCCAATCGGCGGCTTCGTTCAAATGAATCCCACAGAGCTGCTCGATGTCCACACAACCCAGTGCGATCCAGGGTAACCAGATGCTCTTGAAATCCTCCAACTTGTCAAACAATTCCGCTGCCCTGGCATACAAAGGTCCAAAGTGTTGACGATTCAAGGTGACCATCGATTGGAACAATGCCGAGCTCTGCTCTGAGAGACCATGGAAATTACAGGGTCGCTCGATGAAGCGTCGCAGCTGCGAGAAGTAAATTTCCCTTATCTCCTCCTCTGGCGGACTGTAGCAAAGCTCTCGCTGCCTAAGGACCAACTTGATGTGTATATCCGGCAACTTGTTATTCATGTCCAGCAATCCGAGTATATATTGGTACTCCAAGACTTTGTACAGCTGATGATCCCAGTGCAGCTTGAAGGCATCGAGATTGGAGTAGCCCTGGCGTTCCAGAGTGGCCACCAGTTCACGAAGATGACGCAGTTCATCCTTCCACACTTGGTTTTGGGTCAAGAGATCGGTGCCCATAAGTTTCATGACCTACAAAAAGAATTAATAAAGGTATAAACTTCAAAATACCCTGTAATTACTCACAGTACGCTTGGCCTGCTCATGGTAGCCCACGAGGAGGGTGTTATCCGACGACAGCTTGGACACCGCATCCTGCAAAGTGTTCACATAGCGCTGCACTGAAGCCTCGTCCTGCCAGGCCACTGTCTCGCTCTGCACCAGACGCTGCAGCTCCAAGGCGTTCTTCAGCATGATCGGTCTCTGACAGGGTATCATGCGATCTCCGATCGTGTTGTGGAACGTAGCAATCTGCTGCAGACGTCGAGCGTAGCACATGTATTTGGCTGCATGAGTCGCAGCCGAACGCAGCTCGAGGGGCACATTGTAGCCAAGATTCTCAAACTCCCGCACATCCTGGCAGAAGGTGACCAGCTTGGGATTGAAGGTGACACGCATCAGTTGACGACCTTCCTTCTCGAACTTCACCACAGCCTGGTCATCGCGCAGTCTGTAGAGAAAGTGAATCATTTCATTTAGGATTATAGTTTCCATAAGGAGCTCTACCTCAATTCCCCGCTCTTGACTGCCGTTGAGCACTGCCCCGACCAGATTTCAAAATTGGTGCGCAGCAGCGACTCCGTCTCCTCCTTGATCTCCTGCACGGCCTTGTTGATCTTATCGAAGCCATCGCGTCCACTGATCAAGTGACTGACCTTCTCAATCTCCTGTATCTGATACTGCACCACTTTGAGCCAACGGCATTCGTTGCAAATAACCGATAAATGTCCCGTATCCGGTTCCATATTCGTATCCGTCATCGCCTTACGTAGATCCTGCAGCAACAAGTGCAAGGATTGCAGAAACTGTTCCCGCTCAATGGTGAGTAGTTCCAGCACTGCGGGTCTTTGTATCAACATTTCGTACTTGGAGAAGATGTAGATGACCTGTCGAGGGTTGCTCAAGTGGTGGTGTAGTTGTGCCTTGAGAGCTGCAGCAATGCGTTCATCAATTGGTTGCAAAACCTGCTCAAAGTGCTGCAAGGCCTTGTGCCACCTGGCCAGACCCGTGGGGGAGGTATCGAATATATTGAAGTCTAAAATAGATAATTAACAAGTAAGAACCGACTGTAAAAGACCCCGTACTCATTCAAGTAGGCGGTTTTCCATACAAATAAGTTTTTTATGACGGATTGGTGCTATGGGGTCTATGAGATATAGTTGACCGATCTGGTTCAAACTTGGTGAGCATAGTTTTAATGCTAATATACACATAATATGTGATTTTGGTTGCGATCGCCCAACTTATACTACACGTCTTCATATAAATTTCCCATTTTCACCGGATTTGGCCTATGGATGCAATAGACTATGCTTGTACGATTTGGATTAAACTTGGTAAGGATAGTTATAATGGTACTATACACATAATGTATGAATTTGGTCCCGATAGACAGACTTTCATTCCAAATTTGGTAACTCTAGCTCTTATAGTCTCTGGTGTTCATACAGACGGACGGACAAATGGACAATGCTATATCGTCTAGGCTGTTAATGCTGATCAAGAATATATATACTTTATGGGGTCGGCAGCACCTCCTTCTGCCTATTCCACACATATCGCTTCTGACAAACCTAATAGACCCCTGTCCCCTTCTTAAGTACGGGGTCTAATTAACCCCCACTTACCACTAAATGCCGCCTGCTCCTGAAACATTTCCTGCAGCTCGGCATCGTTGAGCAGCGTAGCAATTTGCTTGTAAAGTTGTTTAATATTACGGATTTCCCCAAGACGATCCTTAAACTGTTGTCCACGTCGTGGAACATGCGGCTCTCCCACCCACGGATGCTTTACATAGTTGGGCCAAAAGAGACGTGTTAATGAGTCACACAACTGCATCCAGGCATCCACTGTGTCCATGCACTGACTCATCAAGTTATTCACATGATATGATCCAAGGCTCCAAATATCCTCGGACAACAGTTGCACCAGACACGCCTCCAGCAGGCGATTGCCCATTATATCCAGCAGATCTGTCATTCGTTGCTGTGGATAATTGTAGGGCAGACGCCAGAGTTCGTCCAGGTGATTGTGGGCGTGGTCCAGAAACTCCTCAATGCGATTCGTTGAGTTGCCGCCAGTGTCAATGGAACTGCAGTTCATTTGGTCATCAGTGTAAGTAAATTTAAATAAATTATGGTAGTTTATGTGTTACTTACCTGATTTTCTGTTCAATCTTTTCCAACACTCCTATGAAAACTTGTGACGTTTCGCGATCCAGACGAGAACTCGATTTATCACCCAATTTCTGCTTCCAATATTTGATTTCATCTTTGATGCTTGTAATGCCTGGAAAGGAGTATTTTTGGGGTAAGATAAAAAGTTAATTTGGCAGGGATTAAGGCTAAAATTTGTAGCTTTTTCTTTCAACACATTTTGTCTTAACTTTTCTGTGACCAAAGGCCTTAATATGCTGATTTATATATCTTACATATAACTAAACATATCGATTCTGGCTGAATTTTCTAAGAAGTTTAAGTACTTGTGCAAATTTTTAGGGAAGTATGACAGGTTATCTATAACTTCTTGTACCAAAACTGATTTCATGACACTTTTTACAAAAGAAAACTTTTACCATTCACATAATACGCATTGATTTTATGCCAAAAGGAGAAGAATCAGATCCATTTCTGTCAGTAAACTGGCAGTTAAAAGGGTTGCCAGACTGCAAACCAGAGATATTTGTTTAAAAGAGACTTTTTCACTAAAATTTTATGCTCTTTTATTGATAACAAGACTTTTCAAATAAAATAGAAACCTCTATTTAAAGATCCATAATCTATACCGCTACAAACAAGTGTTACTACAAGCTATAAATATTATGATGAGCTTAACAAATATCAATTACACTTATGTGCTCTCCCCAAAAGTTCCCCAAAAAGTTAAAATGATTTTTCCCCACACAGAATATTGAGCACTTACCACTTTGCGGTAATCCCAAGGTGGAGCCCAACGAGACATGTAAGTTCTCGAGAAGACCGCTCAGTTCGGGGCTGTATTCATTGCGCTGAAAGGCAGGAAAGTAGACGAAGACGAACATAAAGAATAAGGGAACATAAAAAGGTAAAAAAAAATGGGGGAAAAAGGAAAATATTGAGAAGCAAATTGCATTCACTGGAAAGCAAATATAATTGACAAAATGAAATTGCAAAAAAGAATTGAATTATGCGCAAATGCGATTAAAATGCTGCTGGTAACTGCAGTTTGCCTGCTGAAGAGCAAACAGCAAAATAATTTAAGCCCGGACTGGAATTACCGAGAACTACAAGCTATATAAAATGTATATATATATACATATATGGGTGTATGCATGTATAAGTATATACAAATATACGAATACGAATACGTATACGAATCTGAATCAGAATCAGAAACTGAAACAAACTATACACATGGAACTTACCCGTGCGATGGCATGAGGGGAAAAGACACGTGAAACGGAATTGTAAATGGATTTAACCAGGCCACCCTCCAGTGTTAATATGCCCAACAGTGGTTCGCCTGCTGCACCACCAGCACCTCCTGTAGCAGGTGCAACACCGCTTTGTCCCACCTGCGGCACCTTGTAGAAAAGCAAACAGACTTCCTCGTTGGGTATGCGATGCTGAAATTTGATTTTGCCATCGGATTTATTATGCACGGCCGAGATAACCGTGTGCTCTTCCTGCTCTAGAAACTCCAATATAGTCGCTGTTTGCTCATCCAATTCCGTGCCTGGAATGCGCGCTGCAAAATACTCAACTGCGAATGGGGAATGGGAGATCAGTTAAAATAGTGATAAAGAATAATTCTATAGTTTGACATGGCGTAATCGGCTTTATTTTTCCTTAGTTCTGAACTGCTTTTCCATACTTTTCCTACCTGATGTATTAATTATGAATTTTGTGCGCTGACTCATATTGATATGAAATGATTTTTGTGATTTTCTAAAAGCTTTTATTGCACTTAACTCGCTGCACTTTCAGTTTTAACTGAACTGAAAACTCTTTCACTTTTCCTTAAACTCCTTTCGGGCGAAACAAACCAATTTGTTGTCCTTTTTTTTTTACTGTTGTGTTGCTAGTTTCCCATGGCAACGGCAGGCGACGTTGCTAAGGATTTTACAGTTGTGGGTTTCCGTTTTCATACATGTTTTTTCATGTTATTGTTTGCTTTTGCACCTGTTGTTTTTGCCTTGAGCAAAGTGGCACGTGTTTCTCTTTTATTTCACTCACCCTCTCTCTCTCTCTCTCTCTCTCTCTCTCTCTTTTTTATACAGATAGTTGTCAGGTGTGGAGGCAGCCGTGAAATGTGTTTAGTGTTGTCCACTTTTCATGCATCTGAAAACATTACTTCAATCTTGTCACAGTGCCTGCTAATGAAACATAGCATTGCTCTGTTTTTTTTCTCCACTCCACTGCCCTCAGTTTCTTCTTCCTCTTGTAGCACTAAAAATGCCTCAGCAAGTTTATATCGTTTGAATGCCCATTAATTAAATTGTACGGGCGTGCTCAGGACTGTAACCAAGTCAGAGTGTGGAACTTTATGACTTTATCTCCAGGGCTGTAAACAGCAAAAACTCGCACAACAACACTTTATTGGTAGGCACTGTAAAAGCTAGCGTATAAATCGGTTAGAAGTATGCTGCCACTAAGCATTCCTGATTCTTTGTTAGCTACAGTAAAGCGAATGTCAGTGAATACAGTGAGACACTAAACTGTGTTTTATCTCTCAGCGGAAAAAAATCATTTATTTCTGTAGGTTGAAAAAAAATGCTACTACTCCATATTACACTACGTTTTATTGTGTTGAATGCAATAATTATTTATCAGTTTTTTGTTTAATTAAATTAACTTTAAATTATATTTTGCTGTTTTCCAGTTGTTGCAATTTAATTAGCTATAAATAAAAGTCAAAAGCTTTTTTAGATCCTCTGTTACGCAACAGCTCTGCTCTGTCAAGCTCAGTTCGATATTGAAAGCTTTCAGCGGGTATCATTTAACCATCTATACTCGCCAATCGTTTAGTTCCTTTTGCGCATCGGTTTTGTCTCCACGCTTGATTATGTGCTCCGCGTTACGGGCGTGAAAAAATAATTAATTTCGCTCCGATCGGCTTAAAATTAGTGTCAAACGATAGAGCAGGGTCGTGTGCACAAGTTGCACATAAAAAATCGGTAAGTTATAATGGATTATCTACTTTAATAAACAATTGAAAATTTTTCTGTCAGCGGAGCCACGCTTTGCGCACATTCTGCCAAATTTTTTCACAAGTTCAAAGTCCAAACTCCAACGCATTACTTTTTTCTTCGCCACCATCTGCGCTCTCTTCGTCGCCGTCGGTCAACGTTGTTGTTGTAAATTCTAACGCTCGCGCTCTTACGTATGCATCAGAATGCATGCGCAGCTTCGTTTTCGTTTCTCTCTTAATTTCGTTCGCTCGCTCGCTCTTCTACGCTTTGAATGCATGCGCAGCCTCGTGTGCGTTTCTTTCCTAATTTCGTTCGCCTGCTCGCTCTTGGCTTAAAATTTGTTCAGCGCGTGTCTCTTCTGCTTATTTTGTTTTTGTTTTTTTTTTGTGTGATGCAGCAAGTTCATGGAAATGGGATAAAGTGAATGCGCATATTTTTTTTGTTAAAGCCCGCACCCTAGAAGTATGCAATGCATTTGTGTTTTTTGCATATAAATCAATAAATGCCGCCGGCAAATCAAAAGTGTGCAGTGTAAAAATGCAGTGTAATAAGTAAAATATAAAAGTGCAATGTAATAAGTAAAATATAAAAGTGCAGTGTAATAAGTGAAATATAAAAGTGCAGTGTAAAAGTGAAGTGCAATGTTATAAGTGAAATATAAAAGTGCAGTGTGTTAATGCTTTGTATCTACAAAAAATGATTATTGCAAAGCTTATCAAATTTTTTTTTTTTTTTTTTGGTGTAATCTTTGCCAAAAATGATCAGCAAGTCCAGAGTCAGCCGCAAAAATCTGGTAAAAGTTCAGTGCAGTGTATAAAGTGTTGTGAAGTGAAGTAATGTAAGATGCAGCGCAAAAGTGAAGTGTTAAAGTGCAGTGTAAAAGTGTAGTGTATAAAGTGCAGTGAAAAGATATATATATAAAGTAGTAGAATATGCAGTGAAAAAGTGCAGTTTATAAAGTCCAGCAAAAAAGTGAAAAAATGTTGTGAAGTGTAAAGTGCAGTGTTGATATTCGTAGTGAAATATCAAGCAATTTGTGTTTTTTCTTTTTTTTTTTAATGTGACTACTCTGTAGCTCCTGTAAGGCTTGTGATCCTGTCAAGTGCAATAAAAAAGTGAAAGTGATGTAAAAGTAAAGTGAAAGTTAAGTGAGTGTAGTTTTTTAAGTAAAGTAATGCAATAAAATTGAACTCAAATTGAAATTTACTAAGATGTAAGTGTTTTGTAAGCCTAACTAATCAAGAAAGTAAGACTTAAAACCAATTTTATTTTATTACTGTATTCTCTTCAATTCTTATGAATATCTGATTATTTGATTAACTATATTATATTGATTTCGTTTATTTTATTTAATATATACTTATATATTAATATAAATTAATATATTACTTTATTAATTTTAATATATTAATTCAATTTTTTTTTACTATCTTTCAGTCCTCTCTCTTGATCTCACGCATCGATGGTTAAACTAGAAAATATTGATCGGTAAGTGACTTTTTACTTCATTTAACATTGAATACTTTAGCACAATACTGTTATAAACTCCTGCCATTACTTTTTATTATTTATTGCTCACTTTATTATATAATTGATTTGCTTTTTTGATAATTCTAGAACGAATTCTGTTTAGACAGTTTTCTTAACCATTTGTTTTGCATTAAAGGGCTGCTGACTTAAATAATTTACAAATACGTCAATGGTGGTTATTTTTAGACCCTGTACTCAAAAAGAGTACAGGTGATCCAGAATGAGTACGGGGTCTCTTATAATTTGCCTACTTGACTGTATCCTCCTTTACTAGTTATAAACTATAATTATTGTGCTATTATAATATGTTAAGTCGACAAACTATTACTTTTGTAATTTAATTAACTATTATTTCGAGGTATTCCTATTCGCCATTTATGAGCAAATGAATTGCTTGCACACCTCGCACAATTGATTATAATCCAATTTTCGCTCACATGGGGATTTAAGCCTTTCCAAAAAGTTCCAATTGTGTGCTTTAGACGCATGTATATGAGAGAGTGTGTGTGTGCGGGAGGGTAAACTTAGTTACGCCAACTATCTGGTAACTTTGCTATGTAGTATAGTTAGAGTGGCATCAGAAGCCCCAGAGGCAACTATCAGCAAACGTGAAAGCGAATTTAATAGCGGATAAAGGAAAGAGCCTCGACTATTGCAATGCTCATACCCAATACAAGTAGAGCAGTCGAGTGCCTGCATCCTTCGTTTATCCTGTCGGCACATCTGTTTGTTGCAAAATACCGTCAAAATAGTTTTCTATCTGCTGCCTCCATTTCCATGCCCCGGCGTATGTTGCACGGTTTTATTGACAGACAAACAGATAGGCTTGACTTGTTACAGCCTTTTATTTACCAATTTTTACTCTTTTATTTCTGATACTCTTTAGAATTGATGCTTACATTAAGCTAGTAAAGCCGCTGTTGGCCATTTAATCAAATTAACTGAATTGCTGGGTATTTGACTTTAACCGCAATAGAAAAAAACTTTAACTATAGTTAACTAAAAAAATTGCATTATTTTTTACAACACTTTGTCAGCCAGAAAAAGAAATCAGCTTACATAAACAAAGCGTCAGCTAGTCAAAGACCTTCCATCCAACCATTTTGGCCACACAAAAACAGTTAAAATAAAAAAGTTTAGAAACAGCGTTCTCACATGCTAAATCAACTCAATTTTGAGCAACAAAAACAAATAATTTAAATTAAAAGTGTTGAGTAAAACTCTTTGCTGGCGAAATAACTTGTGATATGTTTTTGGGAACACCATTGTTAGCACAAAAAAAATCCCAACTGAACGCAACTGAAGCTTTTGCAACAAAACTGCAGAGAAAAACTACAAAAATAATAACAAAAAAAAAAAAGCTGAAACTTCAACATGGAAACTATGAAATTGACATATTTTGGTGAATGCTTTGTGGCCATGTGTCTATGGCAGTGGCAACAGCTTTTTGTGCGCCACTGTTTGGATTTTGTATAATATGTTGTGTGAACTGGCTTTAATAAGTTGCTAGCGGGAGTTTAGTATTTCATCGTTAGCGGCTCATTTGAGATATGATTTAAATCAAGTCTGGTATTAAATACAGTAATTTAGCTCATAATATTCATATGCGTATATGAATGGTAAAGCGTATGGATGATAAACGCCTTAAACTAGGCACTAAATATATATTCTCTGTCTTCCATTTCACTAATAGACCATTGTAGCATACACATGACGATTTATTTGTTTATGTTCTTTTTATGTACGACGACAGAGAGATGTCTGAATATTTGCTCTTTGCCAAGCTACAGCTGAAACAAACTGACACAAGAATATGACGATTTCGATAATATTTTATGTAGTCTTCGACTGCTTGGCTTGTTTTTATTGCCAGCGATTACGAGTCAGTTCAGTTGCAGGGCCAAAAGACCACAAAAAATATACACATACATATATATAGTCTGTATAAAATCCGAAAAGAAAAAAAATAACTAGATCCACTGGCAAAAACAATAGCTAGAGCTTAGCTTTGGGAACCGTTTGGTGTTCTTCCTATCATCTAGGCACAATTTTAGTGTTTGGCTTTTCCCAAGAATTTATGGTTTATGACATTTTGTTGGTTTTGTCAAATTACATGTTCTTGGTGTCATTGCTGTTGTTGTTGTTGTTGCTGTTCTTCTTGTAGGTTTAGTTGTTGGGGCCAACCTTTTGTGCCTAAGTGTGTGTTCAAGCGTATAAATTGTCAACACATATTACAAGCATCTGTATATATGAATGTGCTTTTCCTTTCCTTCTCTTTCTTACAGTCACACTCTCTTTCTCTTTCCATCGTATCTCGGTATTGATGACATTTTACATTGAAATTGCTCTTTGATGGCTGCTCTTTGTTTATATGTTTACTTTTTTTGTACTCGTAAAAACATATCAATGTGTAAATTTTTATCCTGATGTTGCAACACCAGCAATAATAACAATCAAACCATAAAGTAGAAATTATATCGAAGATTATGATTGTTATGCGTTGCCCCAAAACGTTCTTCCCCCAAGTCTAAAGCAACAAAATACTCATAAATATAAATAAATAAATATAAATTGAAAATAATTTTGTTTCCAAGTTGTTGCTAGAAAATACTTTTGAATTGGGCTAACAAATGTGTTATCTTTTCTATAGGCAAATTATATCAAATTTGTTTTCCAACTGCTGACAATTTTCATAGTAAACGTTTGGAGTTTGGTAAATTCACTAAAACTAACTTGATTTTCGATAAATTCCTCAATAAAATGTGATCTATAAAATTGCAGTGGACTTTTCAGGTGCATTTAAAATTCATAGTTGCAAGCAGTGCATAGTTAAAGTTGTTGAACAGGTGAGATATTTGCTCAGCAGACACGTGCCATAAAATATGCATGCGAATATTAATGGGCGTTGCAACAATTCATCGTTAAGCCGAAGCCTTTAATCAACCACACATACACACACACGCACACACATATACACTGATTCAAACAGATACTTGGGCGTGTACGGGCAGCGTTGAAGTTTTAGCTGATTTATAGCTAAATGTAGCAGTTAGGAAATTGTAAAAAATTTCACTCCTCTCCTTTGAACTTTGAACTGAAATAATTTAAGACTCTGACATTGTATCTTTAATTGTGATGCCTTTTTGAACTCGTGGCGACTAAAACTATCGATTGGCATCAAAATATTGTATATTGGAGACATTTAAAATTTTTACGATTTTTGAAAAAATCTAAAGGGGTGACATCATAAAATTTGTCAAAAAATAGAAAACTTCAAAAATTTTAAATTTGGTTAACTATTGATTGCAAAAGTTGCACAGAGCATAAAAAGGTAGGACTTTTCAAGATATTACGCCATTTGGCTGAGATATGCACATTCAAAGTTCAAGAAATTAATACGAAATTTATAAAAATTCAGAAAAACTTTCTCCTATTTTAACTGAACCTTCAGTAATTTAATTAATCTTCACACTTTGGCACAATAACTACTATATTAAGCTAGCTATTTAAGCCCATGAAAGTCTGGCAACACTGGCAGCAGAGGAGAGTTCTGTGGCAGTCCATAGCTTCGGAAGAACGGCAACAACATAATCACATGCATTTCCGTTGCATACTTACAGGCGTTGCTTGCTTGGCGCTGCCTTGACGCATTGTTGATGCATTTGTGCGATTTGCTAGTAATAAATTTGGGCTTTCAATGCAGTGCGCACGGAATTTGACATTTACTAATTGCAGCATAATGAAACAGAGAAAGAGAGAGACATGAAGAGAGACAAAGACAGAGACAGGCAGCCAGGAGCTGCAGTTACTTAAAATTGCTGCTGAGAATATTGTGCAACTTTTGTGCTATTCTAATCAATTTTTGTGCCTGAAGCACAAGGTGATTGTCAGCAGAAATAATTAATCAACGATATGCTCGTCAGATCTGAGTGCTATCATCCTACTTGCTGTCACTATACGTTGTTTCTATTGCTTTTTCTTTCTTTTGAGCGTATCACTTTCGTAAATTAAAGTTAGTTTTGCATTTTTTGCAGCATAAAACTTGCTGTTGATGTTGTTACTCTGCTGTTGGTGCTGTTGTTATTGTTGTTGCAGCCTAGTTGTTGTCGTCATTGGGACTGGCGTGCTTCATGGGGAAAAAGTCATGCATATTCATTGTTTACTTAGGAAAACCAACAGAACAGAACACAACGAGCACAACAAAAATAAACACTATAAGAATTTCACCTGATTTCTTTTCAAGCTGCAGCTCTACCTCTCTCTTTCTCTCCCTCAGACTGTTTCTATCTCCCTCTCTTTCAAGCACAGACACTGCTGTAATTGTGTGTCTGTTACTCCATCTCTTATGCAAGGACATGGCTCTGGAGTCGTGCTTATATATACGGGCACAATTGTGGTATATATTTGGCTTTTGTTGTTGTGGACAAACGAGCACTCAAGTTGTCATACGTACCTATGCAGTTGCGTAATTGGTTTCAATTAACCAACTGAAAATACAGTCAGATGTAACCAACGCTCAGCTCAACTCACTCGTCGCCCACTGGACTATTTGTCTAACAATTTTTGCATTTTGTTGCAATGAAGAGATTTGCATTTTAAATCATCTGTAAACGGTAAAAATGCTTAACCGTTTCTGGCAAATTGGGCCTAAAAGCAATATCTACATCTGTACATCTTTACATTTGTGGTAATAGTTGCAACTGCTGCCAGTTTGTGACTTATGGAAATCAGTACTTGGGGAAAAGATATTATGGCAAGTTGTTCCTTGGTTTTAGCAGGGCAAGCATGAAACAGAGATACAACGAGAGAGAGAGAGAGAGAGAAAGAGAGAGAAAGGGATAGAGAGGTGGAACTAGACGCACTCAATTAACTTGTGAAAGTTTAAAGCTTTCGGAACTTTGTAAACTTGGTCAAAACATAAAACAAGCTGATTGCCTTTTGGCTTTCACCTATTGGTTACAACCAAATCTCGGCTTAGTTCAATTAAAAAACACACAGCTTTAAGAGAATTTCTTTAACTGGTATTTAAAGGCAATATTTAATTTTCTTTATTTTACAAAATATCAAGTATTTGGAAAATCTTATCCTTTGTCTAAATACCCAAGTGTTGGCCATGTCTTAAAGGCTGTGAGTAATCATAGTTTGCCACAAACAGAAAAGGCAAATTTCAACCATTCGAATACCGCATGCAAATGACTAATTAAACATAATTAGCAACTATTAACGAGCACGCCCAGCTGCCACACCCACACACCCTATATACCAACTCCCCAAAACCCCACAAGTGTTAAGTGTAACTACGACACACAATTGGTCAGTTTTGGCCAACACCCTCCAAAAGGGACGACAAAATCAAAGCAAATCAACAAGCAGGACCCGCACACAATGGTCCATGCGGACCCTAATAAGTCAACTGCAATGCATAAATTTGGGGCTATTGTGTGTCTGTGTGTGTGAGGGGTCTATTAGTTGGTCAAAACGGGAGAAGAGGTATAGAGGAAATCAGTTGAGTTTGGCAAGAACGTGCTGGTCAAGTGTTTGCGCTTGTGACTTTGCCAAATAGTCGGGAAGAGAGACAGAGAGAGAGAGAGACCTGGCCAAAGCATTTCTTGATTGACAATGTGGTTCTCTGCTGCCTACTGATGCCTGCTGTCAGCTGCCTACTTTGTCTCTTTCGACCTCGTTATCCCGCACCCCCGCAGCAACCCGTGGGTCAAATTTGGCAATACAACAAACACTTTAACCTTTGGCAGGCCGCACACATTTCAATTGTTGTACAAAATTTGTTGCACAGCCCACAGCAGTTAAATATATGTATGTATGTGTGTATCAATGGAATCTTGGGTTAGGCCACATTAAAATTTATTGCTTGACAAGTGAAGAAGAGGGGAAAGGGGAGGGGCTGCTGGTAGAGTAGGGTATCATATAATAAATTGAGGCTCTGGGTTTAAATGTCTTGCTCCATCTGCCAGTGCCATCATTTGCTGATGTTTTGATTTTCACACTTTGTCGTCATTATTTAGAGACGAAATGTTCTGACTTCTCTGATTTTTCGACAGCAATTTCTATGCTAAATTTGATATTCAAGACACCAGGGAGAATCAGGGAATGAATCTCCTTGAAGTTGGCCACATTTCCTATGCGCTTTAATGGCTCTCAATTAAAACAAATGGACAAACTGTTGTATTATTTATTTGTGGATTTGTCCGAAAAATAATAATTTCCTGTTTGTTGCTTAAGCGCGTATCAATTACGAGCAAGATTCTAATCTTATGCATTTAATGTAATCCTTTAAAATGGCACAAACAAGCGGATATTAATATCATCAACAATTTACACGGTAAAATGTGAGCACACAAACTCACACACACCAACACACACACACACCCACACACACATTCATAATCAGTTATTCAGAATTCAATTTCAGATTGTCAAGCGAAAAGCAGCTCAGAACCAAACTCAACCAAATGAAAAACTCATAAAATTTCCAAACATATTTTAATATGCTTCTCTCGACAGGTGAGCAGCAACACAACATACACTTTGGATGTGTGAAAGCTGAAAATATGAGTTTATGGCATAAGGATATTAGGCAATAAAAGATATTAAATTTTATAGGCCACGACATGGACAATTTCAGTCATGCAAAAATGTATGCAGAAAGTAAACCTTTTGAAAAGGACTTTTCAATACAAATCTGAATATGTAGTTATTGATTTTTAGAAATTTAAAACTGAATAATTTCCAAGAAATTTCCATAGAGTGAAAACGATAGAAAATTTCATACCAGTAGCTGCCAACGGACAATACTGGCACAAAAGCAATAGAAATTTTAATTGCTCTGTACTTTTTACACAAATCGTACTTGTTTTTTCTATGGAAGTAAATGACTCACACTTAATACAAGTTGATGCTTAATTAACTGTCCTAATGAAAACCATGTTTTGTTTTTAATGCTGACGCTTTGGGATGCGCCAGAAAGGCAGAGAGCGTAAAACAGGCAAATTGCCTGTTTTTTAGGCGCTGGCACAACAATTAAGTTAGCATTTAAGCCGAATAAGGGACAGAGTCAAGCGAAATACTGTAGATAGAGGGAACAAAGAGAGAGAGAGAGAGAGAGAAGGAGACTGGTCAGGAAAGGGTTACCCTCAGAAAGTCTGTGCATAAATCAATGGCAACAACATTATTGTAAATGTAGAAAATAAAAAAGGGAACATGAATGGACCGTGCAAAAAAGGTCAAACGCTTAATTTTCTTAGGTCCGAGCACTGCAATAATAAACAAGAAAGTGTGAAATAAAGCGAAATGGACATAAAAATTTGTATGAGCAGCGACAGGAGAAGCCAACAACAAAATAAAATAGAAAGAAATAAAGAGAAAAAAGGATGGAGGAGAACTGCAGACACAGCAATAAAATCTGCAAATGCTTTTAATTTGGACATTGGACAAGCAGCAGTTTCATACACCAACAAAATTCAGATTCAACACATTCACATACACAGACACATACACACACACATACACATTCAGGTTGAGTTCCATTCCAATTCCACTTGCTATTTATGCTGCTAGCACAGTCTTTATATTTAAAGTGATTCCTACTCGGGTTGGAGTAGCACTTATAACGCTTGTGTGGATTATAAATCCCACCGGCATAATAAACTGCTTTATTTGCAAAAGTTTTTGTTTGCATGAAAAGAAATAGAGTTAGCAGAAATGAAAAAAATCAAGAATTACAAGAACAACACAAGTAACTGAAAACACAAAACAAAAACCTAAAATTGTATTTGTTAACTTGTTCAAAATTATTATAACAAAGTTGTTAAACATATTATAGGTGAACTTTTATCAAAAGTTTATAGAATTATAAGAAAACAAAGTGATGGAAAGTAAGAATTAAGTAAAACAATATAAAATAGTGATTCGATGGGTCTAGACTCTAGACTAAAGCTATCAATAGCTAATGAACAGACCTTTTCTAGTAGATTAAAAGCTTCATATAGCTAAAAGGTAAAATTAAAGAAATACATTTACTTTAAAGCAACAACACACAAACAATTCATTACTGTATACTGGATTAAAGATATGATATTTATTTGATCCACTTGTTTTAAGTTCTCGCTTAAACTGAGCAATAAATGCTACTGCTTTCCTTCTAAAATAAACTGCAAATAGTTTATTTAACACTTGCATTTGACGAAGATTGTGCTAGTTTATGTGTCATGGCTGCAAAGAAAATAAATTCTGCTGTTTTGCCACTAAAAACATACACTAACATTAATCTTTGTCTTTTAGGGAATTATTTATTGGAATTTGTTTTAAAATGTTATGAAAAAATTTTAAATTTTATACTTTTGAATTTAAACTAAAACTATGAAATTTATTAACTTTTCGGTATCCGCTGAGGGAAGAGAATTAAAAGCTAGTCCCCAAAATGTATGCAGTTTCCTTTTAGACCATTTATTACAGTACTGTAGATACTAATGGTACAGCACTCATACGAAATACTGTTCCTAAATCTATGCAGACCGTCAACACTAAGCCATTAGTGTTGGTTACACCCACACAATGGCTAACTGACTGAATGCTTGAATGACTGACGAAGCCTGCATAAAACCAGAAGCTCAACACCCGCCTGTGGCGGCTAAAACATAAAAAAAATATTATGTCAATAGATAAAAGTCAAAGTGAAAACGACAATGACGACGAGAACGAGTATGAGAACGAGAATGAGGAGCAAAAATGTCGCGAGTTCAATTGTGCAACCAGAGTTGGCAGGAACATCTAAACAACCATTTATCCAGCCATCCATCTATCCATCCATTTGCTCATTTGTTCATTTTATTCCAGCAGCTAACCAGCAGCATTGACAGTGTTTATTTTATTGATGTCACTGGCTCTGCAACTGAAAGCAGCCACGGCAACAAAGTCATCATTGGGACATGGCAAACTCAAGCCAAAAATGTTCTACTCCTTGCTGTTGTTGTTGTTTTACGATCTAGCGAAGCGTCTATAATTGTGCATTCACATTCAGAGTCACAGAGTTACTGTTACAGTCACAGTCAGAGTCACATTGAGTGTGGCAGAGAGTCGCAGTTACATTCCCTTATTATTGGCAATGTTTGCTGTAGCCTGAGGCAGCTTTCTTTGGCAGCGTCATTTGCAAGTGATTTATGTAGCTTTATGGGAATAGGGAAGCGAATCGAAGACAATTTTAACATTTTTTTGCACTGCTCGTAGAGTTGATTAGTGTCAATGATTGAACGGTTATTGCAAAATTGAAAGTTGTGTTCAGTCACCAGTAGATGAATGAGAAGGAATTGCTAAATTTGAAAAGTGAGTAACAAAATTCTACTTATAAAAGTCACATAAAAATCCAATATTATTTTATTTAATAATAATATTTCAATAAATTATTTGTAGATTAAGATAAACCCTTTTCTGTGTATAAATTGTATGAATTGAGTATTTAAACTGTTTCAATCTATTATCCAACCTAACTGCTGCTGCCACACACAGACACTGCTGTCACTCAGCCAACATTCCACAAACATCATTTGTGTTACCCCACAAAAGAAACTACTCTCCCACACACACACACAGAGTCACTTATATATACACCTCCTGGCACACTCATGTTCTCATGACAGCCACAAAAAATATATATTATGGATATAAATATTTTGAAAACTAACACATGCAATTCTCTGCAATTTTCACACTGCAGCGGGCAACGGGCAGTAAAAAAAGGTCAAAACTAACCATAAACATAACCCAGCAACAAGAACAACAAAATCAACCCAATCTGCAGCCCTTTACATCAGTTTTCTCACTTGTTTCCACACCCAAAACAGCTGTCAGCACAAACAGTTGCAGACAGACATAAAGATTATAGTACTACGTGGGGGTTTTTCATATTTTTCAAACTCTATGCCTGCTGCTACCTAAAGTTTAGCTATATATACAAGATATATGTGCATACATAACAGTAGTATGTTTAAGTGTTCCATATATTTTTATATAGTGGCAATATTTTATGGATTCTCTTTTGTTTTTGTCATAAAATACGTTCTTGTTCCCACAGATTGTAACAATATTGTTTGAGATTTGGTTACGTTTAAATAGAGTTATTATCTTTATTTTTACACTGAGTAAAAAAAGAGTAATCAATTTTTATCGGTGTGAATAAAAAAGAAGTTTGTGGTGAAGGGTAAAGTAAATAACAGGGTTTGAACGACACAAAATAAGAAAAATACTTTTTTAAGACACTTTATATATACAAAACAAGAAAGAAAATTACAGTCGGACACGCCCGACAGAATAATTCTCTCTGCATTTTATTTCCGATTATATGGTTATGTTACGTCACACAATTTGACAAAATGGGTTCGATTTTGAGAATTTTAGATTTTGATTGCGATTAATTCTGTTAGTTGTCTAGAGTATAAAAAGGTATGACTTTTTAAGATATCGCTTCATTTGGCTGAGTTATGCTCAGTCAAAGTTAGGAAAGTTGTGCATTTTAAATATTTAAATCAGTAAATATTTATTCTTAGTTAGAGTATTTAATTTGCGCTGTTCTCAGTTCTTTGCTCTTCTTTCTTTGCTTTTGTACAAAAAAAGACTTTTGTTCTCTAGCAATTCTGTTAATGTTTTACACAAGTTCTTTGTGGGTGTTTTGGGTGTTTGAATTTATTGACCTAAAAGTGTCCAACCCGAGGCACTAAATACATATATATTTTCCAGCTTGTTCTAGTTTATTTTTGCTATTGTTAATACAAGGGTTACAATCCTGACAACAGTAATTTGTATTTAAATGTAATTTATTTGGTAATAAATCTAATTTTGTACACGATTTCAGGTCATATTACTAACTTGATCTATTACATTTGCATTGTCAACAAATGTTATAGAAAGAAGCTTAGCATCTATGAGGTTTTAGTTTGATTCATTGTGATTTCAGGTGTTGATAAATTGAATAGAACGTGTTTTAAGGTGTTTGTTTTAGTTAAATTTGTTTTACTGTCTGTCAGCTTAAATGTTGACTAAAGAATTTCAAATCATGAAAATCAAATTCAATATAAATGCGTTAAAAGTCATTTAATCATAGCGCATAAATCTCAATGCTGTCGCTTTTGAGAAAGGTCTTAAGCTGCCAGAGAATTGTAGACACAGCAGACGAACAAAAGCTTTAGCATATTTCATTGTTTTGTGTTTATTTGGATACTCTGTACAGGGTGTCTGTCAGGTATATTTTCCAATGCACTTCACAGATTGTTTTGTATAAAATGTTAAAAGGTTTGTGGTTCATTTTGTATATTTTCCATTTCGGAAATTATGCTTAATGTATTCTATTCATATTTACATAAAATTGAGTTGAAATTGAAGATTCGTGGTTGTTAAAAAATGTATTGGAATTTTCTAGGATATCTTATAGCTAAACGACTCTTTTTTAGCTGTCATACATTTCTGTTTCTTTGCTCTTTCGTTTGTTTTCTTGCTGTTTGTGTCGCCTTTTTATTTGTTTTTTTTTTCATCTTGGTTTTTTTATAGGCCCCTTGCTAAACAGCTGGAAAATAGCAAATTTATGTTAATTTTTTCGACGTCGGCATTATTGTAAATGATGAGCACAAAGAGGAAATTAAATGCCATAAAGAAAGTGAAAGTTGACAATGGAATTGTCGAGACTTGTGTAAATGATATGCGAAAAACTGTTTAACGCTCATGAGAGAGTCATGAATTTCCCCAAAAATAGAACATTGAATTTTTAGCATAATTGATCCAAAGTACTCACACCTAAGTGCTTTTCATTGAATTTGAAAATGAGTAATTCAATTTTGTGCAAACATCTTGACCAAATCCCAGTCTGAGGGTCAAAATAGCCAAAAGCTGTTACTCAAATCTACTTAACGAAGTGACTTACAAGTGACCCAAAGCAGCTCAAAGACCATAAAACATTTACCATATATCGTAATAAGATTTTTACTACACTCTTTCCTCCCTAAGTTAATTTTTTTTTATTTTCTTTACACGAATCACATTTCATTTTTCATTTCATGCATTCTGCAAAAGAGAGTACAAAAAGTGGTAGTGATAGTTGTAGTTGGTCAAGACTTGGACTCCATTTTATCTTATTGTGGCCATTCTACTAACACATTTTGCTTTTTGGTTGCAAAGAAATAAAATCAACACGAAATTTGATAGATGTTCTAGCTGTGGAAATGCGACGCATTTACATTTTTCGATTTTCTTTGGCAGGTTTTCTGTCCTTTCCACTTTTTCTTTTATTTCACTTTAGTTTTATAGTAGTAGTGTGCTTGTGTGTGTGTGTGTGTGTGTGGTGAAGGGTAAAAGTTTTGTTTGTTCGCCTGTCGGTTTGTTTATACTTATTTCACTATCTGCTTGCTGTCTGTCTATTTATTTATTTGAAATAAATGGTGGCAAACTCACTTGCTGTCTTCTCTAGTTCTCCGATCTGATTCTCGTTCTGACTCTGCTTTTCAACTCTGCGTATTGAATTGAATTGAATTGAGCGAAGTTTTACTCTCACCAGCATATCGATAAGTGGGCCAAATGGGATGCAACCGTCAGAATGCACTCAAAAATATGTGGTTTAAAATAAAATGAGAAAACGCAGAAATATATGGCAAATATTTGAAAAGCGTCTCACATTTTATGCATAAAGCCAATCAAGCACCAGCACGCAGGCAATCAAATATAAATAAATGATTCGTTATGCGAATGCGGTTTAAATGACTGTAAGCAGCAACTATTAATCTGATTATGGAAATCATTAACTGTTAAATCCCGGCTGACTTATTACCAATTTAATAGTAAAAAGTTGTTTGTGTTCGCTTATGTTTATACGGTTCAATTGCCAGTTGATCAATAGCCGATTGACAAATAGCTTAAATGACTTATGGCCAGCTTTATTACTTAAGCAGCGGATCAGTTTAATCGTTTTGCTTTATTTGATATATAAATTCAACTGAATTGCCTCATGTTTATTCACTTTAAATTTGTACTTTTGGTCGCTTAATAAGTGCTCTGGTCACCCTCAAATTTGATTTAACTCTGGGCACACTTATGCTCGAAATGTGTTTGCTCATTTCCGTTAACGGTTTTTATACACTCCAGTTATCGCAATGACTTCCTGTTCCTCTTTGGTAAACACACAATTACCTGGGCGTGCCCGTGTCATGATTTGCATTGCACTTGAATTATTTCCGTTTTCGCTGTTTTCAGTTCCCACATTGCAACAGTGCACAAAAAGACAGCGAACGCAGTTGAAACAGAGTGAAAAGGAGTGAGGCGAAAGGAGAGAAGGAAAAAAAGGAAAAGCATAGGAAAAATAGGTAACTGCACACATGCATAATTTCATGCTTTCGTTGCTACGTGGCGCTCATTTTGTTTGGCTTAAATGCAGTTAGTTTTTCCGCTATTATGGCCATATCATCTTTTAGCTGCAATACGTGCTCCTCTCGCATCCAAAGATATGCAAGATTTCCTCTCTCGCTTCCTCTCCCACTCTCACTATTTCTCTCTGTCTATCTATGCGGTGCTTTGTATGCAGATTACCTTAGGGTAAAATTCCGCTATGCTCTAATGAGAGACTGAAGGCATCTTCGTTCTCCTCTTGGGAATGCCTTTAGGACACAGCTGTGCCTTGTTTCACACACACTCAACAACACACATCGCATTCACACACACGTACGATTGACTGCACATATTGAAGACACACACAAAAGCGCATAAAAATGGCTGAGATGGAGCCTAAGGCAGCATATCATGCGTATTGTATATGCTAAATTTATGCGCAATGAAGAGTGAAAAGCAATAAGCTCTGTTAAGTTGTGCATAAAAGGGAAATTGGCATTGACATTGGGTTGAATGCTTGCAAAATGCTGCACAATATGTTCATTGAATTGGCGGATATGATTTTTATAGAGATTGACAGGCAAATATTGTTTTTAAAAAGCGACAGATAGTTTATAAATTAAAATGTTTGACTTTTACTTAATTCTGCACCAACAAACTTTCGTTTGAAAGAGCAAGTGTTGGAAAATAAATTTAATTTCTTGTTAAACTTTGTGGTATTACAATTTTGAGTCACATCCGCGATTAGTAAACGCGGCAAACCGCGTTCTAATTGCTGTCCACATTAAATAAACAGTTGGCTTGCCAAAACGTGTTGCATACTTTTGTGCGTATTTAGATTGGCGCTGTGCAACTGTGTGTGTGTAAGCGTGTGTGTAAACAACACTTCTCTCGTTCCCTGCTGTGCTTTGATTTTAATTAGTTTTAGTTACACACCAATCCCGCAATCAGTTGAAATGTCTCAAACGCCGTTTGCATTGCAATGAGATGAGTTGCGGCAATTGCAATTGCGGTCCCTTTGACATTTGACCTGGGAGCAGACAACGAGGCTACTTATTAGTGGGCTGTTGCTAATTATGCGTTGCTCTTAATTAAAAATTATTAAAACGAAAGCAAAAATGTGTTTTTTGAGTCAACAAAGTCCTTAATTAAATGTTAAACCACACAAAAAAAAAGCTATTCGCTTGGCGACGACAAAGACGCCCAAAAGTATGCAATGAAATATTTGGACTATGCATTGTCTTCACGGGCAAATATGCTTAGCAGGAAGCACAAAATACACACACACATACGAACACAATGCAAATAGGATTGGGTGTGTGTGTGTGTATGTGTTTGTGTGTGAATTTGTGCAAGCCAACAATAAATAATAATGGCCGAGTGCTTTGCCAGTTGTGTAGAGCTCAGTGAAGCACAATGCAAACAATTTTTAATAAATATATTATTTCTCTCTCTGGTCCCGCTGCCATTTATTTGGCCAAGCTCTAATGCTCACATACGAGCCCAAAAAAAAAACAGGGGATGGAGCCTTGTTTGGCCTTGTTTCAAAGTATTTTACATAGTTTCATTTCGCTTTCTGCCCAGAATCAGATACGAGTCTCAGCCGTAGTCAGACAATACTCTGGCTGTCTGCGCACAACCTTGACCCAGAATTCAGACTGCAGACTCTGGCTTGTGGCTATATCCTGCACAACCATAACTAACAGTCTTGATTAGTGGCTTTAATTGACACTCAAATCTATATAAGGAGATGAAAGCATTGTAAGCGGATTAAAAGTGGCCACCAAAATGTAATTTGACTATAAAAACAACGATTAAATAAGAGACTCATAAAAATTGCAGCTAAAGTTAAACAGAAATTTAAGAACTTCTCAGAGAATCCAGCTTAAGGAATGGTTTTCAATATTTCGATTGACCTGAATAAGAATACTTAAAAATGAATCAGTGCGTTTTGCGTGTTCTTGTAATTAATACGTGAGGCAGCAGAGAATATTGAATTTCACAAGCATTGAGAGGAAGGACGGTCAGTCAGTCAGTCAGTTGGTCAGTTGGTTATTTTCTCAATACAAATTCCAGTTCAGCGCAATGAAAATACTCACCATGTTGCAGCAGACTCAGCTGGTAGTATGTGAGAGCGTGTGTGTGTGATTGTGTGTGTGTTTGTCTGGCAATTATAAGTTGTTCGTGTCTGTTAATTAAATGTGTCAAGTGAAGGCATTTAATAAGCTTCAGCTATTTACAAAGGCAGCGACATGACGCATACGCCGCGTGGTACTTCGAATCAAGCATTTCACTTAAAGCCATAAGAACGCCGCTTAAAAGCCATTCTTCCATTTGGCTTAAATGCATTGAGCTCATTGGTAAGTCGTTATTGCTGATCTTTGTTTTCTCCCGTTCTCTCTTCAGTAATATATTTCACTTTACTCGCGCTTCAACTATTAATTAATTGGATTACATGCTTACATGGACACATCGTGCACACTTGACTTTTTCTGGCCTCTTTTGTTATTTATCCAAGTGCGATATTTCACGCCGATAAAAAATAAATAGAGAGCGCGTGCTTTACTATTAAAGTGCTTGGCATACAATGCTAATTAGACAACGTCTCACAAGTGGATAATCAGCTTAAAATTGGGTGTGAAATCAAAGTGTACTCTTCTAGGATAAATACCTGCATGAATTCTGCATGAAAGCCGTTTGAGTCTGTGGGTTCATTTGATGCTTAAGCATGTGGCATTAATTTGTTAAGTTGTCTGTCTGTGAGTCGTTTCCCCCTACCCCGCTTCCCCTTTTCTAAAGCACCCAACACGCGGTTTTTGTGGCTTTCGTCAAGTGGCAAAGCAACGAGAGAGGAGCTGCAAACAAGAAGCAAACAAACTAGTACATACCAAAAGCAAAATTTCCGAGCAGTCTTTGCTCTAGCCTATTTTCTATTGAGGGCAGTCACAAAAGTATTGTTCAAATTTTAGTTTGTATTTTTGTACATCAACTTTTACTGCATACTCTATTCAAAATTAACAATTTATTATTTATATAAAATATGTTTTTATCAGCTTCCTTCTCTTAACTTTTTAGCTGTTTTTATTTCCTTTCTGAACATTCATCAAACAACTCTCGCAATTATGCAGCTGTTGCATTCTAAATATTTGCATACATGTTGCAAAATTAGTTAAATAAGCATTTACTGTTGTTTTAATGTAAGCGCTTGTTGTTGTTGTAGTTGTGTTAGTTGTAGTTACGTTTCGCTGTGAATTACTTTTAATGTTCGCTTCCCACGCGTCCGCAACTATTAACAATAAGGTAATTTTCCTGCAAATTGACACAGAAGACAACAAGGTAAAAGTTCTTTAGCTGGTTTGCTTTTGGGGCCACGCACACACACACACACACACACACACACACACACACACACACACACACATAGCCGAATTTATGTAAATGGAAATTGCATTGCATAAGCTTTAGCCTGACTCAGAGACTGAGCCTTCGTCGCGCATCCGTGTGACAACGTTACGTATACGCAATGTGAATATGCAGCATGGAAAACCATTTTGCACGTAGTATTAGCGCGTTGCTTTCATTATTTGTGCCATCTTTTGGGGCAAAACTCCATTACAGCAGCTGCCAGCCATATTGCCGCCTAGGCTCGACTCGTGTCTATTGTGGGCCTTATTCGGTGGTTTTCCTGCCGTTATCCTTGTAGTTGTCGCTGTCGCTCTTGTTGTTGCTGTTTCTGTTGCTGTTTCTGCTGTCGCTTTTACTGGCACTTTGCCTTTAGTTTTCGGTATTTTCTTTATAGGTTTTCTGTGCTTTAGCGCCATTGCAAATAGAAAATTTTCAAGAAGCTTAAGTCAGAACGGTCTCCGAACCTCCATTAGGTTAGCTTACTTGGCGCGTTAATTGGAAGGGTTTTGTCGCATTAAAGTAATTGCTACGAGCACATGGGAGTTCATAAGCACACATTAGCGCTTAACTACACTTGAAATATTATAAAATAAACAAAAGGGGAAACCTTTAAGTATTTGTTAATATTTAAAGCTGACATTAAAAATGAATTAAATGAATCGAAAACTTTAGTTAAAAAAGGAATTAATTTTATAAATATAATATATTCTTAAAAGTTTGCTTTATTTTTCAAATAGTTTTAGCTGTAAAGCCATAAAAATTCGATTGGTTATTTAATTGATTATGTTAACAACTAAAATTTGTAATCAGAGAACTTGCAATAACTAAAAGTTTTTGTGGTGCAAGCAAAAATTAACAACTCTTGGGAGTTTTAAAAAACGGACTACAAAAAAAAACCAATTAAGTAGAAAAGTCATTCGTAAAATGTGCCCAGAAATGCAGTGTTAATTATCAGCTCGAAGGCGAGCAGTGGAGTACAGGGAAGTCACTTAATAAGCTGTCGCCTGACCAGTTGCAAGTTGCATGTCGCCGTTACGGTTCCCATCTCCCAGCAATGAATACGAATACAAAAACGAATACGAATACGTATATGAGTGTATGACAACTGTCCCTGGCCGGTAGTATCAAATATACAAGTAAATTGCTTCATTTTCGAATTTCTGTCATAGTCGACGTGCTTTTGTGCTTGTCTCTCAGTCCGTATGTCTGTCTGTCTTGTGGTCGTAATGTCTGTTTCCTCTCTTGCTCATATGTATGTTTGGAAATCTATTCGTGCCACGAATTTCATTTTCAACTTGGCAGCTGCAGTGTTTGCTTTTGTTGCACCAACGACGTGCAACGGCTGCCAGGCAACTTATTAAAAATGTCTGCAACAGCAAGCAAAAAAAAATAAAACGAGAAAAAAGTAAGTGCAAACTTAAAAAAAACATCAGGAAAATGAAGAAATGGCGAACGCAGCAAAGAAAATTATTTGCCGCAAAAGTTGCAACAAGCGAGTTGACAATGAGTTGACAACGAGCAGTTTATACTTTGGCAGCAGTAGTGGCAGTAGCAGCAGGAGCAGCAGCGGCAGCAGGAAGAGTCGTGAGAAGTCATTCGAAGTCGTGCTTTGTAAATGTTGAAGAGTCCAACAACTACAAGTGAACTGCAAGCTGCAAGTGGAATTGCTTTGATTTCCGACATTAAATTTGTTGCACACCTCTTTAATTGTCTTGCAACATCTAGCACTTGCCACCTGCACGTTAATTATTTGCAATGCTTTAGCTTCATGCTCGTTCTTTGGTTGAAGTGCACTCAAAGAAAACTTCGATTAGATTCGAGGTGAATGTTAGTAAACGAAGTGAATCCATTTGGCTTTTCATTCAATTTCAACACACATACGGAAAGAGATTAGTATGTGGGTTTTGTGTACCCTGTAGCTGAAAGGTATTAAAGGGTCTGTTTAGCTTGTGAGGAAGTTACCGAACGTTTGAAGTAAGTTAGTCAGGTAATCTTTGTGGTGTTTCGGCTGGATATTTTAAGCAGACTATGATGAACAGGCCTAGACACTCGTTCTCACTTTACTACTATTAAACTTCCATTAGACTATAATTAGCAGTTAACAACACTTTCAGTAAGAAAATCTTTGTTTTAGATTAGGTACAGGGTATTTTCAAGTCGGTATTGCTTTCCTACTCTACTCTTTTTTGACTGTCTTGCAGTTTGATTGCTGAACTTGCCTTGCACAAGATGATAATCATCTGTTGTAAGCGTGAGCCAGTTGAGTACGCGCTCCATTTCTCCTGCCACGCCCATGTTCCCATTGCTCCTGCCTTTCTCCATTTTTTTGTTCTCTCTCGTTGTCTCTAGTGATGACGCAGCGTATTTCTTTATTGCGCTTAACTCGTTATGCATTGTTGCAGTCAATTGACGCTGTCGAGTGGTCTGCTTGATGAGCCAGTGATAGGGCAGACAGGAAAACAGGCAGGAAAGCACCCAAGTGCCTCGAATGAAAATGATTGCAAGTTGCCGCACTTAAATACTTGCAACTTCAACTTGCAACAGCTAAAAGCCGGTTTCAGTGTCAGTGTCAGTGTGTGCTTTAGGCGTTCAGGTGTGCGTGGTTTAATGAATGAGAATTATAAGCCCACTATAATTAATTCTGAGGACTATGTCACAGATTTACGCATTAATAACATTTGAACAGCTTATTTATTGACTCAGCTTGTTGTTTGCTTTGGAAAGCAAACAAGTCTATAATTAAAGCATCAAATGCAGACAAAACTGGCTCCAACTTGTCAAACATATCATGTGTCTATGGAAATAACAAACAAGTCACAAATAAATACGCTGAAATAAACTCATGTGACTACTATAAAATCTGAGATGCAGCAAAATGAACTAAACTTTCCTGGGAAGTACATAAACTTTGTTGAAACTCAAATGTTGTTGTGTAGTGTAGTGTATTTAACAATGGGTAGAAGCAACATAAAGATAGGACACATACGCGGCATTAAACTTGAGTAACGTGTCCAGACCGAGCCAAAGATCTCAACAAGCAACGAGGCATCGAGCAGGTGTTTCAGCTTATTCATTAAAACAAAAGGAAACAGACAGACAGGATAGGGCGGACAGACAGACTGACAACAAGGGGAGCAGACCAAGAGGAACAGGCCAAGACACTGCCAAGGCAGTCAGTTAGAACTTTGGCTGTTGCTGCTTCTGCTGCTGCTGGTGCTTCTACTGTTGGTTAAGATTGTGGTCGACACGCAATTGCGGCAATTTCAACTTGAATGCGCTCTCTGCACACTTCAGTCAACCAAGCAAGCGACGAGGCGCTTAGTTTGTTATACCCTTTCAGAGGGTATAATGGGTACGTCACGAACTACGTGACATTTGTGACAAGATCATAAAAGATTCATTATAGCATATATTCTATGATTCAAAAGTAAGCACAGAGACTTCAGAGCCATTTCTTACAGTTTCATGGAAAAAACGTTAACGTCTTCTTATTGTGCATACAAAAATTAATATTTAACAAATAACATTTGTTATGTTTCGTCGAATGAATAAGATAAAAGTCAGCTCAAATTAAATCTGGTAAACAACAAATAAAAAGATGTTTCAAAACTAGGGAAAGTCTTGAATTTCTCACACAGCTCTTAAGTTTAAGCCACAGAAAGCTTAAATGTCTTGTGGATCTCGAGCGCTTCTGCAAAAAATTACGAAACCAAACAAACTATGAAATATAGTTCTAGTTTAAAATTCACGCAAAAATAAAATCCAAGGGAATACAATCGTTGGTGTGGCTATAGAAACTTTTTGTTGTGGTTGCGAAGCTGCGAGAGACAGAGTTATAGTCACAGGCAGTCGCCAGTCTTATGCCTTAGTCGACATCCGCCGCAGTCCATCCTGGCAAGAGTTGAACGCGCCAAGTGCCAGCACCAATTGAAACCGAATCCGGTTTTTGGGTGTGCGTTAACTTTCCATGCCCGGTAGCGCTGATTGCCAAGACAGTTAAGACAGTCAGACTGGAAGACTGGCAGACAGACCAATTCATTCAGCAGCAGCTGCTTTTGGCTCACACTTATACTCCTTCCCATTCTTAGCATTGGTTTCAGGTTCTAAGTTCTTCAATGTTGTACTTTGGCTGCACCTTTCCTCCATTTACCCTTCCCCTCCTTACCATATTTTGCATAACAGATTTAAGTCGTTTCTGAAGGCGATTCCAGTTCGATTTATCATGCGCAAAGTTATGATCTCTTAAGTGCCCAGCATTTAGTGTTCCAGTTTGACGTCCATTGCAATGGCCCCTCATAAATTCTTGCCATGACAACTCTAATTATGTACGAGTTTTAATCACTGGGCTGTTCCCAGTTCCAGCTCAGACTAATCGAATTGGTTTGGGATTTTAAAAGGCTCTGATTGGACTTCATTTAAGCTGATTCAATAATTTACAAGAATTAATTTCAAGCACTTAATAATTCTGAAACTAATTTCCAGCAAGTTGCTGATAACATTTTTATCGCTTAATAGAAAAAGTTGTCAACAGAATAATAAAATTAAATAAAGTTGCCGTTGTAAAAATAAAATTAATTCTTCTGCTTTTATAATCACACTTTAGATTGTATCTACACATTACGTGAGATACATAATTAATTTAGCCAACATTTTTGGCAGCATATAATTGCAAGCAAATTAGAATTATTTATATGAAGATTGAACCATTGAATGCATTAAACTCGTGCCAAAAAGCGCTTGTAAACCATACTTAGAACATAAATATTAATGATATTTTTACTACAAGGCAACTGAAAATATTTTCGGTATTAGTTTTGTATGCCACATGCATAGAACTGAAAATAAAACCACAAAATTATGAAGCTCAGCCCGAAATAGAGACAGAGTCTCGAGTGTAGAACGGAAGTGGAAAGGGGAAAGAGGAAAGAGGAGCCCAATGTAGTTCCAAAACTCTTTGAAACGTAGTTCGAGTTCAAAAAGAGGCCATAAATATTGTTCATTTGTAAATAAATGGCTAAAAAATAGAAAACAAGAAATGGAAAACAAAAATAGAAAACGCACAGTGTTCACTGTACAGTATACAGTGTACAGTGTATAGCATATAAAACATTGTCCAGTTAAAGTACGAGTAAACTCACACTCGTTATTTTGTCGTAGACAAACATGGGCCGCCCAGTGTGTAGGTTGTTGTGTTTGTTTTATTATAGTATCATCTTCCGGTCACTTTGTCATTTCTCCACAACATATTTCAAACAGTTACGTTGAGACAAGTGGCCGCTGCGCGTGTCCAGACCGAGGCTTATGGAGGCTCCAAGCCCCAGGAACAGCTATCGGGCACAGCACAGTAACAAGAACTGGAATTATAAAAAAAAGAAAGAAACAGAAATAGAGATAGAGATAGAAATAGAAAAACACGCTTTTCAAAGACTGTAACTAGCGGAAGTGCCATAGACAAAGTCGATAAGTTTCATATTTGTTTTGTTCAATGTTTTCTTTCATAGTTTTTGGCGCAAGTCAATGAATTAATTTGCTACTTTGACTTTAAGTGTGCTTAAAGAATAGTCTTTTTTAAGAAAAGAAGTTAAAAAGTTTAACTAATTGTTAATCTAAGTTGAGTTGTCATAACATAAACAGCTGATTACTTTGATGAATCGTAGCTTTTCAGTTACTTGTAAGTTTTATGTAAATTTCTTACAGTGTGTCGACTTGTCTATAGCACATTAAGTGCACAGTGACAGAGCGGCTTACAATTGCCACGCCAGCCAAACACACACACGCGATGAACGAAGTAAGCCGAGAACACAACGCGCCACACAACGAGGCACACGCTGCCCAGTGGCCGCCACTTAAACGGGGAACTAAGTGGAGCGTTGCAAGCAAGCGGGGGTGGAGTGAAGAAGAAGTGAAGAGGTATACCTACAACAACAAGTAACTCTAGAACCCCGCAACCATAGGAACCACATCGCTCGATGTCGCCGCGCGCTTTGAATATGAATTACACAGAAAGCGCACACGACTTTGACGCGTTGCATCAAAAGCGGCAGCAGCAGCGGCAGCAGCCGTGGCAGTGGCAAAGTCAGGCGTAAGCAGAGTGCCATTCATGCGGTGAACACAGTGGGCGTGGCAGTGGGAGTAGGTCTGTGTGTAGGAGGAGGAAAAGGGGGATTGAAACTGGACAACATTTGAGGGTAATAGCTCAGTTGATGCGTGGCTCTGCTATCGACGTTGTTGTCGATGATGTTTCTAAGACTCTCAAAAGCGTTTTGAACTTTGAAATAATGGCATTAGCATGCAACAAGGTGCAACTTGTTGTTGTTGTTGTTATAGCAAGTCGTTTCGTCAGTTGGACAGCTTATTTCCGTACTGAAATGTGGAGCTTCGTTACGATTGCGATCATTATGATGATCATTATCGTTGGCATTGTCAACTTTGGACGTTGATTGATTGATTAATTGACAAAGGAATTGCCGTTATATTCTCAATTATGTTTCGAGTGAAGAATTTACATATCTAATAATAGTACACTGATCAAAAAAGTTCTACAGAAATTAAGTTTTGAATTTTATTATTATATGAAAATGGGAATGAAGTAGTTTAAATTTAAATATAAATATTTTAAATACATAAAAATTAAATTTTATTAAGTTGGAAAGACTGAAGCTCAGTAGCTGATAATTTGTTGGTCACTGTTAAGAAGTTTCAGTGTACCTTTTTCTAAAAAGTAAGGTTTAATAGAAACCCTTTGAAGCCAAAGTCTAGTAGCTATTCTTTTGTTTGTTTATGTATCCATAGTTATGTTGAAGCCACCGAACATTCAATGAACTGACTACGTTTGTAGTTCATTGTGTTAGTTATGCAAATGTTGCACTTCCGCTCAGACAAACAACCAAACATGCCCCAATGCAGTTTAATTATTCATTATTTTCAACTTAAATTAACTGCATGTTGTTGCCATTTTTGGATCATTTAATGCTGTCCAGAGATTCCCCCGACGGGGCGTGGCATTGCATAACTGCAGGCTATTGTCACTATGGATGAAGTGTTTGCCTGATTATGAAATAATTATGCGCAGTGCATTATGTGTAATGCTTTTCCGAGCTTATGAAGAGTCATTCTCATTGGGTCAATGTGTCTGTCGTTTAAACCAATATAAATATTTTCGTAGCAGAATTGATTTGTATATACTTGTTATCATTAAAGCAAGCTTTGATAGGCGTTCCAAGTTAAAGTAATTCAAGCCTCGAAACATTTACATTCATTCATCTTTATCTGGGCCTACACAACACACCTAAAATAGAACCAACCTGCTTTTAGATCTTAAACCAAACTTCTTTGAGCTCTACAAAATGCCTTACATGTTTGATCCTGCTTATATTGGACCAAATCCTCCGTGCTGTGATCCGGATTGTACAGATGAGAATAACTGCCCTAATCCACAGTGTGGACCATGTCCAGGACCTCAGCCAGCATGTGGCAGTTGCAAGCATCCGGTCGATACGGGAGAGCACTGCAAAGTTGCAGTCGCACCTGCGGCAGCACCTGCAGCAGCACCTGTAGCATCAGCTCGAGAATCTGTTCAGGAAGTTCACAAGGAACTTTCGATGGAACAAACTAAAGATTGTGAAGCTTGTAGCAATAATTTTAAACCCACTAATCCTTCAACTCCAGCCAATGAACCAGCGCAATAGAACCGAATAAATTTAATTAATTATGGCCCATTAAGATACATTTGTTTATATTACTTAGTAGTTATTAAGGGGTGATTTGAGTATTCTGTGCTTCCTCATTCGTTACTTAGGGTTTAGAAACTCACGGTTTCCACATTCTTTAAATGTAAACAGTCCTTTATTACAAAAGTGAAATTTTCCAAATATAATTCTGTTCAAAAATTGAATTCCCGATAGTTTTTAAGCTGGCCAAAGATGCGAGAGTCCCGCTGTACTAAAGATTGTGTAAATCCGTTTTATGTTGGACTTTTTATAATTAAAGTAAGCTTTGATAGGTGTCCCAAGTTGAAGTAATTCAAGTCTCAATACATTTACATTCATTCATCACAATTTGGGCCTACACAACACAACAAAAATAGAACCAACCTGCTTTTAGATCTTAAACCAAACTTCTTTGAGCTCTACAAAATGCCTTTCATATTCAATCCTGGTTATATTGGACCGAATCCTCCGTGCTGTGATCCGGATTGTACCGATGAGAATAACTGCCCTAATCCCGAGTGCGGACCATGTCCAGGACCTCGATCAGCTTGTGGCGGTTGCTCACCTCCGATTGATCCAGGAGTGCATTGTGCTGTTACAGTCGCACCTGTAACAACGCCTGTGGAAGCGCCTGTAGCATCAGCTCGAGAATCTGTTCAGGAAGTTCACAAGGAACTTTCGATGGAACAAACCAAAGATTGTGAAGCTTGTAGCAATAAATTTGAACCCACTAATCCTTCAACTCCAGCCAATGAACCAGCGCAATAGAACCGAATAAATTTAATTAATTATGGCCCATTAAGATACATTTGTTTATATTACTTAGTAGTTATTAAGGGGTGATTTAAGTAGTCTGTGCTTCCTCATTCGTTACTTAGGGTTCAGAAACTTGCACTTTCCACATTCTTTAAATGTAAACAGAACCAAACATTTTGCTCCTTTGTTACTAAAGTAAGTGAAATATTTTAAATATAATTCCGATATATAATTGAATGCCCGATAGTTTTTAAGCTGTCCAAAGATGCGAGAGTCCCGCTGTACTAAAGATTGTATAAATCCGTTTTATGTTGGGCCCTACCCAGATAAGTCTTGCGGCAGTTGTCCTCATGGCATTTACTCTGGTTACATACCTTGTGGTTGGACTTATAAAGGCGACGAGAACAAAAATAGCAAAAGTAATGCTTCCAGCACAGTGCAAAGCAAAGTCAATAGCAAATCTGAGCTGAAGTCTACAAGCAACAAATAGCCGAAATCTATTATTAAATTAAAGCAGCACAATTGTTTGATACAAATTTTAAAGATGAAATAAATTTTAAACAAGAATCAATATATTTTTTTGACTATATCGTTCTCAGATCAGCTCAGCTCTGCTTTAATCGTTTAATCTGTCATTATAAACTTTGAATGTTCACAATTATTATCAGAATTTTTGGCATTGGCTAATGCGAAGACTTTTCGGCAGTTGATCCTATACAAAATTTTGAGTAAGACCGCGATGGATACTGCACACGACACTATGGGCATTTTGAGTAAATTGGCATTGGTGCTCATTATGTCACATACAACATCTAAGGTTGTTGTCAAAGCCTCGACACCGGTCTGCCAGCTTGTGTCAAAAGCTACTGAGGCCCTGGAAAGGGTAACACCAAGTGAATATATGCAAAAAATGCTTGCCGGTGAGCGCATAAGGAATACCTGTTCAGTTGTCAAGAGAACTGGGCAATGCATTTATAATTTTGTCGAAATATTTGCCAGCTCGAATGTTCGAAGCATTCGAGGAATTGCACCAATGTATGTGCGATCAAACCGGAACTCAAACTATTTGTATAATCATTAAAGAATTGAGACAAAAACGGAGCCATAAACCACAATAGTTGCACTTTGACCGAGAAAAGTCGAGAAAGGTCTCGATTATGTTTCAGTAACTCCATTGAATAGATCAAACACTTGAGATCATAGTGAGACTTGTCGAATATCTATAAAAGTAACCCCAGTGTCGTAGTAGACTTTGCAACCCCTCAAATGGACTTTATGGCCACATTCTCATTTTGAGCTCATTCCATTCAAATATTTCAGTTTATCAGTGATTAGAATAATTTCCATTTGGGGGTAATTCTAATCACATATATTGTCAGCCCAAAATTGACGAGCACGAGTAAGTTTATTGTGAATACTTACAAAATATATAAGGTTAATGTATAATAAATCATTACAGCTGGAATTGGTGTGAACTAAAGTTTTTAAAATGTATATCGTTTGCAAATTCAATCCATTCTATGTTGGTCCTTGCCCTCCTGGCTGTCTAGTTCCTGCTGGAGGTAGTTACTGTTGTGGATCATGTCGACCATGCGGAGGTTGTTGTAGCAGTTCACCATGTGGGTGGTGAAACTGACTGGTAGTCATTATCCATAACTATCATATGCTCCCGTACTTATCTCTTTTTATTTGCAGTTACTCTTGGGTTACTTTTATATATATACAAAACTTACCTCTCCCTCTCTCACTATGATACCGTCTGTTCTAATCAAGTCTTCAAATCATTCACAAATGTTATGTGGCGCACCAGGTTAATCTTGTTTGTGGCTACAAACTTGAGTTAATCTTGTTTGCCAGTAAAATACTCTTCATAAAGGGCTGACATTATGTGTGACTACTACTCAATACCTGCTTCAAACTGCTCAAAATTCTGAAGAAATCTATTAATAAATATTTACATTAACATATCTTTGTTTAAATTATTTGTAAACGGGGGAAAACAGTTTAATTTTAATTATCGTTCAATTTGAAAACTAAATTGTCAATATATCAATGGATACTCCATGCTGATCGGTTTGGGTTAGGGTATACCAATCAGATTGAAACCAATAATATGACGTAGCATTACTTGAATCTTCCAGACATAAAGATCAATATCTATTCTGAATTTGGTGGCTCTAGTTCTTAGTCTCTGAGATCCAGGTCAGTCTCTGAGATCCAGCGACAGGACACCAATAATGCTGATCAATAGGTACATATGCTCTATGGGGTTAATCATACCTCCTGTCTCTTTTCCAACAAATTCCTTTTACTACTGCCCCACTTTTTGGATAGGGGTCTTAAAAACACAATACTTAGTAGGCCTTGACAAAAATTCTAGCTGAGGTAGCACTCGTAGCATCGCCTATAGTTCATTCTTTCACTTCCCTTTGGCTAACAAACAACTCATAAAATGAAATAATAGTTAAATAATAACACAATCATACCTTCGCATATATCTTCAGTCCAGAATAATAAAAATCCAGCCAAGTGAGTAAAATTTCTATGTAAAGAAAAAAATTATTTAAATAAAATGGAATAACTATATCGTCAGACTTCAAAGGAAATAGAGAGGATTATCCCGTTGCTGCCCATTGAAAAATTCTAATATGTATATTGTTTGCAAATTCGATCCCTTCTATGTGGGACCCTGCCCACCCGGCGTCCTGGTGCCAGCTGGAGGCGGCGGCTGTTGTCCATGTGGACCATGTCGTCCCTGTGGTGGCTGCTGTTCATCTTCACCATGTGGCTGGTAGACCAATTTGAATCCTTTGGCTCCAAGACCATCGGTTGAATGAGCCGCTAGATCATTCCAGATTTTATTTTGGACCGCAAGATGACAACTTTTACCAGATGACACTTGCAGTTTTTAACGGCTGAAGATATATGTGGCTTATGTCAAATTATTAAAAAAAATTGTATAATGTATAAATTTTGTATTTTTAATATGCTTCTGTGGGTCAGATGGGGTCAAAAGAAGATTGGGCAGTGAATTGCTTTTAGAAATAGGATTATAGAATTATTTATTTAGACTTTATAACTATTTGCTTTAAATGTGTAATAGTAAAAAATGCATAATTAACAAACATTTAAAAAAAAATTTTTTATTTAATAAGTTTTGTATGAAGAGCGTTTTTATCTTCTGGATTAATTACGGAATTTGTCGGGTTTCAATCTAAATTAAATCAAAATTTCAAAATCATAGTAAACTTTGATATTCCTGTATCGACTTTTAGCTACCAAAGGCTTCCCAAAACTTTTAGAGTTCATTGCTTTCGAATGTTTTCGTCTGTAAACAACGTAAAATGAAAATTAAAATAGAATAATCAAAGCTGAGAGGAACTATATTCACATATTCCTTCAGCCGAGAAAAACAATAGCCAGAAGTAAGTTAAAATATAATTTATAATATTTATTTTATAAACAATTTTAAACATTTTAGTTGAGAAAAGAAAACTACAAGAGAGAGAGTGGAAGAAAACGATTTTAGAATGTTGTACGCGACGAAGTTTAATCCATTCTATGTTGGACCTTGCCCGCCTGGCCCAATGTTGTTTAGACCATTTCGCAAGGGTAATTTTCCACATCCTCCATTTGTTTCTTCAAGTCCTTGTTGTGGTCCCCGAGGTAGTCCTCGCTGTTATCCCTGTGGTTCTTGCTGTGGTCCAAGCGGACCTTGTGGTGGCGGCTGTTGTACTTCTTCATGTTGCGGCTGGTAAAATCGGCAGAAGTGAAATGAATATTGCAGCAAAATATGGCTGAAGTTTCGTGTGAATATTACCTCTAATTATTCTATTGTAATAAATTATTTTAAAATGTAACGCAGCGGCTTTCGCTTTTTGGCCAAGTTAGCAGTGATGCTGCATGACTTGGCGTTAGTGGCTACGTGTTTAATGTTGTCCTAGGTAAGGATATGGCCTAATCAGCTGCTTGGTTGTAACTCCCAATGCGCAGAAGCGTTTCAAACCAAGAATTTCGGTTTTGAAGGCAAAAACATCGAATGTGGAGCATTGTGTCAGGTCAAAGTCGGTGTGTGTGTGATTGTGTGCAGATGGGTGTGTGGGTGCTTGACATCCACCTGCCTGATGCCTGATGCATGATGCTCTTCAGGGACTTGGCTAGCAATGTTTTGTTTTGGCTTAGCGGGATTTATGACGCTCACACCTTCAATGTATGCGTGTGTCCTTTAAGGATAATGCCTGTGCGTGTGCTCGCGACATTTCCTTTTCGTTTAAGTTGGCCCGTTGTCTGCGTTGAATATTTCACTTCCATTTTGGCATTCGCTCGCGGAATTTATTGCGGCAGGTCGGAATTTTCATTGCTTTTCCGTGCTATCTACAACTCCGTTTCCGTTTCCAGAAAAGCCGTAGTAAGCTAAAAGTTTTGAGAAATATATTTATTATATTTTATAGTTTTGCTTAAAGTTTGCTCAGAGGTTTTATAGTTGTTTGAAATATATGATTTGTTTGATTTGAGAATTTATTAATCCCTTTTTAGTAAAATTTGTATGTAGTATTACTATACTACTCATAACAGAAAAATAGAATAAATTTGTTTATTCTTTATATATGTATAAAAATAAATATTTATATTCTTCAATAATTTTTTTATGACCCTAAATCTTTAAACATAGAAATCAAATCGATTTTGACTTTCACTACAAATAATACTCAAATAATATAATAAAATTCCCATTAAATTACAAAATACAGTTTGCATTTAAAGTAATGATCATTTGCATTCTGCCGACTAAAAATAACATAGAATGCACGAAGCTAACTTCGGCTCAAAACTGCGTGCGAACATGTTGAGTGGCAAGCGCTGAGCTTGCAACATGTTCGAGCTTGCACGATGCGATGTCGAGGACCATTCTTAACTTTAATTCATCCAATCAAATTCAGTATTCGTCTTTCATTCGCACTGTGCGGACGTTGTTCGTTTCTGTCGTTCGGTACAGGTTTTGAGTCGCGTCTTTCAACAGCAGTTGAGCGGGACTTTTAAAATCTGAGTCTGAGAAAGGGAATCAGAAGTGAATGTATCGAAGGAAATTGTGATTATTCGTGTATAGTTTGTGTCGACATTTGTTGTTGGAACAGCTTCTGAACCCTACAAAACTGGGAAGCCAACAACTCATTTGAATATTTTGCAAAACCAACTAGATTAAATTCTGTGTGTGTCTGCGAGTGTGTGTGTGTGTGTATCGTGTGTGTGTCTACCATGATTTACAGCCTGCCAAAGCAGGCAATAATGTAAACTGACATTTTTCGTAATTTTCGATTTACATGCCGTTGCACATAAGGTGAGTGATGAATTCTAATGAAAATTTTCGAATTTTAAATTATTTAAATTGAATTTACAATTTATTTAGATAAAAATTTATTGGGCGTAGAAAATCAAGTGCAATTTCTTATTACCATTTAAAGTAAAGTACTCATTAACTGTGATGCTTGTAATCATTTTACACCTGCTCCAATGTCTCAATTGACCGCAAAATCAATAAGCCCATAAAACTTGTTAACATGTCTGATGACAATACTTCCGCTTTTCAAAGGCTTCGTTCGACAAAACAATCGTCAATTACAATACACTTAAACCGCAAGAAATTGAAACCTTACTCAAAGTGATCATCAGCTCAATTTTTCAAGTGAATACCAAATAGATTTCCGTTAAGTACTCACAATTTTCATTGGCTTCGAGAGAAATTAATGCCAAGAAAATGGCAGGCATAAATATCGCGACATTAGGCAAATTTTATTGGTTTTGGACTAGCGCGCTTAGTGGAAATTTGTGGGTAATAAATTGTTGAAATAATTTCTAAACGAAGTACTTATAAATATTGGCTAAACAACAGGTGGGCTATAAAATAATAAAAATTGGACTTGGCGCAAGTGTTTGGCTCGATAAAACATTAAATTACTCGCAACTTTTTACTACGCAGCTGTTGTTCAAAAATTTGTATTAAAATTTGAAGGGTAAACTTCAGAAACTCATTCGTCATGCTCAGGTAAACTGGGGTTAAGACCATGATGGAGCCCTTTTAGTTGGTCACTTTGCGAAAAAAGGGTTAACAAGAGAACTTTTCTCACCAGCTGGTCTAAAAACAGGTTAAATTATAACATTTGGTTACATTTAGTTTTTGTTATTATTTAAATAACCATACAAATAGCAGTTATGTTAATCCTTTTTGGCTACAGTTACAATTGGTGTTATGCGGCATCATTACCAACAGTACAAACATCAACGTACTCGTAATCATTTTTATTTATTCTGCCTTTTGCATAATTTTTAATATAAACTCTCATTTTCATGCGCATAATCCGCAGCCTTGATGACAACCAAATGGGCAGACAGAATAGCGAAAGAGAAAAAAAAATACGAAAGACGCGTCATAGAAAACAGAACTCAAAGTGAGAAAAGGTGTCGAAACGCACACTCATACTCGACAGACAGTCAGAAAGGTTTTCGGGTGTGTGTTAAATGTTATAAAAATGAAGCGCTGAAAAGTTTCGGTGCTTGTATTACGCATACGCCACGTTTGTCCGCCTTGTCGCTCCAGCTGGGGATTATATCTTGGGCTCATATAGTTAATGACATGCAGCTGCTGTTTTACTTGCGGGCTTTATACGTGCTGTTGTCTTCATTCCTCCCTGTCTATCAGAAGTGAGTGTAAATTTCACTTGACAAACTTATGAATTTTAAGGTGATTTTCATGTCGTTGGGGTTAAAATGAACTTTATGAAAATAGAAGTTTTTCACTTGGGATCCTGTCAGACGAAGAAGGGTTCTGTGGTTCATCATAAATCAAATCAAAGTTGACTGCACCATGACACACACACACACACACATACTGTGGGCTTGTAATCAAAATCATTTTGTGGCTTTCAACATTTGCTTGCAGCAGCTCGTTCAAAGTAATTAATCATTGAAAATAATTGGTTTTATGTTTTGATTTGACAGTTGAAAAATTGCAGCTGTGACAATTTAATTCCATACCGTTTTCATTTCCTCCTTTTTTTCCACCTTTCATTTTCATTTCGGCCATTTTCAAATTGTTCCATATTTTTTCTATATTTGTTTATCGACCCTGTTAAACAATTTTTTGGGCAACCCTAACAATTTTCCCATTTAAATTGAATATAAATAAATGCATGTAATCCCCTTGAAAAAATATTGCATTTCAGAGCATTTATTATTGCTATGGGCTTTTGGTTAATTCCACAACTCATACATATTAGTTGTTTGTTGCTTTATGCAAAAAAAAGTAAAGTTAATTTAATATTTTTTGTCTCTATTACTTGTTTAAAATTTTATAATGAAAGGAGTGTGTTCCCTTTCCCATTTGTATCAAAGACATTAAATTTTAATTCAAAATTTATGACTGCAACACGAGGAAACTTTGACTGCTTTTATTTAAGTTTTTCAAGAATTTTGAAAGCTTTTCGTCTAAGTGAACAAATTGTTGAGAGAAACGTCTCTCTCTCTCTCTCTCGTCGACTCATCACTCGACGCAAAAACTTTACAAAATGTTGACAATAAAAAATTATTAAAAAAACGTTAAAGTCTTTTACAAGAATTATGCCACAGTGGCAGTCATAAACTTGACTTTGAGTTTATTTTGCTTACATAAACATTTGACTGTGAAATGCTACCGATCTGAGACTCGGTCTCTCAATGCCACTTCAAAGGGAATAAAACGAGGCTTACTTAAAAACAAAAATACGTTGCAAGAAAAAAAATAAGGAAAAACTCCGAATTCATAAAAATAACAAACAAATCCTCTGCGAGAGATACAAGAGAATCGAGTGCGGAGTATTATTTTGTGTCCCATGGAGCATGGAGTGTGCCACTTTGTTGAATTGTGCTTCGGGAGGCGCCTCCTGCTATAATAAAATTGATGTGATATATATATATATATATATATATTTTTTTTTTTTTTCGGGAATAAACTTTTTATTTGTAAATGCGTACGAGTATTTTTCGGTTTGGTTTGTTTTTCCGGCTTTTATTGACGTATTTTGGTAGCTAATTAAATGCCATTTTGTCTGTCATGAAAGTAATATTTATGCCCAAGTTAATCATGCTCACAACCAATATGCACATCTTCTTCTTTCTATATATTTTTGTTTATTTTAACATTAAATGAGCTTACATTTGATTAGCGTCGTGTTCGTGTGTTCGTGTGTTTATTTTCATATCAATGTGTTGAAAGCGATTTTAGGCTGAGCTGTTGCGTTGCCTTTTTTCCAATTTTGCTTTCAATGGCAAAAAGAATATAATAACAAATACAAACACATATAGATACCCTGTATAATGTCTCCAGTATGCGTTGCTTTTACTTGCTGTCCTACAAAACAAATTACCCCTTGAAAAATGTATTTACAGGGTATTGAAATAATGCGTTTGGGTCTCATTTTATTTACTTTTCGGTGAGTGCGCTCATTACATTTGCTGTTGTTGCCTTTTTTTTGTGTAACTGCCTTTTGCCTTTCATGTGGCCAGTTGAATTAAAAAATTTATTTATGGTATATACGTATTACGAAACGCAATGAAGATCTGGCATGACAGCAGAGTACATTAAAAGCATTAAAAAAAAATACATACAATTTTCTTTTAATTAAATATTCATATTTAAAAATTGATTTTCAATTAAAAGTTTGTTAAAAGGTTTTCGTTTCCAGTTAAAAAATCCTATAAAATAAAGGGAAGGAGGGCAACAGAATTTGCTGTCCTTCACTTATTTAAGGGGTTTTTGTTTTGACAATACTTATTTCTTTATTGTGATTAATTTCACATTTACCATGTTCAATAGTCGACAATCTCCTGCCGGGCGTTAACTGAGGCCAACCTCCTGCTGACAAGTGCCAGCGGCCTCAGTTTGTTGCCAACTGTCAGCTCGTTGTCCAAATGACAAATGGGCGCATTTGCCTTTTGTCAGACATTGCCATAGATATGGCAGAATCGCGCCAATCGACAGTAAAAATAAACTGTGCATGTCCCAAAAACAAAAACAACAACAACAATAATAACAAAATCGCTAACAAAAGCGGCTTCTTTATGCCACACACGTTGAGGCGGCTATAAGAAAGTCGAGTCTGAGTCTGAGTCTGAGTGAAAAATCGAGCGTATTACTTGGCATATTTATTTATTTCTGCACGCCGCCAAAAATTGTCAACGTGGATCAATACGAGTATACGAGTTTTGCCCTTTGGGATTGGGCAATAGCAGGGTAACATTGACAATTCACAATGTCATCGTCATCATATCTCAGCTCGTGATATAAACATGAATGTGATATAAACATAAAACGCAACGTATTCTAGCTTAAAGTATCAAATTTCTATCCATAATCATAATCATAATATATACTGTTGTTTGTCTTGTTGTTGTTGTTTTTTTTTTTAAATCGTGTGAACACACAGCTTAAATCAAGCGCAAAAAAAAATTGTTGTGTGTTTCCAGTTCATTTGTTGGCTTTAAACTGCTCTCAAACAGTTGGGCATTTTTAACATTAAGAAATCACTAAAAGTTAAATGTTATGACCGAAATAGAGTTTAACAATTACAAGCCTGATTAATTTATTTATTTGTTCATAGTAGTAGGGATTAAAGTTTAGAATGTTGTAACTCTGTAGAATAAGCAGAAGAGTTTGTTGTATACACAAAACTTCTATAATTTGTAAAACAAAAATCTATTTTAAACTGTCTAGAAATGTTTGTCACACTTTGATAATCCTCATTCAATTTTATTATTTAGCTTCAGACAGCTTTATTTTGTTTAACAACTTTTAACTATTCAATTTAAAGATAACAATTAGCATTAACAAACATTGTGAATAAATCAAAGTTTTTTAGAGTGTGCGATGTGAATCACTTGACACTTGTGTCAACAACAAATGTCCAAAAAATTGAATGCCGTCTAAGCACAAATTGTTTGTTTACATAAGGCAATGACCTCAGATACTACCCTGTATTCCAAGTATATCGATGCCTATTGAGTGCGCATTTGAATTCTAAGGATAAATATGCCATGAAGAGACAGTTTTCTCTTGAAATTTGTTTATTTACTATAACAGAATGCATAAAAATATATTTATAAAGATTTTCTATGGTTAATAAGTTTTTTGTTTAACTTTTGGAGGCTATGACGCAGTCGGGAATCCTTTGAAATGTTTTTGATCTGTTTTATCAGCTGTCATTAGTCAGAATGTATTCTTTACAAACATAATATATAAAATTATGCATTGAAACTTAAAGTCCACAGCGCTCTAATTATAAGCTGTAGTACAAACAAATAGTTACAAATGAAATGCGGCATATTAAGCATACGCAGCGTGTGTCGGAAAAGTTTTCGACTGGTCACTCGTGCTGCACTAATTGCAAGACAGACAACTTAAAATTTATAAAACTCAATTTGCTAATTGCTATCAAAATAATGAAGTCTGCCTGTGGGTTGCCTTGAGGTTTCACTTCGCTTCGTTTGGGCGAGATAAAGTGAGAGAGAAGAGAGGAGGAGAGTAGAGGGCTAAAGGGTGACTGGGTCTTGCTGATTGCAACCATCAAGTATCATTCGAGTAATTTAAAGTGCACTCGCACTGGCCAGAGAGCGGCTCTTCTGCTTGTTTGAGTTCACAGCAGGCAGCGGATGGTGCAACTGCTTCTGATTCTACGTTTTGCTGTAGATTCTGCAGTTGAAGTTACTGCAGCAATAAAATCATGCAACAACATGGGCAACAACAAATGAAATGAAAGCTGGACAAACTTTGCTGCTGCTTCTGCTGCTGCTGCTTCTACTGCTTCTGCTCCACACGAAGACCAAGTCATACAAATAAAAGTTGAACTCGCAGCTTATACAAGCCAAAAGTTTACCCTTTTGCATTGGGTTTGAGGTATGCCATACTTGAGGTGTTTGCCCAAAACTTAACTCTATGTATGTAGAGCTTCTGGCTCCTTAAACCAATCCCCTTCAACCCCTTCCTTTTTGGTGTTTTGAAGTTTTGGGTTATTTTTCTCTCGGTGTATTGTACGTTTATGTCTTGTTAAGACTTTTATATGGTTTAGTCCATATTTAGTTTTATTTCACACAAGTTTCCTAAACTGCTTTGCGAACTAATCTTTATTTTGTTTTGCACACATGAGTTGTGGTATTGCTGCAATCTCAAAAGTAGTTTTTGGCGGCTTTTGTTTGTTGCCCGATTTGTTGTGTATTTTGGTGTGCATTTAACTCCTTTTGTTTTCAATAAAAAATCCAGAAAAAAAGGAGTTTTATCTTATAATTAAATTTAAAATAAGCTTAAATTTAATTTGTTAAATCTGCCATGAATTTTAAATTTTTCCTAAGAAATTCTTTATACGCCGCATAAGCGTAGGCGTACGTCTTTAACTCACTGTATGTGAGTGGCACACGCAAATTTGTTCTAAATTCACGCACTCATTAACTTAAAATATGCACAATGCCAATTTGATTAGGGTAATTTGGCGTTGATCCTCAGCGACGCGTTACCAATGCCACAACAAAAACAACAACAACAGCAACAACAACAACATTGACATTGATGTCAATGTCTTAACATGCCAGGACATGTAATCTTTAGGGTAATTTGTGAAATTCTTGCTGCCTGCGTTTATGCTAAATTAATATGCAATGTAACAGCAAAGGCAGAGCTAAGCAAATTACATCAATAAATTAAGCGCTGACTGGCATTAAAACATTATTTGTGGCGGCAACTCAGCTTAACAAAGTTAACAAAGTTGTCGTCTTTCAGAATTATGAGCAATTTCCTAAACCTCCGAAAAATTTCTACCAGAGACAAAAAGAGACTTTGCACTTTGAATAATTGCACGTACGTCACGAGCCTATATTTAACTGACTAGCTGAGAGAGAGTGAGAGAGAGAGAGAGAGAGAGAGAGCACAAAAGAAGGAGATGGAATGCTGCTACAGCGACCCATCCCCTTTTACCTCTTGCCCCTGGCGCGTTACGTGTTTTGGTAACTTAAAAGCCAAATCTGTTACGCCCTCGCGTCTGTCTAGGCCACAATTACGATAAGCGTCGCTAATTTTCGGCAAGTGAATTTAATTTTCCGCTCACCCAACGATTTCAATTCTTACTCTCAAATAAAAGCTGAGTATTTTCTTTCATTTATTTTTTTGAAGAGAGGGAAAGAGTAAGAGAGAGAGAGAGAGAGAGTAAGAATTTGTATCATTGTGTTGAGGTTACCTTTGTGGCCTGCTCGTCTGGGCGTGTCCTTATTTTGGTGCAAAAATGTTGTGCTTGTATGCATTTAAGCAAAACAGCGACCAGAGTAATGAGGGGTCGACTAAGCGATACCCTTTTTAAGGCAACATAAAAACAAACAACATTAGTTTTATAAACGGGTAGGAAAAAGATTTTTTCTTGTAGAAAATTGTACACAAATTTACCCTTTAACTATGCCTAAAATTCCTAAAGATCAGATCGTTTATTTCTAATAATATTAAGTTATACATTAACCCTCAAATTCATTGAAATTTCAATAAACTTGTTTCGTACTTATTTTAAAATAGTTTGCAAGATTAATCCTTTTGGAAAACAAGCAGGAAACACTAATATTCCCTTAGCAATAGGATTAAAATTAACAACTATAAAAGCCAGAGCAAGTGGAAAAGAGAGAGAGAGATGGAGTGAAAAAGAGAGACAGCACCGCAAAGCATAAAATGTTGGCAGCCACTGTGGCAGCTGGACAAAATGGAGCAGGTGAAGCAGCCACAACGAGGCTGCCAAACCAAACGAAACACAGCTCAAAAACACAATACATTTTATATAATAAGTACGAGTGTAAGCACGTGTGTTTGCAATTGTGTGTGCTTGTGTATGTGTGTGTTTTTGCGCTTGTGTATTTCGCCTGGACTTGTGAATTGTGTACTGTTGTACAAGAACGAGCGAAATACAATTTCACTAAAGTGTAGCGAAAATATTACGATAAATACTTTAAATGAAATTTCGAGTGGCTGGAAAAGAGCGCTTAAAAATACTTGGATGTGTCCATTGCTCGCAAAAGTGTTTGGCCAATATTTTCATAATTAATAGCTCAGAATTGAGTGTGGCTGAGTGTGGTGAGCTCTTGAAATATCAAGAATTTAATTGAAAACTTATTACGTAAGTACACTTCACTACCTAAAATATGACACTTCGATTTAATTATTTAAACTGTGTACAAAGTGAGCATATTTTAAACCACAACTGTTCTCAAGTGAAACAAATGCAAAATACTTGTCAGTTTTAAAAGCAATCAAAATATTAAAAATAAATAAAAAAGAATGTTTTTTTGACAGGGTCAAGAATAACTTATATATTTTATGCAACAGCATTACCCAACTTGGAATAAATAACTTGACTCTAATCACTTAAAGTCAGTTTCTAAAATCACTTTAAAGTTTGAAATTTATTGCTTAAACATTAAGAAAAGCTTTTAAGGAACATAAAACACACGACTGCTATCATTATGTCACAATAATCCCTTTGCTAAAAGTAACCTTAACCTTTTACATTAATCACTTGTAATTGAAAGTGAAGTTCTAATCGGTATACTTATTTAATTCATTAAGAGTTAATTAATGTGGGTTAATTATGTATATTAAGTAAGTTTCAATTAAGCGTAAAATTTGGTATTTAATATAAGTGATCTTCTGGTCTTAACTGACTTTAAGATGGCTTTAAATAATTACACGAGAAAATTATTAAAATTTCATAATTGCCTTAAATGGCCAGAAGCATTCAAAAACCACAACCCCAACAACAAAAACAACAACGACAGTATCTGCAATAACAACAACAATAATGGCAGTTACCACAGCAACAACAACAACAACAGAAACGTGAAGAACAACCACGAAAAGGACGAAGGACGATGGACGTAGGACCATCGTTGTCGCTTATCTATGTGCATAAGTTATGACTCGTAGAGCTTCGGTTGGAGGCTCTTCGTTAAAACGTGTTCAGTGTCACACTGAGACATGAATCCCTCCCCTACCCTTGTCCACCCACGTCGCCCCCTCTGGCCACACCCGACGCCTTTACTTTTTGCCCAAGGCCAGCGTTTGCTGTCAATTTAAAAGACCATTTCACGTGGCGTGTGTCCAACAGGATAACATTTTGCATATTTAAACGCAACAACGTAGCGAAATAAAATGTTAACTTGCAAAAGGGAATACATTAACACATCTTTACAATTAAGGACATAAAGGAGAACAGCTACAGCAGCAGCCGTAGGAGCAGCAGCAGTAAAGTCAGACTACTTACTCTCCATCCATAAGCTGCAAAAGTCCCCAATGCACTTACGAGCTTCAAGACAGTCAAGTTGAGTCCCGTACGCATTCAACGTTCCTTACATCTGAAGCTTCTCCCTGCCCAAGGCGCCAGGCCATATAAAATTTAACATACAAAGTGGATAGAGAAAGAGATGCAAAGTCAAAGTTAAAGAGGGGAAAACGAGGGAGGAGAAAAAAAATTACGAGTCTCGCATTATGCACAGTCGATTCAAATGACCACAAAACGAGCCGGCGGCACTTTCTTAGCCCTCCAATGAGCCAGGACTTCTCTGCTTGACCACATCCCTCAATTGCATTTATCCTAGATACACAGATACAACTATAATTCGTTATAAACGTATGTGTGTGTTTGTGTGCTTGTTTGGTAACTGGGATTTTTTGTTGTTGCCAAAGAGGCGTTAAAAATGCAGCAAGGCATGCCATGAACCCAGACTATTCATGCATCCTTGCATCTCCTGATGCTGCTGTTGCTGCTTAAATTTCCTTACACAGCTTGCAGCTCAACCATTTTCTCTGGCACGCATAGTTAATTTTACGTTTCCTTTTTTGGTATCCAAAGAAAATTTTATCCAAGAATTATGTGCAAGTGGTTAAAGTGCTTTATGCTTAACACAAAACAACAACAGCAAGTTTAAGGAAGGCAACTAGCTTACATATAAGCTGTGCTCTAAAAAATATAAAGCAGCTGCTATTTATGCTTAATATGAAATAAACAACTAAGTTAAAAAGCTATTTCAGATAAGATAATAACTTATCAGCAGAATTTTAAGCATTTTGAGCTGGAAGATAAAATGATGACGTTTAGAAATAAAGAGATCATAAGCTTTACATTGTGTTTAGTAATAGAAAATGTCAAGTAATGATAAGGATTCGAGGGAGTTAATAAGGGCTGTTTAGTATTTAATTAAATTCCAACTAAAAACTTAGTTTTTCTTAGTTAAAATATGCAATTTAATAAAACTCAATCTTATTCCCTCATTTTCAATGACCAAAACTTTGAAATATTTGCAACACATATTCCTGCAATCTTGAAAAATGTTGTAAATAACTTGAGGAAAACCCAAAGAGACGGAATTTAATTTTTTAGAAATCTTTTGGCACTTGTTTTGGTGTTGACCACAACAGCCGCAAGTGCTAAATTGTGCAGTAAAAACTCTGTTTGGTTGCCAGCAAACAAATTTAATTAATACCAAAAAAACTAGTAGAAAAGAGTAAGTACAAATATTAGAAAAGTGGCAGCCAGATATATTCACATAGTTTCTAAACCAATCAGACTTCCTGGCATGCGGGTGGATATCGAATTGAAAATATCGAATATGTCTAACATTTTGGGCAAACTTGTCTGCCTGTCCGCTTGGCTGACCATTTTGGCTATCTCCGGTCAGTGGATGCCTCCGGCTGGCCAACAGTTCTAGTTATAGTTACAGTTACAAGTTCTGGATCGGGTGCCAGCATATCGATTGGCAGTTGCCGATGGCCACAAAAGTTTGTTTACCGTTGCTTGGGACATTTTACAATCAGCAAAACGGCAAAACTTCGCCACAATATTTATGTCTTCTACACACTTAAACTTCCCTTCACACACATATACACACACACGCATCCATTTATGTAATACATAACAGTTAGCACTTTCTAATGCATTTGTGACCTCAATATTCTACCAAATATTTTGGCTCGTTTCTGTAGCAGATTTTCTTTTTGGCATCAATGTTGGCAGAATCTGCATAAAGTGACAATAATTTTAAATGAATTTCAGTTTAAGTAATATGAACTAGTGGCCTTTATAAATCCTTTTCCAAGCTTTTCCCTTAAAATTCTCCATTTACCAGTTAAATATTTAAAAGCTTGAAATTTTCCTCTTGCTGTCAGCTGAAACAATGATGGATGTTTAAGGTAAACTAATATAATTTCCTTCCCAAACCCATTTAGATTCCCGGTTGCTATCAGCTCTTTCTGAACTTTTCAATTAGTAATTTTAATCATGATAATACCGACCAGTAGCTTCCCTCAAATTCCCCCAACACCTTTCATCGCCCCTATACAATGCATAATTTTTGCCACAAATGTGCCAAAATGCACAGAATTTTATTGTTACTTCTATTTGTGTGTATGTGTGTGTGTGTGTGTATGTGAGAGAAAAGTTTATTTGCGGAAATAGAGCACAACATTGAATCAAAATGGGTTCGTTCGATTTGGGTCACACAAACAAATGGAAATTTTGTTTGAAATTTATTACGCTGAAAGGCGGCAATTCGATTATCACAGAAAATATATAAAATGTATAAAAAGCTATTTTAATTAGCTGAACAGTTATTGTTCTTATTTATAGGAATTTTAAAAAATTATTGAATGTTTGGAATGACTGTAATTTGACAAATTGAATATTATTTATTTTCAAGAAAAGTCTGAATTAAAGCGAAGTTTTCTGACCCTAAAACACTCTTTAAATCAAAAGGGTTTCAAGATGGGCAAAATATTTTAAGATTCCTTGAACATCCTCAGACTGGCAACAGCTTATAGTAGAGCTCAATTAAGTAGATAACATTTCTTCTATTACTTGAAACTTTCAAGTCCATAAGTTGTCTGTTTTCTTATTCTTTCTATCGACCTTATCATCGTTTAGTTGCCTTTGACAGCTCTGAGTTGGTTGCTCAGACGGAAATCCTATAATTAATTTCATATCCATCACCTTATATGTGGCGTCATGTCGCGGCAAACGCATTCAATTTTTTTTTTTGTTGCCAAGGAGAAAAGTTTTCTTTACTTTACTTTACTTTTACTGGTTGTGGGTAGAAAAATATTTGCACAAATACAAATTCCATTTCAATTTTGGGCCATTAGTGTCGACGTTTAAAGCAGTAGGAAAAAAGTTTTGTTTTCACGCTTTGGCATTAAAAGAAAACAGACGAACCGAAAAAATAGGGAAAAAAGTAACGAAAAAAAAAAAAAACTGCTACAGCAAAGTTTTTCAGTTTTTGTCTGCAATACCCCGCAGTTCACTTCCCTCTCCCCACTCGCATCTTAGGTTTTTTTTTTTTGCGTAGCCATTTTTCAACTTTAGCCATTTTGCAGCTTTTGTTTGTTTGCACAAGAAAAATTAAAGGAAAATAACAGCCGTAATGAAATTGAAATAACCCACACGTTCACTTACCAATTGAAATTAAGTTTCAAGTGCCATAAGTACAATAATTTTAAACAGAATTATTTTTAAGCGGAGAAAGTTTAATATTTATGAAATACTATTTATATAAATATTAATTGAATACATTTTTCTCAATTTGTGTAGATTTTTCAAATGTACAGATTAAAAAATAATTGATTTTTCACTATTTATCTGAAATTTAAGTAACAAATTTTTAGTATAATATGTTGTTAAGTTGATCCAAAACATCTATTCAGGCTTTTAACAAGTCTATTAACTTAATTGATAATTATGATTATCCATTTAGTCTATATAGAATAATGTTTGCAATTTTTGTCACTGTTATTTTTAGATTTTGTGCTAAACTTGTGCCCACAAAAGTATGCAACACTTTGTGACTTTTAGTGCAAAAGAGTTTTCCGGACGTAAACCACAAGAAGCACCACACAATGCTCTTTAATTAAATTAAAAATAAAAATATATATACATGTATGATGCTCTTTTTATCATTTTGGTATCTTGTTGTTTGCCAAAAAACTTTTCCAAACCAAAAAAAAAAGTGTATATGACTAACGATGTGCAGAAGTGAAGTCCCGCCCCACTTTTAACGCCCCCAAGCAGACGCACACGCAGCAGACACGCCTACAATAAGCTCACTAATCCAGCTAGCTGGCAATAGCAGGAGTTGCAGCTTCTATGGCTTTTGCTGTTGTTCTTGTGTGGGTCATGTGGGTCAAGTGGGTGGGTCAAGTATTAGAATTGTGAGCTACGCAAGGGTCGGCTTACGGTCTCTGTTGTCCTAGCATGGGTTAAGTGGTTTTTAATGAAAGTTAGAAGCCGCTTTAATGCAACTTGTTGTTGCTAATTGTGTTATGAAGAGACCACGTAACCAGTTTCTCCCCTCTCCCTAACCCTTTCCCTCTCCCTAACCCTTTCACTCTCCCTCACCTTTTCCCTCTCCCTTCTCCCTTTCCCTTTGTGCCTTTTAGCTACACATCCAACGCATTTTTAAAGCTTTTGCTACAAAACTCTGACATGGGCACACTAAAAGGCAAAGTTAGTCCGGCAAAAGTTGAAATATTTAAAGGATTAGAAATACTTCAAGGTTGTATAGCTAATTGTTCAGAATGAGGCTTAAATATTTAACTTATACTTATACTTGGTATAAAAATCGACTTAACAAAGGCAAAAATTATATGGTATTTAAGAGTTTTATTAAATTCATTGTTAACAATGTTAAGAGAGATTGTACTTTATGCATTTGCTTTTGTTCAATTTAATATTCGTTTACTTTATTGGGTATTATACTTTGCCACACAGTTGTAAATATATTTGTTTTTCTCCATTTCATTTTCTCTCTCCCCACCACCTCAGACCCTCTGTCTGTCGCTTTCTCTCTCCCTGAAGCTTTATTGTAGCGCTTTTATTTTGCATGGCGCACTTTTTGTTGGCATTTTTTTCAGTTGATTTCCTGACCTCTGGTTTCCTGATCGGAATTCTGTATTTCCGTTACGTCCATTATGTTTTTAAATGCGAACTTTCGCTTTGTTCAGCGTTCTTTTATGCACTGCCCTTCCCTTGTTTATTATTGTGACCGCTGGCCAACTGAGAACTCTTAAAATTGTGATGTTTTGGCAAAAGTTTTCAATGGGTTTTAGCAAACGAAAAATGCGTTTTGTTTATACTAAATGTCAGGAAATTACATCATAGTTAATTGAGTAATAAATAAGCAATCTGAAATTCGTTTTTCGTATGCTCTTCTTGAGCTTAAGAATGCTAAGTACGTGTGATTCTCCCTTGCCTTTGGTGTCTCTGTTAACGCTCAACTAACCTGACAGTGTCATAATTTAGACCCAAAATTAATTTGCTTTCCCATGGTGTTGCTGTTCTACTGTGGTATACATTCATCTTCCTTTTCTCATTCTGCCCTTTTGCTTATCTCAGCTGCGGCTAGAGCTTTTCATTTCCCAACAGATTTGCTGCTCAACGCTCAGTGATTTTAATTAACATTTCTGATTTTGTGGCTAAGCTAGAAGTGTGTATGTGTGTGTGAGTGTGTTTTGCTTTTTATTAGCACACCTGTGCTCAGGTGACACACAGTCTTATTCAATATGCTATGGATTTAACTTTGTCTGCGGCTGGCCGTGTCTCTTACTCTCTCTAATTAATTGAATTGCTGCCTGTTTAATTAGCTGTGCAAGTTTTTGTATGATTAAGTCTTTCGTCAAGGTTCTATGTTCTAATGAAACTTAATTTATATATATTTTTTGAACACAAAATCTTTTCATTACAGAATTAACTTTACTAGCACTAAGTTGCTTGTGCTCCACTAGACTCCAGAAATAAACGCTGTAAGTTCCAATTTCATATCACAGCCACTTAATGATGACATCTTTTATTCTATATGCATCTTCTATATTTTTTATGAGTTTGATTACATTTAGCATCTTTCAATCGATCTATCAAGCTATTTTCATGGCACTCAATTCTACTGACAGTTGTCATTGCTTTGACAGTTTCGTTCAATCATCAATCCCTGCATTTTCCATTTTTCTTTTCCCAAAATATTTGCAGCATTTTCTTGACTACTCTATGATTTATTTTTGGTTCAAAGATAACTGAGAGACTTTTTTGTTGTTATTATTTGGGCATGAAATATGCATTTACTTTGTGCATTGCTTTTGTTTGTTTCCAGAAAATTACTTGAGAGGTTTTTCGTTTATTGCCTTATTTGAAATTTAACAATGCATTTGATGGCAATTGAACATTTGATTGGAACTAAAATAATAAACTTCAATAGTGAAAATAAAGTATCTTAAATCTGCTGCTGTCTTAAAGCCAAAATACGTTATTCCAAACTGATTAGGAGTAAAAATGGATGTAATTTTTTCAGCTAAAGGATAAAATGTATTTGGAAAAGCTTTTGCTTCAAGCGTTGAGCACATAATTCACCTATATAATGCCATGAGCCTTCGTAGATTTTTGCTTCTTGGTCAGCAGTAAAAAGGTTGCTGACAATCAAACTTCGTCAACAATCTGCTGACCATAGCCCTAAGGCAGCTTTTGGGACAAGAGATGAAGAGAAAACGTCACAAGCAAAATCAAAGTGAAATTCAATCCAACATGGCAGAAAAACAGCTGCTGGCTAAAAGTCGAACAAAATGTGTCAATGTATGTTTTGTGTTTATGTTTGTTTGTGTGTGTGTGTGATTGTGTTTCGATATCTTTAATCAAACATGTCTCTCTGTGTGAGTGTGTGTTCGAGGAATCAAATTATGAGATGAGACACATGCACATAAGTATGCTACAATATATGTTGCAGCAGGACAAGCAGCACAAGGACACACTACTGTCTTACAGTTCGCCTGCTGCTTGCCTAACTGATGAAGTTGATAATGATAAAAGAGCCTGATAAAATGCGACTGAGAAATTCTTTAAAATGAATACCAAAGGCGCAACAAAAAAGACAAAAAGAAGACGAAGAGGACGGAAGCGAAATAAATTATGAAAAGAATGTTGAACACGCATGTGCATAAGGAAGGAAGGGCAAGAATTTTCGTCTGTATGTATTTGTGTGTGTGTGTGCGTCTCTCACGCTTGCTGTAATTAATTTGATTTCATTCATTCAAGTCAAGGAAATGTAAAGGACGCCAGTGAAGGCAGTTAAATTAATTGAAAGGCAGCGTTAAGGCAAAAAGGAAATGAAAACCAAAAGGAAATTTCACGATCGCAGTTCATTCATAATTTTCAACAAGCGTAAGCTTAAAGCTTACTGAAAAGCTGATTTTTCTATTAGTTGTAAGTGTGGGTGTGTGTTTGTGTGTGTGTTTCTTTGGGTTAAAGGGGAAACCCATTGAACTTGCTGCTTGACAAAAACAAAAGCCAACGTAAGTCCTACAAAACGTTTCGACATTGGTAATAAAACGCTCACTAACAGTGCCAACGTGTATATTCTGTATGAGCTCTCTCTTTCTTCTTGTTGAACTCCATCCACAGCATCTGCTGCTGCTTCTCCTATCAGTGATTTTATATAGTAGTGCCCTGAACGAGGTTAAGAGCTTAATGAGAGCTGACTGGGTGGTTGGGTGGATGGGTGGAAGGGTGGTTGGCAGGCATAAGCAGCCTGCAGCTGACATATGATATTTTTATGTGCCTCCGACAAGAGTTTGCTATTAACATGAATGCAAACCGAGTCCTAGTACAAGGTAAATGCTAAGGCTTTGCCTTAATTAGTGCAAAGAGTCCTTTCGCCAAATGTGACACAATTTACGGTCATTTAGTTAAACTCGTATTTTGGGACTACACCATTTTTAATTGAGAAGCTATGTTACGGCCGTTTAGCTGGGGAATTTCTTCTTTTTTTTTGTTCGTTGGCTAGAAAAACAAGTTTGATTTGATTTAATGCTAAAATATTCTAAACTACATTAAAACTATATTAAATTTGCTTTCATGTGCACACGTAGCCAATTAGACTGATTTAATAAACATTTTGTTCTAATATTATGTACAAAGTTTGTTTTTTCCTTTCACATATTTGTCGTTGCTTGGTTCTTTGTCAATTAGTCAAAACAATCCCAACATGTTGTGCAGTTGGTATTACTAACACTGTTATTGTAGTAACTATTCGTGTTGTTGTTTTTGTTGTCACAGCAAGCGTCAGAGAGCGTGACAAACAACATGTAAATAGAGACAACAATAATACATAGATACGCGCTCACTACCCAATTACTCGAACTAGAGATGAGCGCCAGGTCGTGCTTGTAATATGACACAAAAAAGCACTACTGCAGGCGGAAGAATATTTAAAAAAAGTATAATTTGAAGTAACTTAAGTGATAAAAAGACAATTTATAATAACAAATGGCTCTCTTTAACTGGGAAAAACTCAGGCTTAAAAATGTTCACTTCGTAAATTAATTTAATTAAAAAATTCACTAAGCTTTATACTACATTAAGCTTTAATTATTGATAGACTAAGCTATTTACTAGTAAGTGTATTAATTAAAAAAAAAACCTGCCATCTCTATTTAATTGCACACACACACTCGCTCGCATTTACACACACTCCTTTGTGTGCACTCACTGACCGTTGTAGCATTTAGCGAACTGCAAACACTGTTTGGCATTGTTAGCCGCTTCTGGCCATTGTTTAGCTTTCAGCCATATTTGCTGTAGTTGATGACATTAATTGTTGCATTTTGCTTTTAGTATTTGTTTGACTCTTTTCCTCTCATGTGTTTGTATCTATTGTGTGTGTCTGTGAGTTGTTCACAGCACGTTGAACACGCCGAGTGAGTTTTCATTACCATTATCTTTTACTTTTACTTTTACCTTTAACCCGTTGCCGTTTTGCCAGATTGAATTGCAACAGCGAAAGCTGAGCCGTCAAGGTCGAGCAGGTTGTCGTAGTCAGTTCCCTGGTATATCAATTTCGGTTTTTAACGCGCTCTTGATTTATTAGTCCAGTGTACGTAGCAGAGAATTAAGTGACTGGGGAGATTTGCTTTTGCTAGACGCTTTTAATTAAATTTGATTTAATAATTCATTATACAGCGACAACGTTGCCGTTGGGATTTTCATGAGCTGCCAAAAATTTATGACGAAAAGTGTGTTACATATTTTAAGTACAAATTTTTGCGACTGACTGACTGATGGAAAGACGGATGGACGGACGAAAGTCGGTTAAGCATGCCACACAGTGTGGCAAGAAAATTTATTAAATGCGGCAGTGAAGTTACTGAGCTACAGTTTAAATTTATGCAGTTGAGGCAGAATTGATTTAATAAATATTATATATTTAGTTGCAATTTAAAATATTTACTTTGGATTCAAGTGCGAAAATGTCTGAAATACTGTCAAATAACTATCAAACAATTGAAATTTAAGATATAAATTATTATGTTGTAAATTAATTTTAATAATTAAAAGATATCGTGCTTATGGTTGACTAGCCAATTAAGTGCCAAATATGCGAGTTCACAAGTCAATTGCCAGCGTTCCACATTTTGTTGCACTTGAGCAAATAAGTTGACAGACAGATAGAGAGACAGTCAGACAATGCCAACTGCAACAATGTGTGGCAACATAAAAAGAGCAAAGCGAAAAAGCAAACGCAGCGCAAACTCGTAACATCAACAAGTTCATTAAAAAAGTTAGCAAAAGAGTAAAAAGCGCTCAACGGCAACTCAAACGGAACGGAACCTGACAATTGTAACGCTTCACTTGAACTTTTGCTCAAATGTTGCAGTTTTTTTTCAGTCTTTACTTGTATCTAAAAGTTACATAAGAACTATCCCCTTCACTCTTTGCATGATTAAACTATTTATAAACCTACACAATCCGCAAAAAAATAAAGGGGAAAACGGAAACGATGCGGCTCATTTGAGGGCGGCCACCAAATGACAGCTAAATGGTAAAGGCAGGTCAAGAAAACAGATTAATGTGGGCTGATAAATACCCTATTATACGATTGAACCTTTTGTCTAATGCTGAACTAAGAAATTTGTTAAACTTTTTAAAGTTTAAAGCATAAAAAACTTTATTAAAAATCCATTTATTCTCAGGATGGTCACATACCATTAAACAAAGGTTTTTCTCAATTTCAAATATTTTAGAAATTTTATAACTCTTTTTCTGTAACTACCCAAATTAAGTCTTCTACTAAACACCCTTAAAATTTGCCTTTACTTCACACGGTAACTGATTTAAATGTACAAAAGTCCTGTTATGTTGGTAATACTGTAAGTAGGGATGTTTGAGGAAACCGGATGTAAAGTTGCAATTGAATTGTGCTCACGTTCGCTTTGAGAAGAAGAAGCATGTTCAAACAATTCCCGTGTCTCGCCCCAATGTTCATTTCCCTTAATTTTCACGTTGTGTTGCACTTTATGGCAAGCGAAGTGTGTCGATGGTAGCGAAAGTGAAACCGCCAAAAGTTCAGCCCTTTTGTGTAATGTCCATGCATTGTTAACAACCACCGGTATTGTAGTAGTAGTAGGAGCAGTACCACCTCCAACACCACCGCCAACAGCAGCAGCGGACTTCGCTTATTGTGATGCCGGAAGTTTGTGGTGGGAAATTTCATTTATGCTGACACTTGACTTGGTTTGACTCGGACTCGGATTGGGATAGGGAGTGGAACAGGGACTACTGACTGTGTACTTCGTAGCACCCTCACGATTCAGGTTTCCTCATCTCGTCTTTCCACCATTGCCTCTTGGCATGGCTTTAATTTGCAGCAAATAAATAATGGTAACAGACATTTGAGTCCTGAGCTCGATTTGTTGGCCATTTGGCCTTGACGGCCGGCCAGCCAGTCAGCCAGCTAGCCAGCTGTTTCTATTCAATTTGTATCCAGCAAGCTACGTATTATGTTCAAGTTGTGCACTTTTTCCATTTCCTTTTTCGTATGCTCACCAGGGCACATTAGAGCGGAAGTAGGTTGAGTGAGGAATGGACTTCGAATGGATCGGGATCGGGTATAAAGGGCAATGAAACAATAGACAGTCCGACGGCACTTCATAGATTTTGTTGGTTTTTTGTGGTTGTCTTTGCCTTTGGCTTGTACTCTCCAGTCCTCTCCTGTTGACCCTTGTCCTATCCAGTCGCTTCCTGTCTCATCCTGTCCACCGGTGAAGTTTGCTTTCTGCCGTTAAATGTGACAATTTAATTGTTTCGTAATTGTTGGCTCTTTGAAGTGTGTTCTGATTTACAGCCAGAATTGAATCACCACCACCATAAACTAACCAACTTTTACCTTTAGAACTAAAAAAGTTTATTTATACAAATACAAACACATTGACCCAGATTCATGCTCACTTTGAGTTTTGCAAATTTTGTTTAGAATTTATAGAACAGCCAATGGCGTTTGAGCATCAAATTGTGAAACAATGCACAAAATAGATGAAAAGCTAACATATTTATTATACTCATTCATTTCGTTGTGAATAGCATGATTTATCAATGATTCAATAGTTGAAAAGTGCAGTATTCTCGATTTAAAGGTAGTTTAGAAATAGGTTTACGGCAGTTAAGAGAATTCATGAGTTCAATAGCACTTAAAGGAACTGTATTAATTTAATTTATTTATAAAAATTGTATCATTTTATATATAAAACATTACATAACACCTGAATGGCTTAAAGATTCCTTTAAGTTGACAATTTTCCCGATTTATCTAGGCAATTGCCTACTTGAACTACATAAATTTCCGTGCGAGTTTACAAAACGTGTCTGAAACTTAAACTTTGTTAGGAAGAAGGCTTGCCGAGCATTAAATTGCCTGGCATGTTCTTAAAGGGATATAGCTACAGTGAAGACTGGCAGCAGGAAGTTGAGGGTATGAAATGCTTCAGCGGTTGGGCACAAAAGTTTAGCTGCTAGTGCTTATGTTGCTGCTCAAATGAAGTTAGCAAAACTGATTAACTCTCAGAAGCTCAGCAAGATTTTGTGCTTCTTTCTCCCATGCACTCGAGGCTGAAGACAGGATGCAGATTGCAGGCTGCGGGCTGAAGGCTCGTTGCAATCCTGGCTCTTGCTGGGATAATTGAATTTGACTGTCTAATAATAAAAATTGTTATCCTGCTGCTCTTTGGCACCGTCTTAATGATAGTTTGTGTAAGAAGAGCAGGACGGAGGGATGAAGAGAGCGAGTGAGAGAGAGAGAGACAGAGAGAAAGAGAGCACCAACATTTGGGTGTTTAATAAAATTTTAATGAAATATTTGATGTATTTGCAGTTGCATTAAAATGCAATTACAAACTGTCGAGAAATGTTCGCAAGCAACTTGAATTGCAAATAAATCTTGCAGATTGCCACACACCGGCTCGCCCCCTTTCTCTTCCCTTCCCTCCCGGGCCATTCCACTACTTAAAGCATGTCTTAAAATATTCCATCCGTTGGCAGATTTTATTTTACTACTGTTTGTGCGCTACTTAGCCGCATCACGATCTTTCTCTGTCGTCATCCGCTTCTTCGCTCCGCCCGAAGTCTGTTGTCACTCCATTTAGACTTTAGTCTTTAGTCTTGGTGGCAGCCATTTGCTTAGACACGCCCCCATGCAAATGACACGCCCAAAGCTCTAAGTTAGCTCTTAGTGCAAACAGTCGGTGGCTGTGCTAATTCCGGCATTTCCCATGATAAATGGCAACCGCATAACAAATTTATATACACAAACTGAAATAAGTAAAAAAATTCCGCAGAATTTTTACAAAACATATTCTATGCGCCCTGGTTTTTTCTCATCTCCTGTTGCTTTCTTTCTGTCTTCTGACTTGTCACATCTGTCATTGAAATTTATGATTTTCATAAATTTACAACTGACCCTTTGGCACTTTAAATATTTGCCAGACATTTACCCCAGCTTATTTTCCTGTAGATAGCTGCAGATTGGCCCGCAATTTGCATTGCATTACACGCCCCCCCATACGCCCCCTTAACCCTTGGTGCATTGAATGCGACACTTGTGACATTGAAGCTGATGCAAAACCAAGGTAACAAGCCATTGGGTAGAAGGACATTCGTGGGGTCCTCAGCTTGCTACACATATTCATAACACTTGATTTCAAAAAGTTTACCAAGTGTCGCTCTTGGCTTTGGCATAAACAAACTGGCCATGAATTTGTGTACTTCAGCTTGATTATGAGATGTGTGTATGTGTATTTGTGTTTGGGTATGAGTTGTGTGTGTAGTGTCGCTTATATTCCTTTAACTTTAGTTCATAAGTTTAGCTTAAATAGTTGCATAAATATTAATTAAGATTTCTTGATTTCTTACAGAATCGTGTAACCATAACAAAGGTGAGTACCCTGTAGTTTCCTTGTATAACTCATTAACTTGAACTAAACTTATTAACTAACAGTACCTTCTTCAATTGAAACTATGTTTGGATTTATGAATTAGTCAAGTCTTTATACAAAGTTATAGCATTAGTTGCACTGCAGAACTGTAAAACTTTTAATACTGAATTGTTGAACTAAAATTGAAGCATGTTGAAAATATTTTGATTAATTGTTTTCGCTGTTCTTTTGTGTGTTGACAGAACTTGGGGGGCTTTTCGTTTATCTTCTATACTATTTCCGTTTAGGTTCTTTGCTCAGAATCCATGTACTTTAAGGCGATCGGCCTTGGCCAAGCCAGCTTTAGTTAGCCACTGACAGATATTCTCACGTTGATCTCCCTGGAGTTGCAGAACTTCACCGTATTCAGGATGCTCGATGACAGTGCCGTTGCAGGCGAATTCCTTTTTGCAGGAACGTACAATCTTCTTCAGATCGTATTCAGTCGATAGACCTTGGACAGTGGTTAGTGTTTTGCGACCGTTACGCTGTTGGATACGAATGTGAACGAGACCGTCTTGGATGTCATCATCGGGTCCCTTGATGGCATCCGCGAATGGATCGCGTGAATTGAGATTCTGAATGGACATACGAAGAGCTGTACAGAAATCGGAAATAACTAATATGACCACTGCCAAAAACTATGCACAATAAGGGGACAGAGAATGTTTTCTTTTGTTTTATTATTATTTTTTTTTTGTTGGTTTTTGAACGACGTAATTTTATTTTAGAATCTGATTAATATCGGAATTTTATGACTATTGTTTTTTTGTTTTTTGTAGGACAACCGAAAATATTTACTGCGACCGACACTGAACTTTAGATAACAATTGCTACAGCTACTTTATTCTATAATCCATTTCGTAGTCAATTTTCCATTCCGGTTTACTAAGTCAGTCGCATTTCATTAGCGTTTGCCAAATGAAAACTAATGAACTCTGGCAAATTATCGCAGCTCGGGGAATTTCAAGAATATTCCAACTTAACGGCAATTAGCGCCAATAAGCTGGACAGATTTTCCCATTCTCTATGCCAATTGTTTTTCCACTCCTCAGACTTTTTCCTCCCTTCCTGCCTGACTTTTACTTTTGATGCAATTATTATCCAATTTATGAAATTGAGCAGACTTCTTTTATGACTTCATGAAATGCTACTTACATAAAATTCAATAAGTGCCTTGGCCTAGCTGGGTTGGGGCAGCTTTGCCTGTGCTGGCAATGTGAAAAGTACTAGGAAAATGCATAAATTCAATTTAGAAAATTTGCCAAGTGAGGAACGGAGGACTGTAAACATGGCCTGCTTTTAGGCGCTGTTGCGTAAAAATATGTTTTTGCTTGATTAATTTTTGTGGTTGTAAAAAGCAAATCATAACGCTAAACAAAGCAAAAACAAGAAAGAAAATAAGCGAAGAAAGCACAAATAAACAAGTTTTGGAAAGAATAAAGTGAATGGTTTGAAGTTACCCTGTAAATTTGAAAATTTTCCTTAACTAAGCAGCAGTATATTTACTTATCATTGGGTATATCAAAAAAGAGTTGACTCTAGAAACAAAGTATTATTGAAAATCATTTCAAAGTTTTTCAAGATATTTCCAACACAATTTTCAAACCCCTTTTCATATTTTAGCCAATGATACAGCATATCTTTTTAGCTCTCGCAACTCGATCATACTTTCTTATACAACTTGTGGTAACAGGGTATAAAAAGGTAGCAACGCAAGCACAAAATCAAATTAGAAAATTTGCATTTAGTTAGCTCTTCAGTGTGCTTGTGTGAGAGTATGCCGGTGTTTTTGTGTGTGTGTGTGCAAATGATTGTGCACAAAAGTAGGCAACAAAAAGTTTTTGCCAAATCACATGCATACATTTGACATCACAGCTGGGTGTAGAGACCAGAAACACCCAGACACACACCCCAAAACACACACAACTACACCTCACAGTCTCATCTGGTTGATGACGAAGAATCCGGTATATTATTTTCTTTTCCAAACTAAATTAAAAAGTTTTGTGCTTTTGGGGACGACCGTTCGACATCTGATTATAATGAGCTTGTCATTCAGCCTAATAGATGAAGACGTCGAAATAAGCAAAATAAGCCAACAAATGCAAAAAATATACTAGTGTTGAAATATCAGAAACATTTGGTAATTACCAGCTATCAGAAGTCTAAAAGAATTCCATTCAGTCAGAAAGCAAATTTACACTGAATGGTTGCGTACAGTTTTAATTGGCGTATATCATGGCGAATATCATAAAACTCCAGCCACACATGATATATGTACTATACAGACTGCCATATATTTGTGTTTACTTGCACCATTGGGTAAACTAAAGTTGCAACAGCAAAATATGATGAATGTGGCGCGGAAACAGAGCGTTGAGCGTGTGGCAAATAATGAAAAATTACCAGTAACACTTACACACACACACACACAGACACTTAGACACACAACTAAACAACTAAAAACTGTTACACAAATATAGAAAGAGAGAGAGAGACAGAGCGACAGTGAGAAAGTGAGATATGCCACAGTGCTGCATACTTTTGGGCGCTGTAAAATATAAAATTCTATGAATTTGTACGTACATCATTTGAAAATCGTAAAACTTGCAAGTGATGCTTGTTTAGTCCACACAAAAACACACCCACATAACACAAGTAAGTGTGTATTTGTGTGTGTGTGTGTTAGCTGTCATAAACAGGCACAAAAAAAAGGTAAATTTTCTGCTCTGTATATGCGTTTTTTTAGTATTCCCAGCTTTTATTTTTGTGTAAAAAGCGCATACACTTCTTTATGTAATTATAATACCTTACCAAAATGTTGATGCCTCTGAGTCGTATAATAATCCTGATGCTAATGATGATTACGATTACAATAATAATGATGATGATAATACTGCAGACTTGTGGAGTACCTAAAGACGATTACACATTGCAGGGCTTTCAGTGCGTTATTTGCCCAAGTTTATGACTTGTGCAAATTGTTCCAAATTTTATGTGCTGCTGAGCCATGTGTAAAATTAATAATAATTTTCACTCAGGCAAATTAAATAAACTTCGCACATGTATGTCTAAACGAAATATGCAAATTAAAATTCATTCCCAGATATGATCTTTGAATTTATTCAAATTACGTTTTAATTGGAATAGCTTAAGTTTGTGCTGCAAATTAAATTGACAATAAATTATTAAAGGTCTTGAAGTTAAAGGGAAATGAAAACAAAAATTCAAAACTTAAACAATTATTTATGCAAAGAATTATAAGAAACATTGGAAATATTAAATAATGTATTTCTGTTTCTACGAATATTGCTACCCGTCAAAACCACAGGATACTCAAATACAAGTCCTTCTCACTCTCTATTGTTGCAAAATTCCGGGAAAACCATGCTTTCAAGTGTACCCAGTGGGAAATTCATGTTTGTTTTGTGCTTTTATTTTGGTAAACCCACAGAATGCTAATATACCCACTGAATATAACGCCTGCAAACCACGGCATTCAGTCTAAACTTGAATTTGATTCAAATTGTAGCACTTGAAAAGTCAAACATATATGTATTTATATTCATTAGGCATTCACTTTTGTATGACCTTTGATGTGGGCATTCAATAAATTCCATCTTATTGGATTAAGTGCTTAATCCCAAACAACATTCTGCACACACCTAGCAAAAGATTTGCGTGTAAATGACACACAATAAGTAAAAATAGATGCTGTGGTTGCCAGTTGGGGTAGATGTGTGGTAAATGGTTGGAAGGGGGCTTAACGGGAGCTTGACAGGCGGTTAAATGACATAATCAATAAAGAGGTTAAACTGCACATTGACATGTGATAAACGGCAGCTCGTGTTTGGAGATGTGTTGGAGGCTAATGAATGCCATGGACATTCGCAATTGTTACTCCAAAGCTGACAGTCGTTTTGTCAACATGCCAGTGCCTCAGTTTGTCAACTCATCCGTTTGTCAGTCAGTCAGTCAGTCATGCAAACAAATAAAACCGCTTTTATTGTAATCCGTAATGTCAAAACATTGCAGCGGATGTTTAGTAAATGGTTTCAGCGATGAGGGGGGAAAGCAAGGTTTCACAATTGCCACATCAGGCAACTCTATGTCATGTGCGATGGCAATTGAATATCGCTGAACGTGTGTGTGAGTGTGTGTGTGTTTGTGATCTACCTGTGCAGCTTTATCGCATGACACGCAGTTGTTGGCCAAATGATTTTACTATACAATTTTGTGCTTTCCTTTTTTTCCGAAAAGCCGTAGCTTCCTTCAAATGACACACTAAACCATAAAGTACTTTAGGAAAAACTCTGAGGCAGGAAAAACGTTTAGGGTCTATTGATTTTCCATTGATAAATAGCTGACATTTTAGCGTCGTCTGCGCTTTTTATGCGTGCAGCACACACACACACACCCACAAACCTCCGCACAGGTTAAATAGTTTAAGAATGTCTGGCACATTAAAAAACAATTTCCGTCAAATCACTTTTCAAAGAACTGGAACGCGAGCAAAATGTGAAATGATGCTGCAAATACTGAAGAGTTCTTTGTGCCTCAACTATGACTTTAAAGCCAAGTCACATAAATCTATTGATAGGTTGGTAGGAAAATTTAAGACCAGGTCACTCAACTGGCCGAGAAAATATGTCGCAAGCATAATACGAGTATGAGTGTGATCCCTGCGGCACTCGCATAAAGTATCTCCAAGAAATATTAATAAAAGATGAGCGACATTAGTGCCTTCTTCTATTTTTCTTTTCTTTCGTTTTTATTTTCATTTTTTTTATTTTTATGTAGACTATTTTTTGTGTCCAACCCAAAGCCGTAAAAAAGAGGAGAGCAAAACACTTTTTTACTGCTTCCTACGACAAACTGAATGAACAACGTTTGGATTGGCTGATGCCAGCTAACCTCGAGCATTTTGTTGACCTTTTTTTTTTGTTTCCTTTTAGATTTTAGGTTCTTTTTCGGTTTGCTCTTTAAACCGACGCCCAAAATGCTACAAGAAAATGCTGTAAATTTGTAACACTTTTTGGGACTAGACGCATAAGAAGTTTTGAGACGAAAGCCGAGTACACTAGACACTAGACAGAAACAGAGACGATACGCTTGAACTGTCTTTGGGAGCATTGCTCCATGATGGAGTACAGTGAAACAGGATATAGGGTGAACTAAGGCAACAATAACAACAGGCAACAAAACTTGGCCCCTGGCACAATTTGTCACACAAACATGACACATAAATAATAAATTCTCTATATACAAGCAGAGTTCGGTTGGCATTTTGTATGAGGGCAAAAAAGACACACACAAACACATACATAAATGTATCTGTGTTTGTATTTTGTTTGGTCCTATTTTGATTAATAAATTGTTTAGAGCGTCGCTGAGCAATGACCGAAACTTACTGACTTGTGGCTAATAAAATATGAAAGCGGCAAAGTTTTCACAGCCACAAGAGAAGCAGTGGCAGCAGCATCAAAAGCCTACAATCCAAGAACGACGTGGCCAAAAGCGTTTGGCCAAATTAGTCATGCGTATATAAATATTTCTTGTAATTTATATTTGCAATCCTTGTTCTTCCTGCATCCCTTTCCTTTCCATCGCATTTCCTGAATAGCTGTAATGTCAGCCTTCAAGTTCCTGAGAGTATCTACCAGTTGTTGGGTGGCACCGGGTCTGTACAGTGTCCGTACATTCCAAGTGCATACTCTCAAATCATTGTCCTTATTGTATTTGCCGTGGTCGTCAACGTTATTCGGGTATCTATCCGAGGCTCCTCTTACATCCTTCACTGAAGTTGCTTTTTTCCATGGGTGGATATCAAGTCCTACGCCACAACCTAATTTAAGGATTAGGATCCCGCCGCACACTTTGGTTTATAACTCAGCGGGTGCTAAGTTACAATCCAGGAGAAACCACGTGGAGGTAGTGAGTCGACTTGAAGAGAGCAGGGACAAGGATCACACTGGCGCCCACCAAGTTGGACGCAATCAGGAGCTTTGCCTTGTGTACTTTCCCCCCTTTCCCTTTATATTTGCGTTGATGTGTGTGTCTCAAATGGAGGAGCACGTTTAACCTCAGTTAACATTTGCATGTAGAAGTTTTTGGCCGCATATGTCTCTGGCTTTGCTTTCTTTATGATGTGGTCTACATTGCGTATGCGTAATTTGAGTTGATTTTCATTCTTCTTGTTTCTGTTGTTGACTGTTGGGTATTTTTGCCTGTTTTGGGTCTCACAGTTTCCGTTTGCCGTCATGCATGGCTATGATTTTTATGCGTTTACACATTTGTCGCTGCCGGGCGACGACGTCTTTTGTCCACTTTCTTTTCGTTTCGGTTTCTCTTTTTTTTACATTTCTGCTCTTTTGATTACATCTCAATCAATTGGTGGCAGTTTTATGTTTGCACATTTCAACATCTTTCGGCTTTTGAAATGTTCGCTTTTTTTTACGATGTCCCGAGGTCGTTTTAGTGATGTTTTCTCTGGGTCTTCGCTCATGAAAATTTGTAAGCATTTTAAGCTGTTTTTCCTTTTTTCAACGATTTTTTTTATGCTTTTTTCTTTTGCGTACAACTTGTTTATATCAAATTACAATTTTATTGTATTGTTGAAATGCTTGCAAATTGCCAAAAGTAGATTTTAAATCTGATTCGTAGTTTTAGCAAACCACTAAAAAAATCAAACAAAAGAAATTGAAAGTTAAGTTTGAGTTTTTATAGATTTAAAATAAGTTTTTTCTACAGGATAAATATTTAAAAAATAATGAGAGTTTTGGAAGATTTGAACATTTAAAGAAGTAACTTTAAAAGATACTAAAATGGATTTTTTAATTCCAGAAAATAAAGTTATTTCTTTATCTTTTACTTTCATTAAAGCTTTTTTGATAATAAGTGAGACTTTTCCACAAAAACTCGGTTTAGTTACTGTCAAAATTGTTTGCAAAAAACTCATCCGGTTGTTGGTTACTTTTGTCAGTTTGGTTTTCTAAAACTGTCAGTGCTGTTCTTTTGTTGAGCGCACACAGTTGAATTTTGGTAGCGCATTGTTTGCATACCTTTCTTTTATTTCCATGTCAGTGGACAGGGCTTAGTTCTGTGCTTATCACACACACAAGCACACGCACACACACAAACCTGTATAGGTAGAAGAGTAATACACTTTCAGCATGCCAACGACACTTTAACTCATTCATCAGTCATGTTACAAAAGCAACAACAAGAGAACGTATTTCACACTTTTGCATTCAACATGTTTTTGCAATTTACCGATTTAAGCGCTAACTGAGTACGACATCTCTCTGTCACACACACACACACGCACACAGTGTGTGTGTTCTCTTTCTAGCCTGTGTTGAATGCCATGTTCATCAGCAGGCAATTCAAGCGGAATTTCGCTAAATTTACTTTGACGTTTATGCATTGCGTCTACGCCACGTGGGGAGCGTGCTTAATTCTGTTTGCATAAGCAGGAGAGACAAGTATAAATGTTATTTGATTAGACATTAAAAAGGCAGCTAGAAAAGAGAGGGGAAGGTAGAAAGAAATCACAAATGAAATGCGTCTAAGCTGTTTATTCAGAGTTGAAAGCCTGACAACTTAGCAAACAGCAAACTGACATAAATATTTGGTATTTACTTGCTGTTTACACACGAGCAGCATTTAAATACAGTTACGTAATTGTAAGTTAATATTGCTCATAACTGCTATGGGCTCACATGGCGTATGAGTAACGAAATAGATGCGCCCAAAAATAGACTAACTTTTCCAGACAGCTGTCGAGCTAATACCTTTAATGTACTTTCTGCTGCCAGAAACAAGCTAGCAAATATATCAGAGCAACAGTTTGGCAAAGGACAGCGTCAGAATACACCCACACACCCTACACACATACGCACACATTTACAAGTCGCAGTTGGAGTCGCTTTTTTATAGATTAACTGCGTCCATCATGACCATAACAAGACGCACAATAAAGGGAATAGCCAAAGTTAGGCTTGGGCAAAATCTCGGCATCAGTCTTTAAATGTTTCAAATTGTCGACAAGGGATTTGCCATGGTATTTACGCTTAGATAAGCGCCTGTAGTTGCTTTATCTTAAAGGATATTCGCATTTTTATGCCCCGGTGCCAGAGTCGGAGTCGGAGTATGAGTCAGACCCACTGTCAGTGCCAGTTTCGTGTGCGCCTAGATTTATTACAAACCATTTTTTTTCCTACTCCAACTCCTTGCCAAAGCTAAGCAATTAAAGTGCTTTACTTTTGTGTGCTTTTTGTGCTTCTTTTTAACTAAATAGTTGAAACATTCTTTTTGTCAGAACGTAGGCAAAATGTGGCCTAAAAGTATGCAAATTATTTCGACACTAATGTGGGTTAAAAGTTGGTGAAAAACTCTTTTTGTACTACGTCATTAAGTTTGTAAACATCAAAGCAAGACAGTTTTGTAATGCGACATAAGTGCGACTATCGCGAGCAAAAGAAAATCAAGTGGAAATGGTTTCCCCATATGAGAAAAAAACCCGCAACAAAAACAGCTAAGTGCATGAACAAACGTTGCCAAAGGCAGCGGGAAATGAAGAAAGAGAAAAAACTTTTACTTGGTTTAGTGAAGTGCGCGCTATGAGAGACATAATTATGCGATTTAACACTCTAAGTGGAACGACAATCCACAGACTCTTCTCCTCCATGACCTTCTTGTCCCGTCGTATCAACATCCTTGCTGTGCTCCTTGTCGCCGACGTTGTTGTCGTCGAAGCGTTGAACAAGAAAAGCGTCTGGCAACAAGAAAAGAAGAAAATTTGTGCGCTAAAAGTGCACTTCGACGTCAAAGTGAAATAAGCTACAAAACAAAAACAAAGGCAGCGAGCTAAAAGTCACAAGTGACACAATTATGGCATACCCTGTACTTATCCACACTTTAAAACTCTTTTCATATGCTAACTATGTAATCAAGTGCTCTTTTTCTTCTTCTTCCTTTGTGGCAACTATTGAGTAGCTTACGATTGTCATAAATTTTATAACCAACTGTTAAATAGTTAATAGGGAAAAGAAATTTATTACATTTTAATTATTTTTTACCCTCCATCATTAAAACTTTGTTGGTAAAAATGGTATATTAATTTAAAGTAGAAAAATCTTTTGCTAGGGTTATTTGCTTTTATCATTTATAAGGCAAGTTAGTTGTTCATGGCTGATTATGAAGAATTTACAAATTTTTACTGCTCTACTAAACAAGTCAATGCAAATGATTGCACAAAATGCCTCATTTAGCAGGAAATCAAATCGCTTCATTTCTAAGTGGATAAACACATAAATAGCTATGAATGCAGCCTGTTTGCCTGCCTGCCTGGCAAATATAGGCTCTGAGCCTAGAAACAGGACCAAAGTCATCTGGAATAACAACCTGACCAATGCTAAAACGACTGAACGAAATTGAATGAAAATTATGCTGCCATTCGCCTGGCTGCGTCGTCTGACAGACGTAAGAACAGAACGACAGACCCACAGAGGGACAGAGTGACAGACGAACAGACCTGCCAGTGTGTTGTAATGCCAGATGAAATTTTATAAAATAACTTGGCCCTTTTTTTTCAGATCAGTGAACTTTTTTGCCAGCTCCAAGTGAAAGCAACAAAGTACAGCCAAAAAACAAAATTCCTCTTATATTTTTTTGCTAAACAAAATTGAATTGTATTTTGACTGACTGTTGCCCCGCCCCACGCCTTCAGGCCAGACGGTTGTGGGTTGAGGGTTTCGGGTTACTTTTGAGTTCGGGCTACAAAATGACAGAGGCATTCAAGCGACCATTTCATGAGCACTTCTCGAAAACTTCTAATAAGTGAAAACTTTTGCTTAAGTCAGCCAAATGTTGAGCAAATATTTTAATTATTTTTATTTAAATTAATGTAGAAATTACTGTGTGACTTTGCTTGAGTTATTGATCTGTTAAACGTTTAAAGCAGGCAGACTCTTTGAAGTTCTTACAAAAACTGAAAGCACATAAATTTTTTAACATCAAGCGCCAACGAAATTGAATTTTTAATCATCGTATTGTATGGTATGTTAGGGGCTCCTACTCTTTGTGTGTGTGGGAGTGTGTGTGTGCATGTTTGGGCCATAAAATGAAATTATACGAATTTGAGCTTAAGAAATGTTAGCAGCAGCATCGTCTCGAAGGAAAAAGGGAAAACTATGAATAGTACTCATAGTTTTTAATTAAGACTGTGCAAGGGGAGATCCAGCTAATAGTCGAGCTGGCGAACTGTTCAAAAGTGTTAACAGTTTCAGTTAGCGCAGCTAACAAACTCATTTAGCTAGGGATGCTAGCGTGTGTGTGTCTATGTGTGTGTGTGTGTTTGTTTGTGTGTCCTTGTCATGCCCTCGAACGTCTCTTTTATCCATTGCTTTCTGAGATTGCAGCGCGCAAAATGAACAATGTTAAGGATTTTCATTTAAGCTTGTAGCTTTAAGTGAGCCCTTTACCACACACGAACACACGCACACACACACACATATGCAGGCACGTACACTCACACACACTTAAATCTAGACTTTACTGCAGACACCACATGTCGTATACGCGATGCGTTTGGCTTAGCATTAGAACTTTTACTCTCGGTTATCTTTGCCGCTGCACAACAGCTAATAAATGTGCGTTAATTAGTTATCAAAGGCCCAGACCGAAAGCTGCTCTTAATCATAAACTCATATTAATTAATATGATTTCTTTGTTATGTTTTTGGTCTCATAAACCTATAACGCACAAATTCACACACTTGAGTCTTATTGCCGACTTTGCTCTGATTAATTAGCGCTGCATTGCGGTATTCTTAATTTACTGTTATTGTCGTTATCAGAGCTTAACAATTGCTGCTATAAAAAAGTTTTGCATTTTGTAAGCTAATTATGTTAAAGGATAAAATAAAAACAGATGAGCAGACGATGTTTGTCTGCATAGATACCCTAGATTTTTGTGAAAATCGTAGTGGATTTTAATTTTTTAAAAAATTTACATCGAAAACAGGTCAAGTTCTGCCCTCTGTAGAAAAACGTTACTATTGGAAAATATATAAAAAGTTTTAAACCAAAAAAAACTCAAGAATACAATTCTTCCGCCAATTTTATGATAAAATAAAATAAAATTAATATTTTCAAAAATTTTCTTAACTATCTTGATAAACTTATACCCTTTATTCGGTATATCTTTCAACTGGGTATTTAAATGCTAACCTTGGCTACAGTTTCCAATAGTTATAGGCACTTTAACCACAATTAAACATCTCATTAATTGCACGCAAATCCCCCAACAATTTACAGTCAAACCAATTGAAAACTTAATGTAAAATATTTGTATAACTTCAATTAAATTCAGTCAATTTAAATGAACCCAAAAAAATGTACAACTGAGAGCTGAGAATGCGTCAAAAGATATCCATGAAGAGCTGTCTCCAGTGAGAGTGTGAAAAAGTATAGAAAATGGGAGAGAGAGAGAGAAAGAAAGAGAGGGAGGAAGAGGGAGAGAAAGTGTGAGGAAGCCAAACAGACAGAGAGACACTCAAATGTCAAAGGCGGGCAATTAATCATTTTTTTGTATAATTTATGCGCAGCCAGAAACTTTGCCGGGCATCAACAAGAATAACAACAACAACAGGAACTTTGCACTGCCATCCATAAATGCCAATAAAATGTCACGATGCTTCAAATTTCCTCTCACTCCTTAATTTTTCCCTTTTGTCCACTCGACTCTCGTTTGTCTTTTTTTTTTGGCTGTCATTAAAATGAATTTTTCAATTCAACTCAATTGAAATGTCAAAATGCTCATTAATTTATCAATTTACTGAGAACACTGTGACAGACTAAAAGGTGCAGTGAATAAAGGGAAGTGTTATGAAATTTTATATAATATATTCAGTACTGATAATTTTTAATCAATCAATGAGGAAGCCCTTCGTTGTCCTGCTGTCCCGTTGTCCTCTTGTCCTTTGCTGTGATAGCATCTTTGATGAGAATTGAAAATATTTGCAGTGTCGCTTTCGACCCTCAAGTAAAGCTAATTTATCAATGTGGCGACATTGCAAATATTTTGTTTTGTAATGTTAAGTAATTTTGAACTGCTTCTCGGTCCATTTTCTCCATCTTCTCTTCTTCGTCTCTGCACGCTCTCTTGTGTCCTGTTCAGGGCCAACGGGTTGAAAGCATGCCAAGGACTCGAGTTGGTTTTATGTGATTGAAAGCACATTGTGTCGCACTTTAATATTTATGACAAAATGCCAGTTTGCCCTTTGGACTATATTTAGTCCCCAAACTGGCAGTCTTGCAGAGATTGTATTTTTTTTTTGTATTTTATTTTTAATTACGTTCTCAACTTGAACGATGCCTTCTCACATTTACTGTCCAGTCCAATATTAGAGCACAAAATTTTTATATAGCGAACGCCATTTTTTACGACCAACTTTGCAGAGGCATTTTTCCATTTAATTTTCTCTTTTCTATCAATTTTATTTCCCAGCTCGTTTTGTTTTTGGATGCTCTGCTGTCACCCTTTTGAGCACATCCACCGCATTATAACAACCACAAATACCGCAGCAAAGCATTCAGCCATGAATGTGAGTATAAGTACTCACTCGCATGAAGGAAACTCAATCAAACTGTTAATCGACTTGTGGTGTTTCCGATCCACGTTGAAAAGAACGTGCCGAGCTCATCTCTGTGTTACCCTTTTTGATTGTTTATTTTTTTTTTTTTGTTTCTCATCAATTTCCAACCATAAAATGTCAATAATATGTTTGCTATTTGCGCTTTCACTGAGAGAGATATTCCCATTTGTTTGCACTGCGTTGTGCCATCAACCTGCTTAATGTCAATAGGCAATAAAAAAGGTTGAAGGGTCTCAAACTGACAGGGGATTCACAAATTTAAGAACGGAGGCTGCCTTGAAAGTAAACTCTATTTTTAACAGAAATCGGCTAGCTAAAAATATGCAACATTTGTCAGTTTATTTAACCTAATTTATGCAGCTAAAATTAACTAAATTTATCTTGTGTTCATAAATAAATTTCAATGCTTTCTACAATCTCAAAGTTATTTTTGACAAAATTCGAGTTAATTGCTGCAATCAATTGTCTGTCAAGTATCACTTATTTATTTATCGTAATGCCTTGACCTATTTAAGAGTTTGATCTTAATTTGTACGATTTCTAAACTAACAAATAGTTAAAGTTATCTATAGAGTTGACAGCTGGTTAGTCTTTGATTTGTGTTTGTTAGTTTAACTCAATATTATTTCAAATCGAGAGTGTCTTAAGATGATGCTGGCATGAGATTTAATTGAATGCTTTGAAGCCACAAGTGCAGAAAATAAGTTAAATTAAACAAATCAAATGAAGTGTGTGCTAGTCTGTGTGTGTTTTAGTGTGTGTGTGTGTGTGTTTGTGTGTTTGTGTTTTCTCAGTTGATGCATGAGTCCTTTGCGCCCAACTGAAGCTGCCGTGCGGTGGCAAGATAGACGACTTAACAGAGCCAGGCACAGACACCGCACGTGCCTCAGTTTTGTGGGCAACATGAGCCAGAGAGCGATGTTGTAATTTCTGGCTACCTTCTTTCAAAATGATATAAAGCTGCCTTCTGCCTCCGCCTCGAAAAACAGGCAACAATGTGGTGACGTCTCCCTCTCTACCTCTGTTCCACTCTCTGTCCCTCTCTCTCTTTCAGTATGTGTGTGGTCTCAATGCTGGCTGTTTGAGTACTTTTGTAGCAGTAAGCGGAGCTCTGAAGCTGTTGGCAGCCACGAGCCGGACGAAGCGAAATGAACAAGCGGAAACAATTAGCGTTGTAGCATTATTTGTAACATGCTGTTTGCCAGCCCCAGTAATTAAGTGTCTCATTAAAAAATGATAAATTTAAATGGAAAGATCTTTTACAATGCTGGCGCGTAGACAGTCTCAAGTGCCCTTAAAGACACTTCCACTTCATACATTTCTCTCCACTTTAAAAACCCAGTCGCAATTTAAAAACGAAGTCAGAAAGTTTTTCCACCAAAACAACGTCGTTTGAGGCGTTCAAGAAAATGTATAAGAAAACTATATTCGACACTTTTCTTTTACTTCTTGTTGTTGTAATCTACAAATTGGCGCCTTAAATCCTTTTCGTGGAGCTTCTTGCTCTTCTCTCTTCTTCTTTGCTCAGGGAAACTTTTCCGTCTGCCTAAATTCAACGGTTTGTCGTTTCTTGTTTTACTTTGACTTTGAAACTGTAAATTGTTGAAATAAAAATATAAAAAAATATATAGAAAACAATTTTCTGCAACAAAGTTTTTGTAGTTTTTTGAGCTTTTTTCTGTATACTTTACGCTTTGATTGAATTTCTATCGGAGGCAAAAGAAACCGCTATCTTTGTTAGCTTGAAATGAAGCCACATAAATTTATACACAAATCTTGTGTTTTTGGAAACTTTTATTAGTATTCTTTATTACAATATTATCTATACAATGCATATAAATCTGCAAAATAAACAAAAACTTTTGTTTCATGTCCAAAATTTGCATAATTTTAAAATACATATTCAAGTATTTACGAGCAGAAAGTTGAATGAGAAGTTCCACAACAATTGCAACGGCAAACTACGAACTGCAATTGAATAAAAATAAATCCTCTTTAATGTGCGCTGTCAGCTCAAGTGGCATTAAAATGCATTAAATATTTAAAGTCCTTACGGTCAAACATGTACAAAGTGCATTAAAATGTTAAAGTAAAATCTGTGAATAATTTTTTCACCGTAAGTTGAAATTGATTATTTATTTTATCATAAAATGTGCCAAAGGAAATGCAATTTAATTCTCAAAGTAGTTGACCGAAAGTAGCTTATATCGTTTTAAATTTAACTTAATTGACACAATTTTCTCTATTTTTAAACTATCAAACACTTTATTATATAGTTTATGTTTAATCGATGCAAAGATTTAGCAGGCATTTCACTTAAATATTGAACAGTTGATGGCTATAACCCATTTTGTGTATAAATTTTGCAATTTGAAATCTACACGTGTCTGCGCCCGAAAGCAGGCTAAACATTTTTATCAATTTGGTGGGCGAGACCGGAAGACAGAATAACCATCACTTGGGCCCCAAAGCAAGCACAAGCTACAGGCCTGGCTAAAAGTAATCTGCCCGGATTGAGCAAAGTGGCAGCGACGCGTGATTATGCGATGTGGCAGCAACTAGATGATAGACACAACATGCTGCATGGTCACGAAGCTGCCCGGCAGTGTTCCATATCTCTCCATCACGCCCTCTACCGCCCCAGCTTGCCACCTTTTGGACCAGGCATAAAAGACTTGAGCGATTAGTTGCAGAACGTGCAATGCATGCGATGCTCTTGCTGATGCTGTGGCTGATACTGATACAGATGCCACCAAAGCTTGCCACGTGCTACATACACCACAGTCTGAGTAACCACATGGGAGAGGGGGTGAGATCACAGACTCTAGAGAGTTAAGCCAAACTGGTCATTGGGCAAGCTTGTGGGATTTGCAAGAAAACAAAATTGCCATTTCACATATAGTAATTCAACTATAGCTACACTTAAAAAAAAAGACACAAGTTTTTAATATAAAAACTAAGAAAATTTAGACAACAAAAACTAAACTAATTTGTTCTTCATAAAAAATATTACTTTACTTAAAATATATATTTAAATGCTTTATTACTGTTCTTTCTCTCAGTGTACTTGAATTAAGCTATAGTTTTCTCCCCTACTGTGTGTGTGTGTGAGTGTGTTCGCGTGTGTTTGTCATTGTCAATTCAATTGTTTTTGTTACAACTGTTATATAATTGCTAAAACATGTGTTTACAAAATCTGACACGCCCACTTGGGTCAAGCACTTGTGTAAGCTTTTAGTGGGCGTCGGCGGGAAAAAATTCGTTTTATTTGATTTATTTTCGTGGGGAATTTTCATGTAATTGGCTTGTGACGACACAAGGAAATTTTTACATACTTTTGAATGCCCATGTGTGTGTGTAAATTTGTGTGTATATGTGTGTGTATGTGTTTGTTTTGCGTGCAATCGGCTGCAGCTTTTGTCGCTCATTTTTTGGGTCATTTGCTTGGTGCGATTAGCTTGTGCGGCTTTAAGCTTTGGCCACATTTGCTGATGTGACTCCCACTAACTAACTGACCACGTCCACATATTGGCCACAATATATCTTAGTGTGTGTGTGTGAGAGCGTGTGTGGGTGTGCGGAAGAGGAAGTGCGCAGACGACATTAAGCTGACACTGGCCAATTAAGCACGGCAAATGAGCAGCAATCTTTTGGCTCAATGATGCCTAAAGCAGGTCTCTTCTACCTTCTACCAACAAAACTGGAGTCTACAAAACACAAAGTTCATTTTGAGGCATTAAGCCTGACTGAACTAAAGTAAATGAAGTCTTTCGACAACAGAATTTGCTTAACCTTTAAACAGTGCCTTCTTTTGTTTTGCTTACTTTAAGACAGACCCTTCACTTCCACTGTAACGAAATAAAGGAAGACAAAAAATAAGAAATGTTTTCTGGACTGTTTCAGATTTCAAAGCGCTATAAGAAGAACCTAAAACCCGTTGCAAGATATTAACTTTCAAGTGAGTCGCCGCCGTTGACATTCCTGCGTTGTCATTGATCGCGGTTTTCTTGGCTGTCCAACCCGTTTCAGTGTCACTTGACTGCTTTGTCCATTTGTCCAGCTCTTTCTCTCACTCATTTCCCATCTACCTGTTCGTCTTGATACTGCTCTGCTCTGCTGTGCTCTGCTCTGGTCACGGTCACAATTCCTTTTGTTGTCTTTTGATTGCATTCTCAACGCTTCAAGCCAACGCATCCCAGACAACACACACAAAAGCTCCCTTTTCTGGTCAAAACATCATCGTCATTTCTTACTTCAGTCTCTCCCCGTTTTAGCCCAAGTCTGTTTATTCTCCGACTGCCTTTTGCTTTAGTTTAATTGAATTGCAAATGCCACAGTGGTTGCACCAAGTTGCAACTTGAGTGCGAGGCAAGAGAAAGGAACAGACAATTGAAAGAATTTAGGGAATTACGTTGGAGAAGTGCATAAAGTATAAAATTTATAAGGAAACAAACCAAGACATATGTTAAGCTTACAATTTGCAGGTAGACAAAGGTTTTATTGTGCTTTTCTTTTAGTTTTTCTTCTTAATTTTGTTTGTGAGTTTATTATTTTAAATGATTCTAAAGAGTTTTTAATTTGGCTTAATAAAGTAAAATTATTTTTAATATTATTAAATAAAAATCTTTTTGTCTGTTATTTTAAAAGCTTTTTAAACAATTAAATAATTCTTAAAATTTATTTAACCCACCAGAATCGTTGAGATAACCAATAAATCTAGACTTTAAAGACATTCAATGTCTGCGCATAATTTAACAATGATTCTGAATTGATTGAAATCAGTATTCACACGCTGAGCACGCAATAAGATCATAAATAAATGTCCAGTTAAAAGAAGTCTTATTTTTTCTTGCCAAATTCGCAATGCTTTAAAATCACTTGTTGGCCATTAAAGAAGAGCTGGCCTTAAGAAAAGAACAATAATAAAACACAAATCTACAGGCCGAAAATATATATTATATTGTAATATAATTTTTCGAGCGTAAATCTAATTTATCAATTTGTGTTTGTATGCGTGTGTGTGTGGGAAAGGTCAAACGAAAAAAAAGAAAATAATGCGACGGCGGGAAAAGCGCAAAATCGAATAAAAGGCAGCAAAAGGGCACAAAGAAAAGAAAGAAAATAAATAAAAGCAGCCGCAACATTTTGTTAGTAACATTTGCTGCCAAATCAGAGAATTGGACAGAGCATTGCAGATGGAGAGAGGTGGGTGTATGTATGAGTGTGTGTGTGTTGCCAGTTTGTTCTCTCTATATAAAACGTGCCGCAGGCCCTGTGGTAATTGGCAATAAATGTGTTCATGAATTTTAATGTTGGCTTCTTGGCGGTCAGCGGACTGCCCCCTCACCCTGCCCCTGACCTTTGACCCCCTAATGCTCTACCAATACGACCACAAATCGAGGCATAACTCATAATATATAAAATTATGCCAGCTGTTTCATTCTTTTCATATTTTTTTCTGTTTTTTTGAGTTGCAGGGATTTTCCTTTTAGTTGAAATTTAATATAATTTGATTTTAGTCCCGCCGCTCAAATATTGAGTTTTATTTCATTTTGAGTTGTGTACAAAAAGCAAACAAGTTTTGCATTAAACCACATACAATTAAGTTAGTCAAATGAATACGTTTGCGCGTAATTTAATAGGCCAAGCCAAATGGGGAGGGAAAGCAAAGTTAAGTTGAATGAGAATGGGAACCAGAAAGGGGCACTGAAACGGGTATGGAAACGGGGAAAGGGAACTCAACCACATCCGATGCCGGGAGTAAGTTTTTGGTTTGATTTATCATATTCAATTACAAAAGTAGCGCACGTATTAAATGGCCGCATCCTGCCCCCAACCCAGTCCAGTTGTGACTGGCCCAGTCGGCGTATGAGTAATTTAGTACTATGAAAAGCTATGCCCATGCCACCCAATAAGTCGTATGGCATCTTCTTTGTCCTCTTCTGCTTGCTTGTCTACTGTTTCCGGCATTCTGTTTGCATTCCCGCATAGGCAAATGGTTCGTTGATTTCTCGAGTGTTTAAATAGCACGAAATGCGAAATCAAGAAATTTGTATGTATGCATGCGTTGAAAGCTGATATCAACAACTACTTTACTTTTAGCCAAGTGTCCACTCGCCACATCCTTTTTCGTCCTCTTTTTTCGAGGCCAATTCCCGTGCAATGCAAAGCGATGGCCCGGAACACAAGAACAAACTTTGCTAAAAGTCCAAATCGAGCGTGTAGTACGTCAGCTGGCAGTCTGTATTTGTATGTGTTGGGGGAGCGGCACACGCCTACGAACAATTTAGCAGTTTCTTTAACAAATTGACTTTGGGTCGTTCGCTTTGATGTGTCCAAAAGAGTTAAACTTTTAAATTGGTTTCAAGGAAATTCAACATTTAGTTCTATTTAAAGAATAAATTTCTTTTTCTGTAGAAAAATGTATTATAGGCAGATTAAACTGTGCTGTTATAAATATGAAGACGTGTTTGCATCTTCAATTTTATGGGAAATTTTACAAAAACAAAGCTATAGAAGTAAGTTAAGCTTAGAAACTCATGGAATTTATGTAGGGGATAACACAAAGTCTGATATTCTTAAAATGAAATCAAGTGAAATGTTTTAATTCCTCTTAATGTCCAGCAATTGCAGATTTTCAGTGGAATTACTTGTGCTTTAAGTGCATAATTCAGACAAGTTTCTTACTTTAAATGCACTTTTCAAGTACTTTTTTGTGTTTTCTGTATTCTTTTATTTGTATTATTTTTGTAACTTATGCCACAAGTTAAATTGAGTGTGTTTGTGCGGAAAGAATGGAGCTGAAATTGAGAATATGGTTGCAAAGAAAGTAAGGAAAAGCAGATGAAGAAGTTTTTTGGGCATAGCAGACGTAACTCAAGCAAACTGTCTCCGTCCATTTTGGTGGAAAGGAAAGGAGAAGGCATAACGCGTTGCAGCATTGCAATTTTTCACTTTTACCGCAACAACTTTGCAGAAATATTACTCAACTGGCAGCCAGCAGCAATATCCTGACAACAAATCCGACTTTCACAATGTACTATAAGGTGCCGACGATGAGCCGGAAACTTGACAGTTGCTGCCTGCCATCCGGCGTAAAAATGAAAAATATGTTTCACATAAATCCTGTGGCTTTCGGACCCAAAGGGCTTCCCCTTCCCACCACACACACACACATACACACACACACAAAGGCAAAAGAAAAACACGAGCTGGAAAAGCGGGATTCTTATGAAAATTACATATGCAACTCACTGTATTGTGTTGTTGCAGTCGAAACGCTTACGCATATTTGGCTTTCAGGCAAATTGAGAATGTCCCCGCGAGTTTTGTGCCATATAATTTTTAGCTTCAAGTTTTTTTGTCAAGTTCTTTAGCCTAGAACCGCAGTGTGCTGTGGCTAATTTATGCAGAGAGCGCGCAGAGTGCAGTGACTGTGGCTGCAGCCACGAGACCACCGCAGTTTATCGCTGAGCGCACAAGTGTCCAGAGATGCTGACCACAAATCATTGAGGTCAAACATCGCGTATACGTTACGTTCGTAACAAACCAAAATACTAACATGTGTATACCACTACCAAAACCAACAACCAACTAAAAATAAAAAAAATAAACACTAAAACAAATACTGACGGCAACTATGTCAACATATGACACCACGTTGATTTCAGTTTGAAAAGCTCTATGAGTGTGTGTGTGTGTGTGTTTGTGTGTTTGTGGTTTTTTGTTAAATAGATTAGCAGTGGCAGATAGCAAAAAAAAAACTGTAAGTGGGTAAAAAGTTGAATTAGTTTTGTACGCCAGACAAGTATTTAACTGTAGTTTAAACCCTCCACTAATTGCCACTTAAAAGAGATGAAATAATGCCAAAAATTCACTTAAATAATTTTCCGTAAACTCTTTTCTGTCTTTTGCAGATGTTTCTAAAGTGGCTGCTGTTCAGCCTGTGCATAATGCCGGCCATGTTCAGCAATACGAGACGGAAATGCCCCACAGAGTGCAGTTGTAGCATTGATGATTTCGATCGTTATCAGGCCGTGTGTACCAAAGGTAAGTGATACACGAAATGTGCAAAATTTTATTTGTGTAGAAAATATGAAACTGACGTGCAAAACATAATTAATTGCTTTGGAATGTTCTGATGGGTAAAACATTCTATTAAAAGAGCTTTTGCACTTTGTTCTACTGGGAAAAAAACCAGATGATATGGCTGTGTATGGGAGATTTCTCATTGATATTATTTTTAAATCTTGCCCATTCATTTTGTCCTCAAATGCCAAACGATTTCAATTTGCTCAACTGTCATTTGCTGTCGTCTCCTTCTCTCAATGCACATACGACTGAGAACACATTTATATATATATATTTCTACTGCAAAAATCTATAATTTCAATTTAACGCTTGTTTGGTTAGCGCAAACATACACACACAGTCACACACACAGAGTTACTGAGACAGGCAAACATTGTAAGTCTCATCACATTGGGCTTTGAATTTGCTGGTGTGATGCTTTTGTCGTTTTAATTTCATTTCCCCAAAAATGTTGAGCACAATAACTGGCACGACTAAGCAATGCGAGAGATCTGACATTGGCAGTAAGACAACGCAACGAGTCTCTGAATACAACTCGCAGCTTATTGAGACTGAATTAGAGTCGATTTATCGTGCAAAGCAATTTGTTTCAATTGTTTCACATTATATGTATTATTTGGTTGACTTTATCAGTTAAGATTCTTGGCTTAACAAATGTTGCTAACAATATGTTAAAGAAAATATCAAATAAAGAAAAAACTATGATTTTTAAGCTTTCTTGATAAAGAAAGCTTGTCCTTAAAAATCTGTTTAAGATATTTAATTGCAAAAATTCGAAATTTGAAGGAATGCGGTCTTAAAGGTAGACACAAAACTGTAAAATGCCATTTATTCAGTTCCCTTTTTAAATTTAATATAATTATACTTTTACCGGAAACTTTTGCATTGTAAAATGTTTGTTTTGACCTACAAAATTTTCGGAGGTTTTGGTAGAAAGGTAGTATACTGACTGTGTACTATTTATGAGTGTTGTTAATGAGCATTACCGACACTGCAGTTCAACAACTGTACGCTAAGCTGCGAATCCCCTTTCTTCGCGTAATTTGCCCCTACAGAAATGTAACAATACTCGTAAATGACAACAAAATTGCAAGCGCGTTAAAATATGTTACAATCAGTGCTAATGCTTTGCATTTTTTATGAATATTTCCCGCAGTGAACTCAATTCGGGTGCCCCACGATACAATGAGAACATAATAATGCATACCACACACACACACACACACCCCTACACCCAGCTATACACACAAAACAGATTGTTGTGAATGAGAATAGTACAATAAAAGGCGACTAGGATTGTGGCCACAGAATTGTGTAGCATACAATTGGGGGCCACTCGTTAAGGGGCAACTGAAAAGTGCGTGTAGTAGCTGCATTTTTTGTAGAAAAATATATATAGAAACTGTAGTTGTATGCTGTTACATTGTGTGCACACAAAAGAAGGGCAGTTCTGCAGTTAATGATCTTGTTTCTGGTGGTATTGTTAACCTTTAGTTGTGCTGCATAAATTACAGAGTTTTGATAACAACGTTAAGCCATTTGAAATTAGTATTAGTACCGCTTACTCTTACTTTCTTTCTGGTTTATTTAACCTCGAATTGAATTGGTTTGTTTTGCAGGCGGCCTGAGCTCTTTATCGTCCAATCAGTTGGATATTGACGTCAAGGTAATCATTATACGCGGACCACGTAATTCGATAACCATTGGACCGGCACTGCGTCAGTTTATGCAGTTGCAAGTGCTACGCATTACGGACTCCAATCTGCCAGCGATTGGGGCCGAGTCCTTGTGGGGACTCAAATATTTGCGCATATTAGGTGAGTAATCAATTGTTTATGACAATGGGCGGGGTAATAAAAATCGCCGTTGCGTATACGCAACGTATAAAAGTCAGCGCGATTTCAATTTAAGCAGCTGCGCATAGTTAAAAACACCGTGCGACCCTCTGATATGCAAATAACACAATCAAAGTGAGGGAAGACACCCAACAAAAACTGAGTGCAAAAAAATATAAAATGTTCTGAACGCAGGCAACCGTTGCGGTTGTCCTGCTACCTCGTAAAAGGGCAAACGCAAATAAAAGCGCGACTCGCAAAATGTTAAATGAGCGCAGCCTCAATGCGGTCGATAGTACAAAATAATCCCCAGAGTTAAGAGTACCATAACTTTAATGTTAAGCCTGCAACTGTGAGATGGTTACAGCCAACACGGCTAAAACGGTATCTAAACTTTACCGCAGAGAAAGGCTTGCAATGTTAAATTTTGCTTCGCCTACATTGGTTCAAACTTTGATATGTAATGATAGCGTATTTAATCATTCGTTGGGATTTCTATTTTGGAATTTCTGGCTTGTCAATAAAATTGGAATTGATGCGCCAAATAGTGAAAGCGTCCCAGAAATAAAATAAGATTGGGAGAAATCAAAAGCGAAAGGCAACAAGGCAACGTTTCGATATCGTTGGCGCTTTTAACTTGTTTATTTGTGTTTTATGTTTGAGCACATTTCCCTCTCTCTCTCTCCCTCCCTCTCTCTCTGTCTCTTTAACTGTCTGTCTGATTGTTTACGAAGCAGTTGGTCCTTGGGAATCGCAGCATGAACCGGTTTCAGGAACGGCCCCCCAATTATTTACATGCCCCAATCTTTGTTTTCGTTTACGGTTTTTTTTTTTTGTTATATTCGTTCTCTCCAGTTGCTTGCCAAAAGTCAAAAAGTCGACATAAAACACACACCACACAGACACACACCCATCTACACCCTTGAGCCTGCAGGAGAAATTGCAAAAAACTTTTTGCTGCAGTTAAAAATAAAGCAATGGCATTTGTTCACTCGCTCGCCGTCGTTTCTAGTATTTAAATTAATTTTTGGCAAATGTTTTAAAATGTTTAAGTAGGCGTGGACCAACTCAGCACACAGAACAACACAACACATAACAAAAAAAGAAAGCAATAGCTAAAGTAAAAGCCAAAAGTCTCTCATTGCTTTTAGCTAAAAATGCTACTCATGTAGCCCAGACAAAAGGGGCGTATGTGTAATGTGTTTTGTGCTTTATCAGCGGCAAGTCTTCAAATAGCACAACATATACAAATGAAACTCGAGTTTCTTTTGTTTGTACTTCCCTTTGCCTTTAAAGTTTCATCTATTTCTTTCTCTGTTTTGTTTTTCTGTTGAGTTTTTTCCGGTATAAAATTGGAATTGGTAAGCGCATTGGTATGTCCTTTAACTGTCTTTACAATTTTTCCATTTGTGTATACGTTACAAAAATATTTACACAATATTCATTGAAGCCAAAACAAGGGCAATTCATTTGGTGGTTATTCAAAAATTGTTGTCAGGCCACACACAAACAATTTATACATTTTGTATTAATATTCTTTTCCATTTCATGTCTGCTTCCCTCTACTCATATGCACAAAAAACTGTTGCATATTTTTCGATGACAAATTGCCATCAATAATACAAAATCAAATAAAAACAAAAACAAAATTCGATTGTCATTCCACAAACTTCACATCAATGGCGGCAGATCTGTCGAAAAACAATATAACAAACATCACGGAGAATAACTTTCGGGGCCAGGATAATCTACATGAATTGGATTTATCAAAAAATAAAATTCTACGTATGGCCAGCTCAACATTTCGACACTTGACGGTGAGTATTTTTAACTATAGAAATATTTCAAACTATGTTTCAAATATAAAGAGAGAAAAGCAGAGTGAGTTGCAGATTAAAATTGAGGTCATAAATCAAAAGTATACAAAGAATATATAAGTTTAAACTATGATATAACAACTTATTGAAAGCTATTTTTGTAAGACTTTAATATATAGTATATTTCCTATTAGAAATACCAAATATGGCTTAGTTGATACCAAATTTATTGCACTGCGTTAACATTCTAAACACACGCCCGCCCTTAGTTCTTGTCCTTTGACAATTTTGATTCCACTTTAATATTCCACGTGCCTGGGCTTTAAGTAAAAAAAAAAAAAAATAAGGAAATATTATTGCAGTTCTTTGCTAAATAGTTTTCTCTATGCTTTACGAGCAGCATGGAAAGCAAAGATAGTTTGTAATAAATATCATGGAATTTTTAATAGCAGTCGCAAATAGTGTTGCCTACATTTTGGGGCAAATGAAAGTTTTACGTGCTCGAATTAAAGTTTAGTTTTAGCTGCAGCAGCAGCACCAGCAGCAGCCCTTGGCTTTTGCTTTTTCCCCGTTTTCCTTTGCCTTGGACGATGGGCGGAAGTGCCAGTTCAGAAAACTTTAGTTCGTTGTCTTCAATTTGCTTTCGATTTTATTTTGCGCTGTGCTTTTCCAACATTTCCCCACTGTTCACTTCCTCTTGGCCAGAACTCAGTGCTTCAACAGTATTTGAAAGTTTAGCTCTCTTTTTTGGCAGTTTCCGGTCGTTGTTGCTGAACAGCGGCTGTAGGTGCTTGGATACAGTTCTGATTTATGAATTATTAGTGCTTCCCTCACTCTTAATCTCTCACTCTCGTTGGTCAAATTGAAACATTATTAATTTTGGTGCATGGCCATAATAAACTTTGGCAATTGGCATAACTTCTTCGGCAGGATCTGCGACGTCTTAATTTGGCCGATAACTCAATCGTTGAGCTTGTACAGCGCAACTTCTTCATGCTGAGCAGACTCAAGTACCTGGACTTGAGCGGAAATCCGTTGCAGGATTTACAACCGGATGTATTTCGCGATGTCCCAGTAAGTGTATACACAAGGACAACTTTACGCACTTTACACTTATCTCCTTCTCATTTTGTGCAGGAGATGAAAGTACTGAAATGCCGCAATTGCCAGCTGAAAAAAATCAATCCGCAATTGTACAATTTATTGCCGCTCTTAAGCGAATTGGATTTGGGACGCAACGAGGTTTGTCGCCAGTGCCTCTATTCATGACTCTCAGACGTTTTCCAATTATTTCTTTTGCTTTTCCATCCATTCTTTTCCTTTTTCGTGGTGTTTTTCTTGTAGTTCAAATTCCTTGACAAGGATGAATTTCACGATGTGAAGCGTCTCACAAAAGTTTTACTCGATGGCAATCAATTGTCTGTGGTCGTCGACCAACTCTTTCGCATGCAGAAAAGTCTTAATCACTTGGGTGAGCCAATTCTACAAAATTATAGTCAATTTAGCTGAGCTCCCCTTCCTCTTTTTTTTACTGAATTGTTTTCAAAATTTTCTTTTTAGATTTATCGTACAATCGCTTGGCCAAAGTGCCAAATGATTCGTTTCTGCAGTTGACCAATCTAACATTTCTTGATCTGTCCTACAACAAATTGGTGCGCCTTGAACCGCAATCAGTGAGAAGTTTATCCAATTTAAGAGTCTTAAATATTAGCGGAAATGTCCTCATGGACTTGAGGGAAATGCACGAAACATTCGAGGTGAGTTTAGAAAATTTTTAAGAGATTTATTCATCTAAAAATGGTTTTTTTACAGCTCATACCGGATCTGACACATTTGGCCATTGCGGATATGGGTCAACTGCCTGTGGGATTATTAGCACCTTTCAGACAATTACGCTATTTGAATATTTCTGGTAATTCACTGGACAATATGGCTTTGCAGGTTATCGATCCGTGTCGAGAACTAGAGGTAATTTCATTGAAAACTTGGCCAAGAATAAAAATTGCTATCGTCTTTTGTTGTTTACGTATTTGTCTGTCTACTGATGACTTTTTGGCCAATTGCAATTTATTTTAACCAGCAACAATGTCTATGCGATAAAATGACATTGCAGTCGTCTGTTTGCACACTTGGTTAGCATTAAATGTTGTTTTTCGAAAAGAATTCTCACACAGACACACACACACACACAGATTTCACAACTGCAACGAAAACATGTCGAAAAAATAAAAGAAATGGAAACTTTGTTTTATTATTTTTCTTTATCTTTCTGTGTGTGTGTTTTGTGTACGTGCTTCCTTCGGCCATCGTCTGTATTGTTTTCATGGTTGCTGTTGACTATGGTCAAATTTATGATGCAACAACAATCAGTTATAGCCATTAAGCCTTTCATTTAATTGAATTTAATTGTGCATGCAAAGTCTGTCAACACTTCAACTTTTCTGATTGTTGCTAAAATAATTATACAAATGTTTGCACCATCTGCAGCTAATTGCTCTTTGATAGGCAAACAACATGAAAAACATTTCTAACAATTGCATTTCACAAATTTTCATTTGTTCATTTACAGTTTTTAGATTTGTCACGCAATCAATTATATGGCATCAATGCCGACACAGCGCTGAGAATACAGGGTATACGCAATGTGAAACTGGACAACAATCCATTGATATGTGATGAGTGTCATATGGGAAAATTAATAAATGTTGTGCGACAAGTAAGTTAAATGCGTATACGACACGTTGTCCTCCCACCCAATCAATGTAAATTTCAATTAGTTTTCAAAACCCCTGCTGATTGAAACAGTTTAAATGCAATATAGTAACAGTAAAAAGGGGCAGAGCACAGAAAAACTGCATATACATTAATTTATGAATATAATTTTAATTTTTTCTACAGTTGCAATGGAAATGGGATACGTATCCCATATGCTTTTTGCCCAAAAGTTTGCGTGGCGCTGAAATAATTAATTTGGACATTGACGGGCTTCACACGTGTCTCGATTACATCAGCGATGAGGAACAAAATGCCGCGAGCACTTCATATAATTTTCTTGAGCATGGTGAGTGCACGGAAAATTATTTATTAAACATAAATAAAATTCAATTTAATTGAAAAATACTCACAAACAGATATAAACAGATTTATTTTATAATAATTATTGAAATTAATATATACTACCTTATAAATTTATTTATATTCCTACAGGCAGTCTTAATACCCTGGCAATTTTGGGTGGCATCATCTTTGTGCTAATTGCTGTCATTATTTTATCACTTGTTGCCTGTTTCTCCAAGAATCGTGCACGCTACTATACCAGAGAGGATCATCTAACTGGCAGTAAGTACAAATATTCAAAGCAAATAAATTAAATGACTTTTAAGACATTTAACCCTTTGAAATTCGCTTGGGCAGCACGCCAAGCACAAATAGAATTGGCCAAAATACAAGGCGTTGAAATGAAAAACTGTCGGCTGGCATTAGCAACAAAACTAAAGACAATTTATGTGGGCTAAATAGTTTGTTCGCAATGTACCCTGTGGAAATATCAACTAGAGTTGAGGTAGCATCTTGAACCAACAAGAAATAAATAAAAGCCATGAAGACTTCTTCCAACGGAAATTATTACAAATAGAAAATGTTTTGGAAATCTCTTAGTCCCTTTCATTATACTTCCCCTGACATTCGCTGCATATATTACAAAGCTTCTTTTGCTTTAATTTGACACTATAAAATATATATTTTTTTGTTTTCTTCCAATTTCTACTTCAGTTTGTCTGCCTTGGCGGTAGCACGTAAATTTTTTGGCGAAATTAAAAAGAAAGAAAAGTAGCCGCACTTAATTAATTACAAGTACGTGGTTCATTATGTCGAGAAGGAGGTTTGTTTTTCATACTCATGCCGCTGCCTAATTGAGGAATAAATAAATTTCCAGCTGACCTGACTGTGTGCCCTCGAGGTCGACGTTAATGTTTGTGCATACACCTGCCTAACTTGGTTACCTGAGCACAAATTGGCCCTGGAGCCCGCGGGCGTTCCATTTGCCATTCACCAGAACGCACTCGAGGGAAACTCACTCTCTCTCCATCACGCTCCCACGGAAAACAAAGAAAACTTCTGAATTTTCGCAATTGTAGCTTTTTTCCTTATATATTTTTTTTTACCAAACAATAAAATGGTCGCCAAGGCTGTGGCGGTGAGCAAAAAAAAAAAAGAAATATGGAAAACTTTTACCAGGGCGAGAATTCGATTCCCTCGATAAACGAGCAGTGTAAAAAGCAAAGTGAAAAAACATTTGTAGCTCAAGCTGTGGCTGAAAAAGAAAAAAAAAAGTCACACTCAAAAATTCAACCGCATTGACTGCAAAACAAACAAAGCCAAAGAAAACACGTGACTACCGACTGGCATTGAGTTTTAACCGTTTTTTCCGGCTGCTATAACGAATTTTTAGCGGTTCAAAAAACAACTAAAAGTAAAACTTTTCGTTAGTACTGTCAATGCTAAAGGAAAAACCCACGAAAAACCCAAATGAAATTGATGGAACTTCAAAGGTTTTCGAGTGTATTTCAATTAATTCATTTCCCTGCACGACGTGGCAATATTTTAAGCCTTAACTTTTGATGGTTCAATAAACAGGGAGAGAACCTGCTCCCATCTTTTTATATAGAAGATAGATGCAGTAAGGTTTACCTGGAATTACTGTATTTTAACGACTCACTGCAGTCGATAATCTTTCTTAAATGAACAGAATTTATAAAATTGAATTATTGTTCGACTAAAGACTAAATAATGTATATATATTTCTTAAAAATTATAATAAGTTATGATTTACAGCGAATTATTGTCCCCCAAAATATGCTCGACATAGATTTAAATCGATTATGGTTTTGCCTGAACTTTTGCACATCTCTAACAGCAGTTTTTACTTCTCCCCCCAGGCGATAGCAAATGTTTGGAAAAAAATTTGGAAGCAACCACAGTGACAACTTTGGGCAATGGCGGTTCACCAACTACAACAACCACATTGACACTGGCCACATCGCCGGCAGCGAATGTGAATTCAACATTGAATGGCACAACGAACAATGGACATGTACAAAGTCCTGCGAATGGGAATACACCCGTACAGGGTATATACAAGTCGCAAGACGGTGGCAAAGAGATCAACTTTACATTTCCGATTGACGATCGCGTTTGCACTATCGATGAGCTGGTATTGCCACCAGCACCGCCACCGCCAGCAGGAGCAGCTGCAACTGCTGCTCAAGTTCATCACCAGCATCCAAGTATGGGTAGCCTAATGTATAGCGTATCACAGTCACCGGCAAATGGAGTAGGTGGTAGTTTGGGGGGAACAGCTACAGTATTGGCTGCTGCATCGGCTGCTGCAACGGTAATTCCACCTGGTGCACCATCGCCGATGCCAGCAGTACCAGCACCAACACCAACACCAGCTGAGGCTGTGGTTGTGGTGCTGCCACCACCGCCACCGCTGCCGCATCAACAACAAATGGGCAGCTTGGCAAGTCTGCGCGAGGTGCAGCAGCAGTTGGTGCATTTAAGCAGCACGCTGGAGCCACTGGTCAGCGTTAACTGACCCAGGGGCTTAACAGCAACAGCAACAGCAACTGAAGCTCAAGCCACAACAAGAACCACAGCATCAGCGGGTAAGTTTGGCAAGCAAACAGTGAGCACGACACCGACGTAAGCCACTGGAGACGATTACAGACTTGTTTTCTACCGAATACGGGGCGTATAATTAATGACAGTGCGGTGGTTTGGCATTGTTTGCTGGCTTCAAATTGAAGTAAAGTAATTAGGATTTGAGTTTGCAATTAAGTTCATTTATCAGAGCTACGAAAATAGCACAACTTTTATTCATTTACTGAGTTTACCTTTTAAGGCATAAATAACTTAAGAAAACTGCAGCAAGGAACATCGATAACTACTCTCGGGAAATATATCCTGAATATCCAATATCATACTGCCATTATTCTGTGCATTGCGCATACGCAGCGTATTACCAGCGTTTCATTAAAAATATTTGTAGTTTTGTTTATAGCATTTTGTACAACTCTGCATCTGTGTGAACATAATTACACACAATTAATTTAACTACAAACTTACAAAACAAACAAATAAAACAAGCAATTAGGGCATACAAAATTTGTAAGTATAAAAAAAAACAACAAGACAACAGCAAACACATTTGAAATGTGATAAGAATTTTTGTAAATAAAAAAAAACTGAAGTGGAAAAAATCTAAAGAGCATTCTAGAAGAACTAAGCGATTAAATTAAGCATATGGAAATTAAGATTAATTAAATGGAAATTGTACATTTGGCAAATTGCGAATTGGAAATTGGGCAGCCACTGTTTTGTTTCAGAAAAGAATAAACTAAGCATAAATTCTACTATAATGGAATAAAAATTAGCACGTAGCTAGTTGATTAGATTTTAAACACATTTAAATTATAAGACATTTAAGTATAAATATAAGATAATAGAATGGAAACACAACCAACTTATAATAAGAGATAAATATTTAAAGAAAGCAATCACAATTGAAACGCAACCAGAAAACCCAAACGATATATACCTATATTATGTTCTTTAACTTAATTTCAGTCTCTCTGTATAAATTTAAGATCATTTTGTTCATTTTTATAACAAAAGAAGCAAAATAATATATAAATAAAAGTTTATTTATTTACGAGTACACGTTACTCACGTGTTCAACCAACAAATAAACAAAGATTAAACGCTAAAATCTGTAATAAAGTGTGACAGTTTATGGAAATTACCAAGAAAATAAAAACGGAAAATACTCGTACTTTAATTTATTACTGCTTTAATGGAGACCACAAAATCGTTTAGTAAAGAAACAAAAAAAAACAAATCAAATAAAAATAAGAATCAAATGAAGAGGAGGAAAGAGAGAAAATATGCGAATCACCGCTGCAATTTATTAAATAAAAATGCGCATTTTGCAGTGCGGTACTTGCAACACTTGCGGTTGCTTTGGAGACACCCCACTCTGTGGCATTGTGTGGCAACTGAAATTATGCTTGTAACATGTCGTGAAGCATGTGGAGAAGTCCCCACTTCTCCCCTTCCATCTCTTATCGACGCTCTCTCCATGGGAGACCACAAGCGGGCACCATTTTAACTCAACGCAAATGAAAATTGCTTCCGTTTCCGTTTTGCGGCACACTTCCGTGGTGAATGTGGATACGTATGGAAACACGGATACGTATTTTGGATTTGCTATTGTTGCTGATTGCGTTGTGAACAAGCTGCTGCTACGACTACTTTATTATGGGCTTTGATTTAGAGAGCAGTTTCTGACAGGCACAAGAAACAGTAGAAAAAAAGGGAGAGTAATGCTAAAAAATACTCGTAGTATAACTCTCTCTCTCTCTCTCTCTCTCTCTCTCTCTCTCTTGAAAGCGCATTATGTTTGCTGAAAGGCAAAGAAAAATGCAGCCATTTGTTTTGGCCAGTCATGAATCTCATAGACAATTTCGTTGGGCATCCTTTTCAGCTCGCATTGCCACTTGAGTGGCTAGAAAAACATTTGAATTTATGCATGAACATGTTCAGTTCAGTTCAATTCGGTTCAGTTCAGCCAGCGATTGCATAGAAAATGCATCGGAAATTGGCGCAGCAGCAGCAGCAGCATCGACCTCAAGTGCCTGACATGGACAGTCGAAAGTCCATGCAAATATGCTGCACATACACTTGAGATTGCCCATCAATATTGTTGTACACTTGAAGCTTGACGACTTGAATAATTGAGTGCAGTGAGTAGTGTTTGAAGTTCTAGCTTCAATTCAAGAGTGGCATTTGATTAACATTTTGTGCTTGTGGCAAAAACGAATTAAAAGCTCAATACATACTACAAAAATTGCGCATACGTAGCGTATACTTGTTTTATGCTCAATTTTTATGTGCTTACGTAAAAAAACAAGAAAAAAAATGAAATGTTTACAACAGCCACTTACAGGCAATTGATGGAAGATGCTGCCAACTTATTTCCCAGCTGCTGCCATCAATTGCAGCCTGGATTTTCTGTCTGCCAACCAGATGCTACCGTTGCATACTCCTGAGCCAGCCAAGGATATAAGTATTAAACTTACATTTACTTCGGTTCAGTCTCTTACTCACTCCCTCTCTCTCTCTCTCTCTCTCTCTCTCACTCATGCTGGCCGCCAGTTTTTATTAGTTTTTGGTGCAACAGTTGGAGCTCAGTGTGTAAATTTAATCAGACATTTTACTCAGGCACACCAGTAGCTTCTTTGGTTTTTATAGCCTGCATCAACTCAAGTTGCCCAAGTTTAATTAAGTGCATTGGCTTTCAGCTCGATTGGGTAAGTAATATTTAAGGAATCTTGGTATGACTCATGCTTTTGTCACCAGCGATTAATCAACATACAAAGTTTTGTGTTTATGATTTACTTAAACTAATTAAGTTGACTCCGACGCTTAGCCGATCAATCAGGCCAACTGTCAGACGGCTATTAACCCCTTGCATGACAAATTGCTTTTGACAAGACAGGCAATATCCAACACACACTTTTAGTTACAGCTCCCGAACACTAATTGCTTTTCAAATCATTTGCCAAAACTGGAGGAGAAGCAAACAAAAGCTTGTCAACAATTAGGATTTAGTTCGACAGCTCAAAGAAAAACCCATAAGAAAATGTAAAGAAAAATTTGTAAAAGCAAGAAAAAGAAGGAAAATTTGAAAATGGAATTACCAAGACGAACAAAGACAGTGAAAGATTTCGTTTTGGGCATCGACACACATGTGGCATATGTGCATGTTGGGTTCATGTCTGAACAGGATTTTCATTTGGGGTCAGCTCAGTGAGTTGGCACTGCTGTTGCTCGTGCTACTCCTCCGGCTCCTGCTGCTGTTGCAGTTTAAATTCCCAGCAAGAATCAAATCAAAAATCCTCTTTTTTATGTGGTTTTCACCAGTATTCCGCAAAGAGTAATGCAAAAACTATGCCACAAATATTGCGGCGTTGCACGTTGACAGTTCCCTCGGGGAGTGCCTGGATCGAGTCGTGTGCAAAAGTAAAAGTGAAAAAATTCCCAAAAAAAAAAAAATAAAACTTTCTTTCTCTCTTTCTTTCTGTCAATGGCAGTAGCAGCAGCTGCAACTAACGCAAAAATGTAGGCTTGCATGTCTGAACACGACAATTGGCTAACACTTAAATCGTTGAATATAAAGCTAAAAGAGGATTGCTTAGTGCTCTCTCAAAGGCAGCTCAAGCATCAGCTTTAAATTTAGGGGTCTATAAAATAAAGTAGCCAGAGAATATTTTGTCTTTCATATTGCATTTGTTCTTAAAACTCTTTGCAGCTTAAAATTGTAGGTAAAACTGGAGTAGAATGCAAATTTATATAAATTTCTGCCTATTTTGCAGCTAAATTGGCAGTAATATATTTTCAACGATTGCCGTCATAACGTCGCCAAAATCTCTCACCTAAACCGACCCCCTGGGTGTAGTCGAAAACTTTTCAAAATTCATAAATTCTTCTCGTTTTATTATTTTTTTTGTTGTTCCGAGTTTCTTGGGCGTGTTCTGGTTTCGGTTTTGGTTTTGGTTTTTTGGGGTTTTTGATTTTTTTTGGGAATTTTTTGGCAAACAATTTGCTGGCTGCTGAATGGAAAAGTTTCAATCATTTTCTGGCCATTGTCATTTATGTGATAAACTCTCGACACGTACATTATGGTTATTACTTAAGCGCCCAGACTAATTTGATCGCAGCTGTTGAAACTTTCTGCAACTTTCCACAATTTCGACCATAATCACAGTGCTAAAGACAATACATAAATCTATACACCAAAAAAGGTAGGCAAAAGGCATAAATATCAAATATGAGACTATATATATTACATAAAAACTCTACATTTTTCCCATTCTACCAATATTTTCTGGGGCTTTTCCTTTACGCTCCGTCGCAGACAGTGGCCTAGAGGCATCATTTCCCGCTGGGATGCCATCAGATTTATGATGAGACAAAGTTGCGCGCGTGTGTGACTCCATTAAATGTGTTAATAGGATAATGTTACAGCACAAATAGCAACAAAAGAATATATTTTATAAATATAAAAAAAAATATATATATAAGAGTATATACGTAAGTATTTGTATACATGTTTGTATTTATATTTTTCTTTACTTTGCTTCCGGTCTCCCACTGATAAATTGAAGATTTTAAATGTCGTGCACTTTAAAAAGAAGCTTGGCAGCTTTTATTGAATTTACACTGAGCTTATTTGGTGAAATTTCTTTTTGATGAAAATATTTAAGACACACAGAACGCTTAATAAACAAATTTGTATGTAAAATTATAGAATTTTTCCCATTCAAACCATTTTAGAATAAATTTTCATTGGTTTTATTATCCTTTTTTACTTATCTGCTGCCAGTAATTTAGAGTACCACAATTTCTAACAAATTTTTGAATATGATAAAGAGATTAATTTTGAATTTAAAGTAGATTTAATTTAAAGTTTCTTATATTAAAAAAATTCTTAAACAACATTTTTTATTTCATTCATGTGCCAACTGACGAGTGCTCATTTTAGAGTATCAGTGTAAGATCCTTCTGTAGAGCGTACTTTTAACAAATGACGGCTGACAATGTTGGCCAAAAGTACACTCTGAACAGCGGGTGTAGAACACACTCACAAATACACACTCACACACAGTGAAAAGGGTAACCAAAGGACAAACCTAAACACGTGCTGTGAGCAAATAAAGAAAGGACCTTCATGTTACATACAATGAACAAAATAGACGAACGAAACTTAAGCACGCAGCTTTGTGTATTGAACATGTCATCGCCAAAATTGTGTTAAAAATCCACCGCAAGCTGCAAAAACGAACGATGGGAGTTGGAAAGAGGGCAAAGTGGGAGTGGTGGAAAGGCGGACAGGTAGACAGCACAGCTACCAACTGTGCATCAGCCATTGTGCATCAGCCATTTTCACAATATGTTCAGTTATGGCTCAGGCAGCTGCAACACGGCTTGCCACTCTCTTTAACCTCCTGTCCCCACCCATGCAGCCACGCCCTTTTCACACACCACCACCCATTAACAAACCCTCTAACAGTCAACCTGCCTGCTGCTTCGACTATACATCAATTTAACAAGCAAGCATGCACGAGGGAAATTAGCTAGCAATAACCGTATTTTTGGTGATGCAGCGACAAAAATGTGTTTGCAACACACACACACACACCCATCACACTTACACATACTATGGTGCACACATATGGTGAGTAGCATCAACAACTTTGCGGTGTTCTATCCACAAATTGTTGCACATAGTAGTATCAGTAACAAGTCCTTTGGCTTTGTCAGCAAAACATATTTGCTGCTTCTGCTGCTTTCTCCGCTTTCAGCCAAATTTATGCAGTTTTGCCCAAAAATATGTATCAAGTGTGCAATTTACGGGAATGCGTTAAGACATTGCTCCAAGTTCAACCGTAAATATCGCAAAGACTCCAGACTTAGTTTTAGACAAATAGCCAATGGGTTGGAAGGAGGAAAATATATGATCTGAGAGGAATCTAAACTATGTGTCAACATGTTGAATTAAACAGTAAATAAATAGTTTAATTTTGGAGTTGGATTTGTAAAGGAACGTTGGGGCTATTCCAAAGACTAAGAAGTGATTAAATTGAAGAAGTCATGATATTCAATAATCAGCAAGAAGATAGGTAAAACATTGAGTAGCTTTTGACCACTAAATAAATAAATGATTTGTATGGAAAACGGAATTATTTTTTAACGAAAAAAAGAAGTTTAGGCGATGCTAAGAGAAGTTGAATATAACTTAACTACCTCCGTTCAAAAACAATTACCAATGTGCCAAAAGCTTCATGGTCCTCATGGACCAGGCAGTTCGATTGATTTAGCTGCCTGTATTGGTAGCCTAGCGTTAACTCATCGACAGAGCAGCTACAACTTCCCACAACCGCAGTGCCAGTTACCACAGCAACAACAGCAACAACAACAGCAACAACAACAAAAGCAGCGAAAACTGATTTTGCCTTTGGCTTACGCATCAATGCAAATGTCAAAGCAATCATTGCATGACCATGATGTTGAGGCTGAGAGTAAAGGAAAGCGAGGGTAGTTTGAGTAGTTGCGTCAGACGCCATGTGCAATTGAATGGCGTCAATACGAGGCTCAAGCCAAGTACGTAACCATGGCCAAAATAGTACACCTTGAGGCACGCACAAGCTTTACAGGTCAGGCTTAGTGTGGGTGTATGTATGTGTGTATATATGTTGCGATATATATTTGTATGAATATTGGTGACTGTGTGTGTGTGTTTGTGTGTGTATATATATAGAGATTTGTTCACTCACGATTAGTTGACGCTGGCGTACACAGTTTCCGCGCCATTTGCTGTCACTTCGCCAGTTTGCACATCGTCAGGCACGACGATGACGTCGCCATCGACAGCGACAGAGACGGCGATGACGACGACGACGGTGACGGTGACGGTGACTGCGACGTTGCCTGCCAAGTTCGCTCATGCAGCACTCGAGCATGCTTTTTTCCTCACTTTCTCTCGCTTTCTCCGTCCCTTTCTCTGTTGCTCCTTCTCTGCTTTGCGATTGGGTAGAACACCCCCGTGATGCTTTAACAGGATCTTAGCTCTTCCTTTTGCTAATGGTAACTGGAAATGGAAGCGACTGCGGCAACAACATTGATTGCCGTTTGTTGCTCTTGGTTTGTGCTCAATCTTATTATTGTTGTAGCTGCTGTTGTAGTTGCTGTTGTTGTTCTTGTTGCTGCCTTTGCTGTTGACATTTGCGTTGGCGCCAAAGTCGCCAATTTTGTTTGCCTTTTTTCCTATTTTGGGTCCCTTTTTTGTTGTTCTTGTTTTACTGCAATTTTACGTGCTGTTGGTCATGATAATCGTAATACTATTGACAATATTGATGTTGAATTTTTGCCCAACTGGCCTATAAATTTTCAGCTACTTGGCCGCACACGTCTCAAGAGCATTTGAGTTGCTTATCGACTTTATTTAAGCATCGACCAACTCAACAGACAATGGCTTAAACGGTTGACCAATGCATCAGTATGAGTGCAATGCTTTCATTTCTGTCGCTTTGTGCCAAAATGGCCAAGTTAACAGCTTCTGGTTGGGCCAAACCAATTTAACCAAGAACAATTGAACTTGAGCCATCGACTGCATTACCAACTGACTTTGTCTGCCACTGGGTTTTGAGCCCTGGCCAATCACACTGATTGTGAACTGAAATTGGGCTTTCGTTTTTGTCTTGCAACAGGCAATTGAATTGCCCAAATTAGCAGCCATAAAGCAGCAGCATTCAATACACTTCAATTCAATTAACTGATTTGGGCTAATGTGCCTCTCTAATGGTATCAAATTGTATACCAGCATGTTTTCGAACATTTTTGAAACATTTTTAAAGCGAAAAACAATTTTACATTGCTCAGAAGCGAGCTTTTGAGGGCGTTTCTTAATGCTCATTTCAGCATGTTCCTAATGCCATGTCAAATTCATACTCAACAGTTACAGGGTATATTTTGCTGCTGAAATTGCATTCATTGTGGCCAAAGGGAGAAAGGGAGGCAGCCAAGACAGTGGCACTGCAAACTTGCACAATTGCGCGAAAATAATTGAAGTTGGCTTTATTGTTGCTGTTGTTGTTGCTTTTGCGGTTGTCGTTGACGGCATGTGGCTGTCATGTGTGTGTGTGTTTGTGCGGAGCTTCAATATCTCCTCTAGTTTACTAACCCAGTAGTTGGTCTGGTTAAAAGCACTTTGGATTGGACTTGTAGCTGCTGTGGTCTGTGGGCGACTGCTTCTAAAACTTGATTGATTTCGAGTGCGCTTTAAAGTCACGTTGTAGACGACTTAACGCACACACACACACAAACACTCACACGCATACCAACTGTAATTTCTAGTGCCTTTAATGGTACTTATAAATCAAGCAGTCGTAATTGTCCATTACTCGCCAGTAATTTCACATTTCTTAGCATATTGCATCAGGTTTCAGACTGGACTCTGGCCACATGATAATATCTACGTCTCACTTTGCTTCAATTATAAACTTACTAAGGCAATGTGGGTATAGGTGTGGGTGTGTGTGTGTGTATGTGGGCGTAGACACGCCCATCTAACAGACACACGCACACCCGCTGTGTAAGTGCAAAAGTTTTGCTATTATTAAGAGCATCGCTTCATTGTCGGTTTTGTTGGACCCTAGCGAATGCCACTCCCCCCTCCTCCCATCCGCCCACACAACATGCTAATGCTACATGTCTACAAACACACACACATATACCCAATAAAGCACAATATATGTTGAACAACTTTGTTCATATTTTTAGTGTCAGGAGTACAATAATTACGTTCATTGACTTTGCTAAGTAGCCAACTTTGTGCTAATGTCATTTAGTTGTAAAAGCACCAGAGAGTGTGACCAGACTCTGGGCAGATTTTTGCATATTTACATAGTTGAATGGTGCGCCTTAAAGACATAAACTTAAATTATTGAAATTATTAATGTCATAAACAAAACTATTAAAATATAGTCTTTATGCTTTCGTATAATTAAATAAATATTCTTTTGTTTTGGGTATAAGAATAATTGATGATTGTGTTTGTTTGAGATTAAGATAACGTCTTCTTAAGACTTTTATTAGAAAGTTTTGGTTTAAAATAATAAGAAATGAATTTAAAACGCCTGGTCCCAGGAAATGAATAAAAGTCGTAGAATGAAACAAGCTGTGTCCAAGAATTAGCAGAGCTCTGTTAAATTAATCAGCCAAAAATGTTATTTACAACAATTACAACTACAACAACTATATGGAAGTTCCCTTAAGAAAAGTGCCTCTAAGGTATTAAGTAATTTCTAACAAAGCTAGGAAGACCAAAACTTACACATTATGTGTATGGTACAATTATAAGTATCCTCACCAAGTTTGGTCTGGATTGGACAACTATAACCAATAGCTCCCAAAGGACAAATCGGTCGAAGATTGGTGATCTGTATGGATAAACGCGCATTAAAAGAGTACGGGGTCTTTTACAGTCGGCTCGCTCAACTGTAGCCTTTCTTACTTGTTAAAATTCTAAAACTCGTTTTTACTATCAGTTATATTTGTTTTAGTAGTTAAATTAACAAATATTTCAAAACACATTAACTTCCAATTTTCTCTGTATTAATTTTCTAGCGTCTTTGTTTAATTATCTATATTTTGACGCCCCATTCATTTAAAACAAAGTCTTTAAAGTCTTCATACTTATGCATTAAGATATATTTGCTATGAACTTAGTTGGCAAGAATTACAAAACAAGTATTATGTACACCTTCTTCCGTCTCTTTTTCGGTCTATCTCACTTGCACTTTCTATCTCTGGTAGTAATAATTTTCCCATGCGTCATTTAACACAAGAAAAAACACAAACGAAGAGAAAACAACAAATGAAATCCAAAGCCAACAAAAGGCAACAATTGCACGCACACTCTATTGATTTTGTTAGTTATTTTTGAATTGCTAATACGCCATGTAGTACGTTTATTTCATTATTTAATAGCAAAGCATCGATTTTATTTTTGGTATCACGGTTGTAGCAACAATGTCAATATCAATGGTGCGAAGCCATAGAAAAGCCAATGCCAGCAAATTGTCTAGATTCTAAAATAAAAATGCAACACTAAACTTGGACCCAACTAATTGAATTTGTTAAGTCCGTACAATGCCAGGTATAAATGACGGATTGCCGTTGGCCGCTAATTGAAAACGACGCGAACATCGCACCGCGGCGTAGTTCAAATTTTCTTTAGAAAAACAAAAACTTAAACAAAGAAGAAAAACAGTTCCACGAGCGCGAAGCGTTTAAGTTCCGCAATAATTTACTAACGAATTTTAAATAATTTAAAGCAAATAAGAAAAGAAAACTTTTTAGCAAAATGGTGGTCAACTTCAAGGTGTTTAAAAAATGTTCACCGAACAACATGATCACGCTGTATATGAACCGGCGTGAATTCGTGGATTCGGTGACACAAGTGGAACCAATTGGTAGGTTTTAATAGGAGTGATGTACTGATATTGGAATAGCAACAAATATTAGTTATATAAATGAATTTTAAAAAATAGTTTTCGAAATTTTTGCAATGGTTTTTAGAGGTTGTCAGGGTTTATATAGTAATACTTACAAGTAAATTTAATTTTAAAACTTATTTATGAAAGAACTCCCTAGTTCAGTTACACAAATAGTTAGCATGTCTTCTTAAACATCTCTTACTGTACTTTAAAATTACACAAATATTTTTTAAAATTGATTTCAAGGTCAATAAAAGTAGACATATTCCCAATTTAGTAACTATTGGTAATTATGTTTGGTACAACAATTCTATACCACTGTCTATTCAATCAAATATGCTTTGAAAATGTAACATTAACTGCCAAAGGCAGTGAGATTGTGTATTATCTGCTAAAATCAATAGAGTCTATATTAAATACCAACTAAAGCCGGGAAGCCTTGCATATACTCATGTTATCGACATGTAGAAGATTAAGCCAGAATATTCCACCAACATAATGGTACTGTCTGCAGGGCTTTAATTAAATTAGAGCTTTATTAATGCTAAGAACCAAAGAAAGAGAGAGGGGGAGAGAGAAAGAGAAAGCGGAAGAGGGAAAGAGAGCCAGTTACATTAGACACAAAGCTGCTTATTAGTTACGTGTTAATTGGCCAAGCGTGGAATATGGCCAAAACACGTGTCCAACTTCTATTTGGGATTGCAGCACTGAGTTACAGTGACTGCGAATGTATTCGCCTGCGGTATTTGGCTTCAATTAATCTTGTTGGCTATTTGCAGATGGTATTATTGTGCTGGATGATGATTATGTGAGGCAAAATCGCAAGATATTTGTGCAACTCGTTTGCAATTTTCGCTATGGACGCGAGGATGATGAAATGATTGGATTGCGTTTCCAAAAGGAACTGACACTCGTCTCGCAACAGGTTTGCCCACCGCAAAAGCAGGACATTCAGTTGACCAAAATGCAGGAACGTTTGCTTAAGAAACTTGGCTCGAACGCCTTTCCCTTTGTAATGCAAATGCCAACAAGCTCCCCAGCCTCTGTGGTACTGCAGCAAAAGGCCAGCGATGAGAGTCAACCATGTGGAGTGCAGTACTTTGTCAAGATCTTTACGGGTGACAGCGATTGTGATCGTTCACATCGTCGTAGCACCATCAATTTGGGCATTCGTAAGGTACAGTATGCACCCACTAAGCAGGGCTTGCAGCCATGCACAGTGGTACGCAAGGACTTCCTGTTGTCGCCCGGAGAACTGGAGCTGGAGGTGACACTGGACAAACAGTTGTATCATCATGGTGATAAGATATCTGTGAACATTTGTGTGCGTAACAATTCCAACAAAGTGGTTAAGAAAATCAAGGCCATGGTCCAACAAGGCGTCGATGTGGTGCTCTTCCAAAATGGACAATTCCGTAATACAATTGCCCACATGGAGACCAGCGAGGGTTGCCCATTGAACCCAGGTTCTAGTCTGCAAAAGGTTATGTATTTGGTGCCCACATTGGTGGCCAATTGTGATCGCGCTGGCATCGCAGTCGAAGGTGACATTAAGCGCAAGGAAACTGCACTGGCCTCCACTACACTGTGAGCTCCAAAAAGTTTTGTTTAATATAAAAAATTTCCTAAATTTTTTCTTTTAAAATTGTTTAGTATTGCCAGTCAGGATGCTCGCGATGCCTTTGGCATTATTGTTTCCTATGCAGTGAAGGTCAAACTCTTTCTGGGTGCTTTGGGCGGTGAGGTCTGTGCTGAGTTGCCTTTCATACTCATGCACCCAAAAGTGAGTCGTTAAACCAATAATTAATAATTATATATAAAAAAAATTTACTTCTTAAATTCTGCCTACTTTCAGCCCAGCCGCAAGGCTCAATTGGAAACTGAGGGCTCCGTCGAAGCTTAAACAATTTATTTACCTCAATACAGAGTGCATAATATATTTTTAATCAAAGTGTTTTATAAAACAAAGAAAAAGACAAAGAATCCAAAGCTGATGTTGCTGAATTGTTCTGAACTGCAGTCGTCGTATTATTTATTTATTTTCAAACTATATCAAAATATGTGTGTATGTGTATTATAAACGCTTAACAAACTAAAAAAAAAAAAATATAAAAACAACTATATTATTTAATAAAATCATGGGAATAAACAACTATAAATTTGTTTGTAATACTGTTAATTAATAGTTTAAGTAAGAAACTATCTTAATTTGTGAAATCTATATTCCAATTAATAACTATTGCTAGAAACTATTTCAATAGACCAAATCTTTACCATTATACTATTTTTATATTATTAACTATTGCTAGAATCTATTTCAATAGATGAAATCTACATCACTTCACCACAGATGCCACACAAGATATAAGATTCAAACTTAGGCCCAAGATTATGCATTGCTTCAAGTGCATTTGTGGCAACACGAATGTTGCATGGTTGGATTTAATATGCCTACCACAATTTGGAAGGAGAAATCAATATGTTGAATGCTAATCGCAACGTTTACTTTTGTGGCTTACTAATTTCAATTAATTCCATGCCCAAAGCACAGCTACAGTGTCTGCTAGAATTAATATGCGTGCATACTAAGTACCTAATGCATTTCGTATACGTAATGAACTAAATGCTAACTGTTTAAATATGGTCGAATATTCTTGAATTCAATTTGAGATAACAAACATAATAACTCAACAACTGTATTCTCTATATGAATGTATAGAAAATCAATTTAAAATTACTTTGAAGTGGAAATTCAATCTATCTTAAATGCTGTATGTTCATTAATTACTACTGTAAAATACTTAAAGATTTAACAAATTTGATATGACTGTTAATCACCTTTAAATTTTATGTAACAAATTAAGTACAACCGACTGCATGCTTATCGGATAGACGATTACGGAATTCTCAGTTAAGATTGGGTTATCAAAGACATACCCACAGACTGGAATCGGTTTTTTTAATGGAAACAATTTGGAAAGTTGAGGCACAAAGAAAATATAGTTAGACCCTCTTAAAAAGTTCACTAAAGCCAAACAGTAGGGAGATAATAATGAATAGATTAGCAGGCAATAAACTTTAACTGCATTGACTATAATCAGCTGCTGAAAAGCACTGAAAGAAATTACTAAGGGAATTTAAGTAAGGTGAATTTGAAAGTGCTTAAGTTTAAGAAATTCCCTCGATTTCACATTACAAGTCAATTTAGTTCGGTCATTTCATCAATTTCTGCAGATTTGAACACGACACAACATTAAATATACTGATTATTTTTAGAGTGCAATTAAGTAAGCGGTTACTAGGTTATTTGCAGTGCCTTTTGAGCACTTAATTGATAAGAGCCAATGCCCTGAAACACTATCAGCAGTCTCATTGTTCAGACGGGTATATGTGAAAAAGAAAAACAAAGCCAGTAGCTTAATAATCATGCAATATTGATTATATTAAGTATACGACCAGATGGTGTTCAAAATGATGGAAATGTATGTAGAATGTAAAGCAAAGAAGAGCATAAACAAAACAAAGCAAAACAAAAATTGATTAACTAGCAATTATCGCATTGAATTGAATAAAATCCGCTACGGATAAGTGGAATTGAATTAGTCAGTGTCTACGACGCCTGCCAGAATGTGCTGCCGTTGCTGTGGTGTGACCCAACAAAAGGTCTGGGTATTTGGCACTGGAACGCTACTTGCAGTTGGAGGACTTCTGGCCGTAATATGGTGGCCCAGTTTCATAGATAATATAGTACTTAAGGTAAGTTCTAAAGCATTTTGCCTAACACAAATTCCACTTAGCATAATCGTTTCGAATTAGTCCTTGCCGCTGACTCCCAATTCGAAAACCTTTGACATGTGGGAGGAGCTACCCATACCGGTCTATATGAGAATGTTTCTTTGGAACTGGACAAATCCTGAAGATGTTCGACTACAGGGTGTGAAACCAAACTTTAAACAACTTGGTCCCTATGTGTACAGAGAGGATCGACTAAAAATGGATATTGAATGGCATGAGAACAAGACAGTTACCTTCAAACCAAGGCGTACTTGGTTCTGGGTGGAAGAACTCTCAGGTGGCAAGGAATCGGACTTGATAACAGTACCACACTTGCCGTCAATAGTAAGTTTCAAGGTACACGGCTAAAATTATGATAGTAATACTATATTTTTCAGGCTGCAGCAGTAACTGTGCGAAATTATCCAAAATTGATTAAAGAAGTTTTCAACAGTGCACTAAATAGTAACGGTGGTGCACTCTATGCTACACACACTGCCAAGGAATGGCTTTTTGATGGCTTCTACGATGAGTTTCTACATTATGCAATGTCCTTGAATAATCCACTGGCTCCACCCATTGAGTCAGATCACTTTGCATGGTTTCTCAACCGCAATGGCTCCAAGGAGTTCGAAGGCGCCTTCACAGTGCACACAGGTGTGGGAGATATCAAAGAAATGGGCGAAATCAAATTCTGGAAAGGTCAAAATCATACGGGCTGGTATGAAGGCGATTGTGGACGTCTCAATGGCAGCACAACGGATTTGTTTGTACCAAATGAACCGAAGGAGAAGGCTTTAACCATTTTCATAGCCGACACTTGTCGAATTATTAATTTGGAGTTTTCGGGCCAAAGTTATGAGATAGAAGGTATTCAGGGTTGGAAATATGAAATAACACCGCATACCTTTGACAATGGTCAAAGGAATGGACACATGAAGTGTTATTGTCCGGTTGATAAACAACCTAATAATTGCCCAGCCTCGGGTGCTACCGACTTGGGACCCTGTGCCGATGGTGTGCCAATGTATTTGTCTGCCGATCACTTTATGTATGCTGATGAGAGCTATGCCAATACAATCACTGGTGTCGAACCAAACTATGAACGTGACAATTTCTTTATAATTATGGAACGCAAAATGGGTGTGCCCCTTCAAGTGAATGCAGCTGTGATGGTCTCACTGCACATCGAAGCAGACGACGACATCGAGTAAGTTAAAGTCCAGTTATGAAAGATAAAATATATATAAAGATATATATTTCTTTAATTCACAGCATATTGAAGGATCTGCCCAGTTTCTATGCTCCACTCTTCACCTCAGCGAGTCAAGCCACCATGAGCAAGGAACTGGCTTCCGAGCTAAAGGTTTGTCTAGTTCAAATCCAAGTCCAAGTCTATTTTAATCTATTTATTACATATTTTTATAGCTGGCACTTAGTTTACCAGCCATTGGACGTTACACTGGTGTGGGATTCCTTTGCGTGGGCTGCATTCTTATCATTGTTGGCATTGTGCTTACTGTGAAACGTAAATGGTATGGCCAGGAAGCAGCTGATAAGACAGTTCTTATCAGTGAGGAGAACATAAATGATGTAAATGAAGCCCAAGGGTAATGCAGCTAGCAGATAGACTGTGTTTCCAGGCAGTGCCTTAAAGAATATTGTGATTGATTTAAACCAATATGCTTATAGTTTAAAATATACTCTTTTAAGCAAATGATTTATAAGTAAAATGTAAATTTGGTATTAGGGAGTCTAAGAAACTGTTGTGTCATTGTTTGATAATTTGTATGTGTATTCTTTTAGATGTAAATCAACAATGTGATTGAGAAGAACTTATATGCAAATGTTAAATTAGTAAAAATATTTATTGGCAAAGCAAACTGAATATCTATTTCGTGAACATTAATAAATTTCAACCTGAAATTTTCAAGATATATTCATTAAGAAATTCAGTACGATTACTTATAATTTTGGTAAAATTTATCAATCACTTGGATTAGGTGTTATGAGCTTTTGAAAAAATTTTAACTGCATTCATTGTATGAGAAGTCATTGTAGGGACATTAATCAAATTGTTAATGCACTTAGATTACTCAGACTTATCAAATTTAGATACTTTCACTGCGCTTATCAACTAATTTATATAGCATTCAGGTAAGTAGCTTTATAGCTACATACAACTGTACTCTAAAAGTATTGTTTTTCAAATTAAAAGCTAAATCAAGCAATTTGTTTGCTACTTGAAATCTTTCAGAATTTCTAAAAGCTGCTTTTAAATAGTATTGCAATCAATACAGAATTTGCATTTTATTATTTTTTAAACAAATAATTTTATTAAATCACTAAGCTTCTATGTCAACTCGTATCCAATGTGTAGTAACAATGTCTAAATGATTATATTTTAAAATCTAATTCGACTCCGCATTAAACTTTTAACTTCAAATCATTCAATTAAATCATAATTTTACCTATTGAATACCATTTTATTGAATCACTTGATATCATTATTTAACATCTGAGCTTTGAGCAAAGACTTCTCTATCTCTTAACCAAATTGACATTCATTTACCTATACGAATGCAATAATTGCCTTTTAGTTTTTCGACTAAAATATATAAATTATTTTAATTTAGGAAAGTACGCTAGTAACTTCATTAACCATAATTTTGATCCCTTTATATTTTATACTTTTTCTTGCCAGAAATTTCTCTTAATATGTTTTATACTAAAAATGTTAAATTTTATAAAATATTAAGTAATAAAATCTACTAACCAACTGATAATTCTATTTACTTTTTTTGAAAAGCATAAATTAAACTAAATGTTAGTGCATTTAAAAATCGTGTATACCCTGTTTTTCTAATCATGAGTGACACTTTTTGTTGAGTAAACTCAAAGCACAAATTGATTCATTCACTGCTTTGTTTAGTTGAGTTTTGAGTGACTTTAAAGTCACTCTAATCTAATCGATTTATAATTAAAAGTACTCGTATATTTATAGCTTTATTTGCATAAAACAAAATACTCATACCGATTAGACTAATCCAAATTTAGATCAATTGCAATGGTAATCTAATCAAATTATTTGTTTACCAACTCAAAAATGTACATAAAACAAAGGCATTTGCTGCATTAATTAATCAGTTGTTATTGTGCTGCCTGGACACAATGTGTTGTAACTGCTGTAGTGTTCGGCAACAAAAAATTTGGGTCTTTGGCCTATCGACCCTGTTTGTGATACTGGGCATAGTGTTAGTTTCGGCCTGGCCAAGTATTTTTCGGAGTATTATGCGTAGTATGTTACCACTGGCACCGAATTCGTTTATGTATAATCATTGGGTGACTACACCAACACCCATATACACTACCTTCTATCTGTTCAACTGGACCAATCCTGAGGATGTGAATAATCCAGATGTGAAGCCAAACTATGAACAAATCGGACCATATACTTTCAGCGATTATAAAATTAAGGAGGATCTGCTGTGGGAGCAACCGAATGTCACCTATTATGGTCGACGTATCTTTCACTTTTTGCCGGAGTTGTCAAAGGGTAGATTAGACGATGTCATCATTGCACCATCATTTCCCACCTTGGTGAGTAAAATTTACTTTAAAAATACCCGAATTATATTATATAAAAATTGTTTTGATAGATTGATATTTATGACTTTATTATTCCATAGACCGCAGCTGGTTATGTCCGCAATAAACGTCGAATCTTTCGCAAGATTATGAACTTTTTGCTGAACCGAGAGGGCGGTGGTACACACATGAAATACACCGCAGGACAGTGGATATTCGATGGCATCTACGATAGCCTGATTGATTTTGTAGAGAAATTACATTCACCATTGCTACCCATCTACAATGATCACTTTGCTTGGTTCTATCTAAGAAACAATACGAAGGAAGTCGAAGGAAACTATACAATACACACAGGACGCGGAGATCTCAGCCAGATGGGCGAACTGCTGTTATGGAATGGCACATCACACACTGGGTATTATGAGGGAGAGTGTGGCAAGGTTAATGGCAGCACTGGCGAATTGTGGGCACTGAATCGACAATATGACCAAACCGTATCCATATTTTTAAAGGATGCGGCTCGTTACATCAATTTGCATACAGTATCGAATGTTACATTGCATGGCATCGATGCCTGGCGGTATGAAACAACAGAGCTAAGCTTTGATAACGGACAACTGAATCCAGCTGCGAAATGCTTTTGTGTTGCCAATCGCGAATGTCCTTTGAATGGTGTGGTCGATTATTCGCCAGCCGCATATCATGCACCCATTTACATGTCACATCCGCATTTCTACATGACAAATGCATCATATAGAGAGAATACAACTGGACTACGACCGGATGCCTCCGAGCATGGCATGCATTTGATAATGGAACCAACACTTTCGATACCCTTAAGCCTCAAGGGGCAAGTTATGATGAGTGTGCGAATGAATCGCGATGAGGAAATTGAGTAAGTTAAACTAAAATCTACACAAAATTTCCCTATTCACCAGTTTTCTTTTACTGGACTTAAGGTAAAATGTACTTAATCTTATATTTACCTCAGTTCACTCTATTTTATTAGCTGAATATTGCTTAAAATTCTAACTTAAACATATTTTTCCAGTCATCTGAAAAACATCGCCTTTGATCACTATGCTCCACTTTTTAGTGTGCAAATGCGAGCAGATTTGGATGACAATTTACTCAGTTTACTCAAGGTAAATTAAGACAAACTTCCACTAATCAAAACCACTAACATATCTCAATTACAGTTGGCATTGAATGCAGTTCTAATTGGCCAACTTATTGGTGGTGGTTTGCTTTTAATTGGACTATCCATGTTTATTGTGGGCGTGGTAGTGACCAAAAAACACAAATGGCACAATGAATGGTTAGAAAAAACAATCGAATCTAAAGACGACAGTACGTCCAACCATAAATGATTATAATTTGTTGTTTACCAGCACTTAAGACTGATAAGAATTGGTTATTTTAAATGTTTTTAATGTGTATTTTTGGTATTTGATTATCTGAAGTGCACTATAAAACAGAAATTCTTTACCGTGACGCACAGAGGACACAACATAAATAAATTTGGCGTGCGACCGGATTATCCAATTTGATTGGAAGGTGTTGGGTTGCCCAGCTGAGCTCGTCTAGAATTACGCAAAATTATGGCCTCTCAGATATGCTAAATTTATTAATATGTTAATAATTGTTATTGTTTGTTTTTTGTTTTTTTTTTTTTTTGTGGTATTTGTGTGCTCTTTTGTTGTGCCTGGTGCTGGTGGCACAAAACACAAGAAGGAAAAAAAACCTTGAGCACGTAAGCTATATACTTTACGGCGTACGAACTCTTTCACCTACACCAACACATACACATCTAGCCAAATTGCTAACTGGAAATTTGAAAAATGCCAACAGAATATTATAAGCGGCTAATTTATATGCGACTGGCACGCAAACTTACGTTTTGCACACACATTGTTGTCGAAGAATTGCCGAGCAGCAGGTCGTTCGCTGTGCACAGCTTAAAAAGGACGTTCAGGATGTGGGTGGGATGAAAAAAGTTAAACAATGTATGAAAATATGAAAATTATATGCCAGCAAGTATGTGTTGGCCATAACTTTAATAAATACACATAAGTTATGATTAAGCGCTAACAGCATTTTGTTGCCATGATATTTTAAGCTACTTTTAAAAAAAGGATTTTAGCATCGCAAATCATGTGCTGTGCTAATATTAGTTTTTAAAAAATTATATGCAGAGCTTCTACTTTAAAATAATTAAATTTGTTATCTTTATATAACAGTTATTAGAATTTTAAAATTAAAAAACAATTTATTTACAGAAAGTGCTTTAAATATTAAGCTCCATTAAAAATGCATGATAAATACAAATATTTATTTAACATTTATTTTAAAACTATTTTCTATTAATTATCGACTTTAAATTTAGTAAGACAGATAACTACTAAAAGAATTCTGTATTAAATTCATAGTCAATATATATAAATTTATAGTAGAATACACAAAACTATGGCGAACTTCTTCACAAATATGCAAGCTGTACAAAAATGATTTACATATACAAATTCTGTTGTTTTTCTCCAAGAGTAATTTATTGGCAAATGCATAAAATAACATTTATTTTTCGTTCATTCGCTTTTATTAAGATTAAAATTTATTTATTTCTTTTTAATGAACAATTTAAGACAGCATTTGATTTGTGGGCTATGCACCATATTAAATTTATTTAAGCTTTATAGTTAAAAAACACAAAGTCTTTAAATAAATGAATAAAGTTTATAAAAATGTATGCATACTTGAAATATCTAGCTCTTTTTCAGCTCTTTATTGCTAAACCTAAATCAATCTTTGTAGTATGAGCTAGTGTAGCGTTATCAGCTGGCATTTTGTATGTGTGTGTGTGAGTAAGTGTTTTTTTTAACACTTTTTATTTGAATCTGCATATAAACTTGTTATGTTCAAGAATTTGATTCGTGTCCGCTTTCGACCCAGCCACTGCTCCGCATTGTGCAGTTGTGCAAGGAATTTTTAATGAAATATTTTAAAAATGCCACACAGTGTAAAAAAAAGTTGAAGAGCAAAAAATAGGGAAAAAGAAACTCCGCAAAACAAAACTAGAATCGTATCCAGGTTCAGCAGGTGCTCAAATGAGAAGATTGACGTGTAGAAATATGTGTGAAGTAGAATAGAGTGATATACTTTCCTTTGGTAGACTTAGTTAAATTAAAGTTGAATTAAAGTAAAGTAAGTATTCATTCCATATTTAAATCGTTTTAATATTTATTTCTAAATTTTATTTCCATATACAAAGCGTATTTAAAATTCGACTGCTTTATTTTATCTTACAACAAAATTTTTTTTTTTCTTCTTTTGCTGAAACCTAGACATTTTTTCATATTTTTCTGTTTTTTTGGGTTCATGCAACAGATCAAGGCACTGACCGACTTCATTATTTGACTTGAGCCCCAAAACAAGAAAAAAAGGCGCAAAAATATATATACATTTGTGTGTGAATATGTATGTGGTAATAGTAAATAGACTCGAGGAAGTGTGTGTGAGGCAATTTTCATACATAAGCCAAATAGCATTGTTGCTGTCCCCTTGTTTGGTCCGTTTTGGCCCATTTTGGACAGTTGTCCGTTTATGTCGCGAAAACTTTGGTGTCCTAATCTGCTGCCTGACTTGCATACTAATTTGTTTGCTTTTTGAGTACTTCTGTTGTCCTCCTTACCCCCTCTGTCATCACTCTCTCTGTCTCTCTCTCTCCTTCCATAACTGGGAACTCACTCTTTTCAGATCCTTTCTTTTGCCGTCTTTATGGTCTCTCGCTCTCTCGTTTTGTTGACAACCCATAGATTATGTTGTTGGCTTTGGGTTTTGTATGTGTGTGTGTGTGTGTGTGGTGTAGTGGTTGTTGCTGTTGTTGTCCAAAAGCCGAAAGCATGTTTCGGCTAAGTGTGTGTGAGTGTGTTTGTGTGTAGGACCTCTCAGTGTCATGTTCATTCGGCTTATGCATTCACTTTGGTTTCGTCCTTTTGGTATCCTGTAGTGGCCTGTTCTTTCAGTGAACTCTATTGGCTGCTTTGTTTGTTTGCTTTGGCTGTCCCCCCCATCTATAAAGCCTTGTTTAGCTGCTTAATTTTTCCCTTTGTCATGTTGACAGCCCTTCGACAGTGTCTCGCATTTATTTTATTTTTTTTGTTGTTGTTGGGTTCTTCGCTCTGCTTTGCTTCGCTTCATTTTGCGCACAATTTAATGTTATTTAATTGGCATTTAAGTTTATGAAAATGTTTGTGTTTTGGCTGTGCGGACCGACAGACTCCGAGAAGACCTTTCAAATAATAATAATGTCGAGGTCAGTTTTTATCAAAACGGTTGCGCGTGTATATACTCTGTTTTCTTTATCCTTGAACCATAAGTGTCTGAGTGAATTGCTTGTTAAAGTATGATGGCAGTTTGTGAATTCAATTACAATCATTGTAAGAGTTACGTTAAAATCAACAAAGAAATAATGTCTAGACTTTTAATCTTATGAGAAGTATATTAATTTAATTACTTAACGTGTATTATCTTGTATCTATGTATATAAGTAAGCGAAACTATTTTAGCGTTCGCGCAAAAGTATGCAACGCTTTTTGAAACTACATTTTTTCTGATATTTCTGACAATTATATAAATCGACCTGAAGTTAATTTTCAATGACATTTTGACCACAATGTTAACCACAATATGTCGCAATATATTACAAGAACTAATTCCTTTTTCATTTTTAGTTTTAGTGTTTTTTATGTGCTGATGCTCGCTGCATTTGAAATTTATGGTGCAATTTTCTATGCGTTGTGCAGTTGCGATGCCTACAAATTTTATTCGCGCTCAAATTGCATTGGCCTTTGGCGTCCGGCAGGCGTTGCAAAGTTGACAGCAACACAGGATGCATAGTCAAAAATAGCAACAACAAAAATATGGAAAAAGTAAACATGAAGAACAACTAAAACAACAATAAAGGTTACAATTTACTGTCAATGTTGCCGGAATTTAAAAATTCAATTTGAAAATGCAACGCGAAATGTTTGGAGCACGTGTTTTTTATACCATAACAAAAAATATTTGGAAACATTATTTTTTCTATGAATAAAATTGAAAATTACTAAACTGGCACACACATGGGACAAGCAATTCCAAATTCCAAATTGTTCAGCTTCAGTTTAGATTTTGATTTAAAAAACTAAATACTACATTCCAGTACAGATATCAAAATGTGCCAAAGCGACCTTAATAACTCGTAAAAATGTTGTGAAAATAATAAAAAATTATATAGTACTCTTTTAATTATTTTCTAAGCGACAAATGTTAATAAAAACAACTTTGTCGTCGTGTCAAAATGATTATGTATTAATTTATGTTTGTTTGGCTTTTGGTTATTGTTTTAGTTCCGAGCTAAGGGAAATGCAAAAATGGTGTAATTAAAACTGCGCTCGGATAACAATCATTATTCAGCCACTGCTGGCTGTAATGGCAGTTTTGCATTTGGTCAGCACAATATTACGCATACGCCATGTGAACGATGAACTGTGTTTTAATTGCCGTTGCGTGCTTTTATGAAGTGCTCATAAAATATATCTGCTATGAAGTTGACTTTTGCTTTGCATCGTAAATTGAAAATTGTTTTTTGTGTTAGAATTTCATAATTCCCCTTAGTAAAAATCTGACAACTTGAACTTCGCTGTCAAGCAGAAATTTAATTAACCATCGTTGAAACTTCAACTCCATCCAGTTCCACACTTTCGTTATCTGACTAACTGACACGATGTTGCCAAGAGCAGCAGCGAAATCGAAAGTCCAAAAAGTGCTGCACACGAAATTGCAACATTAAGTGGAAACTACTATTGCTGTTGCCGCAGTTGCTAGAAAAACAATTTGCCAAAGGATAGAAACATTAAAGGCGTCCGACAAGGCATAAACGAATTCCAAAGGACACTCTATATGCTATTCAGTTGCAGGAAAAGGACACTCGCAAGCTGGTGCTGCTGCTGCTGCTACTAGTGCTGCCCTTTTGCTGACCATTATGCTCAAGAGTTGACTGCATAAATTTGCCAGCAAGCTGTCGTTAGGCAAACGAGCTAAGGCTTAGCGCCTGAAAGTATGCAGCAGATTGGACCTTGTTTGAGCATATGACTATGCATATTTGAATGGCAATTTCCTTGGCACACTACAGGCATATTCTGTCCTTCCGCTCATCGATGCAAACCCAATTTCATTGTGTTTGCAGTAGATCCAAAGTATCAGTCGCAGTATCAAAGTGTTTGTCACTCAAGTACACGCATAACTGCATTCCATATTCATTTCCAGGCCACCTGAATCTTGCCAAAGACTTTATTTTGCTGTAAGTAAAAAAAAAAGTGCCCAGATGTCGCCATTTGTTCATATACTACAACATATACACTCTCTCTCATTACATTTCAATCAATTCAATCGCAAATTTAACTTCCGCATCCGTTTTCCGCAATTTATTGATCAACAAGAACAACATTTTGCAACGGCTGGGCAACAAATGCATTTAACAATTTTCACGCTTTAACCACAGAATTTTGTTAAATTCACATTAAAAATACATGGCCAGCAAATTGGCAGCTGCAGCAGCAGCAGCATCAAAATGTCACTGTGAATACCATGAATGCTTGCGTATCCGCTTAACCAGTCATGTGGCACCAAAGTGCAACAGAATCGACGGGAACAAGGCGGAAAAGGAGGAGGAGAACACACCGTGTAAAGGGGCAACATTGGGCAGGTGTATACAGGAGCAGGTGATAACAGCGTTACACGACATTGCAATTATATATGTAAATATCCACATGCCACTCGCGGACAATATTCAGTACCGAATTGGAGAGAAATGTGGAATTTCACCTGATATGTCTAGATAAACTTGCAGCTATCTGCCGACTGATATAATAATTAGTGTTAAAATGATGGACAAATTTCTGCTGCAAATCAAATAAGATGATTTGTTGCTTAGCAATTGCATATTAGATTATTTTCTGTCTTAATTAATGTCAACTAGCAACAGTTCATTATACACATCCCAGGTATTATCCAACAAGATATTCGTAAGCCCAATTAATAATGATTTTACGTTCAAATTCTGTTTAATTAAGTCAAGACTGTCACTGTATCTAACATTTAATTGTACCAATTTATCTGATTAGATAATAATACTACGACTACTGTTGTGATTGACGTACAGTGTATGTGATTTGAAAGCCCGTCTCGGATGCAGTTGTCTGTTCATCACTGGAGAAATATATGACAAAAGGTGGACGTGCTATAATTTTACTACCTGCTGGCTGATTGCCACAATAATAGGTAGGCTGCAGTGCTGGATTGTTAGCCACATATGAGTTGGGTATAAGCAAATAGTCCATAGAGCGTCCTGGTGTTATCACTGTACTATGACAGTTCTCATCGTAGCCAGGACTTGACGAATTGCTGATTGATTGTGATAATGCAAAGTGATCCAGGATATAGCTGTTGGGCAAATCAGAGTTAATTATATTTGTGGCACACAATTAATTACTTAATTAAACTAGCTGTCAAAAATTATCAGCCAATAACATTTTCTGATTTTGATTTCTGATTTTATGGCGAAGTTCATGTCAACAACTACTTTGGTTTGACAAATAATGATTATAATTGAGTTTTTAATCGATTTCTTGTCAAAACCAATCTCACCTTATCTCCGTGTTTGCTGCACCTGCCACACACACCGCATACCTCATGTTGGGCATGTAAGGACCACCAGCAAAATTGAAGCTGGCAATGCCACCCGATGAGCTGCGATAATACTGATCACAGCCAAGAGGTGCAAGTAGCTCCAGATCAGCAGCAGATGGAGCTGTTAAAGTTTGTATAAGCTGAGCAGCTGGACCATTGCCAGGAGTAGCAGCACCAAATATGGTGCGTGGCAGAAAATTGCTAAGAAAAGGCAAAATGGTTCGGACATTTGGCAATTGGGATGCGTTGGTGTCTGTGCTAGGTTGCTTTTTGGCCATGGCCAGCATATTCTGTGGACACTCAAGTTGGGTTAGTGTTAGCTGCCACGTGGACTGCGTTGAGTGGCTACCAAGACTGAAGTGCAATTTAAGTGTTTGACCCCGTTGCAATTGCACGTACAAATGCTGTGCGTTGTTGCGACCGCAGAGTTGAAAACGCTGCACTTGCATAAAATCGACACACTCAAGCAGTCGAGTTGTGGCATTGAGGCGCGGCTGTGGCAGCTCCAATCGTTCAATATCGATGCGCACTTGACAGACCTGCGAACTCCATGCTGCCACCTCATATTGGCAGCTGTCCAATATGCTCAATTCCCTGGCCAACGGGCTGCGTATGACGATGCGTTTTTGCCGTATGCTCGTTGCAGCATTACATTGCAACTGGCAGTGAACAGCAGCGAGACTCAGAAGTTGCAACATCAACGCAGGTAACAGCCATAACACCTTCATTTTATATGGTATATATATCCACTCTTCGTTCTATTTGCCAGGTAAGCGAAAACAGTCGGAACAGTTAAAGACAACGAGTTGATTTAATTTCAAAATATTACAGTACATTGCTTTTATGTGTGTGCTTTATCATCTGATAATAGTGTGATATCTTTTACTGATAACTGCCATTGACATTCCACTGTCTGAACACTGATAACAGATGTGTGATAATAAATTGTCTTGTTCCCATGCAGCATCTGGTAACCATTCCTTGGGCTTGTCAAATGGCAACAAGTTGTCGGGTTGTGAAATGTGCTGAGACAACAGATGACTCAGCGAACAACTTACATGCTTTAAAAGCAACAACAACAACGAAGACAACAATAATAATAATAGCAATGTTAGTAGAAATAATAATACCAAGAGTGTCATGTAAGCTTTAGAGCAAGTTCTCTCATGTGTCTGTGTCAAGGCTGTAAGTTGGGCATTCAAATTTGAAGCAAGAGTTTGTCAAAGAGCTTAAGCTTTTATATATTTAAATTTAGTACAAAGAATTGTCTCTAAAAATAATTTTAAAAATACATTAATTGGATTTATGTAACTTAAAAAACTGATCTGTTGTACTAAAATTCATTTTAATTCTTAAAGTTTAAGAAATAAAAATATTTTCCTTCCTCTGTCCTCAATCACTAATAGTTTTTATAAAAATTAAAACTATTTATATGTTATATAGTAATAAATATGACTATATTTTAGCTTTTAAAATATTTTTTTAACATTTCTCCCCAGTTTGAGTAGCCCAATCAAATTTTATTATTTAAATTTTTTAATCAACTTTTTTTTACCGAAATTATGTCAAGTTAGAGACGAGAAGAAAAATGCCTAAACTATCGGATTTCATGTAAATAAATACCAATTTATGAAGTCTTGCTTTAAATAGAAATTCATTGGCTAAACGTTTTATCAATAAATGCCATGAGCAAGTTTTACGCACATTTTATGACACACACAGACACGCACACGCCCGTACACTAACACACACACATATATATATTTGTGGGTAAACCAATAACTGCTGCTATGAGGCGTTTATGGCAGTCTTACACCTTTTATAGCCACACACCTTACCGTCCAGCTGCCTCTTTGCACCGCAACACGACAAACAATAAAATGCCTGGCATTTATGTGCACATACTTCCGATTGTGTGTTACCTCGGTGTGTGTGCGTGTGTGTGTGTGTGTGTGTGTGTGTGTGTGTGTGTGTGTGTGTGTGTGTGTGTGTGTGTGTGCGTGAAGCTGTGTAGAGGGTGTGTGTTAGGGTAAGAAAAAAAAAGAGAGAGAGAGAACCGGAGTTAACTCCTAATTCATTTGCGTTATATATTTTTGTGGCATGGCCTTAAGGCGCAACATCAAGTGTAATTAAAATTAAACAAGAAGAACTGCCTCAGTTTACAAGCTCTTAAGCGAGACGCACTCACACACACACTCACACACACACATGCAACACACGTGTGACGGGGAGTACAAGCGATACGCATCGAAGGGGTAATAGGAAAATTGCATGTACTATGTTAAGTCCCGATTAACATATCAAAAAATAAAATGTTTCACAGCAAAACTGAATTTTTTCGCTTTTTTCAGCTTTTCGCGCATTATTTCTTTGCATGCGAAAAGAGCTGAGAGGAAAATTGCATCGCATGGAAAACCTTGCGTTTGCGTTTAAGTTCTACAAATTTATGACCCAAGTCGAAGCGTTGCGAAAAAAACAAGCTACCAAATACAACAACAATAACAACAAAAAAGCGTGCAACCGGCGCATAAAAAATACTAATAAGTAAAAAAACTCAACTCAAAAAAAACTGTTGTATAAAAGGCAAAAATGAAAAAAAAAAATTGGGGCGAACTGATGTCGTTAGCAAAAGGAAAATGAATGCAAGTGAGAAACAGAAACTTAAACTGAATTTTTAATGCTCTTCCTTTAGAGTATATATTGAATTGTTGTCTACTTATATCTTAGTAAGGAAACTACATTTCCTTTAAATTTATTGCTAAATTTCAGTTCAAATCAAAACTCATAAATTGAGTTTTTAATGATACACAAAAGACTCATTTATCAATACTTCTACTTAAAATGTAAGCTGCTTAATTGGTAAAGCATTAAAGAACTTAAACATCAAGCGGTTTTCAAAGAGCCTTAAAATAATATTTTAATGAAATTAATATTATATTTTTTTTTTTTTACTCTATTTAAAAACGTCTCACTTTCTGTTGGCAGCCGGCAAACTTTATGCCCAAATGCTATGACCGTTTTTTTGCTGGGAATTTTTAGTAAAAGTTTAGCAACCGCAGCCGCAGCCACAGCAGCTCTTTCTCTTATTTATGTCAATGTTTTGTTTTTAGTTTTTTTTATGATTACTATTATGGTTCTTGTTGTTTCAATTGTTGTTGTTGTTGTTGTTGTTGTTGTTGTGTTTGTAGGAGGTAGTCGCTTGCTAACTGCTTGCATGTCGTACCCACTTGTACTACCTTTGAACTTGCTGGCAATACGAGAAAAACCCAAGTCTGGGTGTGGTCTCAAGCCTTGTTTTATGTGATCAACAACATGTTTTGTTCTTACTCAAGTTGTTCTTACTATGCGAAAATTGCTTTAGCGAGAAATATAAGTGCAGGCATGTCAAAGCCACACACACAAACACAATTGTTGTGGTAGTTTTGGAAAGCAAAGAAAAGTTTTTCTGTGCAGTTTCTTGTTAGTTTTGAATAACCACCTCATAAAAGTAATACTGCTATGTCCTTGTCAATGCAAATTGCAATCGTTGTTGCTGTTGTTGTCCTTATTGCTATTGGCACCATTTCTCATAGACTTCTCAATTCAAGTTGTTGTAAAAAAAAGGAGAAAAGAAAGTTCTGCAAAAAGTAGGTTAAAATAGTTTCGTATAAAAATCAAATTAATTGACATTCGATTGGTTGGCAAACAGATTGCACAAACTGATTAAGAAAAGTCGAAAATGTCGAATATAAAAATAAATATGCACACTTTCAGTCACGCCTTCTAATCAACAACAAGAGCAACAACATTGAAGCCGCCATCTAAAATGGAAATCTACCGGTAACAAGGACATGCATATTTTTCCAGCTTGTGTTGATTTCCCTCACCTGCATATTTCGCATATTTGCTTATCATGTGAAATGCATGCAAAAACAGCAGCAACAACAACAACAAGAGCAATATAGATGGGCGACGTGTTGCTTGCGTTGTTGTTACTGTTAAGAAAAACTAGCTGTTTCCGGTGCTCAAACACAGTGCCAAACTGATTGCGACAAAAGCACAAAAAAGTCGGCAACACTTTTGTTGATTTCGCTATAAATTTAAATGCAATAGCAACAAAAGCGCAATAAATAAATAAACACAAACTGCAAGTGTTCCCAGCAGCAATAACAATTCGAAGTCAGTGAAAAATATGGTACAAATAGAATCTATAAAAAATGTCAACAAAATTTAAAATCAAAGGTTTACAGTCCTCTACTGATTTGAGTGGAAACCAAGGAGTTTTGGTATTACAGAACACAGACATAATAAATGTAGCTGTTTTATTGTTTGCCGGAAGTGTTGACAAGCGTCATGAAAACAAATCGAAAACTTCATGCAAATAAAAGTGGGCACAAAGTGAGCTGGGAAACTGGGAAAACTGGTAGCTTCAACAGAATCTGTTGCTTTTTAGCTATGAGGAAAATTGCAAAACTGTTTTTCTATTTACTTGAATTTAATTTAATGCATTCTGATAAACTTTCCCTCTGTCAAGTTTCCACAATTTTTTTTGGGAAAACTTTCAGCAGCAACAACAAAAATAAATTTGGCTTATGCGAATTATTTATAGTGAATTTATAGTTAATGCGCTTAAAGACATAATATTGGCACAAAGTGTGTGTGTGTCTGTGTGTGTGTGTATATGGTAAATTGATGTTGTGGCCATACAAATTTAAGGATTTACATGCAAATCTTTAAAAGGGCATCACATCAGTCAGACGACAGTACCAAGTTTACAGCCTGACATTTGTCACAGGCCACAACAGACTTATTTATGTGCGTCGACTGCAGCCATAGATTGACTCTGGGCATAATGCCAACGTTTGAGTATTCCCTTCATATTGTGACTCTGCGTGTAGCATAAGAACGAATGTCAGCGACAGCAGGCAACGCCCTTGTCTTAGTTTACCACATGATGCACTTGCACAGGCGTCGCACAATATGTCTTTGATTCCCGTTTATGCTTAAAGCCAACCACAAATTCCCCCAGTGTGCTCTTGAACACTCCAAGTGGCTTTCAAGTGCACTCATACTCATATTCGAATTTGTGCACTCTGAGTGCGAAGAGCGTTGAATGCGCACTTAACATAGCATCAGCTTTTAAGCTTCATCAAAACACAACCAATCAATGCTTTAAAGTATTTCATATATATATAAATTGACAAAATATGTCATCAATAAAATTATAACTATTTTATATCTTTTGGTCTTAATAAAATCGGTTCAATCATTTTTAACAATTTTAAATTATTAATAAACAAAATTGTTTCCAGAAAAAAATCAAGCAAATAATATTTAAAAATATTTTTTAACAGTACAACGAATAATAAATGTTTTTTATAAAATAAATTTTTCCTATAAATAAAAACTCTTTATCAATGGAAATATTGCTATAAATATAATACAATTTTTTCTCATAAATATGCATTTATTAAATAAATTTCAAAGACAACTGTGCGTATGTGTAATATTTGCTAATAACATTGCCACAAGGACAAGAGTCTGTGCTCTTATTTGATCAGCACTTTGTTGACTCGTTCATGACATGGGCAATTTGTGTTGCATGCATGCAGAAAATATCTTGAAAATTGCATTTATCTATGCAGATGCCAATTAATTGATTTTGCAACAAATATTTACACCAATTTCATTGCCATGCAACGACAAATAGAATATTTTATAGTAGTGGAAATTGTATAATTTAAAATTTGCAACGATTACATTTAATACGACTCTGTCTGCACGTTGTGCAAATAAAGTTGCAATTGCAAGAAGTCATGCGAATGTATATTTATACTACATATAGTACAAGTGTGCCGTGTTGCAGGCGTTGGAAAAGCCAACAAAAATGTACATATACAACTGGACAACACGCGACGTATACTTAATATACACGTATGTGATGCGTGACTGCTGCAGCATCACATACAGACTCTTGAGCATTGCAGAAGAAATCAACTTAAAATGTGCAAATTGTTTATATATTTCAGGAAGGCAAAGAAAAACATTGCCAAGACTCGTATTCAAACTTGCACTCACATACAGATACACACGGACACACACTCGTAATGCCTGAACTCATGTAAGTATGTGCCGGACATTGAATAAGATTAATGAAGGTTTTGTTTATGCTTCTTCTGCGGTAGTCCGGCCGCCTGCTGCGGTAACGTGGCCAACCCGCAGAATGCTTGCTGCTCTTGGCTGTTTGCTGTTAACTGTTGTTGCACGCAGGCAGAATGATAGGACGACTGTCTGGCAGCTTTCGGTACATGTTCGGTTGCTCTGGCAGACAAAAAACATATTTCAATGATGATTTTTCGGGTTGCATTCGGTGAAAAAAACAAACAGCAAACGGGTGGCAAATAAACTGACCCACAAACACGCACTCCCACCCAACACACACTCCCACACACACACATCCAAGTGTGAGATGCCAGAAGAAGCCACAGACAACTGTCACATGCATGTTGCGCATTGTGACAATTTGTTTAAATTTCTTGTAGATTTTTATTGGTCTGTCAGTAAAACTATTTAAAATGTGTTTTTACTGATTTCTTCTTTATGTGTAGCACTGTTTGATAGAAGAGAAATGAGATTGGACTGCTGTAATTTTATTAAAATTCTTTTCCCCTTTTATCTACATTTTTTGTATGCCAGATATTCAATTAAAAAACTTAATTTTAAGTAAAATAAAAGAAGAACGTGTGATATTTAAGTGGCCCTGGAATACTTTTGTTGCTGACACATTTCAAAATTTATTGATATTAATTTTGCTTCACACTCTTCATTTTAAAGCTCCTTAAAAGCCAAAGCTTGTTAGTAATTAAGCATTAATTATATTTAACAAACTTTTCTTTCCCTTTAAGAGTGCAACACAAAGTTTTCTCTTTTTTTCTTCCACTGATTCCTTCCAGTCGAATGCCTGCACATGCTTTATAGAATTTTTCATGTTTTTCTTTTGCAATTTCAGTTAAATTATTCGCCGAGCTCGAACAGAGCATAATTCATAACAGGAATAAAAAAAGCGGAAACCGCTGGTAAAACTCTAGACACCTTTAATTAGAGTTGAAGTGAAACTTTCCAAAGAAAATGAAAAACTGAAAACAAAAAACATAAAAGTGAACCAAATGGTAAGTAATCAGCGCTAAGTATGCACTCCATTTCGTTAAATAATGTGCTTGGATTGCAATTTAATGAGCTCATTGACAGGAATGCCAGCTGCAGACACACACAGCCACACAAATACAAACAAAAATCTAAGAAAATAGATGAAAAAAAAGAGTTATCGTGAAAATGAGTTAGTCGCGGCTAAATGGTCCGTAACTTCGTCCAAGATAGAAAGATTTACGTGCAAAGCGAAAATTAAATATTAATCATACTCATAATGTACGATGCACAAGGGAGCTTAAAAGTGGTAGGAAAGGGGGAGAAAACACTGAAATGGAAAGCGAATTTAATAGTCAACACATTTTTTCCCAAAGCTCTGATGGGGCCAAGAACGTTACCATTTTTTAATTAACCACCAGGGGGTCGCGGCCTGACGCGAACCGAAGTTCGCGCTTTGCCTGCCGGTGTCCTGCACCGTGGGGACAACTGGCTGTCAGTTAAGCTGAATGTGAAGCATGTTGACATTTGTTACCTCCATGCGACATTATATACACATACACGCACACATAGATGTTATGCCTGCTGGTGTGGCAAGTGTGACAGCAGCCACGTGAACGCTACATGACAGCTGTTGCACGAATAGTTTTTTAAGTACTTGCTAATGAGTCTGCAACACTGGCAGCAATCACTTCTCGAGTGCCTTACCGCGAACATACACTGCAAGAAGACAAGTTACTAACTTAACTAGTTAAGCCATCTTAAAGTATTGGCAGAAGAAATATTAGTTCCTTTTGTAAACTTTTCGTTAATATATGAGAAAGTCTTATCATGATTTTATTCAACTACAATTTTCAAACCTTTATTAATAAAAAACTTTTATTAATAATTATAAGTTTTGTAGGACTTTATTTTAAATTAAAACTTGTAAATTTATTATGAACTTTTCATTTTTCAAGCGCATTAATTATTTAAACATTTTTTGGTAGATATATTTGATAGCTTTAAGCTACTTTTACTAACCACAATTGTAGCTGGCTGTAAGCAGTTTTAGAAAATAAAATAAGCAACGCTCCTCTATTGTATATAAACTTTTCTATGTTTTACTATTTCAGCTTGCGAATTGGGCTAAAAATCATATACGCTCGCAACTGTAATTAAAAAATATATACACATATATGGAGAATGCAGTTAGTTTTAACCCGATTTTTATGCAGTTGCTTTGCGCAAGACAAAACTGTGAATGCCCAACGGGCAGCTTGGGCCAAGAACAATGGTTAACATTGTAACGCATACGCCGCGTGTGCCAGCAGTTGTTACGCGTAGAGAAAAACAAGGGGAAAACTCAGCAGTGAACAGTTCGCAAGGTTCGCTGGTACAATTACGTAACATTCGCTGATAAAATATGCAACAAAATCTTATATTAATTCTTTTGTTTTTTTTTTTACGCCACTTCCCATTTTTTTGTTGGCTTTGTATTTGTCTGCTAGCGTTAAATTTAAAAACGAATTGCTCCGCGTTTACTGCATAAATACGAGCGTGAAGCGATAGCAGGAGACGAAGCAATGGAATAAAAAAAAAATTGTATTCACGGCATAAATTTGCACTAAACTGGGATTCGAAATGGATTTTCTAAGCTAAAGAAACAAAGGAGGCCCCAGCATAATCGCCATGAATGAAAGCGCAGCATCATCGACGACAACGAGAATGACAAGGATGACGATGACGGCGGTTGATGGGTGACAGCAACATGGCCCTGACAGGCGGAACAAACGAGCTTGGCGTATATGAACCACATCTACAGATGCTACTACAAACCAGGCTAAAACTCTGGCTCTGACTCTGGCTCAGGCTCAGTCACACAGGTTCGGGCAGAGTAGAAATCTGTCGAGTTGGAAGTAGTTTTATTTTTTTTTTTTCGTACTAGTCGTAGTCACTCAGCTTAATATATTTGCATGCTGCTTTTCGTTGTAGGGAGTAAAAGTGGGAGTGGTGTTATAAATCGCATTAAGTGGATCATACTTTGCATATGAAGTGCCCAGCAGCCTCAATGTCGACTGCTTTGTGATAAAAACCAAGCACTCTACCACAACAACAGTAACTACTGTAACTACAACAATGAGTTCCTCACTCTTCACTCCTCACTCCTTACGCCTCACTCCTCTGCGTCAACGCAATCAAAATTCAAAAGTTTCATTTCAGGTGGATTTCATCCAAGGATATTAGTATATCAGACGGCAAACGTTGGTGGTGCGGCAGGACTTGTGGTGCGGTGGTGTGACAGTCGCAACAACCTCTGCGTTTTATGCTGTCAATTGTTTGGCAGCTGATGATGAATGACGCCGATAGCGTCAGAGTATTCGTAGAACTCGTTGATAGCGAAAATTTGTAGCAGCATTAAGTTTGCCACGTGCAACTTGTAATAATTCTCAACATTTCTCTCCACTTTCCAGTACTAGTTACATGGAATTACCCTAATGGCAAATGCAGACCGCACTGCTGTAAGTTATGAGCCAAAACTTTTTGCTATTTACCATCGCACTAGTGAAAAACTTTTCAACAGACACTACTCATTTAGCTACAATTTTCAAATATTTGTTTAAAATTATGCCGAATTTTAATTTGAAATAATTAAAATAGAATACAGTTTGCACACTCTTTAAAGTTCTCCCTTTAAATTTTGCCTATAATATTTAGTTACTACTCTCTGTGGTATAATTTTATCTGTCTAGACATCTTAATAAACATCTTTGGTTGTAGAAAACTTCATATTCATGAGATACAATAAACTGTTTATCATAAATAAATATACTTAACATTGCTATTGAATTGTCTCTTCACTCAAACAGCTGGCTTCAACTTATTTCTATGAGAAAAGCAGAAAAAACACAAAGAAACTTGCAATTATCATAAACATGCCACTTGAAAAGCAACGAAAAATAGACCAATTTTAGCAAACATAAAAGTTTATATAGAAATGTTCGATTTTGCGGCATATTAAGCTGTTTAATATAGTTTTTAAAGAGAGCAATTTCATTAAATTATAGGTTTCTTAGAGGACTATATTCGACTATGACATCAAAGTGTGTTTGTCAGCGGTTATTTCTAAACTTAATAGTTTATATGACTCTTAAAATAAATTTATAGAAATTAAATTTGCATTTCCCTTAGTTCATTTTAAACTTCCAGGGTAAAACACACTGCAGCCTGAGTACACAAAAGGAATAACTAAGCGAACAATGGGAAAACTGTATTACAATAACAATTCCAGCTCGTTAATGAATAATTAATAAAATGTAAAACAAGTTTTTGTGCGACTTGTACATTTTAATTGAAATAAGTATTTAAATGGCAATAAATTAAAACGTGTTCCAAACTTGAATGAAAAGTCGTAGCAAAAGAGGGGCGAGAATACAGAATGATACAACTACAAGAATAACATTACAGCAAGGACAATGTTAAGTTGGCTTTACTCCAATTTCCTTTCTCTTTCTATCTCTGAGTACCTTTCTCTCTCTCTCTCTCTGGTAATACACCCACAAACGCCATTAGAGCAGAACGACGTCTGCGACTTTGCTGTTTGGCATTGTTTCCTATCGGTAATCGCATAAATCTCGTCCTTTGAGAGTTGTTACCGGTTCACAATGCGTACAAGCGTTGCCACCTAGTTGCAAATTGTACGCAAGGGTTTTCTTTAAGCAATTACAACACGCAGTTTCCTCTTTTATGCACTCGCCACTCGGAACTCACAACTCGGACTTCCATTGGACATTCTGCTGACTTCACATTGCGGCAACGTGACTTTTATTGGACTTTCTTGGATTCTTTAGTATATTTTTTTTCTGTTCCTGCTTCCTGTTTTTACTTCATCGTTTTTCTCTTACTGTTCCTTTTGTTGCTGTTATTGCGTTCATTGCTAAAACTTTTCGTCTCTTGTTTATGGCATTTATCGTGCTATTTATTCAGCTTGTTATGCCTTTTGTTTCACAAACCCGCCTTAGCTCACACCCAAGAAAAAAATACGAACCCAAAACGAGTCGCAAGTTCAAGTATTTGTCTAGGCTCAAAGACCCCCAACTCCAAATCCAAGTCCAAGAACGGCTACGACTACGACTACGACTTCGACTCACGGTATACGCATATCCCGCAGCGTTTGCTTAACGCGCCTTGGCGCTTATCTAAACGATTGTCTGTGGAGTGATTATGAGTGTTGGAGCTTGTTAGCATAATTGACGCCCCGTGCCCGTTTACTGAATGTTTTTCTCTTTTCCACTCACACATCTATCGATGTTGAATGCTATACACAAAAGACAGCCCCCCCTTCAGAAATTGCTCTAAACGCAGATACTGAATAATAATCAAGTGCTATTTGGTTACAATTTCATGCCTAATAATAACTTTGATTATGCGAGTGGGCCTAACGATAGCTTCTTGTGTCTGTGTGTGTGTGTCTGTGAGGTAAATATGTGTGTGGGACACATAAAGACAAATATAAGGTGAATAGAGGTTAATGAGCTGTAGCGAAAGGAATCTGTTTATATTTTAAATTACATAAGATTCGAAAATGGGAGAAAATCTTATAAAAAAAATACTTAAAGAATGGTAAATTAAACAAATTAAAGTACAAGATATTAAGGAATGTGTTGACTTACCATTTACAGAATTTTCAGTAAGCATTTAAGTGTTGAAACTGAAATTGGAAATATAAAAAATAATAAATAAATATGATAAAATTCAAAATAATACGTTCCTTATTTAAAAATTAATTTAGATTAAGCTTATTACATACATTTTAAATTTATTTTATAACTATTCTATCAAAAAATGTTTATTTTATGTACTTTCTATAAAAATGTTTAATATTATACTTAATTTTAAATGCAAATTAAAATGCCACAAAGTCAACCTGAGTTAACTGTCTACAAACAGTTAACAAGTCTAGCGTTTCCGTAAGTAAATCTATCTTAATTTTATTTCAATTTCCCTTGCTTGCTTTTTACACACTTAAAACCCGACAGCAGCTGCAACCAGAAATCAGGACAATTAACAAACGCCGCATACAAACACATGTAAACGCACACATACAGACACACATACACAGTGCAAAGTAATCATGCTGAAACACCACAAAACACTGAACAAATTGCCGCACACCAATGCAAGTTAAGCCCATTAACACACAAACACCCACACACACATATACATACACCGACTCAAAGAGACAGTTTAGTGCTGAAGAGCAATGATGTTCGCCATTCAAAATACCTTTGATGGAAAAGTGACTGAATTTGTTAGGAAAACATTTACAAAGTTTTTATACGTAAATCAGTTGGAAAACAGTTTTACTTTAAAATGAAAAGGAAATTCAAGCAAAAAGCAAATGCCGCGATGTAAATGCCAAGTGCAAACATGACTAAGACAAGTGACAACATGTAAAGATTCCACTTGATGTCTAAATTCCAGCGTGAAAGCAGAAAGAGAAGAAACCCAACAAGAAAGAAAAGTACAGTCGGGCACGCCCGACAGTATAATACTCTCTGCATTTTATTTCCGATAATATGGTTATGTTAAGAAAATCAAAGATCAAGTCTCATCATCCAAATTTCACAAAATGTGTTCGATTTAGAGAATTTTAGATTTTTATTGCGATTAATTCTGCTTATTGTCCAGAGTATAAAAAGGTGTGACTTTTTAAGATATCGCTTCATTTGGCTGAGTTATGATCAGTCAAAGTTAGGAAAGTTGTGAATTTTAAATATTGACCTGTGGACCACATATCTGAGGAAATTTGAAATTTGACAAAATGGGTTCGATTTTGAGAATTTTAGATTTTGATTGCGGATAATTCTGCTTGTTGTCCAGAGTATAAAAAGGTATGACTTGTTAAGATATCACTTCATTTGGCTGAGTTATGATCAGTCAAAGTTAGGAAAGTTGTGAATTTTAAATATTGACCTGTAGACACCATATCTGAGAAAATTTGAAATTTAACAAAATGGGTTCGATTTTGAGAATTTTAGATTTTGATTGCGGATAATTCTGCTTGTTGTCCAGAGTATAAAAAGGTATGACTTGTTAAGATATCGCTTCATTTGGCTGAGTTATGGTCAGTCAAAGTTAGGAAAGTTGTGAATTTTAAATATTGACCAGTAGACACCATATCTGAGGAAATTTGAAATTTGACAAAATGGGTTCGATTTTGAGAATTTTAGATTTTGATTGCGGATAATTCTGCTTGTTGTCCAGAGTATAAAAAGGTATGACTTGTTAAGATATCGCTTCATTTGGCTGAGTTATGCTCAGTCAAAGTTAGGAAAGTTGTGAATTTTAAATATTGACCGGTAGACACCATATCTGAGAAAATTTGAAATTTGACAAAATGGGTTCGATTTTGAGAATTTTAGATTTTGATTGCGGATAATTCTGCTTGTTGTCCAGAGTATAAAAAGGTATGACTTGTTAAGATATCGCTTCATTTGGCTGAGTTATGGTCAGTCAAAGTTAGGAAAGTTGTGAATTTTAAATATTGACCAGTAGACACCATATCTGAGGAAATTTGAAATTTGACAAAATGGGTTCGATTTTGAGAATTTTAGATTTTGATTGCGGATAATTCTGCTTGTTGTCCAGAGTATAAAAAGGTATGACTTGTTAAGATATTGCTTCATTTAGCTGAGTTATGATCAGTCAAAGTTAGGAAAGTTGTGAATTTTAAATATTGACCAGTATACACCATATCTGAGAAAATTTGAAATTTGACAAAATGGGTTCGATTTTGAGAATTTTAGATTTTGATTGCGGATAATTCTGCTTGTTGTCCAGAGTATAAAAAGGTATGACTTGTTAAGATATCGCTTCATTTGGCTGAGTTATGGTCAGTCAAAGTTAGGAAAGTTGTGAATTTTAAATATTGACCTGTAGACACCATATCTGAGGAAATTTGAAATTTGACAAAATGGGTTTGATTTTGAGAATGTTAGATTTTGATTGCGGATAATTCTGCTTGTTGTCCAGAGTATAAAAAGGTATGACTTGTTAAGATATCGCTTCATTTGGCTGAGTTATGGTCAGTCAAAGTTAGGAAAGTTGTGAATTTTAAATATTGACCAGTAGACACCATATCTGAGGAAATTTGAAATTTGACAAAATGGGTTCGATTTTGAGAATTTTAGATTTTGATTGCGGATAATTCTGCTTGTTGTCCAGAGTATAAAAAGGTATGACTTGTTAAGATATCGCTTCATTTGGCTGAGTTATGCTCAGTCAAAGTTAGGAAAGTTGTGAATTTTAAATATTAACCTGTAGACACCATATCTGAGAAAATTTGAAATTTGACAAAATGGGTTCGATTTTGAGAATTTTAGATTTTGATTGCGGATAATTCTGCTTGTTGTCCAGAGTATAAAAAGGTATGACTTGTTAAGATATCGCTTCATTTGGCTGAGTTATGGTCAGTCAAAGTTAGGAAAGTTGTGAATTTTAAATATTGACCTGTAGACACCATATCTGAGAAAATTTGAAATTTGACAAAATGGGTTCGATTTTAAGAATTTTAGATTTTGATTGCGGATAATTCTGCTTGTTGTCCAGAGTATAAAAAGGTATGACTTGTTAAGATATCGCTTCATTTGGCTGAGTTATGCCCAGTCAAAGTTAGGAAAGTTGTGAATTTTAAATATTGACCTGTAGACACCATATCTGAGAAAATTTGAAATTTGACAAAATGGGTTCGATTTTGAGAATTTTAGATTTTGATTGCGGATAATTCTGCTTGTTGTCCAGAGTATAAAAAGGTATGACTTTTAAAGATATTGCTTCATTTAGCTGAGTTATGATCAGTCAAAGTTAGGAAAGTTGTGAATTTTAAATATTGACCTGTAGACACCATATCTGAGAAAATTTGAAATTTGACAAAATGGGTTCGATTTTGAGAATTTTAGATTTTGATTGCGATTAATTCCGCTTATTGTCCATAGTATAAAAAGGTATGACTTGTTAAGATATCGCTTCATTTGGCTGAGTTATGGTTAGTCAAAGTTAGGAAAGTTGTGAATTTTAAATATTGACCTGTAGACACCATATCTGAGGAAATTTGAAACTTGACAAAATGGGTTCGATTTTGAGAATTTTAGATTTTGATTGCGATTAATTCTGTTAGTTGTCCAGAGTATAAAAACGTATGACTTTTTAAGATATCACTTCATTTGGCTGAGTTATGATCAGTCAAAGTTAGGAAAGTTGTGAATTTTAAATATTGACCTGTAGACACCATATCTGAGGAAATTTGAAACTTGACAAAATGGGTTCGATTTTGAGAATTTTAGATTTTGATTGCGATTAATTCTGTTAGTTGTCCAGAGTATAAAAACGTATGACTTGTTAAGATATCGCTTCATTTGGCTGAGTTATGATCAGTCATATATGTATATATGTATGTATATATATATAATACATATTTACACCAGTGCACTGCAGTGGTCGGCACGGCCAGCGTCCGCAAGCATCGCTGCCGCTACACAAGCAGCGTAAACGTTCGTTCAAATGTATGAATGTTTTTCTGTCGCCTCCTTCTGCCTGTTACATACTTTTCACAAACCCAATATACTCTTGCAGAGAGTATAAAAATAGAGAAACTGAGATAAAGTCTAAAGAAGGAGATTGTGTTTCTATCATGCTGTAATGCTGATTGCGCAATCAGTTTGTGTGAAACAAGTACTAAGTAAGCATGCAGTTGTTGCGCATACGACCTGTTGACTGTACTACACCTTTGGCCCCCAAAAACTGGAAAACGCTTTGCGTGTAATTATCTTAAGTGCTGGTCAGTACAGTACAGAATCACAGTAAGGACTCTCAAAATTTTGCTTTAAATAATAAACGTAGTTGAAACTATTTCAATTCCGTAATTTTGCTTTAAATTTATGCCAAACTTGCCACAATGAGTTGCACGTTTTTAGTTGACACCAGAAACTGATTTCAATGTGTGTGGCAAGCATTAAAAATTTATTTTGTTATACTTTCATTGCTGGTGGAAGAACCGTGAGCGCATTTACCATTTGGATATTTATATATAATTTTAAGGCTTGTTTGAAAGAGTGATGCTGTGAATCAGATTCTGGAGAGGACAGAGGTGTTCGTATTGTTGCGGGTGGTGACTTGGCATCTGTCGACTGCTGCCAAAATGTGGCATGCCGCAAAAATTGCCGTTGATGGTTTTGTGACGTGCTTAGAATTTGAAATCGGCAAATGCGTATAAATATTTAAATGATTGAAAAAATCAGTTTCGAGTTCTATTTGTATTGCATATAACTTTGTTAATATCGAATTGCTTTAAATAAATAAATAAATAAATTTAATGAAAGTGTTATTAATATAAATATTTAAAAAAAAATAAATAAATTATTATTTATTTTAAATATTATAAAGCAATTTAACCGTCTTAAGAAAAATAAATAAATTTGCAACAGACTTATAAAATGTATAAAATATATAAATTAGTTTAATACACTACTAAAAAGAATTATATATATAAAAATTAAATTATTTTCACAATAAAAACATTTTTTTTGCATTTTTCCACTTTGTCGCTCTAAAAAAACTCAGCAATTTTAAAGAAAAACACACTCCACAGTAAACTCCGAAATTCGGCTATTTGTCATCTGAGTGGAGATAAGACTTTTTGTAAAAATTCCACACGCAAGTCAGAAAAAATAGGGAAAAAGAAGCGATGACTTGCAATTGCGATTTCCTTTTGCGTGAGAGCAAAAAAAATCTTGTTTTGCATCAATAAACATTGACATTGGCACTGGTTAGCATGTGTGTTGTTTGTATGAGTGTGTGTGCTTGTTGTTTATGTGTATGTGTGTGTGTGTGCAACATAAATAAACCTTCGAAGCGAACAAGAATGCATTTGATGTTTTTTGCCATAAATGATGCATGTACGAAAGCAACAACAATAAAAGCAGCCAAAATGCAAGTCAAGAAAAATAGCATAAACAACTTTAAGGATAACGTATAAGAGACATGAGAACTAAAGTCTCTAAACCAGCTTAACAAGATACACACATGATGTCTAAGATATACTTTACTCTTTAAGAAAAAAAAGATAAGTTTATTTTCTTGCATGTTTGAGTAGCATTTACTTTTCTGAAGATTTGCTATCTTTACCTGCTCGAGTGCTGGTTTTAGTTGTATTAAATTTACAAAATTCTGCTTAAAACTGATTTGGCATACGTTGCGTATACTTAATACTGCTCACTATACAAAGAAAAACATATTATTAACTGAGCTTTGGGCGGAAATGTGGTTTAATTTCATAACCACACACAGGAAATTAATCTAAAATTTGCAGAAGAAAGGAAAAATCTTATAAAGATCATAAGCCCAAACCATTAGCCCGGCTTAGAGTAAGGCAAAAATCATAAGCTTCTAATTTAGCTGTAGGCAAAATGTAGCAGGAATAAAATGTCTCTCTGCCTGCCTGTCTGTCTGCCAGCCATCCTGCCAGCTTGCCTGCCTGCCTGCCTGGCTGTATGATGTGGCACGCTAGCGTATGCGTAATATGCCTAATGCAAAACGCAAACTCAAATAAAAGTGATATACGCCGAGAGTAGAGAAAAGAACGTTACGCAAATGTATTTGTAAGCAGCCACTTAGCACACTTACGAGTGGAGTTTGAAATATGCTTGGCAGCTGACTGCTTTCAACGCCAACAAAAGCAACAAATGCACCAGTCACATGTATAGTATATGTTACGAGAAACAAAGCAGCCAGCATGAAGAAAAGCTAAAATCCTCATGAGAATTTGACAACATATTCACACGGGCTTTCAGTGCTCGGTGTTTGCTGCTCGGCAATCTCAGCGCGTGCCACACGCTTTGCGCATTTAACGCGTATTTTGCAAAGGCTGACAACAACAACAACAACAACAGCAAAGACTGTGGTTTTTGGGGGCGTGTCTTGTGTGTTAAAGTGTCGGAAATATGCGGAAATATACTGCATAAATTGTTTTTCGAGTCACCAAAAGATGTGAGTGAAATGTGAGCTTAACTTGTCTTGCAATACACTGAGGTTTATATACTTATATATAAAAGCAGCTGCAAAAATCAAAAACACTTGTGACTTTAAAATGATTTTCTTAAAAGGTGTACACTTCTCGACTTAAAAGTTAAAGTTTTAAACTACAACTTAAAATGAAGTCTTGACTGGAAGTCTTAACTGGCTCTTACATAAGTGAAGACTTTTTATCTTTTAAATACCTTAATTTATTCATAAAATTCTTAAACTTTGTTTAACAGTGTACAGATATTCATGTTAAATCTTCTGAGCGCACTGAACTTGCATTTTTTTAAAACCAAACTTGAGCTACCGCCACCTTTGTGGCTTGATAGACATGTAAGATTCAAGTACTGACAGCCATCAAGTGCCAGCAGTGTCATATTAACTTTCGATAAAAAAAAGAACTCAATATGCTTGTCTCCCTCGGTACAAAGTTATTGTGACACACGCCAAAAATCACTGCAAATAATTACATCAAATAAAAGCTCAAAAGATTTTTTTTTTAAATTACTTCATCATCGCAGCATTTTGCGTGACTTGGCGAGCTTAAGGACTTAGTCAGCGGTTTTTACACGATTCCAACTTACGGCTAATTTACGGCTACTTAGCCGAAAAGTCGTTCCTATTTGTGCTCCAAAAATATTACATTGTTTTCTTCTTGTCTGTATATATTTGCTTCTTTAGAACGTGCCAATGGCTTGGCATTAATTTTCAGTCAAAATTTACAGATTTCACCTGAGCATAATACCTGCGGGATTTTGTTATTGTTGGTGTTGTTGTTGTCGGTATCTAATTTACAATTTACGCACATTGCGTGCTTGTAATTTGCTGATTTAATTAGTAGCTATAATTCATTTGTATTTTAGACAAGAGATAATAAATGGCATTTAATTGTTAGACATACTCGAACTTGCACTTCTAATTACTTCGTATAGCCAAGGGAAGCACATTTGCTAGGAGCTAGACTTATCAATGATCTACTAATGGAGTTGATAATATGATTAACGCGCTGGACACTGGCAATAAAATGTTTGGGAACGAGAGTCGAATAAATGAACTGCAAAGTAGCTTTGAATACATTTCAGTTTTACAAGAAACGCCCAATAAATTTTTTAAGATTTTTTGTGTTAATAATAAGATTAAGTATATTAATGTTAATATGGCTTTAAATTAGTTTGCTTAAAGATTTTCTCTTTAGCTTAATTTATTCTATTCACAATTCCCTCCCAAATGAGTGTCAATTTAATCATTTAATGACCATGGAAAATCATTTCAAGGAAATCCTGTCGACATGGCAAACAGTTCATATTACCCCATTTAATGGCCATTTATAAGTAGAACACGTCTATCATAAATCAGGTTGTATTTGTGTAATCATTGACCAAAATGAATCACCTGCGACACGTTAGTATAATTCGTATCTAATATGCGGTTAACCGTTTACCAAACATAGATACTTATTATAAACCAGTTGCAAGTACGTATTGCAGCAGCAAGTGCAGCAGCAGCAGCAGCAACAAAATGACAACGAGCATTCCGCAATAATTAATAATCATTAGTAAGCCGCACATTATTAAGTGGTCGACTAAATATTGAAATTACAATGGTATTAATGCCATCATGAACAACATAAACAATGGTCTTATTATGGTAACGGCTGCCAGTCAGTCAGGCAACAACAACAGCAATGAGTACAACCACAACAACAAAAGCAGTCACAGCAGCAGAAATGACAACAATGTGCAAACTGCTTTAAACAAACGGCGAACGGAAGCTGACGATGGGAGCAACAACGGCAACCAAAAGCAACATGGAATGTGTTTGCAAATAAATGTGAGTGCGTGTACTTGTGTGTTTGTGCGTGTGTGAGTGGGTGTATGTGAGTGCATGGCAAATTATGAGCATGCGTGTGAATTACAAGCATGTGAATTGAAACAGTGACACACCCATCTCATGCTCAAAACCAAACTGTAATCACCATTTTACACTTGATACTACGTCCATGTAAATGGTGTTCCAAGTAACAATATCTCACAATTTTGTAGTTGACTTTAACTACAGTAAATGTATTCTACAAAAACTACTCCTTTATAATTGCACTCTTAGTTCTTACATTTAGTTTACTTTGGTGTAAAACTCAGGCGAAAGTGATTCCTATACGATCACTGCCATTTAAGCGCGAGTGTCTGTATGTTGGTGTAACCATTGTGGTCTCGAAGTGTTGCCAACGCAATTGCATTAATAATACTACAGGACAAGGGCGAACACGGCGACCGGCTAAGGACATCAGCAGAGACCGACAGCAGCAACAGCAGCAAGAGACGCAGACAACATAACCATTGCCTACTTTTCGGCGCACAGAATTACATATTTGACAATAATTATGCCCATGGTTATGCAGTGTGTGTGTGAATATGTGTGTGAGTGTATGGGCTCGTATATTAACCTTAGATAGTGTCTGTGTGCATGGCATTGCATTTGTAGTTGTCATTATGCAACATAATTTATGCACACATTTAATTAAATTCCATTACTTGCACTTATTTTAGCATCAATTCAAGCTATTCTGACCCAAATTCCCCAGCCTGATCACACATATAATTTTTGCTTTTAATTTAATAACATTTTACTCCATTTTAACAGTTGCGAAAAATGGCAAACCGACAGAAAATTAACTATCCAAATATTTCAAAATTAACTTTAAATACTAAACCAATTAGACAAAAATTTAATTTGCATTTTAAATAAATGCATCGTTTGTAATTTACAAAATGTGAACTATTTTACAAATTACACAATAAATAAAAACCATATTATTATTTGGTTAGCCTAAGAGGATATTCGTCTATGTTAATTATCCTCAATGAGCTAGAGCTAAGTAGATTTAAAACAATTTCAATGAGAAATGACAGTTTGATGTCGTAATTGATAATAATTTAAAGTTGCACTAAATTTCGAAGCTTTAAATACTTAAAATTAATTGATATAGAGTTTTTAGTTAAACAAAATTATTAAATAATTTTTTTTTATATTTTTAATACCCTTTTTTAAACAATATGTTTCAAGTACTCCAATTTACATGACAGCTTTAATTAAATTACCTAAATTAAAACCCGTTATAAATAGTAAATGTTGTATAATTGATTTATTTACCTCAACGAGTTTTATTTTAAATATGCAAAAAGACTCAACTACTCGACTAAATTATGTTTAAATTAATTGTTAACTATTTTAAATATGCCACTCGCAACTGATGAGTAAATATTGTATACTCATTGTAGTATTGATTTATGCACTTATTATGCAGTTAAACAGATATAAATTGTTTTTAAATGGCATTTTAATGAGTTTATTTTGGTGTTACTATAATTAATGTGCTATGAATTTTCTAATTTAATTGAATGTGTATCACAAAGTGGCTAATAAATATGAGTATACAGATAAACAACAGATTTTAGTGGTAAGAAAAAAGGTTCAAAAGGTTTTTAACCCTCTGCCACTCAACAGTTACTAACAGCTTATCGAGCTGCCAAAATTAACTACAATTTGTTCTCGTTATTTGCAATTTGCTCTTGAATTTCGAGAATTGAATCGTTAACAGGTTAAGCATTTGAGCTGCAATCTAGGCCCCTAAATCAATTGGGCCAAGTGTCGTCGTCTGCAACATGGTCAACTAATGATGATAGATCAAGTATACTTACACTTAGTCACTCAATCGCACAAACACACACACAGCTCATACACACATATCTGGCCGACAGAATACCCTCGTTTCCAAGTATCATTATGTGACACCGTAACTAATTTCAGGACAGGACTATGTCATTGCTCGTCTCGCTGTGCAGCTGTAAAGGACATCTCGTCTGCTGCCAGAGACAACAAAGCTGCAACATGTCCAACGCACTGTTGCAAGTTGAGGAACAGCTTTTACTCATTGTTTATTAATTGGATTTAATGTTGTTTGAAATTGTTTTCTGTGCATCTTTGTTGTCCACCTGACCCACACACAATTCAATGTTTCAATTAATTTCATAGCACAAAGAGGAATGCAACCACAACAACAATGCGTGTGTGTGTGAGTGTGTGTATAAATAACTAAGCGTAGCAAAAATTTATGAATTTTTTTTTCCAACACTTACAATAATGATATTAATCATTTGTCATCGTAAACAACTATACTTAACATAAATATTTCAGCAACGTTTTAATTAACATTGTACAAAAAAATGTGTCATTGCAAGAGTGTGTGTGTGTAAGTGTATGTTGTGTGTGTGTTGTGGGTGTGGGTGTGTTTGCTGATTGTTGCTGGAGACTTTTGTGGTTGGAATTTGGTATTTTCATGTAAATATTTTAAATTTCAGAGCTTAGATAAAGTTGAGTTATGAGTGCTATTAAAATAGCTAAGTACGCGAGTAAAAATGCGCGAGTGTGCTTGACTGTTAGATACCCAGTACGTAACATATTATGAAATCATCAAAAGGGTATATTTCCTTTACCAACAAGTGAAACTTAAGGCTTTTAACTCTATTTTGAGTATTTGAAGAGTTTATACAAACTTATATTACATGTTTTCGTTGACTTTTACTGGGTATATGTCTACAGTACCTATTTGGTTTGAGTTCATGCATATTTTCTTGATTTTCTGCGGGCTAAATTACATATTTGCATACTTCAAAGCATTTTTTCTATCATTTAGAACTTTAGTCTGCTATAAATAAGCTACGAACTACTTTAATTCAAGATAATTTAATGATCAAATATTTCCTACAAAGCCAAAATAGATCATTCTACCAATTATTCGCTGACTGTAGTCAAAACTCACCGCAATTATAACAAGCTGGCCGCCATTTTATGGTTTCAGCTCATGCCTTTTTTTGGCTGGGGTGTAAAGAAAGTGTTTTCCCAACTTTTAACTATATTTTTGTAACTTTGAGCGGCAAAAAAGAACATAAATAAAAATGCCTGGCACCGATTCTGTTCCCTAACAAATGCAAGTCTCATTAATTTTGGTTGAGTTGCAATTTTAAATTTAGTGCAGATTGTCGGTCCCCCAGTTAATTAACACCTGTGTGTGTTTGTATGTGTGTGGGTGTGTTTGTGCTACCTCTGTTTTCTACAGAACCAACTGGAGGCGGCTACTGAGGGGGGCGCGGCACAAAAAACCACTTCAGTCACACTTTTGTGCGGCAACATCGCCGCCATCGTGTGCGCTGACGCAAAGCGGAAGTGGCACTTTGGCAAAGAAGCCGCCGACTGTTGTTGTTGTTGCTACTGCTACTGCTACTGCTACCAGCAAGCGTATCGAAAACCGAAACTTTTGATGGAAAAAGTTTGCAACAACAAACGCAACGCATTCTGGCCAGCAAACAGCTCAGCTTAGTAGCGTCCTTAAAAACCGTCAAGCAAGTTGCTATAATTCTCGCACAGTGCCTCATGAATTTTGATTTTTTTTCTTTATTTTTTATAAATTTCCATTTTATGTTTTTTTTTTTTTTGTAACTTTTTGGTTTTTTTGCGTGCTTAAAGCGCGAGCTTAGATTTGAATAATGAGCTTGGAGGGCAAGTTAAGGTGCAAAGCTGGCCCAAAACAAAAATGCATGTAAGCGTGCTTAAAGCCAAAGCCGCTAAACAAATTTATACCTAGATAAGAGTCATGAATAAAATCCAAAAACAATTGAAAATTGTGCGAGACGCCGAAAACTTTTTGGAGGCTGCGACCGAAATACTTGTGAATTGTGGCCAAAAAGGAAAAAAAGGCAGAGTTCAGGATGCCATGACAGGCAGCATGAAATACTACCAAGTTTTGTAGCCACAAGAATTGTGGTTAGTTTTGCTGCTAAGGCCAAAGGGGCTTTCTGCACATAATTCAAAAGCAGCAACTGCCAAAAGGGAGCAAATTATGTGTGTGTTTGGGTGTATGTTTGTTTTGCTTTTGGCCATATTTTGCTTTTGACCAACATGAAATGACCGCTGGCAACGAATTCAATTGACTGTCAGCAATTTTCAAGATTTGGCTAATTGCAAAGAAACATCAAAGGCAAGTACTTAAAGCAGATATTGCAGCACATTTGTCTTCCCCCATCCCCATCCACTCCCTTCACTTTCCCACTTTAACTCCCTGGTGATCTCTGTCGTATGCAAATGCACAGCAGCAACAAAAACTTTGTGACAAAGACGATAAAGTATATATATATATAAAAAAAAACAGACTTCGACTCGATGTAGGCAAAAGAAACTGCAACAGGGGCAAGTTTTTACTGAGTGTTGGCCGCAGCTAGAATGCTGATGACTTTGGTAACAACTTAAATTGTTTGCCATCACTGTGAAGATACTCTGGCTGCGAGGGCAAAGTTGAAATGCGTTTAGGGACTGACGATTTGTAAGCAAACTCATGCTTCTAATACTCCCTGTAGTCTGTATTAGCAACGTCAGCCGTTTAAGCCAATTATACTGTCAACTTTAAACTTATGACTGCAATTTCCCTAATGCACTGAAATTCTGTTATCACACTTTTAAGTTTATTAGCAAGTTTCACTTGCGATCAACAAATGAAAAACAGTTTTTCATACTCTTCTTTTTTACTTTCCCACTTTGAACTGTATGTAGCAGACTAACAATACACAGACAATAAACAAATTATATAGAATACACAAGCATATTCCCAAATTTGTCCAACTTTGAGGTGGTTTCAGTAGCCTACAACAGGAAATTAATCCACAATGATTCGGTTTCTCAATCATTTCCAATTGATGATTCTCCTCCTCCAGCTGCTCCTGAGCACTTCGGTCGATACCGATGATACCCACACCAGACCTATTGATGTCATCCACCAATATTTCACAGCTTTCACTTAGGAGATAACACAATTAATAAACTGTTTCGAAAACATTTAGAAATTTCGAATTACCGATTAGCCATGGTTTTTTCTATATCTCTCAGTGAAACAAATCAAAGTCAAATAAGTCCAGAGTACGGTGTTATTAGCTTAAAGACAATTTACAAACTGAATCCATGGATTACAATGAGTGCTGGCTTTTGCTTCAAATGTTGCTCCTCAGTTTCAATTTCAAGTCGCAACATTTGTGCTGAATTCAGCATAATTATTCTGAGAAGTCAATTGATTCTCTGTGCGGTCTTTCATGGAATGTATTTATGTGTTAATACATTGTTGAAGCATAAACAGTTTAAATAGAGGGAAGAGAAGTATAAAGCTTTAAGTAATTGGCTTAAATTTAATTATATTACTTTTAAGCATAAAGCCATTTTAATTAATTCCAAAAAATGATCTCAGTTTAGGGTATTCTGAAGGTATATTTCGTTTTCTGTAACTACTACTATAACTACTATCAGAATTAACTGGTTATAATACCCATAAAAGGGTATTCAAACTTCTATTTCACTTATATTTTACTTATTTAAATATATTACACCTTTTTTTATTAAAATGCAACAAACTAATTAAACATTTTAATGAAATTTGTTTGGGGTCATTGGACACTTGTGGAATGAGCATATTCCCAACACAACAGTTGCTGGCATTTTCATGTTTTATTATCAAACAATTACACCATATTTGATTTCAGTTTATATATACCAATATATAAATATATTATACTCATTTGCATTGTTATAAATTAAGTAATATAAAAACAAAAGTGCCGATGGTATCAACAAACAAATATTATTACAATGTAAACAGAAATTATTCTGTTTGTTTAACAAATTTATGTGTGAGAAAATGTGGCATTTAAATTTAAGTCTATGATTGGTTTGTAAAGGCAAATCAAACCGAATACCAACTACTATTTTTAACAACAAAAATAAAAAATTCTTTAAAAAAATGTTGAGAAATTTTTGATGGTAAAAAGACACTTAATTTTAGCTCTTTAAGATTAAATATCTGAAATCATTCTTGTGGGATCAGTTTTTGGTGTAGGGTATTTTAAGGTCTCCATATATATTAAAGCCTTCAATTTGGATTTTCTCTTAGCTTAAAGGGGTATTTTCAAATTTAAGAACACTTGCTTGAAAAAAAGAGCTTTGTCTTTTTTCCTTCTCTGTCTTTAACTGACTCATCTGAAATTTTTGTGGTATTTGCCTTTGAAATGCAATCTGTTAACACGATGCAATGCAAAACGCAACGTCACAAAAATTTTGTTTATTGTTTACTTAATATTTATGTGAAAAAGAAATTTCAACGCGGGAAACTGAGTTCATTCATGATTGAAGCAAACTATAAGTGAGTGGTCTCTTTATGTGAAAGATCAACAAAATCATAAAGTCAACAAATTTCGTATACAAAATAAAATGTTGTCAGAGCGTAATTAGTACATAAGAAGTTTGTTCTTTTTTTCTTAACTTTTTGTTGTTGTTGTAGAGATTGCAGAGAGCTGTTAAATTATTGAAGTCATAATTGATAAGGTTGCAGTTTTGAAAGAAGTGGGAAAAAAGAATTGTTATAAGTATACTTATGTGCTAGGCGTCTCGCTTATCTTATCTGAGTCAGAAAAGCAAACACACTCAACGCTGAACAATACAACTGTCAGAGCTTGTTGTTGTAGCTGAGTTTTTTCTCTTTTTGTTGTCCCCCCTTTTACGTTAAGTTTTGTTGTTGCCAATTAACACCTTTGTGCTGTGTGATAATGAGGCAGACAATAACTGCTCACTGCTCACTGCTCACCGTTCACTGTTCTCTGTTCGAGTTGACTTGATTAGTTGAAAGACGCACGTTACGCGTTACGGTATGGACACGGACGAAAAGAAGGCTGGCACTTCGTCGGGCCACGATGAGATTGATTTTACCAGCGGCTATGAGACACAATATCGCAAGGAATATAGTCCATTGAAGCCGATCTATGTACCACCACCGGATAAACGAAATGCCTGGTATCGAAGTTGGCCAACGATATTAATGATTGTCTTCCTATCGATTGTATTTCTACTTGGCACCGTTCTCCTAGTGGTTCAGGTCTTCACAGCGACTGCTCTTCAAGTGTTCGTGATTGTAGCTGTCTATGTGGCCATAGCGGCCATTATGATATGGCTAGAGGTGCAGAGCATCAAGGTGCGGTGATTTGGATAAAAAAAAGTTGCTAAAAAACCAACTCCCTCTCTCTCTCGCTCCCACTAAACTGTGACTAACATTGCGAAATATTCGTCGAAGTCTTAAGTGTTGTGTCAACTTATTAAATATTATCATATCAGAAATGAAAAGACTTTAATATAGTTAATGCTGTTATCAAATAGTTTTTAAATACGACTCCCTAAACTTATTATCAAAAACGAAGGAAAAAATTAAACTTTTGGATTTTGTATTTATACTTATTTATTTTACGGTTTTGATACGACGTAGTGTGTTTCTGTATGTGTGTTTGTGTGTGTGTTCCTATGTCTTATATACAAACTTGCTAAGTGCAATCAAACCGCTTTTTACGACCATTAAATGAAGCAAGCAATCCATAAAAAAAAAGTGTTCTCAATACATCGTGTTATATGAGATAAGCTAAATTGAATTGAAACCTAAATCAATATTTGTTAGCTATTGACAATGAAATACAATTGGTAACATGAAACAACACTGTCAATAATGAAGGTCAAAACGGAAAAGAAACATCAAAAGCCATTTACACTTACACAACAACAAAGTTATTGCATTAAAATAAAAGCAAATACAAATTGTATCTCAATTGGAAATTAATCATATTTATGTTTTCCACATTTTAGCTATTTTCAGCTTTAAGAAATCTTTAAACTGCTAATATTTTAAAAACATTTTGTTATCTAAAGTTAAATTTAATCATATTTAATTTGTAACCTAAAGCGACTTGGAGTTGTTGATTTGTAAGCACAACTCACAACATGCACTTACAATTTGTTTTCACTTTTCCGAGGGCAGAAACAGAACAAAGGAAAACTCATCCTTTTCACTCCGAATATAGTAGTGCAAGCGTTTGGGCGTTAAACTTTAATTTCCGCTGGCAGCAGCTGACTTACCTTAATTACTCTCTGTCTCTTCCCTCTCCTACTCTCTCTCTCTCTCTATCTCTCTTTGACTCTCGCTCTCTCTCCCTTTATTTTTGGCGTAGAAAGTCGAGCCATGCTAATTATTTGCAGTCTGCACTGTATGCTCCTCCTTTTTTTTGTATCTCCCTCGCTCTTTCTTTCTATCTCCCTTACTCTCCCACTTCCCTCTCTCTCTCTCCTTGGCATAGATGACGACGCCGGCGTATTTAATTATAATGGCAAAGTGCGCTTAGCTTAAGCATTAATGCCATTTCCGTCTGTTGACAGCGATTGCGATGACGATGACGTAGACGGAGACGGAGACGACAATGTCCAGCACAACAAACGACAAGCGAAGGACGAAGGATATTCATTTTGTGCCAAGCAAAAGGCGTGGTCTTTTGTTTTGCTTCATTCCATACACATATTTTTTCCATTTTTATATAGTATTTCCCTATTTTTGGCCACTGTCGGATAAAGGGGCCCTTTAATTACAAACTTGCCCTGTCCTTTACACATAATTTTTTCTTTGACTATGCCAAAGATTACACTGCGAGTTATGAATCATACCTTTGACTTGGCTTTCGCTGGAAAATCCAATTTTAGTGTAGAGCTTTTTACCCTTAATTAAAGTAATAAGTTAATATAAAAGAAGTTGGAATGTTTAGCTCAAAAGGCGAAGAGAAATTTATGGAGAAAACTAATCAAAAATTGCAGACACTTGTTGATGTAAGAATGTGATGATGTCGCGAATACAACGGGAAGAGTTAAAGAGAGGAAGAAGAAAATAGGAAGAGAGAGAAAACTGAATGATATAAAGTAAGGAATGGTCTAATGAAAGAAGCAAACTAAGGAAGAAAGAGAATAAATGCAACGGGCAGTGAAAGAGATACAAGGAGAGCGAGAGAGGCAAAGAGATAGGGAAAGCGAGAGGGAGAATTATAGAGAGACAGACAAAGAAAGAGGGAAAGATAGAGAGTGTGAGTCAGAAGCAGTTAGTTAAAGTAGCTTCCATGCGAGCGAAGGGCGAAAAACACAACGGATTAGAATCAAAAGGTAGAAAGCAACTGAGAAATAATAATAAATAAAGAGTTAAACCTTTAAACTTATGTGAATAAACCGAATGAGCGGGGGAGACAGAACAAGTGACAGTGGGCATGAGTGAGAAGGCATGAAAAGAAAAACAGTGAAAATGAGTTACAAAGATAAAAGCGTTAAAGCAAATCGAATTCTATAACACACATAAAATAAAAAGCAAAATTTTTGATAACTAATTCTAGAAATTTATATTCTAGGCCTAATCATCATCACGGCTTTCTTAAGCGAGTACTTGGAACCACGGAATGCGTACCACTTTATGCCATTGGCCTCAGTGTTGTCATTGTATGTACCAGTCAGTTGGCTGTCAGAAATCAAGTTTAGAAACAAAAACTAAAGTCGTACCCAATATTACTGCTCACCTGTCGCGATGGTTTTTATACCACCAGGCACCATTCGTGTCATTAGCGCAGTTTCCTCCTTCCCAGCGATCATTATCTCTATCGAATGTTGTGAATTTAACTCCACGATAATACGAGAGTGCATCGCCAGCATTTCCACTTGCTTTTCCCAGAGTGTGAAGAACATATTGTTCATCCTCGTGACCGATTGCAAACTCGTCGTATAACTCAAACCTTTCGTTTCCCTCAAAGTCCTCGAGTACGATCAGTAACTGTTGTGTGTTCTCTGCTGTCATTGCATGTATTTTATCCAAACCCATAAAAAATTCCCCTTTCAAATCACCAAAACCATTTTTGTACTCAGTCCAGTTTCTATAAAAGTCTACACTTCCATCTATACGCTTTAAAATGATCGTCCATCCACCGCCTTGAGTGCTCGCATCACAAGCAACTGCAAAGGGTTCTCTACTAAAATTGGGTAGGAATATGTCGAAAACTCCACTTTTCTTAACACCCATACAATTGTGTGGGTATGACCTATTGACACATTCATCTATCATATTTCTTTGCAGCTTTAGCTCTGTCCGGAGAGATGCTATAACAGACTCCATATCTTTCTGCTCCTTTTCTAGCTCAGCTTTAAATGCCTGAAAGTCTGTCCTTATAAAGTGTATCTCTGTTCTTAGGTATCTAATGTCATTCTCTTTCTCTATGCCAGCTTTCTTTAGTTGTTCCTGTTCGGCTCTGAAAAAACATTACTTTATTTCAGCTAACTTTAAATATTTTAAAACTTACTTTAGAGCAGATAATTGTGTATTAATTGAAATCAGTAAACTGGTCTCATTAAATTCGGAAAGTGGCATTGATTCATTGAGCGATATTAATGTGCTTATTATGAATATTAAACAAACTAATTTCAGCCACATTTTGCAACTAATCTTTACCGAATGCCCGAGAAGACTGACCGAGAGCTCTATTGGCATTATAGTAATCACAATTTATATACATTAAAATCCATACACACTCAACATTTTTCACTCAAAGCACACACGACTTCCTCTTTGATAAAAAGTAAACAGTTTAAGTGTTTGTTATACAAAAGAATTAGTTTATAATTCAAAGCTACATAAACCAATGTTTGACAAAAGCAAACAAAAGATAAATATTTATATGTTTCTGCTGCCAACAGAAGTAGAATAAGCCCCAAGTGAATCCAAAGTAAAGAAACATATTTATTTAAAGCAAATTTAAATAGCATTCGATTGTGTATTAAAGCACAGATTAATTAACTAGGGAAATCCTGTGTTTCGACAAAAAACCAAGTAAGAAAGGCTACAGTCGAGCGAGCCGACTGTGAAATACTCCGTACGCGGGGTATGACCTCTTAGTCATATAGAATCTAGGGGCCATAGTTCTCTGATCCAGACCAAACTTGGTGACGATAGTTATTATGGTGCCATACACAAAATGTGTTAATACGGTTGCAATAGCTCAACTAAAACTTCATGACTCCATACAAATCACCCAATATTGACCGATTTGTCCTATGGGAGCTATAGGCTATAGTTGTCCGATCCCGATTAAACTTAGTGAGGATAGTTATAATGGTAGCATACACATGATTTGTGAATTTGGTTGCTTTGGACGGACAGACGGACATCGATATATCGTCTCGGCTGTTGATGCTGATCAAGAATATATATACTTTGTGGGGTCGGCCACGCCTCCTTCTGCCTTTTACTCTAATTAGGCTTCTGACAAACCTTAAAGACCCCTCTACTCTTTTAAAGAGTACAGGGTCTAAAAAAATACATTGATAAACAGCTCAACTGCTCTTTAAAAACCTTTTTGAAAATACAACTTAATACTGTGTCGAGAGTAACTTATAATCGAGTCTTTAAACCGCTTCAGGGAAATATTGATTTATTGCTGGTCCTTCGCTTGACCAATATTGTCAATAAATGTTTTAACTGTAACAAAAGCTGGCCACATTTATTATTGTTTTCCCAACAATTTTTTATGTACGACTATTTGTTTGAAAAATTGAAAATGTATGCAGAGTTTAAATAAAACAAAATATTTATATTTAAAAAGCAATTGGACAACAAAAGATAAAATAACAAGACAAAAGCTGCAAATGTTGCTCATTTTGTTATCTGGGGAAAATGTTTGTATCACAGAATTTTAGTCTACATAAATCCCACTAGAACTACATATGTCTATTAAATTTCTTAAGCTTGTGGGGAAACAAATGTCGAGAGTTTTCTTAGCTTAGGCAGTCAAATAAATAAATGAAATAATAAACAATTAAAAGAGAGTAAAGAGAGAGAATTCCAAATTAGAATTACATTTAATAAAGTTCAGACACCTTTTCAACACCTTTTTTAATATCGTTAACATTTTTTCAACAATCCAAAAAAATGCAATTGATAATTAATAAAAAATTCGACGTCCAAATGCCATCAGACTTTGTACAAAATTTAATTATAGACAGATTGAATGCATATAAGCCGGGAAAATAATAATTTATTGAATTATTATATATGTAAATTATGCACATACTCTTATTATTTATCCCATTTTGTATCAATTACATGCAAAAAGCAAAAAGGTCACCGCAATTCTTTATTAATAAGAGCAATTATTTTGAAACACTATACAGATAAGTACCGATAAATATGCGTTTTATAATTATCATGAAAATAATTTAACAATAGTACTTGAAGTTTCAAAAGTGTTGAATTCAGCGACTATTCATTTAGATTATTTGAATATTCCATTTTTGGTGAACAGCCAATTTTTAATTAGTTGTAGCGTTTGCATTCTACACAAAGTCATGATTTGTATGGAATCAATAAACTCATTTCAAATTTCAATCAATTTTCAGTCATCGAAAATTGAACAATAGAAATTTCAAGGATTTTCGAGTTGAATGCAGTTTATTAGTTCTTAAAAAGACGAATTTCAATTCATTAGAATTTCTAACGAATTTTCATTAAATAATTGTCTTTGGAAATTGAAAATATACTAATGAAATTAGTAAATCAAAGTCTTGTTGATACAAAAGTACAAATACAACCAGTTGAATAATAATATAAATTGTATATGTAACGAATAACGAGTAACGAGCATGTCAAAGCATTTTGTGACATATTTTATTTATTCTGTAAGCAGAAAATGCCCGAAAAAGTCAAAAGTACGCAAACAACATGCATAAATTACCACAAAGAGACACGTTGAGCATCAGGCAACGTGCTAGTCCTGCCATAGTCCTGCACAGCAATGCAAAAATGTGTTGAAATATTAAAACCGAAACAAAAAAAGGAATCAGGAGAAAAGTGGGAAGAAGCAAGGGAGGGAGAGGGAGAGAGAGAGGCAGAGTGTGAGAGAGAGACCACAGTATAAATTGTAGCCAAATGCAGATGAGCTGCATTCTTTTTCTATGGCAAAGTTTTTGGACACTTTTGTGAAAGCCTAACAGGCCACTTTAGTTTTAACCGCAAAGTTTGCTGTGTGCTTCGACCTACCAGCTTCGACCTCCGACCTCCGACCTCGTTGCACTTTTTGTTGGCTATTGGCCATTCATGTCATTTAAGTATTTTTACATTTCTATACTTTATACAGAATGTTAGATGTGCATTTTGGTTCACCAGTGTAGAAAAAGACCAAACCGATTCTCTTTGCATATTAAAACAGTGCGTAAATCATTGCTAAGTACAGGGTATTATTTGGTTGAACATTATCATCTGTATTTGGTTGCAAATCGTCAGAACAATTGTGTTCTGCAGACTGTTGATTGCATGACCAGCACAATGGGAATCTATACAAATGCATTTGGGCCTGAAGTGGTCTAAGAGCCGAGAGCCGAGAACCGAAAGCCAAGAGCTCTGAGCCAGTGTCTGGACTATATTTATTTAGATTTTAGTCTGTAGTGCAATGCACAGCTTTAATCTACACATTGAACACATTTATTTACATAGTTTCCTTTTTGTTCCTCTACGTATTTCCTTATTCTTATTTCCTATTTTGCACTTTCTGCTTTTCCCTTTCATTTCTGGTGCTGCGTTTAATAGCATGAAAATTAATTTGGCATTTAATAGTGTTTTGCATTGTTCCACTTGCCACGTGGCATAAATGTTTACCATACCCTGTGCTCATTACAGCTCGAATGGGCATATAAGTGTCACAGAGAAATGTATTTTATATGAAGTCATTACAGGGTATTTGCTTGTTTCCGTCTTTTTACCTGGTGTTTCTCACCTTGTTTGTTTATTGTATTAATGTTTGCAGAATGCAAACAAATTGAGCTGGCATATTTTATGTTTGCCTTTATTGTCACGTGTCGGTTGCCAATGATGCCAGCATATTATATTTATGAATATCACAAATAAATCAGGCAACCAATGGCCTGTTAATGTGTTAATAATTTCATGTAGTTACCGTTTCACTAGCGAACACTTGATTAATTGTTAATTGCACTTGCATTGTATTTCAAGAAATTATATTTAACAAAAAACAATAAATTGCAGCAATATTGACTAATTAAACGACTTTATGGACAAATATTAGCGTTTTCTTCATCAAAAAGAGCTTTTAATCAATTATTTTGTTGATGTTTTTAAAACACACAGAAAAAATATTAAATTGATTTTATTTACTCTCACAAAAAAGAATTTTAAAAAAATGTGAGTAATTTTAAATTAATAAAATAGTATAATATGTACAGAAATACATATAATTTATAATTTTTTATTTAATTAAAAATATTTTTAGTCAAGTAAAGCAACATTTTTATACTGCAACGTTACGTATGAGTAATATTTTGTTGATGCTGGCAACATTTTGGGTTCAAGTCCACACTAAGTTCGAATTAGCTTCAATTTAGCTAAAATAAGTGTAACCAGTGAGCTTTAAAAGCTAACGTCATTTCATTACCATAGTAACAGTGTCTTCACTACGCTTTAAGCTTTTGTAAAAATCTAAAACAATAAAATAATAAAATGTAGACTTAAAATATTTTTAAAGTCAGCTAAATTTGACTTATTTTATAAAATAAAAGGAGATTCTTTCCACAATTAGAGTAAATATAGTTTTTTTGAAGAGCTGACAACCCTAGACACGACGCTTTACCCAAGGAGCCCCAAAGCGCCGACGATGTTGATGACAACGACGACTGCGTCTAGCAACGTGAAAGCTTCTCAATTTGTCGTAAATTTTCCGGCACAACAGACGCAATCATTTTTTGGCGGAGTCGCGCGAATTGTGTGTGCTGAGCGCAAAGTGAAAAACTTTAAGTAAAAATGCTTAAATAATTGAAAAATATACAACAAAAACAAAGAGACAAAACTAACTGAATAAAAAGCTAAAGAAAACTAAAACTAAAAGAATATTTAAAATGCGTTGTAGGGAAAGGAAAGCGAGTGATAGAGAACAGAGAGACAGTGATTGAGAGAGAGAGAAAGAGTGTGTTGTAGTGGGGAAAAAGAGAAAATTGTGCAAGAAAAGCAAGTGCAATAAACTGTGAATTATCCAGAATTAGCGCTGGGGAAGCAGAAATGCAACTGCTCTCTGTCAACGGGACGAACAATGATAATTCTATTGCTGAATATCCAGCTTATTCTCAGTTATATATATATATATATATATATACTATAGTATATTATGCAAATTAATTTCAATTGGTTTGCACTCTGGATACACAAATGCTGCAGCAGCAACAGTAACAGCAGCAGCAGCAGCAGCAGCAACAACCGCTGCGGCTACATTTTCCACTAGTTCTTGTTGTTGTTGTTGTTATTCTTGTTGCTTGTAGTAGCGGCAGTTGTTGTAGTAGTAGTCGTAGTCGTAGTAGTAGTAACTATAGTTGTGAATAGTTTCCACTCGGTTTTTCGTATACACAATTTGGACAACGATGCTGCTTCTCCCCGTGTGATGTCAGTTGAGATTTTTCACCGTTTTATAGCTCGGAAAATGCTGCGAGTACTCACCTGGTTGCCCCCTGTTACGCCCCCTCTCCCCTTTTCCCCCCCTTTAAAACCATTATAACAAGTGTGTGTTTATGGGCAAGTGTATGGGTGTGTGTGAGTGTGTGTTTAAGAGTGTGATTGTGTACGTGCTTGCCTTGATTTACCGGCTTTTGCAGCACAAAAACTCATGAAAATTGTTTCACAAGAATTTTTTAATCATACGTGCAGGGCAACTTATGTCGAGCAAGAAACCTTAAACTAAGTGTAAAGTAATTAAAAAATATCATGAAAATATGAGCAAGAAGGAAGTGTTGTACCAAATTATTAAACATTTTGTTGCAACATTATGAGCAACATTTAATTTCAAATGCATTTAGAAATGCCGGAAAAACGGAAATTGAATTTATTTAGCTTTTACTTAGTTGTAATCTGAAAAAGTTAAGTGTAATAATTAGTGTAGTATATTTTTGAAAAGGTTTAAGCTCATAAATATTAACAAAGCAATTAATTTGTAAAGCAAACTATTTGGAAATACAACAAATAATATTTAGAACAAAATTACTTTTACAGTTTTAAGCATTTAAATAAAGGGTGAACTTTTAAAAATATTTATATATTCTGAAGAAATCTTCTTTTTTTAATCAAGCACTTACACAACTCATAGAAACAATATGCAATATTGATTCAATTTACATTTAATTATCACACCCCTTTCCAATTAAAAAGTTTGATTAAAAAATATTAATTTAAAATTACAATACACTTTTAATCAACGATAATCATCAACAATTAGTATGCATATGAATTGCATACAGTTTCGCCGCTGACTAAAAATAAAATATCCGCCTGACAATAATATCAATTACAATGTAAGGGGGACGTAGTGGGGATATGGAACGTGAGGAGATTGAGTTAAATGCCACAAATGAAAACGAGACACAATCAGTAAAAAAAAAGCATTGCACGAGACTCTCATTAAAAAGCAGTCAAGTCGAGTCGTCGACGTACAAGCAAAGAAGCCGAAAAAGAATCAAAAAAAAAAAACTACAAATTCGAGTTTGAGTTCGAGCATAAGTATGAGTACGAGAACGAGTACTCATGATACTTGTGAAACTGTTGTTGCCTTTGTAATGCAGTCAGTGGTCACCGGCTGAGTTACTCTCTCTTCCTCTCACACACTTTGCCCTCTCTCACAATCACAGCAATTGAGGAGGGCCAGACAGAGCACCACAGATGCTCAGATTCTACAGTTAGCACAGACAGACAGACACAGAGAGAGAGAGAGAGAGAGAGAGAGAGAGAGACGTTGCACAATTTTGCACAAAAAACCAAAGCATAATCATGAATAATGAGCGCTTGTGATAAGTGATAAGTGCCCAGTGGAAAATGTGCAAGTACACAAAGAAAAATTTAACTATACTCACACTTAAGTATAAATAGTTATAAATTTTAAATAACTTTTTCCTAAGTATGAATAGTTATAAATTTTAAATGTAGTAGCTTTATTTTTAAGTCATTTCACTTACTCGGAAATGTGCTTAAAATGCCAAAAAGGCTCATTAAAAATTAGTAAGATTATTGCTCTTTACATGGCCTCTACAAAGTGTAGACAATGAAACTGGTTATCCAGTTGGGCAGCCAATTTCCTACTGGGCACTCGCTGAGCCCGCTATGGACTCCCGGTTGAGTGCTTAACGCGCCCAGACTTGCAGTATGAAACGGGAATTGTAACGGTACGGTTCGCTAAATGGTCGCCAAAGGTGAAATCTCTCTTAGTTAAGAATCAAAAAACTTAAAACATAGTAACAAGAGTAAATTGTGTATTTGAAATATTGTGAATATTTTCACAGTGAAAGAAAACATAAAATTTAAATATATTTATTGCAAAAAAAAACTATATATTCTTTTTTATATATTTGATTAGTTGTGTTTGCCGCCCAAGTGCTTGTGTCACAGTTTGGATTTATTTTATTTACGCCGTAGTTTGTCGTTTAGTTTGTCAACTTCAATTGATATTAATTTACTTTCTTCACATTTAGCTATAGAACGTTACTGTCTCTGTAGCTGTGTATCTGTATCTGTGTCTGTATCTGTGCATGTGCCGCTGTCTGAACAGCCTTGTATGCGATCAGATTTAAGCACAAAGGTCAGCAAATAAACAAATTGTCGTATATTATATGAAATGACAACAACTGAAAATTTGCAACATTTTTTTACACATAAATTCGCAAAAAATAAGAAAAAAAATCATAAAAGTATTTTTAAACAAAATTGTCTCTCTCGAGGCTCAGAGAGCAGGCAAACTGTCAAAGAACGTCTTTTGGGACGACTGAAGACTGCCATGAAAATCGTGTCAAAGACAGGTTTCTTTCTTTGGCTTTTCCCAGGCTGACAGCACAGATAAAACAGCTAAAAGCCAAGAGAAAATAACTGCAGACGTAACTGTGCCATAAAAAATATATAGAAACTTTATATATAAGATGATGCAAATTGAGTCGTGATCAGTTTGGTACTATTCTGGCCAAATCGTGTATAGACAGTGCTATAATTTGAATACAAAACAGTTGAGAGACAACATCAAAGTTTAGCACCAACGCCTGGCATTCTAATGAGTTGAAATAATTTATAAAAAAAAAAAATTCTTTTAAAACTAATCAAAAAACTTTTCTTTCCCCGGTCTCTATCTATCTCTACTCTTTGCTTATTTTTCCAACAGCTTTTGGCAATTATGTAAAGTGTTTGCAGAAAATTTGCAAGTAAAAATGAATAAAATCGTGGTACCATAAGCATTACGAAACTCAAAACTACCAAAACTAAAACTGAAACTAAAAACAATAACTACAAAATCTACCAAAAACAAACAAACAAGAGAAAACTCTTGAAAAGTGCTAACAGTTAAAAACAATTTTCGCACACAAACTGAAATAATTGAACAATATAACGATATAACTGAAACTGAAAACTTGAATGTCACACAAAATGTTGCAAGTGCCAAAAGCAACATTGTTGTTGCTCTTGTCGCTGCTGCAGTTGGCTACCGCAACCGCTGTGGCAGCTGCCACAGCTGCCAACTCGGGCGACACAACAACGAGCACCATTTTGGAGCGTCAAATTGATTCGGGTCTAAAGAATGCTAAACTGATTGAGAGCAAAGTGCTACCCGATTTGGGGGAAGTGCAACGCAATCAGGAAGATGACAAGTGGCAACACATTTACCGGTTTATTGACGATGGCTTTCCAGTTTTAGAGCTATACGGTTACAAGACCAAGCAGGGTAAGTCCAAATAACACAAATACAACATTTAATTTGAGATCCAAATATATATAAAATATTTTTATTGCTGTGCGTCATGAGCAAAAAACATTTGAAATTACTCAGAGTATTTTTTAGACCCCGTACTCTAAAAAAGAGTAGAGGGGTCTATTAAGTTTGTCTGAAGCGAAATGTGCGTAACAGGCAGAAGGAGGCGTGGCCGACCCCATAAAGTATATATATTCTTGATCAGCATCAACAGCCGAGACGATATAGCAATGTCCGTCTGTCCGTCTGTCCGTCCGTCCATATGAACACCTGGATCTTTTAAACTACAAAAGCTAGAGCCACCAAATTTGGAATGAAAGTCCGTTTGCTTCGCGAGCAGATCAAGTTTATTTCAAATCTTTGCCACGCCCCTTACCGCCCCCGCAAATTGTAAAAAACTATGGTCACCTACGAAAAAATTGATGTTTTAAGCGAATATCTCAGTAACTATAGCACTTAGGAGTACTATTTTTGGTATGGAGGTTGTTAGAGACAGCGTTAATGCATTGTCATTAAAATTTTTGGACTGCCACGCCCCGTTTTCCCACAAGAATGAAATAATTTTCAAACTTCAATGCCATTTTTAAGGCATTTGCACTTATCGTACGGTATTGTAATTTCAAATTCGTTTGGAGACAAAGTATCACAAACTATCCTGAAAGTTGCATACAAATCGGACAATAAACAAAAGAGCTAGACACGTAACAAAGTTTACAATTACACGCAACGTCAAAGCAAACGTTTCACTGCTTGTGTAGCGACTGCACTGCTTGTGTAGCGACTGCACTGCTTGCCGACGATGCACGCACATGTATGCATACTATACGATTTATTATATATCGATATTCAATACCATAGTAATTATAAATGCGATATAATATCGCTTGCGATATTTGGTCATTATGTCTATATCTATAGCGATATATCGTATTTGAATTCAGTTGTTGATAATATCGATATTTGATTTGATGTGATATTTTAATTAATATCGATATCGGCATTTTCTTGGCGATTTGCATCCCTATTACAAATTGATGGTTTCGTTTCAAAGTGTTTTATTGCAAATACTATGAGTACGGGGTCTTTTACAGTCGGCTAGCTCGACTGTAGCCTTTCTTACTTGTTTTAATAATAATTTTTAGTTTACAAATCAATTTTGTTTGAAATTTTGGCATAAATGACAAAAAGTTAAGTTATCATTATTAACAATAATTGAAATTTGTATTTAAAGTTATTAATGTTTTCCTACAACTGAAACTTTTTGATGATCTAACCAACTTGCTGGCGAGTTAATCAAAAGACTGTTTGTAAACATGGCCAATACCCAACCAAAATGAAAGCATTCTAGAATATGACTGCGATTGAGTAGAAAAATGTTACCATTTCTGCAACAGTCAGACCTCGCTAACACCAACTTGTAAAGACAAAAGAGTTGAAGCTGCAAAAATGTTAAAAAACAGTTACAGAAATGGAAAGAGATTGAATAGTTTAAGTTACCTGTCGTTGTTTCTGGCGTTTCTTTCCAAACCTAAGCAACTGATGTCCAAACTCTTGCTCAGCCAAATTGATGGATGAACTTTGGTACATAAAACATAGTGGATACTAGAGAAAATATGCAATGCTAATGAGCCAATCCCTAATACTATGAAGATCAAATAACAAAACATGAAAACTCATTGAGCAACCGTTGAGTGATGACATCAGAGTGCACCAGACAAATGGACGTAATAATAATTCAAAATTCTGTCTTAGTTTCATTAATGCCACATAATGATCCAGTAACTCTTTGTATGCAGCTGCTGTGTGGCAAGGTCTGAGATGCAATTGCTGTTGATAAAAGCTGTGCAACAGCAGAAACCCCAAGTGTACCAACAGTGATAGAACAAACGGTTGCAGAGTTACAAAAAGAACAGCCGAATAACTAAGAAATGAATCGATGGTAGAATTGGATCCTATATAGGGAATACGACTTAAACTATTATGAACCATCGCATGTAAGGCAGGATCTAATGATTCTGCTAGATATACAAAGAATAGCCACCAGTTAATACGTGGTTCAGTTCCCTTAAGTCTCACGATTTCACGATATATAAACACAAATTGATTGAGCACAATCTGTATCTGATTCTTGTAGTATTTATAAAAGTATACGATGACCACACTGATGACAACATTCTGATATTTAATGGTGATGGCACTGATAAAGTAAACCATCATCAAGCCATAGCTGCGATTCTCTTCACTCGATATAGCGCGAAGCAGATGATCGATAAGCCAACGTAGATACAAAAAGATGGCAAGGAATAACCAAGGACGTAACCAGATCCAGTGCATCAATGTCACCACACATTGCAGACGTCGTCGTCTCTTGAATATTCCATCTTCTGCTGAATATTTGTAGATGTTGCAACCCAGTAGGGTTGCCAACAGTGCAAAAACTCGCAGTACTTTCGTTAAGGCGGACATGGCACAACTGAGTGTGGTATGGTAACACCACACCACATGCACACTGGAGTGGGTGGTGCTTAGGTTGTGGTGCTGCTGCTGCCATGTGGCGACGTTGATAAATTGACGATTTGCCGGTTTATGGCTAAATGATTGCATCATTTGTTTAATAGGCTTGCCATCGAACAAAAAATGGACAGAAAAACTCGGCACAAAAAATATGATAAATTAAAGAAAACTTTAGCCTGACGATAGCAAATACTTTAGTGGGGAAGTGGATTAAAAACCACAAAGTTTACTTTAAATTTGTACTCTAAATATACTTTTAGTAGCAAAAACAAGAGACTATTGAATCTAATTATAAATTTACTTTTTAAATAATTAATTTATATTTTAAAATTAATTATTCTTTTAAAATATGTAATTTTCCTTTGCTATTTGAATTATTTTACATTTAAATGTAATCCGTTTATAATAAATAATTACAGAATTTTCTATTTTAAATTGGTCTTGTTATGTTATATTTATAATTAGTCATATCTGAATTTTTGAAATAATTTATTAAACTATTTCGATAAAACTGATATCAGAGAACTATCGTACAATACTCCACATGTCAAGTACACATTTAATATATTTTTAAATATTCTTGTTGCATAACAATGAACTCATATATTTGATAGACAACACGCCCATTAAGTCGCACGTGTGGGTATGCCAGATACCTGATAATACCAAAACTCAACTAAATATGCAAACAGTTTACTTGAAGGTTCATTGTCTTTTGCTTATCTAAGAATAATTTAGTAAATCTTGCTTCAGTTTCTATACTAGAAATTTGTATAATTCATCAGTATATCATGCCTATAATTAAATTATCGTTAGCCATCTTTAATAGCCAATAAATTTAAATTAGCACATGACTACACGATTTGATTACACAACTTAAAATAATTTAAATTTAATGTTTAATGTTTTGTAATCCCTTTAGAAATACCATATACCTTGATTATACCCAAAATCGATGTGCGCAGCATTGAGAAGCCACGTTTGAAGGAGTTCATGTTGGAACATTTGGTGCCTGGTAAAATCTTTGATAGTTACAATACCGCAACGAATGGCAAGGAAGAGGAGGAGTCCATTGGTAATGGAAATGGACATAAAATCGTTTTTCGTAAATTGGAAAAATCCCACAACAATGTTTGGCTACTCAATGGACAGCAAATACTCTACAAGCTTCGTATCAATGAACATTTGATGGCAATTGGAATTGATGGTTATTTGGGTGATAGAAAATCGCCCTACTCCAAGCGTAACATACAGGAAACGAACAAGTGAGTACCCCTCTCGCACTAGTCACTCCCCGGCCGCAGTCATCGAACTATACAATCAGCTTACACTGGTCGAAAATGTTTATACTAAAACTATTTTAAAATAATTTATTCAGTAAAGTTGTAAAAAACTTAGGTTTTTAACGTATTAAATGGTTAAATTTTAGTTTTATCTTTAATTGAAACAAACATTTTGTTACTCCCAATTTCTGCAAGTGTAAGCCTTAATGCTACTAGTTTGTTTGCGGTCAAATAGTGCACTCATGCGAAATTTATCAGCACACACAGTCCTTCAAAAGTTTTTTGGTCTAACTTTTGTGCACATTTCCTATTTGGTCCACTCCCTTTGCCCCACTGTAGCCGCTACAATGACCCACAGCCGCTGGAGCAACCGAACATTACAAATGCACATGCCAAAGTGGAGCCCATTATCAAGGAATCAAAGCCGAGCCCATTGATGTCGTTTCTGGCCAACATGAAGACAGGCACAAAAGTGTTCCAACATTTTCTATCGAAAAGCAATCTGACACGCATTACTGATGATAATGCATATACGGTCCTAATACCCTCGGACAATGCCTTCCAACGTTGGCATCCCATCGATTGGGGCTTCTATCCGTTCAGTGTACCCGAGTTCACTGAGAGCGTATTGCGTAATCATTTCCTTCCCATGCAGCGTCCATTGCGTATCTCCGATGTTAAGAATATGGATCAAATGGTTGTCCATACCATGGGCGGTGAGGATGTTGTCTTCCATGGTCAACGTAAGTAAATCATTTCAATTTATTGCACATAAACTTAAAATTTTACTCAATTTGAAATAGCCACGCCCACTGTGAATAATGTGAGCATTATGTCGGATTACACACTCTACAATGGCAATCAGGTTTTCATTATTTCTGAGGTTTTATTCGTCTCCGAGGCTGTGGTTTCCAAATTGCATCAGGTAATTCAAATACACACACACATTCTGATATATGAGCTAAACTGGGATTTTATTACCGCAGATGCATAAGGACAAGGAGACGCCTCCATTGTTGGCATTCCCATGGTTTGGTGCACAATTTCTATCTCATTCGTTTTTGGCACTGGAGCGAGATTCACGCTTTACACAAATTACAAGGTGAAATTTATTATTTATTAGAAGGAGAGCTAAAATTTAGTAACTAAAACCATAAAATATAACAGCTTTTTGGACTAGTTACCAATTGGAAAGAGTGCTAAGAAATCGAGCAGTTTTGGGATAAGTTTTTGGAGAATTGATAGAGATTATATGGCTTAAATAGCAACATATTTCTAGAAACTTTATCCAAATAGGTCTATAAAACAATAATTGTATGAAAATGTATAAGAAACTATAGAACTATTCAGTTTTTTCGTAGAGTATCAGTCTATATGATGTTAACTAAAGTTTCCCTATACAAAACTATGAAAACTAGGCTACTAGCGGTCGAGCAGCTCGACTGTACCATTGAAAATTACATTATTTCCTTGACTTAAAGCAAATTTTAAAAGGATTCGATAGAAGTTTGTACTAGATCTCCTTACTTTCAGACTTAAAGTTAATTTTATAAATTCATAGGATAAATAAAAACTATAATTATAAATTCATGACTCCTTTTCTCAACCCTCAGATATTTAAACAATGCGGAAATAGCTCCACACATCTCAGGCGCCAACTACACATTCTTTGTGCCCGAAGACAAGGCCTTCGAGAAGCTGGGCTTCGATCGACTTTCGGACGATGTTATGGCAAGTTCCCTTCAACCGATCTATAAACCAGTAAAGTATTAATTAATTTCCACTTTTTATAGGCCTCTCAGCGTGGCATTAAAATGCTATTGAATCACTTTGTGCGTGGACGTCTTTACAATCGTGATCTGCGAGACAATGAAGTCTTTGAGACAATTGGCGGTGGTCATGTGAAGATCACTCGTAATCCGGGAAGTAACTACACAAGCGTAAATAATGCACAGATAACAGAGAGCGAGGTGTTTGTCTACAATCTGGGCACTATGTACTATATAGACGATATACTTTATTCGCATATGTTGCGTGATCATATCATCAAATCGACCAAAACGAGATCGGATCGAAATGGCAGTGAGGCTGGCGGAGGTTCACGTAGCACCGTCCGTCCCAGTGATGTGGAAATTGTGCCCAATGAGTTCGAAAGTGAACATAATGGTGGGGATTATGCTATACATGGCGACGATGATGATTTTGAGGATGAGATTATAACGCCAAAAGCGTTGCCCGTCCAGTTCTATGAGTTGCCCAAGTAAGAAATCGCGAAAAAGGAACAAATTACTGGATGAATACTATTTAGTTTTGTGGGAAATTTTTTTGGCTGAGCCGAGAGAGGGAAGTGGGAAGCGGGGAGTTTTTAAATGTGTATGTGGACGCGCTTAAAGCGTTTTGTATAGTTCTGAGCTAATTTTTAAAAGAGTTTTTTTAGTTAGTCTTTAGTTTCTTAAGTTTAGCATCGAAATGAGGCGGTGAAACGAAGTATACTACAACAAGAACAAATATATATATATATAAATATAAACCTAATCCTAAAGTAAAGAAAACTAAACGGTAATTTCCAATGAAGCTTGTAGACATAGCGACAAAAATTCACAGAAATAAATTACTGCAAAATTATTAATAAAAAAAAAGGAAAAAAAAAACAAATATATACTTATATTATAAAACATATATATATGTATATGTAGGTGTACTACAAGTATATGCAATTAGGCGCTCTTTGGGTCTTTGTGCTTCTTTTGAGTCTAACCATATGAGAGAGAGGGGAGAGGAGAGAAGAGAGCATAGCGTAAACATATCGGCTATTAATGACAAATTCAACTTTATCTAACAAATACAAAAAAAAAAAAAATAATAATTGCAATCTTTGGAATTCATCGTAGTTGTGAACAAAGGAATATCTATAATGAATATGAGATTATACAAGATTTTTAGTTTCTAATTATTATAAATATATATATAAATAAATATCTGTATCTGTGTATATGAACAAGAATGCGAGCAAGAAGAATAAGCAATGAACATGAAACATGCAATTTTATAATAGTTTGTTAAAATAAAAATAAAATCATAAAAGACAACAACAATTTTGTACAATTTTCTTTCAATTTTCATTTTTATTATGAATTAGTTAAACGCAATACATGTAAGTATGCTTAGAACTATACATATATGTATATATATTTGGGAGTATTGTATATGATTCGGTTTTTTTCTTCGGGGTTTGTGTATAATTTTTGTATATATCTATTATATATATATATGTTATGCCTGTATATGTAAGTATGTATGTCTGCGTGTAAATAATACCTGTTATACTAATTGACCTAAACTAGAGTTTGTTCTCTTCTTCTATCGCAAAAAACTTAAACAAAAGCGGAGTGCACATAACAAATGACAAATATCAAGGAAACACTAACAACTAATCTATATAATAATAGAATTTGAATGATGTGGGGGGCAGTATAACAGAACATTGGAAACGCTTTAAATTGAATATCAAATGCTTATTGCTTAAATTTCTATATATACTATATATTTATAAATGTTATTTTGATCTCTTAGAAAATGTGCATGATATGGCGCATTTGTATTGTTAGTTTCTCAATTTCTTGCTAGATATATGGCCTTTTACTACTTGAAGTTGAAGACATACACTTAGATTTCTAGTTAATATATATGTGTGTGAGCTTTTGTGTCTATATATTCGAGCTTTGGTGGATCACCTCGAATCACAAATGTATCAAATTCTACGTTCATTACATTTATTATCATTAAGTTTAAACTTGTTTTTTGATTTTGCCAATTTTTACACTTTTGTGAGATCTAATTTTGATACCAAATAGTTAATTTTCTTAACTTAAACTTTAAATTAAAATTAATTAAGTAAAAGGAAAAAAATAGTGAAACTTTTGATTAAATAAATCAATATAGAAAGTTAATATATAGTGTGAAAATAGTTTTTTTTTAGTCGTTTGTTTCATTAGCGTTTGCATTGCTGTTGTTCGCAGTTTGTTGGTTGTTAGTTGCTGTAGTTGCAGTTGTTGTTGTTGTTGCTGCTGCTGCTGATGCAGTTGCTGTAGTTGTCGTTGTATCAGTCTCGTTATCACTCAAATTCATCGGCTCTAACGTCTCCACATCCAATTCTGCAACACTTTCAGCCGCTGCACCGCCGACAGCGCCTTCTAAATCATCAGCCAGGTCAACAGTTGGCTGCTTTGGCTTAAAGCTATTGTTGTCCGCATTCAGTTCATAGTTCTTAAATGGATCGGCTAGTTTTGAGCTGGATTTTGGTGTTAATGTTTGTGCTGCAGCGCGTTGCATGCGTCGCTGTTGGTTACTAAACGTGGGACTCTCCGAACGTGCACGTTGCAACAGTGGACGCTGCTGCTGTTGCACCGACTGTTGCTGCTGTTGTTGTTGATAATTATAGCTGGCATCGTATTCCCTGGAACGTCCAAACTCAAAGCCGTTTTGCCACTGCACATGCACATTCTCATACGATGGATCCTCATATCGATAGCTGCCTGTAGTGCTGTTATTCTGTCGTTTGTCGCCACCGCAGCGAAGTCGACTCAAATTGCTGTGCAGTGGACGTGAAGCTGCATTCACATCCCGCCGCATGGTACCTGCACTAGCGCAGCCGCCATGAAAGCGCATCATGTCCTGGGGCAGTGGACCGAGACCCAAACGGGGTGTGCCATAAGGGTTGGACATCTGAGACGCCACCGAGGCCGTGTCACAGCTGACGCAATCACGCGAGAACATAAAATTAAAGTCGATTACCTACAGAAAGCAAAGCAAGAAAAGTTAGTTCAGTTCAACGAGTAAGACACGAGTGTAAAACCAACTTTGCATTCGGGTCCTTGGCCAATCCACAGTGGCAGCCATTTGTTGACGAGTAGCCACTGTAGACTGGATTTGGATATGCGATTCAGTGTCCCATTTCCTGCATCGTTTGAGGAATTCGAACGCTTTGCGCTGCTGCTTGTTTTCTTGGTCAACGCGGCGCTTTTGACAGTCGATCCTGTGGCAGTTTTCTCCCCAGAACTTGACCCTGTAGCAGCTGCTGTGCTGTTGGCTTCCTTGGCCGCCTTGTTGGCCGTTTTTATTTTGGGTATGGCTCCGGTTGGACGCACCGAAGCTGTCGAGCTGCACACACTCTCCGCAGCTAATTGTAGCTCCTCGGACGCAATTGTAGCGGTTACAGCGGAGGTGGCTGGCGTGGCACCAGCGGATGCTGAGCGTGCTGCACGCTCCATGGACACGTTGGGTGTGAGCGGTGATGTGTGATGCGCTGCAGCCACCGCAGCAGCGGTTGTTTTATATATGTTTGTCATACTCTGCGAATTCTCGCCGTGCAGGCAGCTAAAGAAGGACGAGGCGCTATTCTTGACGGGCACTTTAATATTTCCGTAGTCCATGCCCGCTGCTGTGGCTGCTGCAGCAGCTGCGGCGGCAGCAGCAGCAGTAGCTGCACTTGTACCCACACTACCTCCACCAGCAGCCACATAACCCTGACAATTGGGCACATTACAGCTGCTGGCACCAACAGAGTTTGAATTTGTTGCTGCTGCTCCATTCGCATTGAGGCGTATGTGTCCCACTGTACCGAACTGGGAATGTCCCAGCACCGCATAGTGACCTCCAAGGTTGTAGTGATCAATGTTGCCACACGATGAGCTCAAATGACGTTCGATTCGTCCAATTCCGTGTCCCAAGACATCCAATCTGGTGTAGAGTGGCACTCGACTGCCTGCACCACCAGCTGTGTTGCGATAAAGCGGTTCATCACGTATCTGCTCATAGATATTCTCATAGCGCATCGCATTGGCGTAGGGCAGATTATAGCCATCGGTGGATTCCGTGTCATCGAAGCTGCGTTGTCGCTGGCAATTGTTCCGACTGCTGGAGTACAGAGGAGCACAGCGAAGGCCACTGCCATAGCGGTTACCTGGGGGTAATTAGGATGGGAAATGTGTAGGGAATTAGTTGGGTATGGATTACTGTTAGACCCTGTACTTACAAAGAGTACAGGGGTGTTTTGGGTGTGTAAAAAAATTAAAACTATGGGGTGAAGGAGGCGTGGTCGCTCTCTTAATGTATATGTCCTTGACTAGTGTGTCCATAACTGTATCTCAGAGTCTATAAGAGGTAGGAATATAATTATATCCATCTGTCTGTCCGTAAAGGCGGTAGTATCTCAGAGATCCGAACAGCTGGAAGCACCAAACTGGAGTAATCCATGAAGAGACAAGCTTTTTTCAGCATACTATCTTTCAATATAGACTATCCAACGAAGGGAGGCACTTGGTGGTAGCCAGAGATTCTCAGGATCGGTCCTTAAACTAATCGTATTAGGGGCAAAACATGAGTGGTCCTCTTGGTAAAGTTGCGTTGCCTTATTGTAAAGGTTAACGGCTTCGAATCACAAAGGACTCGATTATTATAACTTTTTCTTTACATTTTAATAATGTAATTATTTATTTACGGTTGTTACCACTTTCGGTAAAATATTTATATAATAAATTTTGAAATTTCAATTCAAATTCCACACAGCATCAATAACGAGAAACCCCAACCAAAAAGGACAACTTTAGACATACCTATTGATTCCCAAAAATATTCTTAAGAATAAAATATAAATCAGATATTTGCTGAGTATAGCTTTAAGTAAAAGGAGTAGCACAGGGTATGCTATGGTCAGCTAAGAACGACTGTACTGTACTGTACTGTACTGCAACCCAATTAACGTCTAAAAGTCACTAACAAACTGATCAAGGTAAGAGCCAAAGCGAAAAGGGTTTTCAAGATGTATAGTAGTGTAATTTATATAATCCACTTACCATTCTGCATATCGATGCGAAAATTGCGTCTATATCCCAATCCCGAACGCACTGCGCGCGGTACATCATAGGCAGCAGCTGCTGTAGACGCAGAGCGATCGTACAAATCATTCCGATAACTGTTAATTGGCAAAATACGCGCTTGTTGCGGTGGTGCAGCTTGCTGTGCTTGTTGCTGTTGTTGTGGTGGTAGTGGTGGTGCTAGTGGCTGATTGGCTTCAGTTGCCAGTGGTTGTGGTGGTGGCTGTTGTTGTAGCGCTTCCTCAACATTAGCAGGGGCATTGGCATTGACAACAACTTGATTGTTGTTGTTGTTGTTGCTTGGTTGACCAATTGGCGCATAGATGTTTTCATAGTGTGGATGATTAGCGGATTGCTGTGCGGGTGTTGGCGGTGTAGCTGCAGCAGCAGCGGCAGCACCAGCGGCCACAACATTACCATAAACAGCACCACCGACAGCGCCCTCCATGGTGCCCTCAGCCTGGCTGTTCTCATCATCCAAAAGCGCAATGGCCAGCGAAGCTGCTTGGCTGCAAGCAAAAATATTAAAAAATTAATATAAAATATAAGAGTTGGGTATGCTAGACATTCAGATACTCCGCTTACCGTGCCAATGCGCCCTGCTCTTCCATTCACAAGGGCTTATCTATCATACAGACGCCCGCATAGCTGCGTCCGATGGTCATCAAGGCTGGCAAAATACGCCAGCTATCCGAATCTGGGCAGTAAACCTCAACGGAGGCCAGATTGGAGGTGCCATCGTCACCGCCAACCACATACAAGAGTCCATCGTGGGCAACAACGCCAGCGTTGCGACGACAATAGGACATATCGGCGACAGAACGCCATGAATTCGTTTCATAGTCATAAGCTTCCACAGATTTGCGAACCATGGGACCATCGTGACCACCCACGGCATAGAGTATATTGTTTAGGACACCAACGCCGGCGCCACTGCGACGCGAGGACATCTCGGCAACAGCTGACCAAGTGTCTGTATCTGGATTATAGCGTTCCACGGAGGAGAGACACTGCCGGGAGAAGCCATCGTAGCCACCAACAGCATAGAGCAGACCATTGACCACGCCTACGCCCACCGAGCTGCGACGCGTAGACATGGAGGCAATGAAACGCCAAATTTCAGTCTTTGGATCGTAGACCTCAGCACTGGAGAGTCCTGTGGTGCCATCAAAGCCACCCACCGCATAGATGCAGCCATTCACCACTGCCACACCGAGTGTAGAACGTCGTGCCTCCATATTACTACAATTGGCCCATTGATCTGTTGCCGGATCATACACATCCACAGTGCGTACACGCAGCGATCCATTGAAGCCACCGACGGCATAGACCTTGTCGCCCAGAACGGACAAACCGCTGCGACAGCGACGACTGGGCATCTCGGCGGCCTGATACCATTTCTCCTCCCGCAGATCATACCATTCCACCGATCGTATGGCCTTTGGTGCCTGACCACCAATCACAAGCAGTATCTTAGGCATTCCCACTGGTTTTCTGGGTATAGTTCGTGCCGATTTCGTTTCCGTAGGTAAGAGGTGATAAGTTAATGCCTCAATGATCAGATTCTTGCAGACTATATTGCCCTCGAGCAGCAGTTCTTTATCCACACGCTGTGTTATATACTCCTTGGAGAGGAAGGGCAGACGCACGTGCTCCATGAGCAAAGAAGTGAACGATTCCCGCATGGGTACATCGTAGCGCAGCCAAGCGATGACACATTCATAAACACGCTCCTCATTTGGCACCGAGATGCGATCATTGGCGATCAAATTGATGACCTGTTCGTGTGTCAGATTCAGAAACTCGTCAAATTGAATGACTTCACTGTAGATGAAAAAATACAAACAACGAATTAGAACAGTGTCGTTTTAGTATTTATACTACACACTTAATTACATATATTAACTAAAGCTCTACTCTCCATTTAGGCGCATAATTAACTGGTTCTGGCAATTGTTTTGCGAGTTGAACGATCCTACAAGGTCAAGTCAAGTTAATAAGCGAGGGAAAGTTGAGAGACTTGAAGGTCACACATAAAAAAAGGGCTCTTAAAACCATCTGAATTGAAAAGTTAGTGTTTAGAGGGCAGTAGGAGCCATCTCTGCCTCTATAGAGTATATATATTCTATACCAGTAAAATAGCTGGGAGGAAGAGCGTCAAACTTGGGGATCATTAGAGCTATGAGTACAAAATTTGACGTATTGACTCTAAATTTCGCAAATCGACTTCTCTTGGTATTAAAAACTTTATTCAGCTATCTTTTCAACCTTAACCTAGAATAATTCATATATGCCAGATAATTTTTTCATATATTTATGAATCTATACTCTTCTAAGTATATAGAAATATAGAAAATAGTTATGTCCAACTACACTGTACATGTTTATGACCTACTCTTAACACTCTCTTTTAAAAATTTTAAATTTACATATATATGAACTATATATAAATCATATTTCATGAGAGCAAAGGTTTAAGATGAGACTTTTGACTGTATTTATACTTCTTGTCGAATTGACAATGTTAATCCAATTACCAATCTCTATAAAGTTTAATAAATTGTTTATGTAGTTTTCATTCGTTGCTAAACTCTTCAACTTTGATATTATTTGCAGTTTATAACTAGATAGTGACTCTATTACATTGCTTGCTTTGTTTTGCTCTTCTTTTGAGATAAAGGTAAGCTTACGCAGCGTTCAAATTTATAGTGGTAAATTTCTTCTTATCTCTTGAGTCTACCGTTTGAATAAATCACTCATATTGTTGTTGTTGTTGTTGGGATAAGAACGAACTTTTTTTTTTTTCATCCATAAGAGAATAAAATTCTCTTTAAGACAAAATACATTAGTATGCGTTTTCTTTAGTAGTTTTGGTATTACATATTATTAGTGTTTGGGGATCGTAATAATTAAGCTTATCTTATTAAATTTACTTCTTGTTCTATCATTTTTGTCGGCTGCTCACACTCTGCTTTAATTTATCTACAAAAAAAACTATAAAATATAGTTTAAAAAACATTTATAAATTGTCTAATTTCATTTACTAAATACTTTGCTTATTAAATAATTTCCCCACAGTTAAGCTTCACTGTAGCTGTAAGTTTTTCCCCATGCACTCAAGAGAGCTAAAGCTAAAAACTGTAGTCATTCCATATAATGATATATTCATGATGTCTGATTAATAACAAACAAACATTTAATCGCATTGTGCTTAAAAACACATTACAAGCCATGCAAAATGATTGATGGCTTTATGGGATACAGTTTTGATTGAATGTGTTTCTACTCACTTGAAGTGCTGTTCAATGTAGGTCTCTGCATAGTTGAGCAGCTCAACGCATCCATGCAGATCGGCAAATTCACGAATGCCCAGACAATTGCTGGCATCCAATTGGGTTTGAAGAAAATCACAGCAAGCATCTCGTACATCGGTGAGTTGCAGCAAATTGGCAGCAGTCAACAGCACCTGTACATTATCCTCATTAACCTCCACATTGGAGGTGTACACATAATCGATGAGCAGCTCCAGAGCACGTGCATCCACACTCTGTAGGGTAATGCGTGTTTTGCGGGATTCCTCAAAACTTGTGAACATAGCATAGAAGTAGGGACTGCAGGAGGCCAGCACCATGCGGTGTGCGTGTATTTCCACATCATCTGCTACGAGTATGACGTCACAGAGTTGCTTTTGCCTATAAAGAATTTGTAAACAAAACGATTAGTGATCTAAGATTGATATTGAGTAAGGTCAGCAGGTAGAATTTAACATACACTTTCTAATAGACTTAAGAACGATGTGATGTGATGTAAATTTAAAGCTCCATTTACATAAAGATTTCTTAAAATCTGTTCTATATAAAAACTGGTTTATAGGCAGCTGTTATAAGACCTATTTAAGCGATTTATTGTATAATACTTCGATTTTTAAAAGCTTTAAGCTTTATCTATTCAATTAAGTGAGCTTTCCAAGCACATTAACATGCAAATCTTTGCTTAACTTTCATTATAACTTTTTAAATATACTATTTAAACACCAATCATAGTATTTATAGCCATAACTAAACTAATTTTAAACGCCTTGTGTAATATTTCTATATATATAAAATAAAATTACCTAACTAAAGCTCTGATTAAACCTTGCACTTCTCACATCGTTTATATGCTAAATTTAAACAACTAAAATTAAAGCATGTTTTTTGCGGTTTAAACAATAAACAATTTAAGCGTTTTTTTGCGCTTGTTATTTTTGGATGTCAAACAAGTTTCGATAATATAAGAAATAAAACTTGATATGGTCAAATTGGACCACTGTGCACAGCATTTTTAGGGCATTGGCTTAGAGCGAGAAACCCGTTTGCCGCCAATAAATTTTCCACTAAACTTATTTTCCATAAATATCGAAATCGAAATCAGATGATACAGAGAATACGGAAGTGGGAAGTGATCGAAAATATGAATAAAACAAAACTTTAGCGAAAAAGCAATAAAAAAAAAAAAATAAATAAACTCAAGTTCAAGGGCATTCGAAATGAATGCGAAAATAAAACGCTAATAATGAACCAAATTTATAAAAGACTAAAGAAAACAGCATAAACATAATAAAATGCAAAAAAAAAAAAAAAAAATAGAATCTCATCACAATGAAGTCAAAATTCACAAAATTCACAAAGTCGTATGTTAATGCGAATGGCCTCTTGACAAAAGCAAATATAAACTAGAAAAAAAAACAAGAGATTTTAAAATATAATGAAATAAAATAAACAAACACATGTACACACTGACACACACACACACGCACACACTCATGCATACGCACGCTGTTAAGGGGCCAAACAGACAAATAAAGCGTAATGCGCAAATATGAGAGGCTGTGACAAGCAGAGAGAAGGAGTGAGAGAGAGAGAGGGGGAGTGAGCGAAGGAAAGACAGGTGAAGAGGGGTGGGGGGATACTGTGTGACATTTGCAACTGACGCTGACCATCGCATCAACTTGAACATTTTTAGCAATTAAATTCATATTTCTGCCAAGACTAAAATAAACACAATTGTTTTTTTCGTCTTACTTGCGCATCTCGTTCATCGCCTCAAAGGAGCGTGCGGTGTGCTGCTCATTATTGTATTGTCCCACTGTGCCGCGCTCCTTTCCATTGGGTCGCTGTATGTGTTTCTGTGAGCTCTCGTCCAAGCTATTTTGGCTAGCGTAGCGCAGTAGGCAGCTTCCTTCGGCGGCAGGATTTTGATGTTGTTGCTGCTGTTGTTGTTGTTGTATTAGTAGACGCTGTCGCTGGACCATGCCCACGGCAATGCCCAAGCCAGGCGCTGGCATTGCACCTGGTTCCATCATTATGGGCACCGCAGCCGCAGCCGCCCCCGCGACCGCTTCAGCATTCTGCTGCTGTTGTTGTTGTTGTGCCTGCTGCTGTTGTTGTTGTTGCTGCTGCTGTTGTGGATTCTGTTGCAAATTGCCATTGCTTAAATTGCTCATAATACCGATCGTGTATTTGGTTAATAATGCAGTCAGAGCTATCATTCACGGTTCACAGCGTTCACACAGCACGCGCGACAGCGAAATGTAGCCAAATTTTCTAAGCAACTTTGCAACTCGAACTCGATCTAAAAGTAAAAAATTTAACTACGATGCCGAGCTGTGTTGTGAAACACCGCAAAGTGCAAGTGTTGAGCTGTTGCTGCTGTTTAACATAATTGCTCCGCATGTAACACACTGACTGTTACACATAACAGCACTGCTCCTCACTTAAATGAGCACTGTTAACGAAAGAAGAAGGTTTAAAAATGTACGTTAAGAATTTGAACACAAAAAAATTTGTTTGACATAGTGACAGCTTAAATTAATAAAAGAATGCATTATTGTTGTTGAGACGTTAGAAGGCTGTTGTGCACATACTTTTCCAGTTATTTTTGTCATTAATACATGCACTGAATAATAAATAATATTTTTTCCAAACTGTTAAGCTGCTGTACACTACATTCTATACTACTTCTGTAACCATTTCACAAAATTATCCATTTAATAAATGTTTATGAAATAAAAATAATGGTTTTAGCGTATTGGGTTTGTTATTCATGACTGCAATAACAGTGGGAAATGTCGACAGCTCAAGACATATTTAACATAACAGCGGCAGTGCATTTGGCTTATCGATAGCACGATAGCAGCAGAAAACTATCGATACGCGCATCATACTTTTTAGGGCGGTGTTCGCATTTTGTTTTCGTTAATTATTTCACTTGCTTCCAAAAGTTAGTTAATTACAAATTGTTTATTTAAAATGAAAACAATGGAAAAATGCCTGCTGGCCGCTCTAGTGCTCTGCTGTGCACTGCAAACAGGTAAAGTCGCATGCGCAGCCCGCAGTTCCAGACAATAAACAAACACGCACACTCACACACACACATACATGCATGCTCACGCGCACACAAATAAGAAAAAACTAACAAAAATTGTTTTCTGGTGATGTCTGAACAGCCTACTCGATTAAATGCTGGGACTGCCGCTCCGACAACGATCCCAAGTGCGGTGACCCCTTCGACAACAGCACGCTGGCCATCACAGACTGCCAGCAGGCACCTGAGCTGGAGCACCTGAAGGGCGTGCGTCCCACGATGTGTCGCAAGATTCGCCAGAAGGTGCACGGGGAGTGGCGTTACTTCCGGAGCTGTGCGTATATGGGTGAACCCGGTATCGAGGGTGACGAACGCTTCTGCCTGATGCGCACTGGGAGCTACAACATCTTCATGGAATACTGCACCTGCAACAGCAAGGACGGCTGCAATGGAGCCGGACTCCAGAGAAGCAGCTACCTGAGTGTCTTCCTGGGCACCTTTGGGGCTATTCTCGTGGCGCATGTGCTTCGCCAGTAACAGTAATCTCTAGCTATAGCGAATGCTTACAGTTTTGTATGCAAATTAATCAAATTGTGCCTTTAACTGGACTCGAATCTTAACACGTTGGAACTCATGTCCGTCCTGCCTTTACATGACAACAAAAAAAAACCTAAAATATTTAAACTTTTTTATAAACATTTATAACTATTCACATTCCCATTCAATGTTTGCTTAAAACGCAGTTTTCCCATATTTTCTATACAAAAACTAGTTTAAGCCACGAAAAGTTTACAAATTTTATTGTAATTCAACATATTTTTAGCATTTTACAACTGAATAAAATTTAAAACAATTTTAAAATACAATTCTATTTAGTTTTTTTTTGGGTACATTTTGTAAAGGGTACACTTATGCGGGTACAATAGAGTGCAGCAAAATGGGTACAGTTGGCAGGCGTAGCTGCTTTACATACGATTTTAATTTAATTAGCATAACAATGTAAAGTTATTACATTAACAGGCTTTGGTCTAGGATTACATTTAATCGGCAGACTGATTACTTTCGTCAAGTATCGTTAATTGATCGAAGAGTGCAATAGTTTATCGAGCTTCTGCAGTTTTCTTCTATCCTTCTTGTCTCTCTCTTCGTGTGTGCGCGTCGCTCGTCTTTGAAGTGATTAATTTGTGTTCTAAACGGTTTTAAATTGTGTAATTAATGCTTTAATGTTTTGTACAACACGTTGTGTTATCGTGTTCTTGTTGGCAACAACAAAGCGTTCGTTTTAAATCGTTTATTTAGTGAAACAAATTTGCGTAGTTTTCTGCAGCAAAAGTGCCGTTACTCGTAGCCAGTGTTGCCAACTGGCTTGTTTTTCTTATTCTTTTTGTTGTTGTGTCTTTTTTTTTGCGTGCGTGCATTTTGTGTGAAAAATTTGTAAGAGAATTAAAATGAATACAACAGAATGTGATGAATTCAAAATGGAAGTGGATGCGACCAGTGAAAATATTCCAGTTTGTAATTGTATTCGCAGCTTCATGGGGTAAGTAATTAATTTGATTATTGTTTTAAATTAATTGCAGGCTCAACTTTATTTTTTACATATTTTGAAGTTATTTATTTAAACCAATATAAAGTTGTTGTTTGAATTACACACAGTTTGTACAAGAATTGAATTGTTTATAATAATAACACGGCTTCGGGCTGTCTTAAAGCGCCATCTGTACGGCAAACATTGCCAAGAGCGCTGCCGCACTGTAGGCCACATAACGTGCGGCTCCAGAGGCGTTACACAGATCCCCCTTGCAGGTGACACAGCTCTCGACCTCGCGACTGTGTGTCACTGTGCATTCGTTCTCCTTCTGTCCCAATACCTCAAAGTGACAGTCGCGTGACACGATTTTACCGGCGCGATCTGTGAAAAGTAATTTGAATTTTTTAATAGTGAATTGTTTTTGTTTGCTTAAATTAGTTAGTTATAAAAAGGTAAGTGTTAATTGTTGTTGTGTTTTGAAGCCATTTTAGTAGTTTATTTTATTTAAGTTGTTAGTTCGTGTAGTGTGTTCTGAAGCGTAAGCTTTTGAGCTTTCAAAAGTTGCGAAGCTTTTGGAATTTTCACACAAAACTGTAGCTTATTGGGTGTACAAAGTTATTAGCACTTTGTAACGATGAGCTTTTGAAGCACTTTGGAGCTTTTTGAACGAACTTCAAGCCGGCTTTCAAGATCGTGAATATTTATTATTTAAAATTGTATTATGTTAAAATTTTCAATTTATAAAGTAAAGCGTCTAAGCACATCACCCTCCAAAGTGTCTCTCAACAAAAAAGATTTCTAAAATTTATAGATAAAAAGTATTTAATTTTTTTTGATTTTTCGATCATCATTTAATCTATAAACCAATTTAAAATTTGTTTCACAAATTTCTTTCGATTTCGCTGCGATGATCTCAACTTTGAACATTAAATCTGGTTTCCAATCAAACCGTATGCATTTAATTATTTTCGCCGTTAGAATTCCCAAATTCAATCAATTTCTTTTCAATTGTTTAGCTTTGTTTGTGTTGAGAATTTGTGTATGTTTTCATACAAAATTTGTTTTCAATACGCCGCCAAATGTGGAACCCACGCAAAAAGCTCACGATCAGCAAAAAGAATTGACAAAATAAAATTCATAACAAAATTTAAAAAAACTTTTGCGTTTTCCCCCCTCCCCTCTTTTGTTGTCAAATATTCCATATGCTAATTCATGGGAGGAGAACAGACGACGACGTAACTACGCAATGACATCACTACTATATAGTTGTTTATATTTAAGGCGAGTGCTTAGAGAGGGAGAGGGACAGAGATGTTTCTCGCACTTACCACTTGTGACCACCTTGTTACATCTGGTCACCGGCTGCAGTTGCTCCTGTGTGCTGGGCTTTGCCACAAAATCACAATCCACCTGACGAATATTGGAAGTGTCATCGATTTTGTCCTTGGCACAGTTGGGATCCGTCAATGATTTGCATTGATAGCACTTGATGGCACTAGCTACAGTTCATATAGACAGACAAATAGACATGTTTAGTAACTAAATCTATATGTATTTGAGAGATAATTCCCACATCTGTTCAGTTACGACCAACCAGTTTACCTGTGACGCCCTCAGTTCGTTACGCTTCGTTCATTGTGTAACGCCTTCAGTTAAACAATAAATTCATTAAACAATTTGTAATTAAACTTTGTCTATATTTATCAACTTTTGTATAACAACAAATTATTAAGTTGTCTTAAATCTGTACGTGCACAAAATGACATTTCTGCATAGTCTTTAAAATAGCTTTTTAACCGCTAAAAAAATGCCAAACAGAAATGATGTCATCGAATATAGAAAAAGACACAAATCTCTTTTGTTTAAACTGATTTTTTTTCAGTAAAATGTTTTCTTAGATTTTCTTGAAAAGCTTTACAAACTTTTGCTCAGTTTTCACTGCATATTCAAATTTTTTTTGACATTAGAAAAATCGAAACCTGTTTAAGACTTTAAGCTTTGTTTTTTTTTTTTTCCCCATAGTTGACCCAGTTTTATTTGTTTAGCATAAAAATCTAAAACTTACCACTGTGCATGAGGCACAAGGCAATGGCCAAGAAAACAAACACTTTTTGCAACATTTTTTTCAAATAGAAAATTTTAAATTCTTTTTAAAAATATAAAAAATTAAAAGACTCAAATTGTAGACGCGAGAAAAAAACGCTTTGAACACTTTCGCTGCTGCTGAACAACTGAAAACAAAATTATTTTTTTTAGCTCTCAAGCGGTTTGAGTGCAAACCGTCAAAAAAGCTTTTCTCGGAACGAATTTTGAGTGAAACTCAAAACGAGTTTAGCTCGCTCGATCGCTACAAACACAAAAAAAACTAACATAATAACTGTAATAGTAAGAGAGGCAAAAGCAAAAACAACAAAAAATTAAAACTTATTTTGTTTTGATCGTCAGTTTCGCTAGCGTTGAACTTTTTTTTTTTATTGTTTTGGAATTCGCTGGGAAGCTGTTTACTCTGCTCTTTTTATACCTCGTACTCTGACAAAGAGTAGAGGGGTCTATTAGGTTTGTCAGCAGCGAAATGTGCGTAACAGGCAGAAGGAGGCGTGGCCGACCCCACAAAGTATATATATTCTTGATCAGCATCAACAGCCGCGGCGATAAAGCGATGACCGTCTGTCCATATGAACACCTGGATCTTCTTAACTACCAAATTTGGAATGAAAGTACGTCTATATGTCAGGCAGGCTAAGTTTATTCCAAATTCCCCCGCAAATTATAGAAAACAATTTTCACATTACCATTACTTGAAAACGAATAGAGCTAGAGAGACCAAATTCACACATTATGTGTATGGTACAATTATAACTATTCTCACCAAGTTTCGTTCGGATCTGACAACTATAGCCTATAGCTTCCATAGGACAAATCGGTCGAAGAGTGGTTATTTTTAAGAAAAAGCGCGCACTAGAATGATTACAGGGTCTTTTACAGTCGGCTCGCTTGACTGTAGCCTTTCTTACTTGTTATAATTTAATTTTATTTAATTGAAAGACGACACAGTTTCTGAAGAGTCTGAACTGTGATTCAGCGGAGAATTGAGACGAGACTTTTTGACTTTTCTTTGGGGTTAATGAAATTTGTATAGAATTTGAATATTTCTGAATTGATTGTTATCATTTCAAGTTTAGAAAGTTAATTAAAAATTAAGTAAGTTGATTCTAAACCAGTTTATGTTTATAAATTACTCATAATTAATTGAATTTTAAATGTCAATTTAATTAAAAATATTTTACATGTAAATTGTATCAGTTTTAGTCATTTTATGATTTAATTTTGAAGTGCTTAAAACGTAAATTAATATTTAATGCGTAGTTTTTATATAATTTTATTCACTTATGCTTAACTTTGCCCAAACTGACTGCCCATTTTGGCCATGTATTTGCTGCAATTTAGCCAGCTTATCAACTGCAATTTGAGCTATCGACCCGATGAAATCTTTCCTGTCTGTTGCCTTGGCGATATAACAGACCTAAGACTTAAATTTTAGCTCAGACAGCATTGAGTTTCAATCCTTATATGCTTAAAGATATATATGTATATATATAAATTTATATCAAGTACAAATTCCATGGCTAGACGTTGTTTGATTATCAATCAGTTGACAATATTTTGAGCACAGGTTAAAGACACGTAGTCACGAGTTTTGCAATCTTCACTCAATTAATATTAATTTTAATGATTTTATTTCATTACACAAATTCGAATCTTTGCTCTTTTTACCGGCTGATAAAGCTTACAGTAAAATTCTCAGCTTGAGTTACTTTTTTTCCCCATCTTGAAACTTGTTAGAATTGCGCAGTTAGTGCGAAAAAAAGCTCGATTTGAACCAACACGTCAAAGTACAGGTATATATACAGGTATATAGCATTTAGCACTGTCGTTTGCATATTCACAGCGTTTTGGTTGTAAATGATTCACAAATTTGTGGTTGAAATAAATTTGAAACAATTGTAATTAACAGCGGGGGAAATTGATTTACATTTTCACTGGGCAGCAATTGTTCAGTTTTGACTTTGTTTAGCATAACTAACATATAAACAGATGATCAAGGTAAATAATGATGGGTAAATACCCTGTAAATGCTACGGAGTTAAAAGTCTAGCTTATTTCTCTTAGCTATAGAAATAAGTTCTGCTATAGAATAAGTTAGTTATGGTTGGAAATCAGTATTTATAGCATTAAATATTCTACTTTTCATACTTAGCCATAATCAATAGCCGAGTCGATATAGCGATGTCCGTCTATCCGTCCAAAGAGACCAAATTCACACATTATGTGTATGGTAACATCAAAACTATACTCACCAGGTTTGGTTCGGAACGGACAACTACAGTTTATAGTTCCCATAGGACAAATCGCTCGAAGATTGCTGATTAATATGGAAAAACGTGCACTAGTAGAAGTACGGGGTCTTTTACAGTCGGCTCGGTCGACTGCAGCGCTTCTTACTAGTATTTTCTTTACTTATACATAGATACCCTAAACTCGTGTAGTAAAATGTTTAAAAATGTTTCTACAGGGTATTACTCCGCATGTCCAACTGTGCGTATGCGTGTTGTGCACACAATAGCAAAAGACAAGCAAACATTGCGGTCAAACAAATTCCAATTTCCGGCCGCAGCGTGTGTCATTTTGCCGTTAAATATTTCACACAGCCAATACTAATCATTTTCCTAGTTAGCCGTTAATTTTCCACATAATGGCACAACGACAGCAACACACCGCATTGTTGTGGCCAACTGGACTGTTCGTTGATTTATTAAATAGAGAATATATCTTAAGCCGCTTTGCGTTGCACATCGTCATCAGGAACACCATTATTATCACAGCAACAACAACAATAACAACAATAAAATTCTGATTGCATTTTTCACCAATGAAAAGCGCACACAATTTTATTTTCAATCATATTTTTGGTTGCTTGACTGATGTTCGAGTCAGCAGTAATGGTCAAAGGTGGGGCTGAAGGGGTGTAGGGGGGGGGTGGGGTTATGGCTAAGGGTTGTTGCAACTACTGTTTGTGTCCGACGTCTTTTGCAGCTTCTTATTACCCTGGAGATAGCGCGTCGGGTTAGAATTCAATTATATGGCAGCATAGAATTTGAAAGATAGAGATGCCACAACGACAGGAGCAGTCGAAATGCAAGCAAGCTGGTTATACCCTGTAAAAGACAATGGGGTATATGGAGAGCGTGTTAAAGTGAAGAATATTATAAGAAATATTTGGAGGAAGTAAGATATTTCTGGTCTTATAGAAAGCTTTATCACATAAAATATAAAATATACGATTTTATACACACTTTTAGTTAATTTTGTTACAAATTTTTTAAAGAAATGAAATAAATTTAATAAAATTCAAATACAATTTTATTAAAAACTAAGAAGTTTGCTCCAAAGTATCTATATTCGTAGACTTCTTATAAAGTTAGTTCAATCTATGCACACTACTTACAATTTATTCACAACTTACAGGGTATTTCATCCGCTTTTACCCTACATAAACTTGCTACTTTCCTATTTGTTTGGTTCTTGTTATCAGCATTATTATCAGGCAGTGACTGTATTCCTGTCCCAGCGTCCAATGTCCAGTGTCTGTTGGCCATTTTGCAATATGATATTTATAGCTATTTTCTACTTATATATATGTATATATATATTATATTCAATCTGTACAATCTGTGTACTGCTTGTTGTCCGCAGCTTTGGCTTCTTTCGTTTTGTTGCCAAAGATTTTCTGGCCACAGAATTTGACTCGCTTCTCCACACAATTTTAATAAGGCAACTTTTCTCTCTCTCCCACTCAGTCTACCTTTCTCTTTTCTTTTGATTTCACCTCTCCTGCTCTCTTGCTAAACATCTATCTCTGTCTCGTCTGTAGTTTAAGAGCATTGCACATTCAATTTGCTTTTTCTAGACTTCATTCCTCGACCATTGTCATTTCATTTGGAAAACTTGCTGTTGCAGAAACGAAGCAAAATTTTCCAATTTAAGCTCTAGATTTTTGCTCTGCATTTAATGGCGTGTTAGAAAGGAAACAGAAAGAAAAAAAATTAAATAAAATAAAAGAAAACAACTAACTAACGACTGGCTCATAAGTTATAAGAGTGGAGACTGGAGAAAAGGATACTGGATAGAGGAAAATAGAGAGCAACTTCAGTTTTGGCCAACATAAACAAATTGTTTGGCACTGTGGGGCCGAATGAAACAAAACGCCCATATAATCTGTTCAATAACTTGGAAAATCATTGGCAATAAATCAAAATGACTTGCAGGAAACTGGCAGCTAACAGAATCAGTACCAAGAAGCACTCACACTCAGACACACACACACACACACTCGCACACACATTTAACCCAAAGTGCCTTACGCTATTGTAGTTGACTTGAATTGAGTTGGAATCTGCTCTTTAAGTCAAATCCATTGGTTAACTGGCGGAATTTCAAATTCAACACATGGGCGGCATAAATTTATGCCAACATTTTGCGCAAAATCAGTAGAAAATCAAGAAAGCGAATTCCATTTTGAGTCAAGAATTGAAGACTTCAGATACTCTTCACGTGGGCATAAGAGGTAGAAGTTTTAGAAGCTAGAAGTTAGAAGAAATATGTTGCTTTTCCTCATATAAATAAGTTAAGAAGGCTTTTGATCAACTCCTTAAGAAGTATTCTCATAAACTTTATATAAATTTTCTTTGGTTTTTTAACATTTCACAGTTTTCTTTAATCACTACAGTTTTCTATATTTTTAATTCCCATTAAGATCAGATCTCACTTACCTCCTTCTGTTAGCCAAACTACCCTCAAGGTAGTGCCACAATCAATGAGTTTGTCTCTTTTGGGTTTTTAACGCTGCCGTTAACACATCATTTTTTGGCAGGGTGGCAACGCTTCCATTATCTTTCACTTGCGATCAAATGAAGTGTGCAATGTGGGTGTGTGCGTGCGTGTCTCTCCATTTGTATGTGTGTGAGTATCTCTGTTCCTGTCTCATTTCCATCTTTGTGGGGTGTGCTCATGTTTTGAGTCGCCCTCAAAATGCTCCGGCACGAAATGAGCCGGTCGAGAGGTGTTCGGTAATCGCTACTCGGTGGTCGGTGGTCGGCCTCGTACACGACCTTCTCGTGCTTGGTCTCGTTCGCCTACTGACTCTGGTACTGGTTCAGAGCACTGAGTTTTTGGGGGTCCGTGGGTTGTCCACGTTTAATGTCACTCGCAAAGTCGCAAATTGCTGTGCATGAGCTTTTTATGTTCATGCAAATGTCACCAGTGCACTGCTGATGGCTTCGCAACGTTGCCAGGACTACTCCGAGCACTGGACTAAGGAGTGTGGTCATTGAAAGAAGTGGGGTAGAGTATAGAGGGATTGCCCGGGAGTAGTGCAGTAGATGAAGTATACGTAATGTGCCCGTTTGACCGGCCTTTTGTTTGGCTGCAACGAAAAATGCACTCAAAAGTTTACACAGAAAGGCCATAAGTGGCCCGGGACGAAGTGGACATACTGTTCAGTCCAGTCCTGTTCGGTGCTGTTCAGGCCATGTCCTGTTGTCCCATCCATTTGCCTGTTTGGTAATTTTGTGCTTAGTGCTTAGTGCTTGCCGACGTTGGCATCAAAAATCTCTTCGTTGCTTTTCTATCTCTTGTTTTCCGCTTAAAATCAGATGTCGAAATAATTTGCAACACGCCGTGGCACATGCAAAAAGGGGGGCACTATCCCAGGGGCGTAGACCAAAGGGGGTTGCAGAGGGAATGGGGGGAGGGGGGATTGTTCTACTATCTGCAAAAGTGGCACGTGTTTATGGGCTTTGGACAAATGGCACATTTGTTGCTCAGCAGCAGCTTAGTAGACAATACAGCTCTCAAATAAACTGAGCTGGGTGGGATGTATTAAGTGGATTGTTTGAAATTGTTGGAGATAAAGGAGAGAAAGAGACGGAGATGGAGCTGGAAAGTGGATAAAACTAAACAGCTAATGGCAAGTGGCGTGTAAATTAAAGTTTCAGGCTTAAAAGATCGAAGGCATAAAGACTTTAGTAAGGGCCTAAAGACAGGAGTTTTTTCTATATTTAGACTATATATTCTTTAACACCCCTCGTTAAATATATTAAAAAACTGACTCTAGACTCTGACTCCATATACACATTTCTATATTTGTTTCCTGTATTTTAAGAATTTTATCCAAAGTTTTTTGATCTCTTCTACGATCATAAGTAAGCAAAGTCAAATTCTCTTGAGGTTAAACCCTTTTTAATAATAATTAACTAAGTATTTCTTTATAACATGGGTTTTGGTTTCCAATTAGCTTACAAACTTTGTTAATTTCTTTCTTTACTTATTGAAAATTCAACTCAGTTTTTCCATAACGATAAACAAACACAAAACAATTAAATTTTCTATAGTTTAAGACGTAGCAAATTAATGGCATAATCTTTTGATAACATAACTAATTTTCAAATAGCTTTTGGCTAATTGACCTAAATACTTAATATGTTTTGTGTCGTGTGCAACAAGTTGTAAATTAAGCATTTTCACAGTTTGTAGGATAATTGGGAATTGGGAAAAGGCTTTGAGTAAATTTCCGCACGAATCGATAAAATAATAATAAAATCAAAAGCAACAATTTGACACAAATTTGCACGGGAAATGTAATTAATGAATGCAAGCAGTATATTGAATGTAAAATACACACACAAACACACACACGCACACTCAACACACACGCACACACAGTTGGCAGCACAACAAGCGACAATGAGATTTCGACACAATATTGAAATGCATTAAAACAACAAGAATAAACACGTAACTGAATCAAACTCTACTGAATGAAGAAAGAGATGGATAGAGGGACAGAGAGAGAGAGAGAGTGAGAGGGAGACACACTATAGTTGAAGACAACAACAAAGTTAATTAAATTGTGCACTGGTAACAGCTATGGAAATTAAATCTATCTGCCAGATGCTAGTGCGAATTTGCCAGTGCATGTGATGGCATAGATACACAGATACATAGATACATGGGCCTAATGTGTTTACATAATACAAATAATGTGAAAATAACAATAAATTAAGCCAAGCAGCAAACAAGGCGAAAGCAAAGGCAAACACACACACAGCAACACACACACACTTGCACACACACATGGGAGCACAACAAACACAAACCAAAATCGAAATCCTAGAGAATAATGCCAAACGCAATATAGATAGCAGCGAGGGTGGTTTAATAAGTTATAAATTCTGTACTTATAGTATAGAAAAAATAATTCATTTTTGAAGTAACGAGTAAAGTTTAATGGCCAGAACTGTAGAGTCTATGTAGCTCAAGATCGGAGAAATCCTTCTAATAAAAGATATCAAAAAAAACTTTTGGCTCAAATCAACTGATATTTTTAATTAGTTTCTATAATTTTAAATAGTAAAGTTTATGCGCAACCCTCGCATTTGATAATATGCATTGGGAATTTCAATGGCAACGCAGCTGAGCCACCCAAAAGTGCAATAAATTAAAGGTTTTTAGGCGGCAGAAGTGAAATAAATTCGTTATTATTATCGTCTAAATGTCAAAGCGCATTAAAATCAAGTGGGCAGAAAGAAAGGAACGAAGGCAGGAAGCTAACACTGAAGCTGAAAGCTGAAAAGCTCAGGACGATTTCGAACAGATGTAAACTGTAAACTGAAAACTGAAAACTGTAGCCAGTAACTGTAAATGCCGCCGCAGCTGAGCAATCGTGGCAATAAACCACGAATCGAATCGAAACGAAACGAATTCGCTTCAAGCTGCTGTCTCCTTAGTGTGTCTTTGTGTGTGACTGAGTGTGTGTGTGTTAGTGTGTGTGATTGTGTGTGTGTTGGCTACCCAGAAACACGGATATAAATTTCAATTTCCGACACTCTAAGTGGCGGGGCAAATGAAATAACATTTTCATTTAACCTGCATTCGATTTCAGTCACATACGTTGTCCTCTCTGTCTGTGTGTGTCTCTCGGTGTGTGTGCATGTCCATTATCGACTACCGCCTCAACTTGTTCTCTTGTAGCTTTCAAACTGCAGCTTGTGCTCTCCTGTGCTTGCTGCAAGCTCAGCAAAGTGCGGAGCTTGCCTTTTGCATTACAGATTGCATTCCTCTCGTTGCATGTTGTTGGCCAAGCATCAAACACGCAGCGTCAGGGAGACAGTTATTTTCCAGGGAGGCGTGGAGGGTCGGTAGGAGGGGGGACTGGCAGCCAGAACAGTCCTGCACATGAGCATCGGCAGACACTCATGAAATTGGCCATAAATAACATTTTCTTTACATTTCATTTGGATAGCCGAGCATCCGAGTATTGCAGCTGCTGCTGCAGCTACTGCCACTCCCCCTTGCACCCTCTACCCCTTCCGCCCATTTCCGCCCTTGCTCTTCCTTGACTGTTCTTCTTCTTAATGCTGTTTGGCTGGCTTCGTGGCAAGGCGGCTTAACCAAATGGGCGTGGCTAAGTTGCAATTAGCCACAGCACTAAGAGAAAAGTCCATTTCCCAAACACACACATACACATGCACACACACTCGAACAACAATTTAAAACTCTGTTTACTTTTGTACACTTGAATTGACTGCCGATTTGCAGTTTAGACGCTAATTAAAGTTGATTTTTTGGACTTGACTGCTTTGTCTGGAAAGAACTTTGTTTCTAGGAAACGAAACCCAAATAATTCTATACTAATTTACTGAAAAATTTAATAAGAAATTATATGTGGTTTGATTTTAGACTGTTTTATAACTTAGTTGTGGTCAGAAACAAGAATGATTGATTGGATAAGAAATAAATAGAATTAAATTCAAAATTATTTACTGATTTTAGTCTAAATTTAATAATTTTTGGTACAGAAAGTTAAGAAATACAGTGAAAGCTCTACTCCCGGACAGCTCCCTCAGGCAGACAGCTCCCTTAGTCGAACGAATTTTAGAGTCCCAAGAGCATGATTTTCATACAAAATCCTTTCCCGGGCGGTCTAAAATACTGGAACCGTGGCTGTCCGGCTCAGGAAGCTTTCACTGTAAATGTTTCTAAACTCTTTTAGAGGGCTTTGATAGTAGATAGACTAAATTTAGATAATTATTTTCCGTTTTAAAACCACAGCTCAAAGCATTCAGGATTTGTTGGCAGGCAGATTCCTACTCTTACTCCTAAGAGGAAAACAATTAAGACATAAACCTGTAAAGTGTTTCTAGAAACTGCTTTTTCTATTTCTACACAAAGAAATCCATATATTTCCTACATTTAACTCTTTGTTCTATAGGTTTAATAATCTACGACTGAGAAACCTTACTCTTTATATATTTTAGCTAGTGCTAAAGTTTATTTTTATCACTTAACAAAAGTTTTTGAATATATTAAGTATTTTCTATTATAAAATACTAGACATTTTCCTATAAACTAGAATGTGTTGCGACAAGTCAACGAAGCAAATAAACGATATAAAAAAAGGGGCAAGTGAAATCATAAGAAGCCAAAAACGAAAAACGAACAAATAAAGAAACTTAAGGCAAAAAGTAAAAACTTATTGCTGTTCCTTGGACTGATTTCCCAATGGAAATCAGTTTAGCAGTTGGGCTAAGGAATCATAAAATCTTAAATAAAAAGAAATCTAACAACAAGCAAATAAAATGCTTGCATGTGTGTGTGTGTGTGTGTGTGTGTGTGTGTGTGTGTGTGTGTGTGTGTGTGTGTGTGTGTGTGTGTGTGTGTATTTGCTTGTGTGTCTACAACGACAAAATCAAAGAGCATGAACATGCATGAAATGCGTTACGCATACGCCGTGTATAACGTACATTTCATACGTTGTATTAGTTGCTGTTGTTGTTGTTGTTGTTGTCGATTGGTGGGTTGTCGACTGGCTCAACAATTTCTATAAAGTCTTTGCTTCGAAATGCCTTTTAGACCTGCGGCAGCTCTGCCTCTGCTCCCGATGCTACTCCTCCGCCTACTCCCCCTCCTACTCCTACTCCTGCGCTTGTGTGTTCTTAAGTGAGGAGTAAGGACATTGGCAGACAACTCTTGAGTTTATTTCATGCATTAAAAGCTTTCAGGCTTTCTGCATGTTCTTCTTGTTGTTTCCTATCGGTTTTTGCGGCCTGGCTAAAGTTTTTGCAGCATTTATAGACTTTTGCCGACGACCTCGAATGCGGTTTTCTGTGCCTTCCACATTTACTATCAGTTGCCAAGAATCGTCTGGCATTATTTAAGTTTCTCTTCACACGATTGTTGTTGTTGTTGTTGTTACTGTTCTTCTTCTTGTTGTTTGTGTCTTAATTGTTGCTATAGTTCTCGCAATTGTGCGTAAAATGTGCCATTTCCCCATTTTGTCCAAATCGTATCTAATTCAGCTAATTTGTCGGCTGTTTTCGCGCTTAGTTTTCCAAGCGCCTTCGACGCTCAATTTCTATTTATTTACCACAGAATTGTCCGCCCAACCACGAAGTAAATTTAAATTTATTGGCCATGTGGTACAAACATGGCTATAAATCCATGCAGTTAGCTGTTTTACCAGTTACCAGTTACCCGCTAAACAATTGATGTTTTTGTTTGTTAGCAAGGAAAGTGTATTATTGGCAGAGCTTAAACTGAAAATAACAAAAGGTCTCTAGCTATAACTAATGAATGACCCCCTACTAGGAGTGGGCAGGTGGGAGTGGCAGTGCGGGGCGGCGTTGGCGTTGGCGTGAGGCGATGCCCTAAAAATAATAACGTAAATTTCAAATAGTCAGAGCACTTATCCTTCTTAGTTACACTTCAGCTTTGGCTCTGTTTCTGTTTGGGGCTATAACGTGCACTTATTGATACTTATAGCACCACACACACACACTCACACATACCCTCACTAGCCCATTTGTGCTATCGTGCACACACATACACATGCATATGCTTGGGTTTCTCATAGCTCCCTTGGGTCGCTTGCAGCGCTGGCAAAATAAATTCAATTTTGTAAAACTGATTCCCCACACAATTTCCACACGATATCCTCCCTCTCTCTCTCTCTCTTCATCTCACTCTCTCCTCTCTATGTTTGCTGTCTAAGTGTGCGTGTTGCATATGTGCAAAATTTTAAGCGAAATGAATATGTATTGGCATTTAGTTGAAGTAGCTCTAGGTAGCACTCCACCAGCTGCCAGTAACAACAGCAACAACATCTATTACAACAACAACAACAACAGTAACACCAACACCAACAAACTGTACACTCGCTGTGAAATAGATAACAATTTATTGCCATCAAGCGCGCCAAAATGCTATAGTAAAAGTTAATGAAAGCAATTTGTTTGACTAGTAGCAAGTTCAAAGTCTGCTTAAAAGGCTGAGGTTAACGCACGCATCGCTGCAAGCACGTATTTGTATCTTGTATCTTGTAGATACAAGACAGCATACGCTGTAAATATAATCAACTCTCGCTAATCTTAAGCTGCACCATTGCATAAAAAAAATGTTAATAGTTTGTAAATATGTTTAGTTAAAAAATTCAGAGTTTTTAGAATGAAATATTGTTTTCATTATTTTATAATTTTTTAAACTAAAACTTTCTTTTGGTATCAATTCAAAAATGTATTTAATTTAAGCTGAAAACTGAATAAAAGATTTGTTCAAACTGAATTCATTTCTTTAAAAACAAAACATAAAATTTTCAATAATAATTCCTTAACTCCTCCAAATTTCTCAGTCTCTTTTTGATGTGTGCTTGGTTCACTTTTATGTTCTTACACATTTCTATAGCCAATTTTGTGCGCATATTAAAAATAAGCAATTCCAAATTTCACTCGAGTCATAATTTTGTTATTTTCTGTTCCAATAATAAACCCCAAAAATATGTAATTGAATAATTCACGAAGTTTTGTGTGGGAGTTTCGTATATAATTTGGATATTTTTTAATATGTTGCAATTTAGTGTCATAAAGTTTGATTGCCTCGAGACGCACCAGGGAATGCCATTCAAAGACGGACAGAAGGACTGACGGACAGACCGTGTGTAAATGCAATCAAAGCAACAGTTCAGCTTCAAGTGGCAACTGATGATTCCACGGGGTAAAGTTGGAGACGACGACGATTTTTCAATCAAATGCTGATGGGCTTTTTTTATGATTGTTTTCATTTTGATTTTCCTTTTGGCCACACTCACGCTCACACACACACACGCACACTCACGTTCTCAAAAAAGGTAACCCTTTTCTGACCAGCACGACATCCCGCAGGAACGACTGACAAACACACAGAGACACCGACATGTTCCAACCAAAATGTTGCCAATTCGACAACGGCACTCAAATGAATTGGCGGTTATTGTGTGTGATCTTGGTGGTGTTGAGGGGTGCGTGGTAAGAGGGGGGCTTTACGGTTCATTGGATTGCCACCGCACAAGGCTGCTGGTGATGGTGGTGCCAATCTTCTCTGGGCATTGCCAAAGTAATCACATTTAATATGAAACGCACTGCAGCAAAGCCACAAGAGAGAGTTCTGCTGTGTGTGAGTGTATGGGTGCGTGTGTGTGTTTTTGTACGTGCCCGCATAAAAATAAATGCAGACATTTCTCATATTTTTTAGTCTCTTTTTGTTGTTGTTGTTATTGTTGATGTGCAGAAGAGCACTTCCTGTGACCACTAATTGAGCCAGCGGAAGTCTAGAAACCGCACAACATAATTTAAATAAACAAAATGCCACTAAGTGAAGTTTGGACCGCAACAGGACGCCAACCAGACCGCCCCACAAAAAACCACGCCCACTAGCTAATAGCTGCCCAGAACTTGCACTTCCGCTTGTTGTCTCCATGTACTCCCTTTCTCTCTCCCACACTCTCCCTCTCTTCGTTGTCACATACTAAACACATTTTTCAAAATACTTCCGCTCCGCATGAGTGTGTGTTGTCATGTGGAGAGGCAAGTGTGTGTGCGTGTCTGTGTAGAGTGTCCAAGTTGTTAATGCAATCACATAGCATTCATATTCATCATAAAACCACAAAAGACACTACACTGCACACACACACACTCACACACCCACACACATACAAGACTCTACTGTACTAGTGTACTCCCAAAGTAAAGGGTCACACACGTTGGGCGCCATTTGCTACATTGCACGTATATTTTTGGCCTCCACATTTGCCTAAACTCAACTGCTTTTCTTCCTCTCTCTCACTCTCTCTTTCCCCAGCTTTCTCTGTCTCTGTCTTATGTGACTTTTATTCCTTTTCAAGTTTGTTGCGGCGTCGTGCGTGCTTTTGGCTCTTTGGAGCTTCTTTGAGGCCCAGTTTGTTCCGTTCTGATACACTTTTCCCTGGTAGTTTATATATTCTCCTAATTTACATAAAGCTTAACACTGCACTACCAAGCACACTTTGTGACTCTCCCGCTCTTTCTCTCTCTCTCTCTCTCTCTCCCTCTCTCTCTTTGTCCATATTTATATTTCATCCTGATTTCACTCTCTTTTGGCTGCATCTTCTGTTCTATTGCAAACATTTATCAACACTTTGCACAGAAAAAAAAAGAAAAATAATCTGTAAAACTTCTTCTCTTGGTCGTGTCAGAAACTGAACACTTGATTTGTGAAAATTGTTGCCGCCTTTTTGTGAGGTGAAACCCTGTCTACTATATTCCCTGCCACTTTTTTAAACTTTATGCTAAAAATTTGATAATTTTGTAGGGTATATTAGCACATGCTAAAGAAGAGGAGCTTAGAGAGTCAAAGAACTAGAATTTCTCTGGGAAAATACTTAAGTTATACTTAGAAATGTTACTTTATTTTTGTGTTTATGCAGAAACTTTAACACTATCAAGTTGATATAACTGAACTGAAGATGTTTGAACTTAAAGTCTTTTTGGGAAAAGAGAAGTCCTTTCAAACTGTTTAAATATATTTTTTGTATATCCCAGAACTCTTTACAGGGTATCTAATAGCATATGTTGAGTTCGTCCTTTATTTTTTTTAATCATAGCCCACCTGCTTCATGCACTTTGCTCTTTATTCAGAACCAAAGCTGCTTCTGAAGCTTCTGATGCAGTGCTCGGCATAATTGCAATGTTTACCCCGGCGCAGGGCTAAGTGAAGCGTTAAGGCGGTACCGACGGCAAACAGGGGGGCCGGGCGGGGGCGTGGCATACTCTTGATTAAAATTTCTGATTACTACACTGATAGCAGAAGAGCGAGAAATGCATATAAAAGAAACAAAACAAAAAAAAAAAGAGGAACAAACAAAAAAACGAGAGAGAAAAAAAACTCACACAAATCCATAGAGCAAAAGGTGCCACAAAATTGCAGCGACGGCGCTTTGTGACAGCAGCCGTAGCTTACCCACTGCCACGCCCCCAGCTCGCTACCTAATAACATATCCAGCTGTCCCTATATACATCTCTGTATGAGTGTATGTGTTGTTTGGCTTTCATTAGAGGAGCTTTGACTAGTAGTAGGATGTGATGTGCCTTGCAAGTTCTTTCTTTGCCATGATTGATGATTTCAATTTGAATTTTCATGTCGAGGCATCATAAATAAAAAAAAAAAAGATATGGCTGAAAAAATAGCTAGACAACTGCCAACTTAATTTAACTTTTACCAAAACTGTTTTTGCACTTTTTTTTCTATTTTGCAGTTTTTGAGTTAAACGCGACTGTACTTCCGGCAGCTCTTTGTTCATTTTCGGTTGGTGTGGATGAGAAACCTGAAGCGCTAATTAATGATGCCCCATGACAGAAAATTTATGTGCAATGTTGAAACTTTTGCAATATTTGTTCGCATTTAGTTTTGGCTCCATTTACGTTACCAATGTGCATGTGTTGGTGTGTGTGTGTGTGTCTGGGTGTGCTTGTATTTGTAGTTGAATTTGTGTGCTCATGTTTCAGCACTTCCGTTTCCTGTATTAGGCTGGGTAAATGCAGTGCCCACATCACATTTGCTTACCTAAATGACAGAGCATAACGATTTTATCAACTGTTTGATAACAAGGAGAATATAGTACACTTTTGTCTATATCTTTTAATGCAATACTTTGCTGCATAACTTGGTAAATCAGTGCGATTAAAAAGCTTTAACTTTGAAGCCTTTTAAATCCATTGAATTCTCTTCTAAAGTCGAATTAATAGTTTATTAATTATAGCTCCAATTAGTTAGGGTATTAGTGTGACTCTTTATTAAGTCAGTTATTTAGTTGCTAGCCATGTTTATGAATACATAACTCGCTTAGCCATTTTGTACGGTCCTTGTACTCACGTGTCCATAGACATGTTCACGCTGAACGCTTTAGGCGACTTTGTCTACTGCTAATGGTCATCGGTTGTTGTCCAGGATTTCATTATTCATTATTCCCGACTTGCTTCTCACTCTTTCTAACCGTGCTACGTTCTCTCACTTTCTCTATTTTACTTGTTTCATTCAGGTTCATTCATGTTTGTACATAAAACTTTGTTATTGCAACTGCCACCTTAGTAGTTGTCTGTCTGTCTGTCCGTTAGTCACTCAAGTGATGGCTTTTCCTGCGCTTGAGGTGTGCTTTCTTCCAGCAGTGTGTTCTTTATTCACCTAAGTGTGGGTGCATTTCATGGTTTTGGGATTTAAGTTGGGGGATTTTAGACGCTTCAGAGCTGTTTCTCCTGAGGCTGTTTATGATATGCATTGATCGGTATCATGTTGTGAAAGGCAAGTTAATTTTAAACTTTATAATTGACTTGCACAGCTTAGAAGCTGTACAACGTGTATAGATTTAATCTTTAATAATCTTTGGTTTGGTAAAAGATACGTTTTGAATAGAATTTTTCCCAATCGTATAAAAGGGGAACTCTGAAAAATATATATATAGTTTTAAAGTTCTATATTTAACAAAATAAGTCAACAGTTTGTGTATAGTTTATTTCTGAATACTTAAACATGCTAAAAATTATATAAAAATTGAGTAAAATTATTGATTAATGCCTTTAAATTCTTATGCAGCTTTTACTTATCGATTTCAGACTCTGCTCTTAAGAGTGACTGAGAATTTCCCAGACACATTTTTTGTACTTTTCACTTGTTAATCTGTCTGTCAATTTAGCATCTTACACACCATTTATCGCCATCAGCAAACTGTCGATAAAACTAATGCAACTATGCAGAAGTATCCATGACGAATATAAAAAATATCAAATAGAAACAGAGAGAGAGAGAGAGTGTGTGTGTGTGTCTGAAAAAAACAAAGAGGCAATGCACATTGACAACGACAATGACGACTTGTCAAATATTGACGTATCTCTTGAAAATTGTGCTCCAGAGCGCGGCTCATCCAATGTAAGCAGCAGCCAATGGCTGACTCCTTTCCCCTTCCCCTTCGTTGCCCTCTTTGACTGTGGCAGCGTCAGCAACATCATCAACTGGTTGGCAACACATGCCGCTGTTGCCAACTATACACAGCCCAATACTTACACACACACACACACTGTCTCCTCCTTCTTCATTTCACTCTCACACATCATTTGTGTTGTTGGCTTCGACATTTTTGTATTTGTTTCAAGTAGTCGGTTTCAGTCTTTTTTCCTGCTGTTTTCTTTTTTTTTTTTTGCCTCCGTTGCACTTTTGCTGCCCCAAGCGGAGGCCCAGGGACAGGACCCAGCAACCAGACTTGATCCTCCATCTACTCTGGCACTTCATTTACTGCGCTCAAGTGGATCCACTTTCATTTGTTTGCGCAGTGTAGAAAAAAAAGCAAAGTATTTGGAGTGAACTCGGAGTGGAGACTAGGAAATACCCTTTAAGGGATTTGTAATAAATTTTAGAAAAATGCATTGGAAAATTTAAAGAATTGGTTTCAATACGACATTGGAAATTTCCATATTTGTTTAGTAAGTTAAATTTTAAAATATAAAAAACTTAAATAGTTAAGTTTATGACTTAAAACATAAAATTTTCTATAGTAATAAAACAGTAAAATATTTTACAAATTTATGACCCGACCGCATCCGATCTTAGTGAATAGCTTAACTTCTTTACTTTACTTTACCCTACTTAATTTACTATGTTATTATATTTTGATAATTAATGATAAAGATATCTCTTGATATCAAAATTACCTTTCCGTCGATAAAAATTGCTTAGTTTTTTGCACGCCAATACACCATTTTTTGCCGTGTCGATTTCATGGCTACAGGGTATAGAAAGAAAGAACAGGAAGCGCAGCGACAGCCCCAATGAGTTGCTTGGTTTCTTTACCAGTATTCTTTTTATTATTATTTTTTTTTTGTCACCCCGCTTATTGTTGTAGTTTGCAGAGTAGCTGCTGCTGCTGCTACAGTAGTCGCCTCTGAAGCTGCTGCTGCTGCTGCTGATTCAGCTTTGTTTGCCTTAAGCCTTTGTGCAAACATTTTGCGCCCCAGACCCAATCCCAGCCTCAGGACATGAGGAGAGAAACAGGCTGCATAATAAAAACCGAAAATACACTAAACCCATGCACAAAAAAAAAAAGAAGAGTGAAGAAAATAAAGAAAAAAATGAGCAGCCATTACGACGTCGTCCCTAGTCCCTTGTACGCTTTGTCGATGCCCCGAGAAATGCATCATCAATACGTCGGTGTAGCTTGTATATATGAAGTACTCGTGTATGGCAAGACCTTCCTGATGCTATCCCCCTTTTTGGACATGCTCTGCATGTTACATCCCCCTCCTCCCTCTCCACCCTTTCTAGCACACCCTTTCTTTGTCAATCCTTTGACAGCCTCTGCTATTCTGCTTTTGTTTGAATGTTGCGACTTTCATCTTCCATTTTTCCATTCTCTCAAATTGATCTCGTTCATGTCTCCCTGTGCCAAGGAGTTGCTTTGCCTGCAAATTATAGGCTAATATTTTACTTTGATGTGTTGCTTTCCATGAATTATGTCGGGATAATCAAGTTGCCATTTATAAAGAGTGGAAAGTGTCTGGTAAAATGTAAATTATTATATAAAATGCAAATTAAAGAATAAAATGGAGTGCCTAAAAGTATGCTATAAAAGTAATTTGATTGCTTCTAGTTGGAGTTAGATAAGGCATGCAAAGCTGTATGATTAGAGATGTAAGGAAACACTTCCAATCTTATCAGAACTAAGAGCTAGTATGATATTATTTTCTATAGTCTGAGTTTCAAAATATTGACAACAATATCAAGAACAACGACAAGTGAACCTCAGGCAACAACTTGAACAACAATAACAATAATAATGAGAAGGCAAACAAGCAAAGGCAAAAACAAACTTTGCACTAAATCCTTACAAATGTTTATCTTTTCTTAATCCCGCACTTAACTGTTGGACCCGTATTTGGCCTGTGCCAAGTTACCAGACTGGGCCTGAAATTGCTCAGCTGATAGGCTAAAGCCCCTTTTCTTCTCTCCCTGTCCCTCTTAATCCTTCTCTCCCCTGCTCACTCTTGGGGAACTCATATAGCTGGCAAATTGCTTAACGCTTTAAAGCATACTTGCCGCGATTCCAACTCTGTTGCAAGCTGCAGTTGCAGTCGTTGTTGCTGTTATTGCTATTTTCTTAACACAGTTGTAAAAACTTTTGCACACAAATTTTGTGCTTCAAAATCCGGCAAGTCATGAGGAGAGGAGGAGGAGGGGTCAAAGGAGTAAAGCTGAAATTTCGTCAACGTCTGCTAACAATTTTTGCAACGACAAGTTTTATAAGTAGCTGCCGCCTGTTGCCCGCCAATCCCTTATCTCAAAACCTATCCCTACTTATTCAGAGTTACCATCCCCTGGTACCCGCCTGGTACTCCCTAAGTGCTGACCACTATCACGTCGTCCTTCATTTGCACATCGACCGCGAACGTGCAAAGTTCTCTGAGCGTTGACTTTAGTCAAACTCGAGTTTCTCGTACTTCTTTGGTTCTAACTCTGTCTTACTCTCTGGCTGCTTGTTTAATTGTTTTTCTTATTTGGTAAAATAAAACACACAAAATATTTGCAATTGTCGCTGCTTTAGTTTTTTGGGTAAGCAGTCGAAGGATGCGTCTTAATCTTTTGTTGATGCTTGTTTATTTTGCAATTATTTAGGCGTTTTGTTTGCGTCTGCACTGCGGCGTCGTTTGCCTTAACTTGGCTCAGACTTACTACCCGCCTTCCCTTCCCTTCCCTTCTACTCTTTCCTTTAGTTGGCTTAGTCTCCTCTTCAAGTGCGTTTTAACTGCTCCACTGTCACTGTCCTCATCCTGTGGATGCGATGTTTGTTTGCCTTTTCTTTGCCATTTCCATGAGTTTTCATGCGCTTTTTTCGGCTTAGGCTGGCTGTTTTCTTCTATTGCTTTAGTTGTTTTTGTTTGGGAGTTTCTCCAGTTGTTTGGCTAATTTCATGCTTTGATTAGTGCTAAAGGTGCGTTAGGAAATTCACATCTTAGAGCTGTGATTCAAGTTGAATATGCAAACACTTTTATTAAAACAAATTATGCAGTCTGCTGTGGAGTGGTATTAACAGCTAAATACTTAGTGACAAAACTAAACTTCTTTGGCTTAGTTTGGAGCAAAGTTATAAGTATTTAAGGTTTCAGTCTCTTGGGTAAAAAACTCTTATCTTAAAATGTATTGCATTATATGTTTTAAGCTTTAAATTAAAGTAAGTTATGAATTCTCTAACTCAACTATCACACATGCTAATGAGTCGACATTATGATGAGATCCAAAATGATATACAATAAATCAGCAATTCAATGCAAATAACGACTCATAAAGAGCACAATTAAACCTCCATTAATCAAGCAGCATGTGTAAAAGAGAGAGCGAGAGAGAGGAGAAATGGAGTTAGATAAATGAGAAGGAAATTTTGCTAGGAATGCGCAAAAAATGTGGCTAACAACAATTGCTAAAATCACTTGAGCTGAAACTTTTGACTGCCGCATAAAGAGGAAAAGTGTGTAAGAGAGAGCGCACATTAGAGAGACAGAGAGAGGGAGAGGCATATACACACACACGCATACATTGAAAACTATTTGCTGCTTTAATCGGAAACGGAAACAGGCTGACAGTCGGCAGTTAGGCAGGCAGTCAACCGGTTGACAGTCAATCGATAGATGAGGTTCGTATCGATGCCAGTTGCTGCCAGTGTGGGGGCGGTGGTGAGCAGTTGGGAGGCGTGGCAGGGCCGCACTTAGTTTTGCCGCACAATCAAAGCGGAAGTCATTTTCGTACGTTAATTGACAACAAGCAGGGAGAAAGCAGCCGGGAACGAAGTCAGAACCAATAACGATGACGACCACGACGACAACGGAGAGCGACGTTATCGATGGGAATGGAAATAGGAATGGGAACTGGTATGAGAATGGGAATGGGAATGACGTTGATGGTGTCGCTGACGTCGTCTATCAATCTGTGACCCCAGTCTACCCACCTCCCTTGTGTCTTACCCCTTTGCCCTAACTGCCTTGACTCTATTTGTTATATGGCAAAATAGTTGAATAGTTTTGCATTGTGCCAAATGACAGTGGATTGAGATTGGGGTTTTGTTTTAAATGAAAGCTTAATGAAGTTGGCTTGACTTGCAGCAACGAACTCGTTTAGTTTCAAGAGAAACTATTTCTACACTTAGAAAAATGATTATAAAATATGATTTCTGTTTTTTCATAATATACAGATAAAATTAGAAAGTTTCCTTTAAATTAAATAACTTTAGTAATGGAAATTTATCACTGTACTTTTACTTACATTCATTTTATTTATTTAAATTCGATTTTCATTACTATGCTTAAGTTTTTCTAATCAAAATCTAGTTTCAGAAACTAATTTCTTTTAGTGTATTCCCTCTTTCTTTTGCTGCTGTCACTTTGGTGTAATAATTGAGACTGATTTTTGGCTTTATTCGATTGAAGTTTGTGATTTTGTGAGCCTTGTGGAATTGTGGTGAGCCAGAACGGAGATTGCTCTATTCTGTGATAAACTTGTCAGACAGTTTAAGCATCAGGAAGTGCTGAAAAGTGGGCAGTAAAACTGCAAGATGAATAGTTTTGAATGAAGTCGAAAGTATGTTAAGTGTAAAGTATTGTGAAAGTTATTCAAAGTCTTCATTTGTCTGCGACGTTTATTACATTTTGAGGTCGCTGATTATGCTTTTATGCCGTTTCCTGATTACAGTTTTACTCTTTGGTTCTTTTTGCTTTTGTGCCGTGAGCGAATTGTGTTGCTCATTATCAATGCGCAGTCAAAAATTGAGAAAGTAAATTGATGAAAAAAGAGAAAAAAAATAGTAGTATCCATGTCACTTGGCATTATTCCATACACAACAATGCAATGGGAATTCGCATTATGTACAAAAAAATGTATGACCTACTACATTGGCCCGACATCAACTGCATTTTAAAATCAACGAACACGAATGTTTTCGATTGTGTATGTGAATACGAATGTGAATATTGTAAAGTCATTGTGAATGTTGCTGCCATTTTGTTTTAGTTGTTCTGCCTGACAGGCAGTAAGTCTGTCTGTCATTGAGTTCAGCTCATGGGTGTGCGTGTGTTTGTGTGTGTTTTTTGCTTTTGTGCCTCGCGTTCAACTCGCTCGCTGAATCGGCATTATTTTGTGTTGCATACGCTGAGGGGCTTGGCACGTGCATGTCAAACTGCAGCTGTAGCAAAAGAGTAGCCACTACTGCTTGGGTCATCCATGGGTGGGCAGCGGGAACCCAACAACAACCACCATGATGATGATGATGACGATGGCGTTGATGGCAGACGAACGCTTTACGGGCTTGGTTAGCTCAATTGTTATAATCCTTTGCCAGCATGTGAATACTCTATCTTTTTTGTGCAGTTTAGCAGCACAGAAGACAAAGAATCTGAGAAGTGCATGACATAGTTAGTTTTTTACTATAGATTTTGTAACAAACTATATAATAAGCTATATTTATAAAAATTTTTATACATGGGCCATGAAATTCTGGATAAAATAGTGTATGCAGCATTTTCTATTGGAAACACTAACATGTTGATTATAATAGCCAATTGTCTATACATTCGAACATGTTGCAGTTGCCGTTGCCGTTGCTCTTGCTGCTGTTGCAATTTCTGCTGCAGTTGTTGCTGCTGTTGATGAGACTGACATAAAACAATGTGATATGCGCTTCTCGAATGTTGTACAAATGAATACCGCACAGCGAGCTACACAATTTTTATAATCAAACTGATAGCTATCGCTGTTGCTATCTCTTTTGCACGCATGCTTAAATTGGCAACTGGGGCAGCGGGTAGTTTAAAACTTCAAATTAAACTAATTTTACGAAAATTGTTGGTCCCAATGTGCGCGCACAGTGTGCTATTGTTTTATTTGCTAACAAACTGCATTTGTTGCTGTTTTTCTTGTTTCAGCTACGGATATGATTGGATGGGACTTGAAATGGATTTTATTTGGGTTGGGATGTGGGTTTCTGGTTCTGGTTCTGTTCTTTCCATCATTTTTGATTGTCCATTGTTTTGTTGTGCTGGATTCACGATAGACTTTTGGTATTGTGGTTCCTTTTGCTTTTTGTCAAGCTGAGCGGAAATTGATTTGTGCATTTTATGTCACGCTTTTGTTATTGGCATTAACTCGCTGTTAAAACACGCCTACTGCCCCGCCTCCTCCCATTGCTAATAGCTCTATTATTTTTTGTTATTATTGTTTGCCAGCACATTTGTGTGCGCTCCTTTTAAAATGGCATTGCAAATATTTTTTCGATTATGTTGCAGTTAATTAAATGCATGTTCATTTTAATAGTCATGCAGTTTTGTACTCAAATTCCGATAGTAATTTTTATGGTCATCAACATATTTTTTTTTTGCTTATTATTGATTATTAAGAGAACAATCTTGTGGAATAACTATGCTAATAAATATTTGTAGGTATTCATATACAATAGTTTGGTCTTCTAAAAGTATTTAACAGCTTTGGTTTATACCCTTTTTTCGCATTGTTTTAACTCAAAAATAAATTTAGTTTTTAAATGGTTTTTCTCATTGTGCAAACCAATTGAAAACTGCACATAATTCTGACATTGTTTCATTGTTTCAACTTCTAAATTCTATTTGAAACAAAGAAAATAAATAAAAAGTCATATAGACTGAAAAATATCCTGCACTTAGCTACAAAAAGATATTTAAAATTTCTATATTTATTGAATAAAAATTTAATTAATAAAAATTCTTTACAAAATACATTTTTTTTGATTTCTCGTCTAATGGAAATTCAACATGTGACTTAATTACCTGTTAGAAGAAATATTTTAGTGATTCCAGGGTATGAAAAGCAAATAATATTTGAAATTATGCAGACAAATTTTTGCATTTTATTGGCGCGTAAATTTGTATTAGCCTTTAATTTATATGTTAATTGTATTCCATTATTTTGTTTCATTTGTCAGACTGCAGGTTGGTTGTAGAAAGGGGGAGTGGCAGGTGGCGTGTTAGGCAATTCGTCCTGTCGAATATTGCTCCTGCTGTTGCTTTGTCAGTTTTTGTTAATTATATTTATTTTTTTTTTTTTTGTGAAATATGCTTCGTTTCACGTTCCTAACGTGCTTTTGTGTTGCCTGCTGCCTTCTAATTATTCTTTATTAAATTTGCTGATTTGAGTGTGTGTGGGAGTGTGTCTGTTCGGAGAAAAATAATTAAAACTCTGGCATAGACATGGTACATGTGTGTCCTTGGATTTTGTTTATTTATGATTATTGGCAGACGGCTAAATTAATTGAGAATTCTTGCCATTTGCCTTGGCTTCCCTTGGCTTACACAATATTTATGCTCATCATTGTTGACACTCGACGCCATTATCTAAGCATAGTAGCTATTTATTATGATTTTGTATCTCTATACATTTTCTTTTACTTTCACACACACCCACTCACACACACACCCCGAGGCACATACACATTACAAATTACCCAACATTTATAACACTTTCGAAAGTTAATCGCACTTCAGTCAATGTTTGTTTAATAAAATGGGCGCCGTTCTTTTAGCTGCTATTGAAGCTCTGGCCACATTGGTCGGCCATTAGTTGCTGTTATTATCCTCATTAGACTAAATGTTAGCTAATTTCTTTATAACACTCTAAAATGCTCGGCATCATGGGTGTTGCAAATTACTGGTCATTACTTGCATTCCTCCGAACCGAAGAAGCTCATTGAACACAGAACTTGTTTAAGGGAGGAAACTCTCTAAGCAGAGATATATACTTGTACATACATATGTACTTAAGGGTAGAAAGGTATTTCTGGCTATTAAGTTGTCCATTATTTATTGACGTGGTGAGAATATCTGCAGCAGTTGCAATAATTACAGCTTTTAAACTATATAATTACTGCTTGCCCCAATCGTAAGAGAGTTGATAATTGTGGGAAAGTAAATGGTATAAGAAATTTATTATAATGTCAGTAAACTGTACAGTTTTGATTGACATCTATATAGCAAGTAGTTATACAGTAAGATTTCCTTTATTTCTTTTTTTCTTTTCTAAATGTTCAGTATTTTTCAGCCCCACCTTAGCCATACTCTCATTCTTCCTAAAATCATAAGCATAATTTATCATAGATATATAATCTGTATTCAATTACCACATATATATTATGTCAAATCATTCAGCCCTAAGTCCGACAAAAGTTAAGCATTTATCATTGCATTTATGTCAAAGATAGCAAACAAAGGAATAAACTACTTAAGTCCGCCCCAAAACAACAATCGGAAAAGAAGGCAAAACCTTTAGCCAATTGCCACGTTTTTTGGCCAAAAGTAAAAGTAATGCCATTTTTGTCATCCACAGGTATTAGCAACACGTGCGTCGCCGCTGTCCTGCACGCCACTTGTCAACACTAGTATTGATCAGGGGAAAAGTAAGGGACTAAGAATCGAAACCAAAAGGAACACACAAACAAACACACTCTTTCACACACACACACATACACCTTGCTTATTTTTCATCTGCCATTCAAGTTGTCAGTCATGCGACTCATGTCGCAAACATTTTCCACTCCACCTTCATGAAATGAAAATCTTTTGTTGTCGCTGAGTATTAATCCATTCGTAGCCCCAATGTGGTGCGTGACAAATTTCGATAAAAAGCCTGCGCTTTTTGCTCAAGAGCAAAGTTCCTCTCTCTTTCTCTTTTTCTCTATGTTTCTCCCTCTCTCTCCTCTCTCTGTTTTTCTGTACGTAGAATGATTGTCTTGAGTCCAGCTCCATTTAACACTTCGTTAAACTTTTGGGCAAAAATGAAAAGCTTGTGATGTTCTGCCGTTACGTACACTGAGTGCAACGTACACTGCTGGTCATAAATATTTTAACACACACATACACTCGTACACTCGAACACTAAAAATGTGCAATAAAATGCAACGAATTACATAGTTGAAAATGTAAACACACGCAAGCAAACTCAAAACGAATGGAAACAGCAGCTATAAAAGTCAATAATACGTTAAGAGAAATAGGAAAAGGGCAAAGGACGAGTGACAAGGGGGGTGGGGGACAAAGAGACAGGGAGTGGGGGAGTTAGACTGCACTGGACAAGACCCAGTGGGAACTTCCTCCCCCTTTGGTGTGTTGCCCTTTACGTGAGCTAATACAGTTGCGTATTGTATCGGCCAGAGACCGTTTCTGAGACGTTTCCGTCTACGAAATGGCTAAGAATGGTCAATACGTGGGGTTATACTAACGGTTCGGTGTCTGCTATTAAATTTCATAGCCTTCTTGTAGCGAATTTACGGCTGTTAAAGTTTTTAAGTAGCCACCACGGTTGCATTGATCGATGTTAAGCAACTCGAACATTATTCGATGCTATAAATCGATTTAAACGCATGCGAAACGTGTGTGTTGTCTGCTCTAAAGAGCTATACAAAGTCATTTATAATTTACTTAATTAACAAGTGGGTTGAACTACAGTTACTTAAAGGAATTAGTAGAGTATCTATTCTTAACTATTCTTAACACATAAAGGGTATCTTCTATTCTAATACAACGCTTTATTTAGACTAAATTATTTCCCATTCGCCGCTCAGCACTTTCATAACTCACTGATAAGGCAATCAAGCCGCCTTTACGGTACATTCTGTTCAGCTCTTATCGCTTTCGAATTTCGAACTACGAAATAAGCGATGCATTCGGAATCGATCGATTTCTACTTATCAAATTTCGAAAATAGCCATCGTCTCTGTCTCTGTCGCTGTTTATCTCCCTCACAGCAGCGTGCTCTCGTTGAGTTTGCCGCCTCTTAATTCAGGCAAAGTCACCGATCGGGGATCGCCGATCATGAGGCATTATCATTGAAAAAAAAAGCCAACACAATTGAGTGTCACATGCTATAAACTGAATCGGAATTTAGTTTGTCAGAGTCTGTTGTCTTGATAACGTTTAACGTTTTCCCACTTTGCACATCTCTATCTCGTATTATTATTATTTTCTCACTTTCTCTGTGTGTGTCTCAGTTTCGTTCGTTTTGTGCGTCCACAAAATTTTGGTCAACAAAAAATAAAAAATAAAATTTGCAAAAAAAATACAAAATTCTTACAAGTGCCGTTGCGTAATAAAAAATAACAAATTAAATAAATTTTGAAAGACCTACGTAAAAGTCTTACGCTTATGTCATTACGTCTCTCGTAACGTGTTAAACGTAGTGTAAAAAGTGCTTGTATCGCTTATTTTTTGTGGGGTTTTCGTCCAATCTGAATATCAAAGTTATTGATATATACTATATAATATATATATACCTCCATATTTTTGTTTGTGTCTCTAGCAATTTATGTGAGTACTGAGCGTTAAGGTGTTCAATTAGTTTATAAGTTTTGTGTGCATGAATTTTTCTTGTTTTCTTTTGTTTTTCTTCTATATTTGTGGCCTTTCTTTCTTATACTCCGTATTATCTTATTTCACTAATCCTTGCATTAACCTCACTCACTTTATTTCAATGTTAATTAGCTTAAAATCAAGTTTCTTTTATAATTTATGAGTCGTCAGCTGATTTTGTATATTATTAATGTTTTTTTTTGTTTTATTTGTGCTAGCTTGTGTTGTTGCCTGTGTGTTATCAGTTGGACCTAGTCACTACCCATCTATATATACAAATATTTCAATATATAATTCTTTTCTTCTGGCGCCTTTAAAATATACTCGTTATTGCACCTTTTTTTTATAAACAATAAAAAAACATTGAAAAATTAGATTATTTTTATAAAACTTTGCTCAGCAACACCGCTAATAATTTCTACAAAATGAGCAGCAATACAACTTAATTAAATAAAAGTATAATTTTTAAATAAACAAAGATGTTGACTAAAATTAATGGAAATATTTTTATTCATTAAATATTTTATTTAGTCTCCTTAAATTTTTATTATTCCCGTTCTTTATATAATCCTTAAAAGCTCTTGCGTTCCTGCTTCCCCTTTTAATTGGCCATAATTATAGGTGCTCATACAAACATTTGCTAGCCATGTTTATATCTAACTTGTTGCATGAATAATGGCGCTAATAACGAGGACTTTTTGGGAAAATAACAAAAGGAAAGTGCTTAGATAAATACAAATAGAATGGGAATACTCGTTGTATTGTTTACATTGACAAATGCCAGTTCCTAATGCCAATAAATGAACCATAATAATATTATTTATAGCCCTTAGCTGCTGCTGCTACCAACTTACATAAATTTTATACACATATATATTTCCTAATGGGTCACAAAAGCTAACGGTAAGACTTCTGTTCTGGCCTGGTCTGCTCTTTGCCTGAGGCGGCGATTCTTTAGTCCCATATAAATTGCATTGATATGGCAGAGCTAAGAGTGGGGATGGTTTGGAAGGGGACTGGGAATGGAGGCATTTCTAAAACAGCTTCCGAGTTTGGAGCATCTATTTTTTTTTTTTGCTTGTTAGCAATAAGAAATATCACTGTTTGTCTCCCTTTGTTATCCGCTTTGCAGTTTGTTTACTCGCATCTATTGTGAAGATTTTTTTTTATTGTTTAAATACTTGTTTTATATATATATATATATTTTTTATGTTGTCTCTTGTCCTTTCGCATTTTCATGTTGACTCCAATAATATGTGTATTAAGTGCGTTTGCCTTTGTTGCTTTTGTTTTCTATATCAGTTACTTTTTTTGTTGCATGTAATGCTGCCCATTTTCATGTTTTTCCTCTTTTTCTTTTTCTTATGCGCCCTTTTGTATATAACATATGTTCATTTATGTTTCTTCTGCTTGTTTACAATGCAACAACGACTCCTCTGACAGCGTTAAAAGAACAGCTGAATTGAAATTGATGATGGCAATGAATATGATGATGATGATGTTTGACGATCATGTTGAGTATACGACATGTATCGCAATAATGTTTAACTTAGCAAGTTTTGACCCTTTTTTGATTCTTTGTGTTAACCCATAATGAATTTACAAATTATAAACTCACAAAAGCGCTTAAAAACAAGTTGGTCAGAGCATAAAAGTTGAGTTTGCGGCAGGTGAGTAAACTTAGCTCTCAACTTTTTGACTATGATGGCAGCAACCTCCATTCGTTTCGTCTCCTTTCCTTTCCTTTCGTCTCCTTTCGTTTCGTTTCACTTCCTTTATAAACAAAACTGTAAGAAATATTGTTGCAAAAGTTGCATAATTGCTTTGGAGCTTTGCTTGGCAACTTTTGATATGCCTTAATTAAGTTTTTGGTTCGCATTCAAATATTTATAGGCCGCAAATAGCCAATGGGGAAATCGGATTGAAATGTTAATGGGTTAGGGCCAAAAATAGTTGACTTATAATTAGAAAGAAAATTCAATTGTCTGTGTGTGTGTTTGTGTGTGTTAGTTTAATTGTTTGTTTCCCATTGAGTAGATAATTTTATAAAATTAAATGTCAGATATTATCCGACTGTAGAAAAGCAATCAATTACTAACATTTCTGCTTTGTTACCTGACAACTTTGTTAACTGCGAGTTGAAATTCAATTTGCTACGCACGTGAGCATCACAAAATGGGTCTAAATCGGTTTGTGTGTTTTTGTGCTTGTGTGTAATCTATCAACAACAATTTCATTAAAATTTAAATAGCCAAAACAAATTGAAAAGCTATGCCAAGAAAGTCATTTGCTAAAATTGGCAGTAAGAAAAGGAGAAGAAACAATTGAAACAATAGCACGCAAGCCAAATCACGGCAAAAGACTTTCAATCAGCCTGTAAATTCTATTTTCTTTTGGCCAAATGCCAAAGAGTTGAAGCCTGAAAAGAGGGAGACAAAAAAGAGAGAGAGATACAGAGAGAGAGAGAGAGAGAACTGCAATCGTATTTCTCTAATCAATTAATGAAAGTGCTGCGAATCGCGAAATCTTTCATTGGCAAAGCAACTGATGCCCGTTGGTATCATAAATAATTAAATAGCACTACGTCAGACTCTTGCTATTAAAATGATTAAATAGAGTTTTTGGTTTTTGAAGGCGTGGCAGCTGCCAGTTGCAATTTTAATTAGATCATTGAGCCGCCAACACACGAAACAAACTTACAAATAGTTTAAGTAATCCTTTTTCTGCACAACAATAAAATCAACTTGGTTGACAATAACAACTACAGCATCTCAAGTACAACTTCATCTTCATAATCATCGTGAATTGTGTGTTTTGACTCCGAGACTAAAACAATAAACAAAGCAAAGGCAGCAACTACCAACATTATCGCACATCATTATCATTATCATTCAGAGAGCGCACAGCTTAAAAACAAGCAAAGGAATGAACACTTAATCGGGAATAGATTTACAGATACCCTGTAGAAAAGAATGGAATGAAGATAGTTATTTCTGGTAGGAAGTAATTTATTTTCTTAAAATTAGATTATTTTTTTAAGCATTTAAAAACATTTTCGAGCTAAAAAAACGTGTTGAGTTAATTGAAAAAATGTTAAACAATTCTGTAGTATTATAACTTAATTAAAGAAATATTTTTTCTTTTTAAATATTTCGTGACAGTTCACCTTCCCTTTTAGTATTATGTTGGTTACAGGGTATGTATGTCAGCCAACAGGCTTCCCACAGAAACCGCCATCAGCAGAGGCATTGCTTACTCCACAGCTTTCTACGAGAATGACTGTATTTTCAGGTCGTGTCGTCTTTTGATATGCTGTTTGCTTTATTTTTCTGTTTAGTTAGTTTTTATGAGCGTCATTATTTTCGCTTGCCATGGCGCTAAGCATCTTAAGTGCCGCCATTTTTGGAAGCACAGGCTGAAAACTCTTGAAGTTTTTCCTCCCCTCCCTCGGTTAGGGATAGAGGAGAGAGGTCCGAGTCATCAACGTTGTCCTTAGACTCTTTCTCCCTCTGTTTGCATAGGCGACAGACATCATTTGACGAGGTTGGCTTATAATTTAACTTTTGCCAGCTAGTTTTATAAACAACTTAATAGAGAAAGATGCTGGGTCTTATAGCTCAAGTCTGAAAGAATTGTTGTTGCCTCTTCTCATGCCATCATTTTGTGTAGAACATTTTGTAAAGTTTTTTGCTTGATTATTTGCTTTAAATGATATGATTAGAGAAGCATCTGAAAATGTTTCGCATCAAACTTTGCTTTGATTAATCGGAGGGCTTTCAATCTTAGCACGCTTTGAGTTATGCCTCAATTCATGTGAAGATTTTATTTTATTTTTTGTACTGTTTATAAAATCAGATTGTGTAGCGTACATATAATTTTATAAAAGTTCAATTTCGGCATCTTAGTGGCAAAATTCTTAGTGTGTTAACTTTTCGGCCGTACCACGTCACAATCTAAATATAATTGCAAAAAAAAAAATAAAAAGTAAAAAAAAAATTACGTAAAAATAGATACTTATATAGTCATTAATATATATATTTAACTTATATATAATCGTGTTATTTAAGCCTCTTTCTTTTAAATCTTCGTGTTCATTTTTCGGCCAAAACCAAAAAAAAATTATAAAATATAAGAAAAAGCAAGCAAGCAAGTCAATAAAAATAGGTGAGTGCCAAAAGATGGTCAAGTATGTTATATAAAGGGTATAGCGGGAGGGGCGGAAAGGAGTGGGGGATAGAATGGTTTGTGGAAAATGGAAGGTATGACAGATTATCAACTGACGTTGTGTGCCTTGTCCAAAGCCATGTTCCCTTTGAGTGTTCTTAACAGTTATTGAAATTGCTGCAATTGAGTTCAGTGTGCTCGAAGCTATTTAATTGCTGCTCCTGCTGAAGATCTAAAACGATGAGCAGCACGACACGGAGGACGACAGCAACGACGACGACGACTTGACTCGGCTCAACTCAACTCGACTCGACTTTTACCCGCAGGTGTTGTAATCTAGCAACGTTCCATGTCTCATCGCATCCTGTTCTGTGTATGTGTGTACCTAAGTCTGCCTACTAGTGTGTGTGTGTGTGTGTGAACCTGGACCTGGGCCAAAAGCAGCTCGAGTGCTAACTAATTTCATCGCTGTCGTCTTCTTCAGTGTTGTAGTTTCGTTTCGTTTCGTTCGGTGTCAGCAACATTTCTTCAATTGGTTTCGTTTGCTTGCCAGCTTTTCCTTTGCTATCCCTTACCCTTCTACACTGGCCAAAAAAAGGTTAGCTTACAAAATTTAAAACTTATGACAAATACGCCATAATCAAGAATTTTAAACTAATAAGTTTGACACTTGTGACTTACTAACAAATAATTCGAAAACTTTTTTAAAACCTTTTGTTTTAATTCTAAATCAGTTTTTCTGTCAGTGTAAAGCAACCTGGCAGTTTATATGTGTGTTTTGCCGCAGTTGTTGACTCGTTGCTAAAAGCTTGGGCCAAGCCAATTCCTTTTGGCCAAGTCATCCAATCCATGTCCTGTTTCTGCGCTTTATGCACTTGGCGTCGCCACTGCACTTGCTCTCCGTTTCTCTCTCTCTCTTGAAGTGATTCTCTTTCTAATGCTCATATGATCTGGTTCAGCAACAGCATTGCATTTTTATGGCACTTGCTATTTACTTTTACCGTTGCAGTTTCAGTTTGCTTGTTATTTTTGTAGCCTGTATCTTATTTTTCCTAATTTTCCTTCCATGTTTTTCCTTGGCTCTCTCTATCACCTGCATTTGTGTCTCATTTGGATCGTAACATTTAGCTTAATGTTTATGGTACTTTTGCTCGAAATTGAGCTGCATGTGAATACCAACTCTCTCACGTCTTAGACAAGTCAATAAATTCCGTCTATATGAAGGAAACTTTATTTAAACGAGTTTTCTTTTTTATTAAATTTTTAAGTTATTGGTTTATAGTATAAACACATGTTGTAAAGTTTTTATCAACTGACTTTTTTGCCTCATTAGCGGGCATTCAAATTACTATATAGAAGTCTGACATTTTCTTTGACATGCGATGCCGAACGACATCGTGGAAAATACAGTAGTTAAAGGGTGAGAATGTTGTCAACGGTTCCATGTAATTATTAAGTTGCAGCCAAAGTGAGTCCTCCCACAACATCAGCTTACACCCACATATACATACGCTCACACACACACCCACAAACACATTCATTTCATTTACTTTCTATAATTTCTCTAGAAATTCCGATTGCACATGTGGGACTTTATATTGGCAACGCTGGAAACCAATTAAAATGCTGCAATGCTGCTGATTATGCCAACAACTCGCTGAATGTATACATATATATACGTGTGTGTGTTTGAGTGTGTGTATGTGTGTGTGAATAGATTGGTATGTGTCAACTAAGTGCAGTTAATTAGTGCGAAAATCACTTCAGTTGGCTGGGGACTTTTCGCTCAGATTTCTTCAGCTGTTTGTGTTTTTCCGCTGAAGCAGCTTCTCTTTCTTTCTTTTTTTCACCCTCCCTTTCACTCCCTTTAGGTTTTTCCTTGGTTTTCGTTTTTCTTTTGAAATTTTCACATTAATTGCTCTGCGTTCTCCAACTCTGTGTGACTTTAGCCTGCAATCAGCCGGAAGCTAAGCTACTTGGGGATTTACTCAATTTTGTTGTCGCTTCAATTGCTGCTGCTTCTGCTTCTGCTGCTGCTTTTATTTGGGTTATCCATTATTTCCTTCATTTTTTGTGGCTGAAATTAAAACACTACCAATTGTACTTGTTAGTGCAGCAAATCCCTAAACAATTTTCTTTTTGGTGCCAATTAAAGTATGGCAATATTTTGAGAAACAATATATATTTACAATTAATACTTAGATTAGAAGTGGTGGTACAAAGAAAACTTATAGTTTTAAATTAGAACTGATATAATTTTTAAATGGGAAAATTATTTTTTACTACTGATTAGTAACAAAACTATTATTCTAAATGAGTATTTCTTCCAGTTTATTTTAAATTTAATTTAAATTTTCAGTTTAACTCAGTTCAGTTCATAGTTCCTACAAATTACACACTTTTAAATACTTTTTAATTATTAGCATTTATTTTAAATATATGAAAGGTATTTAAATAAATTAATAATAATTTAATCATTAAATTCTTTAATTTGCCAACTCTTAAACCTTTGTGCATGAAACAAATCCTTTGAATTCCAAACACAATTAGTATCTAATTGTTAAATAATAACTCAAAAATATTTATATTAAATCATCCCGCTAGACAACAACATTAAGAGCAGAGATTTATAGCCATTACCACAGTTTCGTTACGTCCGACAACATAATAAAAAACAACAAAGTACACACACAAAAAAGTAAGGAAAATATGACAGGCAGCGGGGGGAGGGTTGAGGAGAGTGGGAAGTCAGTACGTGTTATTTACTCTGTTGATTAAGTTAAAATACCGCGCAGAGATCAGCCAGGCAAGCAGAGTCAGTAAGTCTGAGACTTGCTTTAGCTCAAGGACAAAGCTAAGCCGGCGTCACTTAATCCCCACACGCCCTCCTTAAACACACCCACTGACACATCCGCCACCCCCTAACCTCATGTCACCAGCCAAGCGACAATCCAAAGCAACCAAAAAAAATAAAATAACTAAACTGCGCCGAGGGGTGGACCAACAAAAAAAAAACAGAGAGAGAGAGGGAGAGAGAGAGAAAAAGGGAAATGGGCAACATACGCCATGCGGGGATTATATTAACGCAATTTCTGAGGGCAAAGGGACAAGGGCGGCGACCCCAGCGAGAGTTGGCCAAATTAAACGCCCACTTAATCTCAGTTGGGTCAACTTGTGACACGAAACTCATTTGTGCCGACTGCGCGACGGTGACTGCGACGCTTACTGCGACTGTTACTGTGACTGTGATGGAATAGCAAGCGCCCAAAGGGACCAAGTTCAGGGACAAGTAACAAGCACAGAGAACAGTCAAGATCAAGGCACACATACTCCAGCTGCCTACTCACTCTCTCTCTCTCATTCCCTTATTATTCCTCTTCTTTGCTCTTCTTTCCCTTTTACTCCCACTGCGCTGTCTGCATATCTCTCAGGTCTAGTCATTTTCAATTAATTTGGCAACGTGGGCAGCAGAGACCCAGAGACTCTCGCAAAGAAAAACAGTTTTCAGCACTTTTGTGTCAAAAGTTGTTTGTCGTCGTTGTCGCGACATTTGCACTGGAGTGAGTTCTCTTTTTTTTTCTACTCTCTTTTCCTTCCTCTCTCTCTCTTTCTTTTTCTCCTTCTCTTGTGCTCTGCTGAGCCCAGTGTGCCTGTTTTCGAGTGCAGGAAATGCGTACTTCCTGTTTGTTGTCTCAGTGTGTGCTTTGAGTGTGTATGTGTGTGTGTGTGTGTCTCCTCAGGGGGCAGCATCAGTCACTGCTCGAGCATATTTGCGTGCATTCTCCTTGTCCTCTCTTTCCCCTAAAGACACTTGGCTTCTATTTTCTCTTTTGGTTGGGTCAACCGTAAACTTTTGCTTGCAACTGCCGCATAATTTTACATTTTGTCTTGTCTCAATGTGGCATAGACTGAGCTTTAGCTGTGGGCAAATGTGTGTCTACTCAATGCCCTGTTCATTGTAGTTTCTTTTAAATACCCTTTATTCAAGGAGAAAGGGTATATTTGATTAATACAACTCATAGTAAACGGTGGTCATTTTTGTGTTTATCAAACATATTTAGCTTTTTGGCAACTAACAGCATTAAACCAAAAGTTTAAACTGAGTAACAGGTATCTTATAGTCCAAAATCCAAAAGTCTTCCTTCTTTCTTTTTTCTAGAAAAGTTGGAACCATTTATCTGTTTTGAATGCACTCTTTACTGCCCATTCTGCTGTCCTTAAAGGCCGTCTTCTACAGTGTTGTCTCCGCTCTCTTTGAGTTGTCTCTTCTAAGAGAAGGGATAGAGAAGAGAGAGCTGTTGTCTAGCTAGAGTTTCCAAGCAGCATGAACTTCCTTTTGTCGCAGTCCATGAAAGTATCTTTCTGTCTGTGTATGTGTATGTGTAAGTGTGTGTGTGTTTGTGAATGGCACCTAGACACTGTGACAGTTGATTTTAGAAATGTTGCAAGCAGTTAGTGGCAGGAAGTGGGGAAATGACATGCCTTCTGCCAGCTTTGTTTAATCGAAATTGTATTAGGAATTTCCTTTGGGATATTGTGCTAAAACACAAAAAGAACAACTTATAATTAGAAAACTTAAGCAAAGTACTAAAAAAAATAAATGTTAACTATGGCTGTCTAAGGGAAGACATTAGAAATTACAACAAAATCGAGCTAAAAACCCAAGCCAAAAAAATATTTTTTTAAGCATTTTAAACTATAATAAAATAAGTTTTTCTTTAAGTCTGTTTTGGTTAAAAAGGAGTCAAAAAGCTTCAGCTTTTTAGTATTTCATGACTTATAGTCAATTTATCGCCAGCAAACGAAAGTGTTATAGTAATTGTTGATCTTGATTACGTTTTATAGCTTTCAGTCTTTTATTGAACTGTCAATGAATCCATTGAACACTTTGATATCAAGCTGTTTCATTCATGTCTGGTATTTAACCAAACTATAAATTCTACTGCTTCATTATTGAGTCAATTGTTTGCAGCTTTGGTAACATTTCAGCATGAAATTTGCATAATGAAATGCAGACTGATTGAGTACGGTGACAACCAAGCAAAACTACTCAAATTTTGCAGTTGGTTAAAGTTTGGTCGAATGCACGTAGAAGATGCCTCAAAGGATGAAATGTGGCTATGCGTGTGTGTATGTGGGGGGAGGGTAGTGTAGGTGTGTGGGTGTGCTGCCTGCGGTTCATATGAGAACTTCGAATAGATTGCCATGGTTGCTAAAGGCAACTGCCACTACAACAGCGACAGGCATAAGCAATATCAGAGACATCAATAGACAGGAACAACGCTGTTGGACAAGCTTAAAGCAACAACAACAACTGCAACTACAACAACAATTTGTGTTGTTGTAACCTCAGCGACCGCAAAAGTAAAGTTCTTCGTGTTGTGCTGGTCGCGTAAACTTAATGGAGTTCGGCAAAAGGCCACCGGATGTGAAGAAGTTTGCAGGAGGAGTGACTTCATAGTGCAGAGATTTACTGAATGAAAGGGGGCGTGTCAGAGGCTTTTTGGCCACGTTACTGCGTGACGCTGCGGTGCGTTTTCGTCTTCTGGTCTTCGGTAGCATTGAGAGTTCTTGCTGTTCTTGTTGTTGTTGTAACTGTTGCTATTGTTGTTGTACTCCTTGATGTTGTAACATGGATTTCCGTTTCTACCACCGCCACTTCCCACTACTTTATGGCTTACCACATGTGCACTTTGTAATCTGTCGGCGTTATTGCATTGCGAACGACGACGACGATGATGAAGAAGAAGAAGAAAAGGTTGAGTGCATTTCGCTCTCTGACCGAGGCCTTTTCAACTTGTACATGTGTGTGCATGTGTGTGTGTGTGTGTGTGTATATGTGTGCATGTGTGTATACACTCGACTCGTGTAAGGTTTCAAGCAGTACTCTACTTAGAAGCTTTCCCCCGCGACTTTATAATCAATTTGAAGCACTGTTTATGATACAGCCAATTGATTTCCATTTTTTATTGCTTTTCTCTCTCTCTCTCTTTCTTTCCTTCTCGTTACAGGTAAGTGTGCCTATAGTCAACTTTGTAACTGTTGTTAAGCGTAAGTGCATGCAAGTTCTGAGAAGAAGTCGGTAATAATAGGTGGTGATTGATATTTTGTTGGGCTTCAGAGGGTAAGGGAAATGTAATACTATTATGAGAGCTGTGTGGAATAACCCTATATTAGAGTGATTTAATGGAAGGAAGTGTTTAGTTCAGTAACAGAATTCAATTCAATTTCAAAATAACGCTACATATTTTGTTCATTTATCTATTTTCTAGTCTTAAATAGAAGAAGAATCAAAATAGACTATATGGAATACGTACTTCGTATGTTTATTCTTTAGTTCTTCATATTATGCAATATAGTTAATTTTTTATTATTTTTTTATGTTTAAGCTTTTGAGCTTTAGAAATCTTTCTTTTTGGTGTAAGTTCCTCCTGAGTATACATTCTAGCTCCTTCATCTGACCACAAATATTTGTTCTCGTCGTTGTCATGTGATCTATTTTAAGCCGCTGCCTTTACTTAGTCCTCCTGTGGGGTGCTCAACTTAACAAGGCGCCTCATAATCGCATCAGGAATTTCCCTGTTAAACGGCAACACACCAACAAAAAAAAACCAGAAATTGTTTCAAAAAAGAAAAAAATATCGCAACTTTTGGCGCGACGACTCCTGGGCTGGAGTTGAGTCGAGTCGAGTCGAGTCCTTTGTGGACAATGCAAACAGAGCAACAGCTGCTGCTGCTGGCAACGCCCACCTGCCGCGCACTTGCCTACAACATCTTTGCACAATACACAAACAAGCAAAAGTTTGTAAACAAAAATTGTTGACGGGGTCGGCGTAGGGCAAAGCATCCAAGGTGGATAGGGTGTGGGAGACTCAGGGAAGGGTGGAGGAGTGGAGGCGAGTGGTTAGCTGGTTGAAGGTGGGTTAAGGTTCTCGAATGCAAAAAGTTTTTACATCATGATGCTGTTGATATGCCTGTTAGTAGTCGACGCTGTTGCTCCGCTTCTCCATTCCTAGTTCCCAGTTTTCTGGTTTTTGTGGCTCTTCTTCTTGTTGTTGTTGTTGTTGTTGTTGTTACTGCTGCGTATTTATTGTCGTTGTTCCGGCGACCACAGCGGCACTGGCAACATTAACCCGCTGCTGCTTCGCTCATGACTGTTGTTGTTCTTTGCTAGCTTCCCTTCCTCTCCTCTCCCTTACCACCTTTCTTTCCTTCCACTCGCTCTTTCTCTTCATTTCTTCTTTTTTTTCGCGGTTAAAGTTGTTGGCATTTGTTAGATGGAGGTTTGGTTTCGTCCCCTTTCAGACACTGCATGTACATCAGTTACGTTCGGTTTGGTTCAGTTTTGGTTTGGTTTAGTTGGTTTGCTCCGTTGGTTAGTTAGTTGGTATTTGTGGTTTCCATAGGAGCTGTATTAACTCCACAGCAAGCACATTCCCATCCTAAGTGACTTTAGGCTGTCCAATATTTAGTATTTAAAGTTGTTTAAAGAATTTTCATTAATTATTTTAGTCTTTTGTCAATTTATTTCTATTTTTAACTTTTCTTACTTACTTGTTTACATTTTGGCAGTTGTAATTTTTTCATTGTTTTGGGCTTTTTTAGTTCGGAATTTCCTAACCGTTTTCTGAGCAGAAAATATCCCTTCAACCGTTTCGGTTCTCTGCACATGCGCGCTCTTTTGGGATATTTTATGCTCTTTGAAGCTACAGGAATTTCCCTTTGTGGCATATTTCCTTAGGCCATAAACAATAAATTTTTGGTTCAAAGCTATTTAAAAAGTATTTTGTAAATTTTAAATATGTTAAATTAATGTACAGCTATCATTAATAGCACAAAGTACTTTTTATTTAATATTTTTTTAAACATTCTTACACCAACAGAAGCTTTTCTATGCATCTTCTTACATACAAAATAGATTTGCCAACATTAGTTGTCTTTTTAAGCAAAATCAGCACTGAGCTGCCGTCATTCATTCATTCATTCATGCATTCAAAGTCGGTGAGTAGTAAGCTGTTCTAACAGGTTGCTGGCAGTGGCAACATGTGGACTCGCGATTCATTGAACCGACTCGTAAACGAGGCAAACGAATCATAACGAATCCTTTGTCCAATTCACGACTGCGAGAGAGTTATGAGAGGGAAATATTCGTATGTTTTTAGTACACATTTGCCGCCTGTAAACAGAGAGAAATTCCCACAGACTGGCAGTCAGGATAACAGTCAGAGCCACAGCTGCGGCACAAAGGACAAATTCAATTTGGCCATTTCGTGTTTGACGATTTCCAAGTTTCTCGAGGTTTAGTACAAATCGTGCATTCAAACGGTGCGGATGCGTGTTTTTCCTTCTCGTTATCGTCGTCGTTACCGTGTGAATTTCGTCGTTTTGCTGAACGTGTGTGTGTGTGAGTCTCTCGACTCTGTCTCCGCATGTGTATGTGTTCAATTCGCTTATAAGTAGGCAACATTTTAACGTCAGACGCACAATTTTTACTGGCTCTTACAATTAAAATATACGAAAAAACAGCATCTGGTTCGCGTTTGCTATTCGGCAAAGGATTCGACGTCCTCGACAGCCTTTTTAAGTGCACAATTAAGCGCGCGAAATCAAATTCAATAAGCACCAAAAGAAAAGAAAGCAATAAAAGTAATTATATATGAAAAGAGTCGCACAATTCTGGCTTCTTTCTCCAATAATATAAGTGTATGCCAAAAAGTGCTGCGGCACTTCAAAGTGCCCGGGCACAGTCACAAACACACAAACAACATCATACGCACCCCTTCGATACAGTATACCAAGTAAAGATTGTACATAAAAGGCGACAAATGACAGCAGACAAGGCAACAACTGGTTGCCAGACTTTGTCCTTTATAGCCAGTGCCGAAAGTAAGGCACAAATTAAATTCCAACGCAACGCAATCTGCTTAATAAATAATTAAGCGTAATTAAAGTGTTAAAAAAAATATATACATACACAAAAAGGTATTTTTATTGTTGTAAATTATGTATGTGTGTGTATTTGAGAGTGTGAGTTGTGTGTTTAAATTCAGTTTGTCTTTCTGTAGTACAGTGAAATTCGCTTAAGAGCAGCTGAGTGTAGACGGTATTAGTTTTTGTTTAGGGTTTAACAGAAAAGCTAAAAATAGCTTTAAAAAAGTTTATTAGTAGACAAACAATAAGTTTTGTTTGTATAGAAAATATTTAAGTTAAAAAATCTCGAACTTGTATCAAAATATTTAAATTTATTCACTAAACTTATAGAGTTTAACAGACTTCAGTGCATATATTTAAACGCTTCTCTCACTTTTTATTTAAACGTATTTAATTGTGTCTTATTATTAATTTCACCTGTTTCAAAGTGTTACAATTTTTTCATTCAACTGAATATATTTACATAAGTTTACAGAGCTTTCATTATTGCGTTGCCTTTAGTGACTTTCCACTGTATTGCCTAGAAACTGTTTATTGTTGTTGTTACTGGGGAGGAAACGTGTTAAATGCAAATGAGTTTTTGTCTGTCTTTCTGTCTGTCTGTTTGTATGTCGTTTCGCACACACCTCCGTGTTCACACTTGGTTTGCCTTGACTGTTAAGCTTTATCAATGCCAACAACAATTACACATTTTTACGTCTTGAGCATGTGTTGCAAACCTTGTTGTTGTTGCTGTTGTTGTAGTTGTTGCTGTTTGCATACCGGAAATGCAAAACTTCAAGCAGCAGAGGCAGCATCATTGTTCTGCTGCTGTTTCCACTTCCTATGCACGCTAAGAGCTGTCTCTGTGTGCTGTTAGTGTAAATGTGTGAGAGTGTGTATGTGTGTGTGTGTTTGTGTCTGCTTTTCATTGCAATATCCATTTCCGTTGCTGCTTCTTATTCGACACAACAGCAGCTGAGCATAATAAATTTTTAATTTCATTTGCTTTTATTTATTGTTTTTGTGTATTTTTTTCTTATTTTGTGTTCCACAATTACATTACAATTTTTCGCTCATCCCACACAGTATTTTTTATGCTCTCTTCTTATAGTTGTTGTTGTTGTTGCTGTGATTGTGTTTCTTCATTTCACATAATTCAAATTGTTTTGTTGTTTTGTGCATAACTTAAATAGCAATTTTACTGCTGTTTTTGTGTTGTTGCCATTTTGGCAGTCATTTTGAGTGCTTGTCTCGCCGCTGCCACTTTGTGTAAATATTTAATTGATTTTTAATATGCGTAATGCATATTTGATAAGTGTTTTGATTTCTTCTGTTATGCCGAGCGTGTGTGAGTGAGCCAGAAATCTGCACTCGACTTTCATTTAAAGTGTCATTCATTATTGAAACCAAAATAAAATGAATAAATGCTGCTGACCAGATGAATAATTAAGCAACTCGAATCGACTAAGCCCAAAAAAAATAACAATTAAAGTTTTCAACAGTTATTTTGGGTATTCTTAAGATCTTAAAACAGAGCACTGTCTTCAGTAAATATTTAATTTCAATTGTTTTATTAAACTGCTGTATAATGTTTTAAAATTTAAATGTTTTGTAATTAATTATGTGATTAAGTTGATTAGTTTCTGATTTAATTCACTTGATTCTTGCCTTCGACTATTAAATATAATCTATTTTTATCTTTTATTTAATTAATCAATGGCACAAATAATTGATTTAGATTAAAAATCAAATGAAATGGAACTAATAGCTAACCAAATGCATAAATAAAAATGAATATTTGTATAAAATTTAACAATTCGCGTAAATATTTAACCGCAATTCAATTGGCAATTTTAAGTGAACTGACCGTTCGACGTGATTTTGCCACAAATGTTTGTTGGACAAAAATAAAACACGTTGAAAAACAAAAATGTTTCAAACCCAAAAATCGCACACAAATCACGTGCAACGGCGGTTTGCGGTAATAAACGCGAGCGCGATTTTTCACGCGATTTTCCGCGCTCTTGCTTTGCTCTTCTCCTTTATCTCTACGCTTCTCCTTTTTGGAGTATTTTCTGGTCCGTTGCTTGTTGACAGTTTCCGTTGGCGTGTGGACCAAACAAATGCAGAAAGACTCCGATGCTCGCAACGGGCTTTTAATTGAAAAACGTGATGCGGATGCGAATTTCTTAAATTCAGTTTGTCTTTCTTGAACTCATGTTCTTGTTCTTCTTCTTTGCTGGAAAAACATTTTATTCCATTTTAATTAAATGCATTTGCATTTTATGCCGTCCACTCTCGATCAGAGAGTAAATGTTTTCAAAATTATTTCCGTAAACTTGTCAGCATTTTGATTTATGGTTTTTAATTAAATGTGCCTGACACGTGTCTTCTCGATATTTTTGTACTGAATTTGCAGCACATGCTCAAATATCTACTCTCTCCCGGCATAGAGTAACTTTCTCTGGTTTCAACTTACTGGACAACCGTATAATTATGCAATTACGTAACCATTTAAATAGACATCACACGAATTTTATCAAAGTGAAATGAAATACGCAGACTTTCCCCACTTTCCCCATCGTTTGTTGGTTGTTAGAAGCCTTTGACGTGACTGTGGACTTGTCTGCGGCTATTCAAGTGCCCAGACAGACAGGCAGACTCCGTTCTCATATTCCCTGTTGTTCCGGCTTATTTTATATTCAAGTGTGAGCGTTAGCAGAGGAAGCTTTAGATAAAAGACTATAAAGTTAGAATGATTGGCATAATAAAAAGGCATAAAAAACATTTGATTGGCATTGAAATTCTTAGCCTTGAGCTTAAACAATTCGTAAGTTATAGAATTACTCAAATGAAACTTGATGTTTGTTTATTGAACTCTTATATTTTAAACGATTTATAACTTAACTTTCTCCGTAAGCTAGTGTAGTTTATAACTTAATAGATAACTTAAATAAAAATATATATTTTCTTTAAAATCTTTAACAATTTATTGCTCTTTACTAAAACAATTCTCAATTAATCCATTGATACGGCTAAAGTATCGTTTTTAGAAACAACTAACCACATCACTGTCTAATTGTCTATCTCTTCTATCTATTTATATATCTTGCGAGTCTGAAAAGTACCCAACTTTCTCGCTCTGCCCTGCACTTGAGTATCTGTTTAGTAGTGCGCTTAACTTAACTTCCGTTTCCGCTTTGTACAGCTTCCGTTGAGCGTTATTATCTAACTAACTAGTGGCACTCGTGCGCATAACGTTTCTTATACCGCTTTGTCCCGATGCCTTTCTATCTGTATCTCTCTTGCTCTCTGTTCTGTATCTAAAGGTTTTTTTTTATATGCATCTCTGAGATGAGTAGCTGCTGATGATTCTGTGGCTATGGCTACAGCTGCGACTGCGACTGTGACTACAGACTGCTCTCGTTATCGTTGTCGTTGCTGTTGCCGTTGCCTAACGATGGGCGCTTCAGTTTTTGAAAAATTTAATTACAAACTCTCTGAGGCATTATTAGAGAGATAACAGGATAATAACGATGGCAAGGACGACGCCAGGCTTAGCAGGAGCAGTAGCAGCAATAGCAGCAGCAGCTGTGCTCCAGTTCGAGTTGTTGTTGCCTTTGCTTCGTGTTTTCCTTTGCTTTTGCTACTCCTTTTTGCAGGCTTTTGCTACTGGCTGTGGGCCATTTTCTGTCCTATGCAAATTTATTTTTTCCATTTTTTTGAAGTTGTTGTTGTTCGTGGCGGCCCAGACGCCGTCTGTCTGCCTTTCAATTAGTTTTGCGAGACTAGACGCGGTGGCATGTGGCACGTGCCGCGCTGCCTGTCTTGTCATTGTCCATTTTATTGAACGCTCAAAACTAGGCTACAGTTGTTGTCACTTTAATTGAGCGCACTTACAACGTATAAATATGTATTTTTTTGTTTATACATTGGCATTAATTATGTTTGAAAAATGAAAATATGGCAACGGCCATCAAGTATGCATTTAATTACCAATCATATTTCAATTAATTGGTTATAAAAAACCGCTTAAAAATGTATATATGTATACATATATTGTTATTATTATTTCACGCGTACCATGTTGAAAATTTATAGTTTTAATTACTAATAGCACAGACGCAAAGCCGACACACAGTTGTAATTCTATATGTATATTATTATATGGAACAATCCAATAATTCGCCGTTCTGTGTTCGTTAAGGGATATTAAGTATACGCTCATAAACCTTAATCCAATGGCAACAATTAAAAGCTTTACTTTGTTGGTTTGACTGGCTAAAAGTATGCCACGATTGAAAAACGCCATTGACTTGTCTATAAAATACCCTGTAGCTAAATTCTTTGGAAAGTTGTCTCAGTTTTTGGTAGTAAGTGCTGACTTTTGCACTTTAGTTAAACGATTTTAAACTTTTTTCTATCCATTTGAATATCTACTTATTGTTAGCTTATAAATTCTTCTTTACAGGGTATACTCCAATTGAATTCGACTTCAACCACGTTGTTTTTCTTACTTTGAAAATGTTTAAATCCCAACCCGACCATTGTTTACTAATTGCCGCTTATTTTTGTTGCTTTGCAAAAAGTTTTCTATAAAAATTAATTCGCTTGTTTTAATTTTCATTTGTTTGCATAATAATTGAGGCGTACTATTTGGCACAAATAAAAGTGAAAGGCCAATGAGGGTAAAAAAACAAAGAAAAGAAATAAAAAAAAACCAACTGGATTTGCATATTTATAGTTAATTAATAAATGGCAATGGTTGGCATTCAGAGAACAGCAATACAAAGTAAATGATTGTGTTACAAAAGAGTGCTTCAAATAACAATGGCAACAAATTTATGTTGAGCCGACTGTAATGCATTGTTGTTGTTGTTAATCTGTCGGATTAATTCAGAGCGAGATAGAGAAAAAGAGAGAGCTCAAAGTTGTTATTTCAATAGAATAATAGTTGTATTATTCTTTAATTGTTAAACATGTTATGCTGTGAAGAAAGGATAGACAACAATTGATTGGCTGGTAGTAAAAAATAAACCTTAATGATAGAATAAATGACAATGGTTGTTTGAGAAGCTCCCTACCCTTTCGACTAAAAGTTATAATTATTTTAAATATGCAAGAATTATTTTATTAATAATTTCTTGTATTTTTCTGTACATTTTGAAGTACATTTCAAGTGTGTACTGTAAATATTTTGGTGTCGCGTGTTTGCTAATTGAATTGAAGCTGCTTACCAGCTCCCATGGGCAGCCAATTAGCACACATCTTGACAAGAGTTTCGCATGTCTTTATTAAATGTTGCAGTGTCTGCACAGCTGCTGCTGTTGTTGCTGCTCCTCCTGCTGCTGAGAGTGAGTGTGTGAGTGTGTGTGTGTCTTGGTACTTGTTGTCGTTGATGTCATTGACTGCGCGTGCCAGTAATTTAATAAATTTAATGAACATATGCTGTTGCCAGATGCTGCGCTGCTGTTTCAGCTATGGCCTAAGGCGTGGAAAATAGACTTCAATGCGTTGAATTTCAAAGAATCTAACAAAGTACGAGGCATAGTGGTAGACACATCCCCATAGCTAGCTATTTTTCAATGCTTTAAGGTGTCCCTGTAAGAAAAAAAATGGAAAATAGACTGAAATATAAATGTTTCGAGAATTTCGACGATGGTGGTGCCATGGGATCAAGGGAGGCTGTTAGATTATGGAGCATGTGCTCTGACTTATGATTGATGCCTTTTGTTATGCTTTTTTTTTCTTCTCTCTTCTTTTACATTTCCTCCCCTCTCAGGACATTTCTCTTATGGTTCGCCAAGTTGTTTTGCTTTATATACATATATATGTATTTTGCCTGCTGCTTTATTAGATATAATATTTTAGTGGCCTTTGTTGCGTTGCTCTACAGCCGACATGTGTTTACTTTTGTTTCCCATCTCTCTCATCTCTACAGAAGAACATTTTTTTATATATGATGTTACGAGAATGTTTGTATTTATAACAAAAGCGGCACTCAAATGACTCTAAATGTCTCTGTTTTGGGTGTGTATGTATGTGTGTGTGTGTGTGTGTAGCTCTAAATTATGACTCGTATGGGAAAAGGACTCTGCTGCTCCTCTGCCTGTCGAGCAATAAATGTTCCTGGCATTTTTCTTAAACATTAAAGCGACAATATTTTCATGGAAATTGCACATTTTATGGGACATTCTCTCTTTTTTTGCAGCAGGAAAATTGTTTCTTTTTATTTATGTGGCGGGTTTAATTGACGCCACAAAAAGGCAAAAAGGGGCCAGACGATAAACATAATGAAAATGCTATGTTTTATACAAATTAATGATCAAATTTAGTTTAGAAATTCTTCTGTAACGACTTTGCTTTGCATGTCACAAGCGATTTTTCAACTGTTTCCATTTTCGTTCAATTGGTCAGCTAAAAATGCTGAATTTCATATTTTCACAAACAATAGCAAGAAATGAACACACAAAAAAAGGAAAAAAATAGAGTGGGACTTTGGCATTGTTGTAGCTGAAGAGCAGACTTAAATTTTCACCTGACCAAGCGCTGATGGTCAACGGTTGTCGTTGATTCCCAGATCTCCATTGTGGAAACTGTTGGCATTGTTTTCCGTACCCATCGTTCGTTCACTGTTATTTTTGTTGTTGTTGTTGTTATTATTGTTGTTGGTTGAGTGGGTTTTGTAGCTGTGGTCATCATCATATAACCACAAAGGCAGACCAGAGCAGCGGGGTCACTCGACGTCCCTTGCTCGCCGTGCAATGAAGCATGCTACACATTATTTTGCTGACCCACCGGTTATGCATTCATGTAGCATACTTTTCAGCACACAGCGCACACACACACACACACACCAGGAGACTTTTCACTGCTTTCACTCGCAGGTTTAAGGGGCAACATCGCTACACAAAATTGGCGTTTAAACAGCGTTCATTGACTGACGTTTCTGCCTTAAATTGCTGTGTTTTCAAAATTCTGCGGCTGTTTTTTTTCTCCTATTTTTTTCAATTTATTTCTGTTATTTATTCTGTTCAGATGTTGCACAATTGGCTTTGGTGTTTTTTAAATTTTTGCTATAAAGTTTCTTGTGTGCGATATACCCTTTATCAAATAAAATTATAAAGCACTTTAAAGATGGGAGCGAACTATATTTTAAAGCAGCAGAAGAAATGAAACTATTGATATTCAGTTTAAGCTATTATTTATCTATGCTTAAGGTCCTAAACATGAATTTTTGGAGGTTTTATTATATTTAAAATTTGTAGAAAATTTAATTCAATTTTTGTTCTTAAAATACCAAAACTATTTCTTTAGTTTTTAATTTGTTAAGAGCATATCTTGTAGTCGAATACTTTTTAACACAAGTTTCTTACTTGTTTAACTCTTGTGCGGTTAAATTCATTTCTTTTTTTTGTTGTTTGTTTTTTGTTGTGGCGCGTCAGCTGCCGTTGGCATATATTCAATATATTTTGTTTACAACGCCCGTTTCTCACGTTTTTTTTCTCTCTTTCACACACACTCTGTGCGAGTGTGTTTGTGTGTGTGTGTATGTTGTGCAAGTGAAACGAGCTAATTTGTTTACTGCAACAGACTGTTTTTCCGCTATTTATATGCCAGAGTTTTGCCCTCTGGTAACTGCTGTGCGAGCAGGCTCTGAATTTATATATTCGGGGCTGCAAATGTGAACCGCAAGAATTTTGAAATCAATTTCAAGGACTCTTAAGAAAATTAAAAATACTGGAGCAGAGAAAAAGTCCGGCTGCATAAATTAACATTTTTTAATTAAATTTTCCAAGTGCCGAAATTCATTTTTAATGCGCAATTCTTAAACAATTAAATACGGATTTGGTTGTGTTTATTTTACGTAAAAGTTACGCTCCTGACCTTTTTCCTTAAAGTTAGGCACAGCACGGAATATTTGTGTATGCTTTGCCGTCGTTTATTTAAACCGAATTGTTAAAGGCAAATCAAATTTGCTGGAAAACTTTACCTAATTACATTAGAACATCCGCAAATCGGCCCAAAAGTCGGCAATATTTGTTATGTTCTGGTCTCCCCTTCATCCATAGCGTTTTATGGCCAAAACATGGCGAAACGTGAGCAAAGATCTGACTTCACCCAGTTGATAGCCGCGTTCTTATTCTCGTTCTCGTTCTTGTTCTTGTTTTCGTTTTCATTTTGTTTGCCGTCTACCGGCCGTGTCATAAATCTCACGATTCCTGCATGAAACTCAGCTGCGCTTGGCTTTATTGCTGCCTCGTTTTGATGTTGTTGTTGCTGTTGTTTTTCCTCTGGTTGGTGGTGAGGTTGTGTTGTATCTGTTGTTTTTCCTACTTTTATGCATATAAATTTCAACGTAAAATGTCTTAATAAAGTCCTCCATCTCTGCTGTGCTAACATCTTTATGTCAAGGACATTTTTATGCCTGCCACAGCCGTTGTTGTACCGCGTGTCTTTCGTTCTTCAAGCAAAATTTTACTTAATGATCGACAGCAGGATGACGATATTTAATAAATATGAAAATAACACTAGCGCATGTGTTGTGTGAAAAGTATTGCCTACTTCTAGAGAAAAATTATTATGGAAAATTGGTATTATTTCACTAAGTTTACTTAAGACTCGAAAAATATCTTCTTTAATCAACTCAAACTTCTTACGGCTTAACGTTATAACAAAAACTTAAATTATGTATTGAACATATGTTAAACATTACTTCCATGAAATAAACTTAAATTTTCTGCCCAACTTTAGCCATGTTGAACCTCTTTTGTCTAGCGGCTAAATAACATACAGCGAGTGAATTTAAAAATCAATAACTACCATCCATACACACACAGCCAATACTCAAACACATGGGCTTTCGCAGACAACCAGCAGATCTTTCATGCATGCGCACAAAAGTATGCACCAAAAATGTATGCAAACCAAAAACCAAACAAACGTTCGCCACTTCCGCCAAAAACTGTCAACGAACGAGACACGCACAAAACTAAAAAAAAACGTACACAAGCTATCAACTAAAAATAGTAAATTGTAAAATCATTTTATATCATAAATTAAATTCGCTTACCAAATATCCATTAAACATAAATCAATGAGAGACGGAGACAACCAGATTAACTGAAATGGGGCAAGAGAAAGGGGGCAGAGACTAAACAATGACCTGTCATATGCACTCAACGATGGACGCATCCAATTTAAAATTGTCACAAAATATATACGAAATTAATAAAATATTTAAAATGCTTTAGTTTACTAACAACAACAGCAAGAACAACTAGAACAGTAATTTTCCAACAATTATAAGCATATTAAACTATTAGAGGCAACTGTATGAGTGTGACAAACACTACATATGCGTGTTCATGTTGTTGTTATTGTCGACTCATAAATAAATGCGAAAAATCTGGCGCAACTTTATTATGTAGACAAACGCAAACAAATGCGAGAGGCGAAAATTTGCATATCAAAGCTGCTAATAGAGAACAACAGAGAGAAAGAGAGAGAGCAAAAGGCAAACAAATAAACGGACACTGCAGCGCTGTGTGTGTGTGTATGTGTGTGTGTATGTGTGACTGCCTGTGTGTTACAGTGTGTATTGTAATATGCGCTGCGTGTGTCTCTGTGTCATAAATGTGTTATTTATGAGGCATATTAACAAGCGACAAACGAGACTTTAGCAACCAGATCAACAACAATGTCACTTGCGCATAACAATCAGAACTACATTACTCATACGCACTGTTGAGCATTTATTGCTTTAAGTCATTGTAGTTACTTTACGGCGGTACACAAATTAAACAAATTTTAAAAGTATTTTTAATGGAACTAACTAATAAATCAAAAGTTTATTTAACAAAAAAACAAATATAAACCCAAATGGGGTCTAGTTATGCTTTAAAGCTTCAGGGTAACCCTCTTTACAATTCTTCTGCATTCCTTACAAAAACAGATTTCATTTGTGGCCTTTATTCATTCAATTACCGTGTTTATCTCTATCAAATTCAGTGCACAAAACACACATTCCATGAAATCTAGAATTAAATCCCATTCGCACACTAACAAATCTCGACATTTTCACTGACTTAATTCAATTTAACAGCAAAAAAAGGGTTGAACAAGCTAAATAAAATGCCCGATAATATTTTTAGCACAAAGGTGAGACACGAACGGAGAACGACAAAGAGACAAAAACAAAAATGAAAGAACAAACAAAAAATGTAAAGGACAGTCACTGGGCAAAGTCAAACACCTGCAGATAGTAAAAACAAAAGAAGCAAAAACACAAAAAAAAAAAAAGATGAGGATAAAAGGAAACACAAATGGAAACTGAAAATGAAAACCCTTTGAGAGAGTACGACCTCGTGATAAGCTTGCGACATGCTGTCACAAAATAAAGAAAATATATTGAAAAAAAAGGGGTGCAATTTACTCTGCTTTTGACCTTCGACCCCATTTCCCACTGTTTTTGGCCACATTTGTCTATTACACACGAATTAACATGAAGCCCAAAAATAAACAAGCGTCATGCCCAAGTTTATCTGTCTGTCTGCATCTGTATCTCTGTAGCCCTAACGTCGATTGCATCCCTCCAACAACAGCAACAACAACAACAGCAATATCAACAGCTTTGTGCGTCACTTTTGTTTACCTTCTATCACATCCTTTGTAACACACATTTTCTATTTTTATGCTTTTCTGTTTTGTTTTCGGCTTTTGTTCTTTTTCTTTATTAGTATTTCATGCTGCACATATTTATTTGACCAAAATACCCTATGACATTTTTATCAGTCAGCAGACAGTGGTGCACAGCATGAATTCAAGCACATGAACCGCAGCCTAAAATTATCTTAAAATCGATTTAAATATACTCTTGGAATATAAACAATATTTTGAATTAAGAGACAGCAAACTAATCTATGTTTTAATATTCTATTAAAAATAAATATATTTATGCGCTGATTCAGTCTGCGTGGTATCCCATGCTCCTTATCTTGTGACTTAAATATTTTTACTTTTATTATACCCTTAAAAACTTTTTATTCTATGAGAAAGCTATGACAGACTTATCAACAAACTGCACAAAAATGATCTTTTATGAAATGTATATAACAAAATTTTTTAAATAATTTTTTAAGATCTTTCTTTGTTTTTTTTTGTACCCATTTTCGAAAATTTTCTTTTACAATAAATTGTAAATTGCATTTGAAATTGTATTTTAAAGCCAAACACTCAACGCTCTGTCGATTTGAATTGACATATTGACTGGGCCCTGCTGTCAACTGGTTTCAATATATCAGAACGCAAAATAGCTAACGAACTGCATGACAATGTCAAATATCGAGGGCAACAAACGATAAATTTCCACAAAATTGACAACATCAAACTGATGGTCAAGAAGGGAGTGGAACACACACATGTGTGTGTGTGTGTTTGATTGTACCAAATGTACAAAAACAAATAAAAGGCGGTACAGTAGAGGAAGGACTCTCTTTTTGGCAGATAACATTAAAAAGCGAGCATCGAACGCACTGAGCGACATCGCGTGTCAATGAAGATTATGATAGGATATATGTATAAATTCAAACAACGACAGCAGCAAGAACACGAAACAGAATTGGACATCGCACAATATGACTGACATGTCAACACAGGAAAAAAAAAAGGATGAAAAATAATACAAATAGCAAGCACTTTAAACTGAAAACGACAGAGAGAAAAACTATATATACAAATGAATTTTTATCAGTAGCTATAGCTGGTAAAAATAACACAAAACTGGACAACGAAATGAATGACAATTGACAATATATATTGTCAAAGTTTATTTCATTTATCAACTGTCGGGTTATGTTTACCAAAGTAGAAAACTTTACACATTATATCCCAAAATACTTTGGTTTTATGGCTCAACTCTCCACTGCGGAGTAACCTTTAAATTCTCGCTGTAATTAGCAACTGAATGAGTCGACAGAGTCGAGTGTAGTCGAGTAAGAGGTGAAGAGGGGGAGATGGAGTAAATTATTTCAGCCAGACAAGTGCTGCAGTTGTTTGTGGTATTTGCAGACTGTACTTAGACAGAGACTGGTTTCTATATTGGCTTTTTGGTTTCATGCAAATCACAACGGGGCAATTAATGTGTCGCAACTTGTCTAGCCATGCGCAATTGTGTTGCCTTCTACCTTCTACCTACTACCTTTAACTTTACCATTGCACTCGACCTCTTTGGCTAATTTGATATTTAAAGCTGCATTCAGTGGCCAGAAAATGTCGACAGACTTTTACCAGTTATCACATTTTATGATTAGCCAAAGTTAATGAATGCAAGTGGAGGAAAATGTTGAAAGCCAGACAACTTAAAAGCTTTTCAGTTTGTACGGGAAAATTTAAGAGACAACTAACAATATTTTAAAATTTATATGTCAGTCCGACAGTCTTTATAGTGGCAATATATTTTAAGCCTTCTCTAGTTCAAGCCAATCCAGCACAATCGTTCTTTTAGTTTATCGCAGCTCTACTATATTATATCATAAAAACTATACTAAATTTTAGCACTTTGACCTCAATTGTCAAATACTTAACCTGCTTAAACATACCTGCTTACGACGTGTCCAAACCAATTAACACATTGTCCACTTTTTTAATACCGTCCACCCCTTCGGAGCCCCCACCACACGTTGAACAAAATGTGAACTGCCAAAAACACTTAAACTATTTGGCCAAACAACTTTCGATGGCCAGAAAGAGAGAGAGAGTTAGTTGGGAGGGAAATGGAGGAAATTGTTGAAACTGAAACTGAAACTGAAACTAAGACAGCAACTTGCGTGTCAAACACTCGCAAAGCTAACTTTTTTAATACCAAGCTGACTTTACCTTTATTGCCTCCTTCTGATCACCTCCGCAGCCAACACCTTTTTGTCCGTGCTCACCACTGACCCAATGGAATTGAGGGAGTAAAATTTATGTGCCCCATACACGCAGCACGCGGCACATTTCTCATTTAACTGCCTTTGCCATTTGCTAATTAATACCAAATTCCATTTATTTCAACGCTAAAACAACTAAATTTTCCTCCATCTATTTCCCCCCTCCACTTCCCCCTCCTCAAGTTCAAATCAATTTTGTTGCTAGCATTTTTCGTATTTTTCTTCTTCTTTCTATTCTTTGACTTTTTCTACGAGATTTGTGAGCTTTTACGACTTTTGGCATGTCCAAAACTTGGTTTGCCATATTCTGTTCTGTTGCGTGTTTGTTGTGGTGAGACAGGGGTTCCTGGGGTCGTAGGTCAAGCGTAGGAGGGGAGAGGGGCTTTAGGGTAGGGGGATTGCTGTGTCAGCATCGTTTAGTTGCGATCGCACGCAAAAATATTTGTACGAAATAAAATTAATGGCTTCCTCTGATGTTTTATTAATTTATACACTGTCTGTTTGTTTGTATATGTTGTTCGTAGAAATAAAGTATATTGCTCATACGACGCGTGGTTTGCATTATTGAGTAATTAAATACTAATTAAAGCGTAACATGACCCAATTTTCTTGTATTCTCTTCTTGATTTTTATGCCTGTTTGTCCATGCGACCTCAATAAAAACGACCAATTTTTAGACCAAACAACATAGCGTTAATGAGCTAAACTTGAAGGTTTCTTTGAGTGGAAATGAACTTTAAGATGATTAGATTTCGCTGTTTGCTAATTGGATAGCCTAAGTTATTGCTTACTGAGTGCGAGTGAGATTAACATATCAAATTGCTTAATTATATTGATAGTAAAATGCACATTATATTGTTAAAAATACGAGTGTCTCAGAATGAAAACTATTATGTTTGAAAGAGGATAAAAAACATTTAATAGAAGACTTTTATATCTATGTTATCAATAATTTACATTTAAGGTTCAGTTTTAATCCACTGAACATATACTTTACTTTTCTTTTATGGAAACTTCACACTTTATTTGGCAGCATGATGTACTCAGTTTCTTGCTGGCTTAAACTACCTGTATTTATTATTATTTTCCTTAGTATATCATATACAATTTTACGAGGCTTTTGAGATTCGTCCTCGCCTTCTACTCACATCCGAAACATGACACAACAATTGGCAAGCTGCCAATTCAGTCTTCTCCATTGGTCTCACCCTCAACTCAACGTTGCAGTTTTCAAATAGATAACAGAAAAATAAATATAAATTATTGCAGAGCTCTAACAATTAACTCCTGCTGCAATTGGCTAGTTGGTAAGCTTGGCTACTAACTGTATTGGTATTGTCCTTGGCCATTGTTTAAACAAAAATGAAAAAAAATTGTTGTAAATTGTAAAATATCATTTGTTTGGCTGCTGTTGCTGGCACTTCCCTTTGCGGCTGTTTTGGGAATTTCATTTGGCATATTTTCTACAGGAATGTACATCATATTCTCTATTCCTGTTGGTTTTATTCCCTCATACACAAAATGTTGCCCTGTTTGCATTTTTTTTGTTGTTGTTGTTTGTATTCTGTTCTGTTTTACGTTTGGTTTTGATCCTTGGCAAGCAATAAATATTGGCCTATGTAAATTGCATTCGATATTCAAAGTGCCTCTCAACCAATTATTAATTTTGTTGCTGCAATGTTTTCTGGTCGCTATTTGTCTCTTTTTTCTAAGCAAAAATCCAAATCCTGCAATAAACAATTAACTGTTGATTGCCACTGCACTTTTTGCCAATTTTCATTACGTCTAACTGCAATTGAAAACTGGTTCAATTGAAAAATATGAAAAATATTCATATTTGCATTGTTTGGTCATATATTTGAAAAGGAATTCAGTTGAATTCAAACACAGATTTGTAATACTATGAGAAAACTGCTTTTTAAAGTTAGTTTTTAAGTTGTACAACTGTAATTAAGCAATATTTTGTTTATTACATTTTGTAAATTCTTACTGTTATTTAACAACAAATTGTTTAAAGAATTTTGTATTGCAGAATCAACTTACAAATTAATAGAATGTAGAAAGCTTTTCTAGTTGTTAGACGAATTCAGTTGAATATATTTAGTACAATTAAGTAAAAAGGTATGGAAATATAAATATAATAAGTAAGGCGTTAGATTAACAGCAGCAACATCCGATGGAAGGTCAAAAAAGTACACTACCTTTTAGGGGAAAAACCCTAATCAATAGGTGGACTAGTTGCAACTGGGACGCGTCATCAAAGTTGCAAACCCTCCGTACACTTGGATTTCCGGCAAATTGAGAAAGTGTCGAAGAAAACGAGACGAAGAAACACAAAGCAAGAAGAACAACAAATAAGACAACTAGAAGCAAGAAACGAGGGGTGTTCGAGAGTACAACGAAAGTTAAACGAAAAACTTTTCAATGCGCAAAAAAATATTTGCCATACGTACATTTTAAAAGATGGTAAAGGGGGGAGTAAGGTTAGCCGACAAAGTCCGACAAAAACTTTTGCTAATGAGTGTAAGAGTTTTCTTAACGTTTTTCCACCCCTCGTTTCCGCTGTGTCTGCGGTGCAAAGTTGTAAGTTGTACACTTCACTGCAATCGGTTGATTTTCTAGTTTATTTCTATTGCTCCATTGTAGCTGAAGACATAAATGATTCATTTGAGTTGAGGAGGGGAAGTGGGGCTGTCGCTTAACTTTTAATTAAATCAAAAATGCCTTTAATTGAATATTTGGCGTACAACAAAAGAGCCGAAAGATGCCTCAAATAAGCTATTAAGCCCTTAAAGACTAATAAAATAAACAGTAAACACACTTAATGCCTCGATTACCAGCATTAGTAAAGCAAAACGGAGCACAGAACATTGAAGGAGTTTGGGTTGACTTTCCAGCGAACGTCTCCTAAATATTAAGGCTGGAGGAGCATTCAAGAAGGCTCAGATTTATGCCAAGCAGCAGGCAGTCGGGTGAATGTTGACCTCAAAATTTTTAGCCAGATGGCCTGCCAGACCGTGAAGGTGCCGGCCGAGTGGCGTTTCTTGAGGCAAACTTTAGACCAAAGTATCGCATAAACAATTTAAACAACAGCAAGAGAAAAAACCAAGTATAAGAAGAAAAATCGATTGAAAACTAGTCGAAATTGCTGAGAAAGTGTTTGCAAGAATACAACAATTTTTTGGGATATATTTGGAGCTTGTGGCAGTTGCAAGTGGCAGCATGAAGTAAATTTATAGCAAATGATGTGGCGTCTGTCTTAAAGTAAAATATTGACAGTTGACTACAGCAAGTGTAGCATGAACTGCTGCCAGGACGACCAGTACTTGTTGTTGTTGTTTTGTTGTGTGTTCGTCTTCGACTTTTTTGGCTGCTTTCTTTGGCTCGGCGAGGAAGCAACAAGCAAGAACCAAGAAGTAATTGCTTTCTGCTACTCATCCTGTTCGTCCTTGGCATCGTTTTATGTGCCAGCAGAGAAAGCGGTGGGGAAGCCAAAGGGAATGCCATGACTATGCTGCTTGTGGTCTACTCTCTCCACTCTGCCCTCTCTCTCTCTCGCACATCTTCACATCGCCCATTTTACGCAATTCCAAGCCATATCCTGCTGGCAGCCATTAGGAGCAGCGAATGCTTCACAATGAAACTCGCATCGTTGGCTATATTTAATTTTTAGGCATGTTTTCTTGTTTAAAACTGAGTGAAGTTTTTTAGTGCTTTATAAATATTTCAGAGCAAACGCACGTGGCGTATACGCAATATGTTTTATTCATTGACAACGGGAAAATCAATGAGTGAATAAAGTGAATTTTCATGTTTCCCCTGATTACACAATCTAAAATAATAAACCCAGTACTCTCAATAACAACAACCAAAATTCATAATAATAATAATAATTGCAAACACTTGAATCGTGCATAAACATGTTGATGGTCCCTCTGTCCCCAACCCCTCTGCTGACAAATTCTGCTTGAGGGCATCTTTAGAACTTAATCACAATTAGCTGACTAGCTATCTGTCTGTCTGTCTGTCTTTCTGTCCGTCTCAGCCACTTGTATTCGTGGCCTGTTCATAAATTTTGTCGTTCTTGTGCTTGCTTTGCAGTTTGTGTATATCTCTGCTTATTTGATACTTGAATTAATCATTATATAGGCCTGAGCTGGCATTATTTATTAAATTGTCAGCTGATAATTTATGTACATTATGCTTACGGGCCACTTGTAACTATAATTTTGAAATGAATGCTTCGTTTACTGCCAAGACAGACAACTAAATGCAAATGTGATTTTAAATGACATTAGCTGCAAATATGTGACATGTTTAAGCAAGCAGATTGTACTAAAATAATGAGTGACTTGTGGTGTTTAATTATTAGAGTAACTAAAGGATTGCAGGGATTAAAAAGCAGTTTAATATTAATTTAATAACTAAAATATCGTTTGCTTAATAAATACTTTTTCCTAGTTTAAAGGGTATCTTATAGTGGAGTACTCCGCAATAGAAATTGTTACAGCTTTAAAGCTGCAATTGAAACTGAAATTTATATTTTTTCCATTGCATTTCTCTTCTTTTCCCTTCCCCTTGCACTGGCTCTCTCCTCTTTTTTATTCTTCTGATAGAAAATCTCATTATTTTTTTGTGGCTCGTCGGCTTCCTATATCGCGTGCCCCGCCTACCCGCCCCCCCTTGCGCCAAACACTCTCGACCATGTGCCATTGAATAGTCTCTTTCCTGAACTGGGCTGCAACTGGGTGTTAGAAAGCGTCGCTTATCAACTTTTTCCACTTAGATTTCCTTCTCACTTGCATATAAAACGAAGCTATGTGTATGTGTGTGTGTGTTTGTGTGTACAGTCTGCAAAATTCGCGTAGAGAGTGTGAGGGAGAGAGAGAGAGCATATTCATTTCTCTTGCCATTTGCTTTATTTATTTTGCAAAGGATTTATGTTTTTGGGTTATGGCGCTTGTCTTTGACGCTGCAGTCGCCGTTCTCCTTTTTCTCTTCCCTTTATTTCATTTTTTTCTTTAGTTTTTTTTTTTTTTTTCTTAATACTCTTTGCTTGCTTTCGCCAGTTTGATAACATTGCACAGCTAGTTATTAAAGCCTTTTCAAATTCTATTATGCGACAGCTTTGCTGACTAATGAAAAATATGAAGACAAAAAAAATGTGGTAGTTAAAACAAAAGAAGCCGTCTCTTCAAATTGAGTGAGAGAGAGAGGGAGAGAGAGTGGGAGAAAACACTGTCCAAAGCGGGCTTTCCCAAATATAATTAGTTACTATTTTGGTGAAGACTTGGCTAATTAAGTTGCAGACTTACTAAAAATAACAAGAAAGATAAGTCAAGCACGCCCGTCTGTATAATACTATCTGCATTTTATTTCCGATTATATAAAATCGGTATTGGTATGTTTGTCAATATTTGACAAAATTTTAAAGGTCAAGTGTCATCATACAATTTGACAAAATGGGTTCGATTTTAAGTATTTTAGATTTTGATTGCGATTAATTCTGCTAGTTGTCCAGGGTATAAAAAGGTATGACTTGTTAAGATACGGCTTCATTTGGCTGAGTTATGATCAGTCAAAGTTGGGAAAATTGTGAATTTTAAATATTGACCTGTAGACACCATATCTGAGAAAATTTGAAATTTGACAAAATGGGTTCAATTTTGAGAATTTTAGATTTTGATTGCGGATAATTCTGGTTGTTGTCCAGAGTATAAAAAGGTATGACTTGTTAAGATATCGCTTCATTTAGCTGAGTTATGATCAGTCAAAGTTAGGAAAGTTGTGAATTTTAAATATTGACCTGTAGACACCATATCTGAGAAAATTTGAAATTTGACAAAATGGGCTCAATTTTGAGAATTTTAGATTTTGATTGCGGATAATTCTGCTTGTTGTCCAGAGTATAAAAAGGTATGACTTGTTAAGATATCGCTTCATTTAGCTGAGTTATGATCAGTCAAAGTTAGGAAAGTTGTGAATTTTAAATATTGACCTGTAGACACCATATCTGAGAAAATTTGAAATTTGACAAAATGGGTTCAATTTTGAGAATTTTAGATTTTGATTGCGGATAATTCTGGTTGTTGTCCAGAGTATAAAAAGGTATGACTTGTTAAGATATCGCTTCATTTAGCTGAGTTATGATCAGTCAAAGTTGGGAAAGTTGTGAATTTTAAATATTGACCTGTAGACACCATATCTGAGAAAATTTGAAATTTGACAAAATGGGTTCGATTTTGAGAATTTTAGATTTTGATTGCGGATAATTCTGCTTGTTGTCCAGAGTATAAAAAGGTATGACTTGTTAAGATATCGCTTCATTTAGCTGAGTTATGATCAGTCAAAGTTAGGAAAGTTGTGAATTTTAAATATTGACCTGTAGACACCATATCTGAGAAAAATTGAAATTTGACAAAATGGGTTCGATTTTGAGAATTTTAGATTTTGATTGCGGATAATTCTGCTTGTTGTCCAGAGTATAAAAAGGTATGACTTGTTAAGATATCGCTTCATTTAGTTGAGTTATGATCAGTTAAAGTTAGGAAAGTTGTTAATTTTAAATATTGACCTGTAGACACCATATCTGAGAAAATTTGAAATTTGACAAAATGGGTTCGATTTTGAGAATTTTAGATTTTGATTGCGGATAATTCTGCTTGTTGTCCAGAGTATAAAAAGGTATGACTTGTTAAGATATCGCTTCATTTAGCTGAGTTATGATCAGTCAAAGTTAGGAAAGTTGTGAATTTTAAATATTGACCTGTAGACACCATATCTGAGAAAAATTGAAATTTGACAAAATGGGTTCGATTTTGAGAATTTTAGATTTTGATTGCGGATAATTCTGCTAGTTGTCCAGAGTATAAAAAGGTATGACTTGTAAAGATATCGCTTCATTTAGCTGAGTTATGATCAGTCAAAGTTAGGAAAGTTGTTAATTTTAAATATTGACCTGTAGACACCATATCTGAGAAAATTTGAAATTTGACAAAATGGGTTCGATTTTGAGAATTTTAGATTTTGATTGCGGATAATTCTGCTTGTTGTCCAGAGTATAAAAAGGTATGACTTGTTAAGATATCGCTTCATTTAGCTGAGCTATGATCAGTCAAAGTTAGGAAAGTTGTGAATTTTAAATATTGACCTGTAGACACCATATCTGAGAAAATTTGAAATTTGACAAAATGGGTTCGACTTTGAGAATTTTAGATTTTGATTGCGGATAATTCTGGTTGTTGTCCAGAGTATAAAAAGGTATGACTTGTTAAGATATCGCTTCATTTAGCTGAGCTATGATCAGTCAAAGTTAGGAAAGTTGTGAATTTTAAATATTGACCTGTAGACATCATATCTGAGAAAATTTGAAATTTGACAAAATGGGTTCGATTTTGAGAATTTTAGATTTTGATTGCGGATAATTCTGCTTGTTGTCCAGAGTATAAAATGGGTATGACTTGTTAAGATATCGCTTTATTTGGCTGAGTTATGCTCAGTCAAAGTTAGGAAAGTTGTGAATTTTAAATATTGACCTGTAGACACCATATCTGAGAAAATTTGAAATTTGACAAAATGGGTTCGATTTTGAGAATTTTAGATTTTGATTGCGGATAATTCTGCTTGTTGTCCAGAGTATAAAAAGGTATGACTTGTTAAGATATCGCTTCATTTAGCTGAGCTATGATCAGTCAAAGTTAGGAAAGTTGTGAATTTTAAATATTGACCTGTAGACATCATATCTGAGAAAATTTGAAATTTGACAAAATGGGTTCGATTTTGAGAATTTTAGATTTTGATTGCGGATAATTCTGCTAGTTGTCCAGAATATAAAAAGGTATGACTTGTTAAGATATCGCTTCATTTGGCTGAGTTATGGTCAGTCAAAGTTAGGAAAGTTGTGAATTTTAAATATTGACCTGTAGACACCATATCTGAGAAAATTTGAAATTTGACAAAATGGGTTCGATTTTGAGAATTTTAGATTTTGATTGCGGATAATTCTGCTAGTTGTCCAGAGTATAAAAAGGTATGACTTGTTAAGATATCGCTTCATTTGGCTGAGTTATGCTCAGTCAAAGTTAGGAAAGTTGTGCATTTTAAATATTGACCTGTAGACACCATATCTGAGAAAATTTGAAATTTGACAAAATGGGTTCGATTTTGAGAATTTTAGATTTTGATTGCGGATAATTCTGCTTGTTGTCCAGAGTATTAAAAGGTATGACTTGTTAAGATATCGCTTCATTTAGCTGAGTTATGGTCAGTCAAAGTTAGGAAAGTTGTTAATTTTAAATATTGACCTGTAGACACCATATCTGAGAAAATTTGAAATTTGACAAAATGGGTTCGATTTTGAGAATTTTAGATTTTGATTGCGGATAATTCTGCTTGTTGTCCAGAGTATAAAAAGGTATGACTTGTTAAGATATCGCTTTATTTGGCTGAGTTATGATCAGTCAAAGTTAGGAAAGTTGTTAATTTTAAATATTGACCTGTAGACACCATATCTGAGAAAATTTGAAATTTGACAAAATGGGTTCGATTTTGAGAATTTTAGATTTTGATTGCGGATAATTCTGCTTGTTGTCCAGAGTATAAAAAGGTATGACTTGTTAAGATATCGCTTTATTTGGCTGAGTTATGCTCAGTCAAAGTTAGGAAAGTTGTTAATTTTAAATATTGACCTGTAGACACCATATCTGAGAAAATTTGAAATTTGACAAAATGGGTTCGATTTTGAGAATTTTAGATTTTGATTGCGGATAATTCTGCTTGTTGTCCAGAGTATAAAAAGGTATGACTTGTTAAGATATCGCTTTATTTGGCTGAGTTATGCTCAGTCAAAGTTAGGAAAGTTGTGAATTTTAAATATTGACCTGTAGACACCATATCTGAGAAAATTTGAAATTTGACAAAATGGGTTCGATTTTGAGAATTTTAGATTTTGATTGCGGATAATTCTGCTTGTTGTCCAGAGTATAAAAAGGTATGACTTGTTAAGATATCGCTTCATTTAGCTGAGCTATGATCAGTCAAAGTTAGGAAAGTTGTGAATTTTAAATATTGACCTGTAGACATCATATCTGAGAAAATTTGAAATTTGACAAAATGGGTTCGATTTTAAGAATTTTAGATTTTGATTGCGGATAATTCTGCTTGTTGTCCAGAGTATAAAAAGGTATGACTTGTTAAGATATCGCTTTATTTGGCTGAGTTATGCTCAGTCAAAGTTAGGAAAGTTGTGCATTTTAAATATTGACCTGTAGACACCATATCTGAGAAAATTTGAAATTTGACAAAATGGGTTCGATTTTGAGAATTTTAGATTTTGATTGCGGATAATTCTGGTTGTTGTCCAGAGTATAAAAAGGTATGACTTGTTAAGATATCGCTTCATTTAGCTGAGTTATGATCAGTCAAAGTTGGGAAAGTTGTGAATTTTAAATATTGACCTGTAGACACCATATCTGAGAAAATTTGAAATTTGACAAAATGGGTTCGATTTTGAGAATTTTAGATTTTGATTGCGGATAATTCTGGTTGTTGTCCAGAGTATAAAAAGGTATGACTTGTTAAGATATCGCTTCATTTAGCTGAGTTATGGTCAGTCAAAGTTAGGAAAGTTGTGAATTTTAAATATTGACCTGTAGACACCATATCTGAGTTAATTTGAAATTTGACGAAATGGGTTCGATTTTGAGAATTTTAGATTTTGATTGCGGATAATTCTGCTAGTTGTCCAGAGTATAAAAAGGTATGACTTGTTAAGATATCGCTTCATTTAGCTGAGTTATGATCAGTCAAAGTTAGGAAAGTTGTTAATTTTAAATATTGACCTGTAGACACCATATCTGAGTTAATTTGAAATTTGACAAAATGGGTTCGATTTTGAGAATTTTAGATTTTGATTGCGGATAATTCTGCTTGTTGTCCAGAGTATAAAAAGGTATGACTTGTTAAGATATCGCTTCATTTAGCTGAGTTATGATCAGTCAAAGTTAGGAAAGTAGTTAATTTTAAATATTGACCTGTAGACACCATATCTGAGAAAATTTGAAATTTGACAAAATGGGTTCGATTTTGAGAATTTTAGATTTTGATTGCGGATAATTCTGGTTGTTGTCCAGAGTATAAAAAGGTATGACTTGTTAAGATATCGCTTCATTTAGCTGAGTTATGCTCAGTCAAAGTTAGGAAAGTTGTGCATTTTAAATATTGACCTGTAGACATCATATCTGAGAAAATTTGAAATTTGACAAAATGGGTTCGATTTTGAGAATTTTAGATTTTGATTGCGGTTAATTCTGCTTTTTGTCCAGAGTATAAAAAGGTATGACTTGTTAAGATATCGCTTCATTTGGCTGAGTTATGATCAGTCAAAGTTAGGAAAGTTGTGAATTTTAAATATTGACCTGTAGACACCATATCTGAGGAAATTTGAAATTTGACAAAATGGGTTCGATTTTGAGAATTTTAGATTTTGATTGCGGATAATTCTGCTTGTTGTCCAGAGTATAAAAAGGTATGACTTTTTAAGATATCGCTTCATTTGGCTGAGTTATGATCAGTCAGGACAGACAGAGTCGATTGTGACTAAATTCAAACTTGTAGCTTTTACCATCTCTGAAATCTGTTTGTTCATACGGACAGACGGACGAACAGACAGACGGGCATGGCTATATCGACTCGGCTTGAGATGCTGATTAAGAATACATATGCTTTATACTTTTCACAAACACAATATACTCTTGCAGAGAGTAAAAATAATTTAACTATAGATTTAATTGAAAATCCACCAGGATAAACCATGAGCTCACAACAAAATAGCCTTTCATATTTCGATATCAATCAAATAAAAATTGTTGAACAAAAAGAAATTCAGCATTCAAATTAAAACAAATACGAACAAAGGATTAAGATTTATATAAAAAAAAAAACTTTACAGTTTTAATTATTGGAAAAGCGCATTGAAATGGAAATTGCTTATTGAAATTGTGAATTTGTAATGAAAATCAAAAGAGCATTTCTGGTTAAAACTTTTCAATTAAGTCGAATAGATGAAGAACAACACTTGAGTAACAAATTAAACACTCATTTGGTTAAACATATGTACACATAAAATATTTTGTGGCTTAGAATACACTTAGACGTGAATTGGCTATCAATCATCTTTTGGCTTAGAGCGCTTTTCAATGGTTTTACAACAAATACTCGAAATGTGGCCAGTTGGCATTCAAGTAGTTGCAACTTGACCACAACACAGCTCATCTTACAAGCTCTTTGGCTAAGTTTCTAAATGGAAAAGGGAGACAGGAAGTGCAAGCAAGGCATTCTCACACACACACCTGGTACACTGAGAAAAATTGAAGAATCTTTAAAGAAGAAGAAGATCTTCTTATCAGTTCTTGTGTGGTTTTTCTAGTTGCAGTTGTGGCTTAACATGGTCTTATTTTAAGCTTTAATATTGTATGCAATTAAAGGCCTCCTTTTTTATCAGTGTATTAACATTTGGTTCAATAGCAGTCTGGCAGTTCACTAGCCCTACACAATTTGTTGCAAGTATCTCTAAACTAGAATGTTTGTTTAGTATCTTTTACACTGTGTTGCATTGTTGCTGTTGTAACTGTTGTTACTGTTGTTGCTGTTGTTGTTGGTTGTAAGCTTTCTTTCATTGGAACGTACTTGGACTCGAACTCGGACACGGCATTTGTAGAAGGAGAACTGTTGTCTAGCCATTCGTTTGTGCATGCTTTGCATGCTACTCGGCTAACACAAACAGTATGCCAAACACACTCACACACACCCTCACAAACACACGTAAATAAACTCCTAGTGTGTAGGTGTGGAACGGCGGGAGGGGTAGAGGGGGGTTACAGTGGTTTGCTGTTTGTTGTATGACATATAAAAGTCAACTTGAATGCGCTGTGTAAATTTAGCCACCCGAGACACACAGACACACACATAAACAGCCTGGCATTGCATTTTCCGTGCTCTCTTACGGTGCTTCGAGTGTGTCTCTGTGTGTGTGTGTGTGTGAGCACTATACACTGTTGTAACTTTAAGTAGTTGTGCGTGCGCATCTGTGTGTGTGTGTGGGCGAAGGAAATGGTTGCATTTGAAAGGAATTTGCCTTTACAAGATTTTACTCTTTGCAATTTACACGCGCCGCGTACTTTTCCTTATATAACAAAACTCATACATACACATTTATATGGCTCTATACAAGTCTAAATATAGATATATGTATATGCAACTGTATCTTTGTATCTTTATATGCTTACATGCTGTGTACATACATATATTGTATGCATTTGGCTTTTGTAAATGTTGCTTTCTTATTACATGGCATTATTTCGTGCTCTTGTATATTGCAGCTAGTCTTCTTCTTCTTCTTTCTCCTTTACTTTCTTCTGATGTTGTTGCTGACGTTGCTTTTACACAGGATGTTGTTCTGAATGCAGGAAGTCATCTCTCGCAATAGTAGCAACATATCTTTTATCTTTATCTTTTATTATATATGTTCAGAGCTATTTTTACGCCTAATTAGCTAAAAGAGTGTGTAATTTAAATATTCAACAGCTCGATTTTTTCAATAATTCTGTTATTAAGCAGACTGGGATATTTAATGAGACTGATATATAAATATTCCCAGAAACTTGAAAGAACAAAACGTAATAATGTAAAAATAGTTCAATGAACTTACAGTTCCTTGTGTCAAATATACCTGAAAATTTCTTGAAACAGCTTCTAAAAACCAGAAATGAGCAAACTGTTGTTCACTTGATTGAAACGATTCACAATTGTAGCTTTTGTAAGCAGCTTAGCTGTACTTTTCTTGGCAGAGAAAGCGAAGATCAAAGGTTGTAAAAGTACTTTTTCTTACATTTTCCCTTTGTTGAAATTGCATTTGGCAGTTGCTGATTTAAAGCTGTGGCAAGAACTGTTTCAAAATGTTTCTATCTGCATGTAATCAAAATCAGTTTATCATTCACACTGCCTGGAAAATCATTTCAAACGTTTGCTTAAATTGTTCAATGCAAATGCAGTTGTTCAAATGGGCGAAAGGGGTCGCAACGACGACGACGACGGCATCCTTCAAAAATCCCTCAAAAATTCTGACCATATAACTGAGCCCTGGTACAGACGCTGAAATACAGACCAGTGACTCAGTTTGGCCCCAGGGGAAGAACAAGCAAACTTACATAAATATTTACACTAAAATAAATTAAATTTAAACTAAATTTTACTAAAAAAATCAGTATAACTAAAAAGTATGTAATATATTTAAAAGTAGTGAAGTATCCATTTCTTTCATTTTTTTCAAATCGTAGTTTTAACTTCTGTAAATTTATTTTTCTCAGTGTATTGTGAGACAGAGTCTACAATGTCCACAATGATTCCCTCTCAAATGCCATTGCTGTTGCTGCTTTTGGCATTCAGTGTTGCTTTCTATAGCTCAAGTGTTTGCATTTTACAACCACACACTCAGCAGTTGAGTGTGTGTTGCTCTGTATGCGTATGTGTGTGTGTGCGTGAGTGTGTGTACGTTTTGTATTTGTGCGTTGGCATTTTGTAGCTCGAGTCCTCTAGCACCAGCTTAAGTGAAATGTAGCTGACCTAAGCTACAAAATAAACACAAATGCAACGCACACACACACACAAACACACACACACACACACACACACACACACATACAGTACACACTTGAAAGAGAGCACTGCACACGTAGTAGGCGAGTTAAAGGACAATGATGAACGCAAATGTCAGTGCACATGACACATAAAAGAAAGAGAGAGAGAGAGAACGCAAACAATGTATGAGACAGAGAGGGCACACAATAGGAAGACAAAGAGAGAAAGAGGGGAAATTTTTTAAAAGATTCGTATGGGTGTGTGTGTATGTGTGTGATTGTCAAGGTCATCCATCTTTACTAATAAATTTCATGCTGTCGTCTTTTCTTTGTACTAATCCAATTTGCAATCTGCCTCCCAACTTTTATCCCTCAGGCAAATTAGCAATAAATAAAGCAAAGAAACTGCTAAACTAAGTGTGAATAAAAGAAGGAGATCGCAACAAGGAATTAAAAGGGGATAAAGCAAAAGGAAAAGAAAGAAATAAAAAACTCTTTCGCTCAAATTAATTAAAGCAACTGTATGCAGCGTGGTTTTGGATACGAAGGAGAACTGCTAAAAGGCTGAAACACAGAGAGAAATAAGCAATACAGAGAGCTCGACAGAGAAAGATATAGAGACATTGAGAGTGTGAGATAGAAAGAAAGAGTGAAGGCGAGAAGAGATAGCAAAGTGAGAGTTCTGAGTGGGCTTTTCGATTTGGACAAAACGATGCTCAGTTCTCTGGACGCACTGGCCGGTAAAATCGCGAAAGCGACGCCGGGAACTGGCGCCGTTGCGGCCAGCGCCAATGGCAATAAGCCAACAAATAATGCACATCATCCGGCCCATCAGCATCATGCGACACGTCATCATCAGTTGGATTATGATTATTCTGCCGTTGAAATTGAACCACCTGCCGAACAATTGGCAAATTCGCCGCGTAATGAACGCGAAAGATTGCAACAGGCACAACATGCATATGAGCAGCAGGCACAGGCTGAATTGGAATTCGGTTTGGCCGATGTGGATACAAAAAGTTGTTTAACATTGTTGAGTCATCGTCGCAGTAGCAATAATAATATGCAACAGCATACACTCAATCATTTAACGCAGACGGGCGGCAAATCAAGTAATGTACATGCAACGCGACATCAGCATTATCATCATCCATATCAGCGTCCATTACGACCGGTATCACCTGTGGTACAACAGCAGCAGCAACAACAGCAACAGAGTCAAAGTCAGTCACCGCAACAATCGCCATATCAACAGCAGTTATCACATTTGGCAGCGCTGCAGGATCATCATCAGGAGCTGCTGCAATCACAGCAGGAACTGTTTCACAAGCAACTGATCAACATGCAACAACAGCAGGAAAGGGAGCGCCAAAGTTCAGTTAATTTTAATGATAGCTGCAACAGTGACCACGACTCACAGCAAGAGTACAAAATTTGCCTGAGGGATAGGTGAGTGTGTGACACGCCCACAGCCTTAAAAAAACCAAAATAAATACACAAAACAAACATTTAACATGCAACAAGTTGTTTCCTGTTTCATCTTCCTAGCGACCACAATTTGACTAATTAGCACTTTTGGCTTATACTTTAATCCCATAATCAACCATATTATTTTCCTTCCTGTTGTGTTTTTTTACTTTTTACCATTCCATCGCATGTTTGCATGCACTTTACGAACAACAACAATTGTTTTAAGAACAAACTTAATTCATTAACTAAAATCAACAGAGCAGAACCCACCGTTACAACCATCAACCCCATCAAAATTGAATGACGGCTCTCTGCTAATGGTTGTACAGTGAAAATGCATTAAAAGCCACATGTGTGTATGTGTGTGTGTGTATCGCCAGGGGAGTTTTAAGCTGCAAGTTGGCTTTGCAGTTCACCTGCATACTTATTCCCTTATTTATTTGATAGGAGTTTATGTGAATGAGTGAGACAAAAGTTTAATTAATTTTACACGTATCTTAGTGACTCGTAAGCCAATAAGTAATAATTTATTTAGTCAAAATTTATGTACATCATATATTTCTTGAAAAAAAGTTGGTTTTATATATAGAACTTTAAATTTTAAATTTAAAATAGTCTCAATTACATAATTATATCATTTACTTTCCGTTGAAAAATGTTCATTTGATTAATTACTTTGAAAAGTGCTAAATATTTAATTTTAAGTACGCAATGTTGACTTGCATTTCATTAAATGCACAGCCGTTTAATAAGATATCAATAAAAACATCATAATTTAACGATTTGTTGATAATTGCGCTGAAAGTGTAGACAGATAAAGGTATGCTTGTGTTATAGATGCCCTGTTGGCAGCTGCAATTAATCAGACAGGCCTATTATCTGCAGCAATCTGCACTTAATAGTTAATCATACTCTTCTCACTCATTTCATACATTCACATGGTATTAAAAATAATGCATAAATCAGCATTAATTGCAAATTAAATATGAAACAAGCTTTTGGAAACTTGTTGAATTCATTGGAACTGATTGATTGACTGCACTCGTAGCATATTTATTTTGGCAAACTGACTCTTTACGAATCATTTTGTAACTCTGTCATGTTATGTCTAAAGTAAAAAAAAAGGTAAACACGTCAAGGTAGCACACAAAAGAGGACGTTGAAAACAAGGTAAAACGCCCAGAAACAACGCCCTAAAAGCATGCTACAAAATTTTTTCTACGACTTTGAGCAGTTGTAATTTGTTTGGTTGACTGTGTATGTGTGTGTGTTTGTGTATGTTGCCAAAAAGTAACAAACGAAAATGTCACAGCAACAACAAATAAATAGGGCCAAGCACCTTGACAACAATAAGAACAAACAAACTCAAATTCACGTGACAAATTGCTGCTGGGCGATGTTATAACAACGTCTCAAGCAATGAAGTGGCATAGAAATTTCGACAGAGTATAGAGCGAGAGAGAGAGAAAGAACTCCTTGACACGCACACACCCACACACACACACATACAAATTACTGTATGTGGCATATAACTTTATTATACATGTGCATTTTAGTGCCAGAGTCTTAACTAGTTTAATGTATAATATCATTTGACATATGGTTTTCATGTTTTACTTTGATTTGTTGCCCAGTAACAGAGACCTTTGGCTTTATGACTGCCTCTCCCACTCCTTTCTCTTAAAGACCTTTTCTCCAACAAGCTGCCTTCACACATGCTAATTTTAGGCGCTTTGCCTAGGCGCCGTCTTGACAGTTATACAGGCATGAATAGTTACACTGACTGCAAACACGTTCGTTAGAAAACATTTGTCAAGGAGGTACAATAACAAATTAATGAGAATAAGTTCAGATTAAATGGTAAAACAGGGACATTGAGCCAAAAGAATTTGTGGTCTAAACATAATTATAACTTAATTAAATTTGTATTTTATATTTCTTTCAGTGTACTGCACCTTTGACTTTATTTTTTCTAAACTTATTGCTTCAATGCAAAACTTGACGTTTATTTTTATTATTGTGTGATAATAACAGCTCCAAGTGTGCACACAACAAGCAAAAATATGCATATGACATTTTATGTTGATTATTTTTGCAATTTGCTTTTGTTGTTGACATTTGCGTGTTTCAGTTTCTATATATTCCACTATTGCCACAGCTCTTCGCATAAAACATTTGCAGCTAACCGTTCATTGACTTTAAAGCGCGTGTCGTAATGCAATTAGCCTTAAAAGTCAGAGCCCTCTGAGTAATCAAAATCAGTGAGAAACGAGGGATTTGCATGTGCCGAGGCATCAGCCAATTAGTTATTTGCCAGAGTAGGAGAGGGAAATTGTGCATATAGATAATCAGATTGAATGCCATTTCATGATATAATAGATAGACAACTGGAAAACGCAACTTTTAGCCATTATAACGTATATATTTTCTATTTGCTTTTTGCATTGTATAACAAAATGACAGAGGGACTTTTTTACTCCATAAACAGTTCGTGGCGAAAGTGAAAACTAAGCGTCTAAAATAGAAAACATGTGGACACCAGGCAAATGCTTGGATGTAAACAAAAGCTGGCTGGTTTTTCATTTATTAAAGTGGTTACGCAGTGAGAAAACAACGAGAGAAAGCAGGCAGACAATGTTGGACACGTAAGCGAGCAAACATTACAAGCCGTGGGGGAAAAGAAGGGAGAGACTGGGAGAGTGGGAAGGAAAGAGGGAGAGAAAAGACTTGCATATGTATGAGAGTAGTGTTGTCTACTGTACGTGAGTGTCTGTGTGTGTGAGTGGGTAGTTGTGACAGGAAATGAGTGTGGAAGACCGCAGAAGTTAAGCATAGGACTCTGTATTAATACCCTCACATACCTATAAAAAGCTTTATATAGGGTATATAATATGAGTGAATAGTTTTCAAAAGTGTTATAAATTTATTATAATAAACTTACAAGAAACTGACTTCAGACCTCCAAGTATTCGGCTTCGAAATAGCATTTAAAATTAATAAAACTTTTCGAATCTGAATAAATTTGGTTAACAAACTAGTTTTCAATTATACAATTACATTATTTCTATACAACTACTTAAATATGTACAACTCGCCTTATTTTTTTAATGTACCCCGCGCTCTGTAGAGTAGTGTACTGAGACGAGCTTGCATTTCGAAATATTCGCGCCTTGCTCTGTATAAAATGCAGCCTTTAGACCGCACGAGTGCCGTTGGCTTTGGCTTTGCATTGTCTATTATGCATGCTGAAGCAACAACAACAAACAACTGCTATGTGCCACCCACTCAGGTTGTTGTAGTAGTTGTTGTTGTTGTTTTTTTTTGTGCTCGCTGTGGCAGCAGCTGCGTTTCATTTGAATTGTTGCAACCTTCACTTTAAGTTTTTAGTTGTAGGGTTGACCCTTGATCTCTCTGGAAAAATTAGCTACTGTGCAGCAGCAGCTGGTGCACCTGGTTAGAGCCTCGGGCAATGCCGTTCACATATTTTCTAGGATAACCCACTAAGCGCTCGGCGTTTTTAACCTTTTCTTTTCTAGAGAAATCAAAATATGCTCCATATTTTCTGTGCTCTCTCTTTCTCTCTCTCTCTCTCTCTTGTTCCATCTGAATGTATGCCTTGTCTTTTGCCTGACATTTGCATAACCACATATGAAGCTCTCTTGGCATCTGTATTAGTTAAATACACATACAAATGTAGATATATATGTGTCCTTTTTGAAATATATGTGTGTATAAACTCTTCACCTTTATTATTTTATGAAAATTGTATATGCATAAATGCAGAAAAATTTTTGGCATTTGTATGTTTATGAGAGTGGTTATGATTCAGGGTAAGAGTTGTGGGTGGTTATCTATTTTGCATAAGGTTTCATTGTTCATGCTATTTGGTAAAATTTGTTATTTAAATAAAAAGAACTTGCATATAAATTATATGCATTTAAAATTGGGTGCATGCTGTTTTGACGTATACGTGATATTTGACTATGCGCGTTCAAGGCCCATCCGTTTTGCTCATCTCCCCTCTTCTCCTGTTCACAGAGCTGTCAGTCAGCTTAGCAAATATTTGAGCATGCATGCTAGCAATCTGGTTTTAGCCAGTTTTGAAATAAACATATAAAATTTGTGTGTCAGGCAAATGCAAACGAGTTTCGTCATGAACAAAATGTTATTAAACATCGTAGCTGATCTAAAATGCGATTTATCTATATATACATAAAACAATTTCTATTCTCGGAACATTTGGATAATAGAATACTAGTGATTATATTATGATTTTAACAAATCTATGCATTTTAACCAAAATCAATTTAGTTTTTGACTTTGCTTTGTTGCGAAAGTAACGTTAGAGTAAAATAAAAATTGCATGATAAACAAAACAGACCGCAACATAAATAAAAGCGAAAACAAATAATGCTTACAAAGTGCCGAAAATCTAGGAAAAGTAAAAAGGAAAATTTTTCGCAGCTTGAAACGATGGCGCTGACGACGCCACAGAAACCCCAAAAAAACTAAAAATAAAAAGAAAATAAAAAAAAAAGAAAAGAAATAGCTAACAAAGTTCATTTCCACACCAAAATCAATGAACCAAACGGCGGCAAGCAGACGCACACTGAGACACAGACAGGGCACAGCTTGTTGGGGTGGGTCGAGGTTCGTCGTAGGAAGGGGAGTGGGGAATATGTAGGGATGATTTTGGTTTGAAAATGGGTAACAGCTTTGCAGCTTTTGTTTTGCCATTGTGGTGTACGTTGGGTCGGAATTGGTTCGTTTGGTTTTGCAACGAAGTCAACCAACTGTAGCCGAGGAGAGACCGCAACGCAGTTACAAAAAAAGAAACACTCACACACACACACTCATACTCTCAAACACATAAAGCAAACACCAGAAAACACTTGCAAAAGGAGCCGAACAAAACTAACCGCAATTTTCGAGGCGCTTGCATGCTATACAAAAAAGAAACGAACACAAAAAAATTCTGAACAACTAAGAGTAAAGTGTGTGTGTGTTTGTGTGTGTGAGTGTGTGTGGGTATGTGGGAAAAACTGCAAAGGGGAAAGTTAAAAAACTGTAGCATAGAATACGGGCTGCTGCTTATTTTATTAATGCTCCACAGGCTCTCCCTTATTGCTTTCACTTTTCGGCGCAAACATTTTTTTATTGCTGTATATAAACATTTATATTTTAGTTTATTTTATTTACTTTATGTGGCCTGCGGGAGGTGCAACAAATACTGCTACAACTGCCAACTGTTGGGCGTCGCATAGAAATACCCTAGCATTCAATTTAAGTTGGGAAATTATTGAAATTTAAAAGGGAAATGTTTAAAAAATTAAGAATTTCCCTCTTCCTTTCATAAGCAAACCTTAGCACAATATAATATTTCAAACTTTACAGAGTAACTCTTAAGCACATCATTTCACTTCTGCTAGTCCCTTTATTATATACATAGTGTATTTTATTTTATTTCCCAACCAAAATAACCGCAACCAGCAACAACTCTTATCGACTGCTCTTTGGCTTTTCAGTCACTAATTTTGGGTGAAGCGACTGGACACGGGACGAGTCCTGTTTAGTTATTGGTTTTCCTCTTCGTACACTCGAGGGCATATCGATAGAGGGAAAAACTTTGCAGACCGCTGCGAGGGTTATATATGTGTATGCGTGTGTGTGTATGTGATTAATACTTCTGGTCAGGCATTAAACCCAAACTCCTCTCGGGCTGTGTTTTATTTGAAGAGGCGTCCTGTTCACAATTTTTGGTGCATGTGCTTTCATTTTATTTCTCTGAACCTTAAGGACACTTGAATAATGATGGAACAGACCGAGTGGTCCTGCCCCTTCCCCTACCCCTGCCCCACCTTTTCCACTTCCCTCGTCCGCAAATTTGCGGCGCATTCTCGGCCCTGTTTGAAGCTCCATTGCAAAAGTGCTGACATGTTATTTGTGCAGTTAACGAGCTGAGTTATTTTGCGGGTACAAACCGCACTTGAAAAATGAACAAAAAAAGAACTGAAAGAAGCGAAAATATATATAAAACAAACGAACATAAAAGGCAGCCTTTTTTTTATTTTTTGTGAGTAGGGAGGTGAATGAAAAGTCAGCTCTTCAGCAACTCATGGCCATTGATTTGCACTTTTCTGCTTAACAAATTAAATGTGTTTTATTGAATGGGTTTTCGAATCGAACGACCGACTTTCTATACGAGTTTGTTGTTTGTTTGTTTATGCGATTGCCGCTCATTAAAATCGAATTTCAATATATATTCTCTTTTTTTTTATCCTACTCTCCTCCATCTCATACATTTTATAGATTTCAAATTAACATTTGCACACGTTTTACTGGTTTTTGTTTATTTGTTGCGAGTGCATTATTTAGTATGTGGCTTTTAATTTGCTACTCAATTAGCTTTATTCACATTGTATATTAATTCTCTGCTTTATTTTTCATGCTTCAGAGATACAAATTTAAGTATTTATTTTCAAATATCTTTAATTGTTTCCATTCCACTAAAATTTCCAAAATAAATGCTCAGTTAAATGGCAAAATATATCACATAACCACTTTATATGTCGAGCAAACTCTTAACGTCAGTGCCTTTAACTTGTCAACAATTTCATATATTAAAACAACGCTTCAACACCATCTCAAAGTGACAACGTTGAGGGTGTGCTCAACTTGGGCAGTCATAATGGTATATCTATTAAACATATATATTGCCTAGGCTCTTTCTTACCTTACAGGGTATCTGAGTACTCTTCTTTACCAAAACACACACAAGCATCAAAGAGTTGTTGGCATTATTGTGCTTGTTTATTATTTTTTTTTTGCCAACAGAAGATGACGAGCCCCAAAAAGTATGCTATACTATACAAAAAGCACACAAAACAATAAAACATAAAGCGCAAAACAATTGTCGAGGTCGCTGCTGCTACTTTGTTGTTGTTTTTGCTTTTGTTATTACCTTGGAGATTAATTAATTGCAAGGCACAAAATATGCTACAAGTTCAGAGGCTTCTCTTCACCTTCCCCTTCCCCTACCCCTTTCACCAACCCATATTCGTTTGCTTTGCCAGTCATTTCCGGTCTCTTCCCCCGCCCGTGTTTATGAGTGTGTACTCGCAAAAAAAGACGAAAGAAATGAAATAACAACAGCAACAAGATGATAACTTTCAGGCTCGTTTCGGCGCTATGCCCTCCCGCTTTTGTTTATGGCTTTTTCTTTTATAAAGTGGAAAATTGCAGACAGCATTGTTTGTTATTTATTGCCATTTTGATATGAAAACCTTTTTTACGCCCATGGGCTATAAGGAAATCAACCCCCGTCATGAAATACCGTGTATTCTCTCGATTACACCCAAACCTAGACAACTTTATGGAGGTCTCTCTTTTAATATGTGTGTGTTTGGGTGTGCGTTTGTCTATATTTGGCCGGCCTGTCATAAAAGGCACAACTAATGATTTGTTTTTGGCATGCTTCACCAATATCAAGTGGCTGACAATGACAGACTTTAGCATGAAAATGTCTGAACTCGACATTGACTAGACATTACCATTACTGATTAACATAAAAGTTGGCTGCATTAACATTGATTGGTTTTTGTTATATATTTTTTGTGGTTTTCTATTAATGGGTAACCTTTGTTGTTAAATGTGGAGATTTTATTTACGACTGTTAACTAGGATTTACCAATTAAAAGAAATAAACTCTCTTCTCTATTTAACTTACAAATTTAGAATTACAAGACTTTCTCTATAGTTAAAACTATTCCAAATAGTATCAAGTGACTATATAAACACTACTCCAGCCAGCTTTTCTTCAAATCTATTTATTTTACTATATACGATTTTCAATTCTTATTATTACTGTTTTTTTTTTTTTCCATTATCCGCAACACATTTCGCATGTTATTCGCGTTCTCGGTCCCAAACTAACTCAATCAGTGTTGTAAAACGTAAGTCGTTGTTCACATTTAGCCTGTCAACCCTTCTTAGCATTGAAATCAATTTGACAAAAGCCACATAAATTTAAATAAATTGCGGCCACATAAATTTAGACATGAACTTGCAGCGCACAACCCAAAAAAAAAAAATAGAAGTGACGTTAAAAGGCGGATTGAAAAGGAAGTTGTATAAACCAAAACACAAATAAACTTACAGGCGACGACTCAACTAACAAAACAAACAAAAAACACAAAAAAATGAGAGCTAAAAAGGGTAAACGAGAAACTAAAACGGATCCTGTTACGCCAGAGTCCTTGTAAGCTGCTCAGAGAGGACTGCGGTCGCTGGCAATGTAAACGAAAATCCACTTGCCTTTGGGGGGGGAAAGAGAGAGAGAGAGAGCTAGATAGGGAGAGGCACACACACACACACACACACACACACACACACACACACACACACACACACACACACACACACACACACACTGACCGTTCAGATAACTAACGAAAATAGAAACAACAAATACAATTTAAGCTGAGAAAATCAAAATGAAGCATAAACAAACAGTAGAAGAATAAGCAACGCAGAAGTAAATGGAGCCAATAATAGAAAGAAAAAAATGTAAGAAGATTGCCACAGCAGGACACAGAAAGATAGAATGAAAGAGAGGGGTATAAAGTTAGAGAAAGAGAGAGAGAGAGAGGGAGAAAGAGGTGTGGCGGTGCTAAAACAAGTTGCCAGGGCAAACAGGAAAGTGTATAAATGAAAAGAAATCGAAACCGATTGCTCCTATGACTGTCTGTGTGTGAGTTGTAGGCAACACGATAAGCAGTCAGAGGCAGAGCCAGAAAAAAAGCCAACTTCAGCCCAGCGAACCCCGCCCCAAAGGCTAGCATAAATGAATGCTAAGCAGGCGTCTGTTGGAATAGGAGGCAAAAAAAAGCCAACCCAAATAACACTCGCTGTATGGAGCCCTAGGGAATGTGGCTGGCGAGCCGCGTACTAGCCGGCAAAAAAGGCTTTTCATAATATTTTTAGACATTTGACTTTTGATTGAGCGCATTACACGGTAGCTCCGGCTTCTGCGCTCCCCTTCCTTTGCCTAAGTCTACAATTTGACTGCTGGCAATTTATTTGAGCTTTCTTCTTTCCCACTCTGACTTTTTCTCTCTCTCCCTTTCGTTCTCCTTTTCTCCTTTCTGTACACATTTCAAATGGCAAAACTGGCAAATGGCAAATCAGACTTGGAGCTAAGCATCGCTCGCTATAAAATTAGATTGTCTTGGGCTTATGGCTAAGATTTTGTTAGGCCCTCGCACTGGATTGCTACAGCATTTTTATTGAAAATCTTAGCCCAATATCTAAACGGCGGTGTTTTATTACCTGTTTGCGTTCTGTTCTTCATGTTTGCTAAAGCTTTCTCTTAGCATTACGTACATAATGTGGTATATATATATATATATATACATTTAGCGCGTGTTTTACATTACGAGACAACAACAGATTAGGAATAAATGTTTTTGGCTTTGTGGTTTTAACGAGTCGGAGTAGAGTAGTGGGTGTCGTCATTTCTGTAGTTTCTGAGTTCTGAAAGTAAATAAATTTATTGATTTCATTATTTTTATTAAGCTTTCCACATTGTTATTCATAAAGATATTAAAATGTCAATTTAATATTAAACTAAATACATTTTTTAACTTTTAAGAATTAAAATTAATCCAATTTGCTGACTAAATTAAATTTAATTTAATTCAAATTTCTGACTAATTTCATAATTTGTTATTTCTTTAAAGTGACATGTTTTAAAGTCTTTGTTTCATATTTTATTTTACTCTCAGAGCCTACTTTTTTTACTAGTAACTGTTTATCTTCTTTTACATTTAAAAACCGCCTTTGTTTTGTTTTGATTTTTAACTTTGCTTTTAGCATTTGTTTTGCCATAAATGCACAAAAAGCCGTAGCATAATATTAGCTTAAAGAAATTAAATCTTTTAATGCTTTTCTGCACACAGGGCCATCCCCATTCATTGAGCTCTGCTCTGCCCTGCAGCCACGCCTCCACAACCACCAATCAGCCCTTCTTTGAGCTGTCTATAAAACATCTGGCGGCTGTCTAAGAGCCAAAACAGAGAATCAAATCAGAATTCAACTTTTTGGCAAGCCAGAAAAGAAGCAGAAAAGTAAAAGTGACAGACGCTCGCTAATTTTCAACTTTGTTATGAACAAGTGGGGGGAAAGGGAGAGAGATAGAGAGAGAGAGAGAGGAGACTGTGGATAGAGGGGAACTGCATGCGGTGGTAGACATTAAAATGTATTTGCCTGTTTTTATTTATTTTATATTATGACGTCGACTTTGACGTTCTCTCGCTGCCTGACTTCCTTCCGTTTAGCTCATTAAACACACAGCTAAAGAAGTTCAAAAAATGAAAAGGAAAAAGAAAAGAGAAAGAGCGGCCCAAGTTTTTGCCGTCCGTCCGTTTGTCTGTCCGTCTGTGCCAGACATAACTCTCTGGCAGTGTCTTTGGCATTTGTTCTGTCTTTTATTGCCCTTCAACGAATTGTGAAATGTGCTACAAAATGGTTGCGTTGAAGGCACTCAAGGGAGTTACTGTGGTCCCCCCTCCTAAACCTCCGCCACACACACACACCCTAATTCTGTTCCCCCTTGCATATTTATTTGCCGTGTTTATGCCGCGGCTGCATAATTTTATTTGTTTGCTTAAAAAAGAATTAAAAGCGGTTTTCCTTTTGCTTTTTCTTCAATCCGCTAAATCGCTTTTATGTGCCTTTACTTGGCAATTTACGTACATTGCGCATACGCAGCGTATGCCGGCTGGCATTTCGTGTTAACTGAGCAACGTTTTCATTTCTTTTCGCAATTGTGGACATTAACATTTTGGTTTTATGGCACCGGAATTGCTGTTAATGTTGGCATATAAAAATTCAACTTGTGGTTTAATTTGTACTTTTGGGCTAAACATTTATTATGCTTTGATATATGTTTCCAGATTCAGATTTCAAATATAGATTGTCCCTTAACTATTTGTTAAGTTCGTTAAACTGATCAAAAGCACACACAACTGACAGTTGTACAGGGAACTTGAACACAATTTGCCCATGGCACTTGGCCTTTTACTTGGTTTTACCTTTTCTGACATCAAGTGTTGTGCTGTTTACCTGTCCATGCTCATTGGGCACTTAAAGACAAAGGCTGTTGATGTTGTTGCCAGTTGCCAGTTGGCAGTTGCCAATCGACGGTGCAACGAAGCGGTAAATGCAACACCACTACACGACAGCAGCAGCTACAACTACAACGGCAACAATAACACTTAGTTCAGACTTTAACACAGTGGATATCATTTCCGGCCAAATGAGTTTTCCAAGATGATGGAGAGTGAGACAAACGCAGACAGTGTGGGAGTGAGATAGAGGAAGAACTGAGACATAAGCAGGCAGCAATAGACCCTCTTCTCTGCTATGCCTGCTGTTGCTGTCAGTTTATGCTGCACGCATAGAAGTATGCTACACTTTTTCAACTATTCACTGTCTGGCAACTCACATACTTTTTTTAAATACACTCGGGGGCAAACTAATAGGTACACCATCGCTTAAACTAAATTAAATTATTTATTGGCGTGTTTTAAGCTATCTTTAAACTGACTTTTAGTCTAAAAAACTTTTTAAATGATTTTAGCTTAAAGATAAAACACTACTCTCCATTAAGTTATTAATTGTAGTGTAGTTATTTTTGTGCACATGAGTGTACACGCTGACGTATAGCATTTAAAACGAAATTGCATTCGAAATTCCATGCCTAGACGCTGACAGGCGTCGTCTGGGCCACTGACATGACGTCGCCACCGTCTGGGGCAAGAGTGGCAGCTAAAGTATCGTTAGCAACATTTGTGGCAGCCAAAGCAACATCGAATGTTGCAGCTAATAAACGAAGCAACAGTAAAAAGACTATGGAGAGAGTAAGAGGGTGAAAATGAAAGAGTATGGTCCTCAATTCGACCGTTAGTCAATCAAATGGCAAGCAATCAGCAAGTCATTCCAGCAGTTTGGCCTGTCAAGTTGTCCTTCTCGAGCGCTGCCTGTAAATTAGCGACTGCTTGAATTTTTGTGTACCAAAAATAGGGGCGTGAGCAGCTAAAGTGCTGCAATACGTCGGCAAAATGTCGGTAACGTCAACACCTTTTGTAGCCTAAACAGAAACAAGTTTTTGGCATTACACAAGTCTAAGAAATTTAAGCTTGAATTCGAATTAGGCACACTTAATTTAAAGCAAGCTAGAATATTCTTAAGCTTATGCTGTTTGCCGATAAATACCGTAAAAAAGTTAATCTTCAATGGGGTAAATTGGCAATGTCAGTGGGTCAACTAATTAATTGAAAATTAAGTTAAAATATTGCCCATGATGATGCTGCTGCCAACTTCCGGTGCAGCTGCTTAACAAATTTCCTCACTTAGCAGCAAGTTTTGGCCATCAGCCCCAAGCAGGAGCAAACAACAATTGAATGAATGGGCTGACAGTGTTGTGTAGTGCTTCGTTGTTATAGGCACACGGCACATTGTTGTCCTGGTAATTGTTGTTGTAAGCAATTTCCGTTGCTGCATTATAGGCGGACATTTTGCCCCATTCCCTGCAGCTCTGTCTGACTGGCTGGCTGGCTGTCTTTCTGTTGGCCCACTCCACACGGCTCTAAACGAAAACTGGGCTAATTGGCTTGGAGTTTGTGCATTTTTAATTGAAAATCAATAAGGTTGAAGTGCCGTTGCAGCTGTGTATGTCTGTCCCGCTCTCTTTTCTTTCCTCTCGCTCTCTCTCAGTCTCTGTTTGTAAACCAATGAATTTTGCTTGGCTAAGCGTCGCCTTTGATATATGGGCCAAGCAGCAGGTACAGGGCAACTGTCTTGCCGGCCCTCTCAATTCTCTACTCCGCTCCTCTCTCGCCAGCTGTCAAAAATTGCAGTTAATAGCCGTTTACAAAATCTATAGCATACTTTTTGGGGCTGCCCTTGTAAAACAGTTTAAAGCTTTTAAATTGCTACTCAGCAGTTGTCAAAAATCAAAGTGAACTTTTAATAGTTTTGTTGGCCAAACGAATAAAGTTAGGCAAAACGCTTGCAGCATTTTCAACACTTTTAGCCATGCTCAAAGAATGTTTTAATTAAATCAAAAAAGCCAGTTCTCCCCATCCCTTAGTTTCTCCTACCCTTTTGGCCCTTTTCATGCATTGCACGTGAAAACTTTGCGCAGAAATTCATTAAAAATTTAATTTACGCTCAACAAGTTTAAAATATGCAGCTGAAAGCAAGTGAACCACTGAGCCAGTTGATATACAGACTAAATTAAAGCACGTGACTCTCTGGAGAATGCATTTTCCTAATAAGATAGTAGATTTTTACCTAAATTCTTTCAAGATTTATTTATTTTCTCACTCTTGGGCAGATCAGCTGGTTTAATGGGTCTTTAAAAAGTTGTAGCCACTTGCTATATATTTTCTACCATTTTCTGACGAATTTATTGCAATGTACATATAAGGTTAAAGTTTTGGGTCAGGTTACAGCTTTAGCTCAAGATATATGTATGTAGGTATATATTTTTTTACCATTTCTATGTCAATGTATGCTGAGAGTTCTCCTGTTGTTTCCCTTCCCTTACGCGCTGTGCTTGCTGAAGCAGTCACCCAGCTTGGGACAAGCATCGCTGCACAGCAAAGTGTTGCTATACCCTGTAGTGGAGGTATTTAATTGGATTGTTTGGTTCTACCTTAAAGCTTTATTAGACTATAGAATAATTTATGCTTATCTTATATATAAAATAATATAAATTTTAAAACTAGAAATATTTCTTCTATCGTTACCTATGTTCCACTTTAGCTTGAACAATTTACAGGGTAGCTCTCTACTGTGCAAAGGCTGCAACCAAATCTTGCTACTTATTTGGTTGTTGTTGTTATTGTTGTTGCTGTGCAGCGAGGCATGCACACGGTTTACATTAGTCTAAGTAGCACATACATACACGCGCATACTTGCCACACCCCTTTGAACACACTCCAACCCCCCTATACACCCATCCCCCACTTAACCACCTTTAGCGCCCACCTAGGGAATATGGCAACTCTGAAACTCGAGTTGTTGTGCGTGGCGAGTGTGTGTGTGTGTGTGTTAGCATAACGCGTTGATAAGCTAAAAGGCTAAGGGGTTGCCACAGTTGCATGAACTGCAAGAGAGCAGAGCGGGTTGGGAGCACACTCAAACACATGCTGAATAAAAAAAAACCCAACGCAAATTTATAACAAAAATGGTAAAGAAAGAAAAAAATGAACTGTCTAAAAAGCCGAAACAACGCTGATAAGCGACCGACTCGACACTCGGTTTGGCCCCTGCCCAAAAACAACGTTCACTTAACATATTTTGTTCGGGGTTGCGATGTTACTAACCACCCAGTTACACCCTCAACCCCCTCCCCTACCACCCCTCTGCCCCAACGTAAATGCCAACATTTTCACACACACCAGGAAAAGGGGTGTTTGTCTATAAAAATTTATGTCTAACCGGGCAAATGCCACAGCTCTTGGTTTAATGGTGTGAATTATATTAAGCGACGTTCAGTGTATGTGTGTGTGCATGTGTGTGTGTGTCTAGCGAGACAGCTGTGTTCAGGGGGCGTGGCTGTGGTCGCTGGCAGCCGCATGATGTGTATGCGACAACCCCACATATTGAATCGTCTCTGTATGTGTATATTTATATGCATATATGTATACGTGTGTGTGTGTGAGTGAGTGTGTGTGTGTGTGCCGCTGATTTGTTTTTATCGCAGCTCCCGGGAGGCATCAATTATGCTCTTCGGCTGCCTGTTTGTTGTTTTTGTTGGCGAGCAGCAGCGTTTAATGGAAAATAACAACTCCACTTTGTTCCTTTCATGAGGGTCCTTAAAGTGCTGTCAGAGTGTGAGAGAGAGAGAAAGAGGGACTGAGTGAAAGAAATGGAGCTAGAGAGAAAGAAAGGATTTTATTAGACTACACTAAAGCTCCATAACGAGCGACTTTACATTGAGTTGGCTTAAGAAAAACGAATGAAAATCCAAGTGAAAATTTTAACTTTTCAATAATTTTATGCAGGATAATCTGCAGAAATTTATCCTGAGCTTATACATTAACTATACAAATATTTGTTATAAAATCTATGTCAAATAATTGTTTAACTAAATTTAAAATTAATTATTGTGCTGATAGACTTGGCTGACAAAGCTCACTCCTTTACTTTACAGCATATTGCTTTATTAAAAAAAAAACTGTCTTGAGAAAATTCCTTATTTTCTATGCAAATTACAGATTTAATATGCAATTATTTTACAATTCTGAAGTGATTACTTTGGAGAGCAAATTTCTAGCCTCTGTTGTGTGTTAAATTTTTGCTATTTAGCTGCTGACTTTTCGCATTAACCCAGTTTTCTTTCTGTGGAAAATGCACTGAACACCTTCTACTCCAGTGGCTTAGTGCAGGGCTCAGCTGTTTCACTTACTTTCAAGTTGCCACCTGACAACAGCAAAAACCAAACCAAAATATATATACACAGATACACAGATATAGATAAAGGTTTGTGTGTTTATTTTTTTCTGTAAGCATGTGTATGAATTTGTGGCATAAAAGCGAGTCAAGTGCGTGGCAAGTTTCCTAATTACGCGAGCGTGCGAGCTCTCTCTTGACATATTTTTTTTTGTGGATTTTATGCCACACAGCCCACATTGAAAGAGGGGAGATAGAGTAGGGAGAGAGAGGGGGAGAGAGGAATAGGTGCATAGAAGCACTTTTAGCCACACTTTATGTAATCCAAGCGAACGAACCGCAAGCCATGAAATTTGCACATATTGCAGCTGATGTTCTCTCTATTGAAATTACTTGGCCTGGTACTTAGCCGTATTTCTTCTTGTTTATATGCAACTCACTTTAATTACATTTTACACACACACACACACACAGATATACACTCATAGCGAATATTTAAATTATTTTTGGCTTTGTTTTGAAGTAAAAACTTTGCTTTCATTTAAACCAAAATGAAAAGAAGCCTTTTCAAATGCATTTAGGCATGGCAACCCTGTCAGCATGTGGTTGTGTGTGTGTGTATGTGTGTTAACTGAAATAAGCCGCATAAAGTGATAATTAAATAAGTTTTTGTTAAGCTAAAATGAAAGTGAATTTTAGAGCTCATTCTGTAAATTACAAAAATTGGTTTAGAATTTATTATTAATCTATTTGATTAAAGTGCAATTTTGTTAAGATGTATTCGGCATTTTTTTAAACAATTTATTTAAATAAATGTACAAAAAATGAAGAAATAATTGAGAGACAGAAGTGAAATGGAAACTCAATTTTAACTATTTAAAAATCACATTTATTCAATTTATTTACCTGCTAAAATTCAGTAGAGAACTGAAACTTAACTACTAAACTAATTTAAAATTTACTTAGATACAAAATTTCTCAAGAAAACAATTATATATTTAAATGAAGTACATAAGTTGTTTTCTACTCAATTTTCCACTGCATCTTAAGGTCAAAAATGTCCTTTAAAGAGTCAAAACACATGAGAACATGATACGCTGAATTTGTTGTATTCGCTTTACACTCTGCAGTGCACATAATCAACAGGCTCAAGCAATAACAACAACAACAACAACTGCTACGACAACAAAAGTGTAATTACAACTATAAACACACACACACACACACACACACATCTGACTGAATAAAAAGAGCAGCCACAACTGCTGCAGAACAATTAAAACAACTGAGTTGCCATATTTGAAGTGAGCTGCCAAGAGTTAAAAGGACGAGGACGAGGACAAGGACTAAAACTCAAACTCAGACGACAACAACGACTCATAATCATAATCATGTGCTTCCTCTAACAACAACTACGTTTTGTTAATTGTTCTTGCTCTCTTAGTGTGTGTGTGTCTATGTGTGTGTGCACTTATTTTGCCATTCATTGTGGCCAGCAAATAAAGAGAAGAAAAATGCCAGCAAAAAGGAGCAAAGCAGCAAGGACATGCATTTAATTTGGCAAAAATGCACTTTCTACTTGTTTTGTTTGCTTTCTTTGTTGTTGTTGTTTTCTTCTATAGTTGTTGTTGCTTTTGTTGTATGCTGCCTTCATTTTATTGTTGCATTGCAACCACTGAAATTGCTTTTAATTGTTGCGCTCGTCATAATCATAATTTTTAATGATGATGCCCAGGATTGTGGGTCTCAGAGCTCTGGACCAGGTGGCCATCAATGAAACTAATTTGCAAGGCTCCTTCGCACACACAGTTAGACACAGGGAGAAAGAGAGAGAGGGAGAGTAAAAGAGACAGAGAAAAAGACTTTGCACACAGACATGGAACAGAATATTTTATCACAGCTGCAGCCTCTAAACACAGACGACAATTAAAATGACCATAAAAGTACGCAGCCGGCAAGAGACAGAACAAGTGAGAAAGAGACAACTACAGTGCGAAAGAGAAGAATAGAGAGCAGCTAGAGTCAGCCAGGGGCATTTGGCATTTCCTTGAGCTCATTCTTGTCCCTTTTACCATAAATTGTCTGTCGGTTTTATTGTTGTGTAGCACAAAATTAGGCAACGATTCGCCTCTCTCTCTCTCTCTCTCTCTCTCTCTCTCATTCTCTTACTTACTCTGTCTCTTTCGGCTTGTGTATGTAGCCAACTCTTTCTTTGGTCTCATGTGTTTTGCGGTGCAAGAAATGTGACAATTAAAATTTTTGGGTTCTCATCTTTTGTGGCTCGTCTTGATGTTTTGTTTCTGTTGTTGCTAGCTGTTAGCAATTGTTACATTGTCAGCTTTAATTGGCTGAGTAAAAGTTACAAATTATATGCACTTTTAAAGTTTTGAGTAAGCTATTTCATGGCATGTTGTAAATTTGTCAAAAAAGGAAGAAAATTGACCTTTTTTGGGCCGTTTAAAGTCGTAAAAATAAATTATTGGATTTAGGTAGAATATTTGAAAAGTTTCAAACTATTTAATTGGGCTTTAAGTATTTTCTGAGGCTGTGTCTAAACTCAAGTTTCTTTTAAAATGTAACATTTTTTACTTCCTTATTTCTTTGTTTATTTTAAACTTTTAAATTTAGTTCATATCTTTTGTATGTATAAAAGTGTGTATTAAATTTTCCTCACACTTTTTTAATCACACATCCTTGCGGCACATTAAACGCGGCACGTGGCAGCAAAAAAGAAAAACTGTATCTGGCAGAGGCTTGACAAAATGAAAACTGCAAACAAGAAAAATTATATATGATGTGAGAAAAAGAAAATGAATCAGTGGAAAGCTGAAGTTGGAGGAGCAAAAATCGCAACCAAATGTCAGCCAAAAATAATGCTGGTGGCTTAAAAGAGCTTCCACATTGAAGTTGTGGTTGTTGTTGTTGTGGTTGCTGCTTTAACAGCCACTGGCAACTTCCGGGCGGTTGTCAAAGAAAGTGGAAATTGTGCCAGATGAGGCATGGTAAGATTGTTGAGCTCTGCAGAGTTGGTGGAGGGGGAGAGGGAGGGGGGAAAGCCGTTTGGCAACTCAACAATCGCAGCCAAAAGCAACTACATGCTACATCATTAACTAAACGACAGTTTAAGCGTTTGCCATCCGAACAAGGGAATGACAGAGAGCAGAGAACGAAAGAAAAGAGAAAAGAAAATGAACAAGGAAATTTTTTCGTGCTCGTCACTCAAAAATTAGGCAACGTCGTTGTTGAAGGAAATGCGGCAGCCATAACATTAACTAACAACTCATATCCTTGAAAATGTTGGTCGGGCGCCTGTTGATAGGCAACACATTTTTTGGCAGCCTTGTCGTCGTCCTCATCTAATGAAGCGGCAACAAAACGACAGAGGGAAAGTAGTGGTGGCACGAAGGGAAAGCAGCCCCGAGACCAAAGACAGCCAAACAATGCCAGCCAGAAAGCAATGAAAAGGAAGGGAAATTTCTGAGCAACAGGAGAGAACATTCAACAGAGAATGAGTGGAGGAGCGGGAGAGCGGGAGAGAAACCTTTAATTTGCATATGAGCAAATTTTGCGGTGCCTTCATCAAGTTTTTTTTTTTTTTTCTTGTGTATTTTGAGATGGGCATCAAATGATGCGACATCATCAGATGCTGAGCAAAGAACGAAGCGTTGACGAATTTATGCCCAGCAAAATTAATGAGCACTTGATTGGGTTAGTTTCACAGCGAGCGAAGCTCTTTGAATATTCAATGAACTGATGCCAGTTCCAAGGAATGGAGCATTTTCTGCTTATCAAGTGAATCAGTATGAGTTCAAGTGGAGGTTGGGTATGAGTCAGAGTTCGACTTTACGTTCTTTAGTCACTGTCAATTTAAGCGTTGTTGATCTATCGATTAATTTTCATTGGAAAATTCTTTAAAATTTAGTGATTCGATGGGAAATATGTGAATTGGGAATTTTTAACCATTTTAACTTGATTAAGACTAATTCTTTAACTCCGAACTTTAGTAGAGCTTTAAAAATATCTAAGGACTACAAATTTTATTTATTTCTTAAAAACTATCTAATGTTTAAAGTCAAACTTCAACTGAACTTGGTTTAGCATAACTTTCTTCCCATTTTTTTGTCCTTTGCCCATTCTCTTCATTTGCATATTGTTTTTGACTACTTTAAGCTAAAGTACATTATTCAAGCCATAGTTAAGGACCTCGCACACTGGGACAATTCTGCAATTATGCAGTTAAGTTTCAGTCTCTTCTCCTTGTCTAGACAGCGCACATTACTGGACTTTGTGTGTTGGTTCTGCTGCTCTGTCCGGTGGTTAGAGAGTACCTTCTGCTACTATCACCTGTCGCATAAATAGTGCCAGATGAATTATTGAAGCCGAGTGCACAAACAACTTTTGCAGACGATGGTTTTTCCACCCCACCCCCTCACCAGGCTTTGCTGTTAGCAACCGCAGTAACAATTTTCCTACTTTTTTTTTTTGGTGTGTGTTTCAAGATGCTTAAGAGCGCCGTCGTCTGTCTGGTTGCGGATACTTGGATTCCTGCAAACTGACTCGACCAAGTCTGGGCAGCATAAAAAAGTTTTCATTTCGTTCGCTGCAAAGTAATAAAAAGCGTCGAGGTACCGTTATAATAAGCGGCGGCGGCGGCGGTGTCGACGTCAACGGCGAATGGCAAAAAGCGCAGCGAAGACTTAAGCAATGTTGTAGTTGTTGCTTTTCGGGGCACACATAAGTGGCACCTGCGACCAAAACCACACAGAGAAAAGCACACAAACATACACTCACACACACACACACACACACACACAGGCTCACGTACAGCGTGTAGTGCGCATTTTGTAGCGCGCTTTTAGGCGAACGCATAAAAAATGTCTGCTACAAAAGTTTGTACGGCGTGTGTCGACTGTGCGAAGTTTAAAGATACCCTGCAGAAGAATTTACAAAGGGTATATGTGTATGTCTAGAAAGAAATCCAGTTATCCGCAACCTTTTCGATGGAGTATCTGCCAGGTCGTGCTCTGCTAGTCCAACTGCAAGCTTATTATTTTACTCTTATTCCTTAAGGCTTATAAATATAATTCGACAGGCGACGGCGTTAAGGCAAATACTCGTGTTCTCACAAAAACAGCAACAACAACAACGCGCATAACAAATGTTGTTTAAACAAAGTCAAAACGAGCTGCTGCAAGCAACAACAACAAAAACATGTGTATGACTAAAAAATGGCAAACAAAAAATGAAAACATTTTGCGCGAAGGCAACAAAAGTTATGAAGTTGTTGCCGCTGCCTTCAAGAGCAGTTTAAAGGCGTCTACAGTCAACAAACAACAGAAACAACAACAACGAGCACATAATTTCAGTGTATTTTTGCTTTAGTCAACTTCTTTCTTTTTCATTTCCCTTTGCTACATTCCCTTTCCTCCCTGTCGAGCAATTTGCCAGCCATTTTATTTGCGGTTGTCGTACATTTATGTGCCCCTTGTTGTTGTTGTTGTTGTTGTTGCCACAGTCTCGACTCTTTGTGTTTAGTATAATCTGCTGTTGCTGGCGTTCCTTTGGGTCCTTTGCTCCTCGTTGACCATTTAAGTGCAAGTCTAATTACACTGAAATTGTTCGAGTTATGCATTTTGAAGTCTAAAAACTGCAACTATCCTCGTCCCCACCCACCCCACTTGCCCTCTTTCATTTAATTTCACCTTTTTCTAACTTCAGTGCATTTGTTGTTTCTTTTTCCCTACTTTATTATTAACTGCACATTTCTCTAACTAGTATTTAATGCTAAGAAACTAACAATTTAACTCGCATAAAACTTATATATTTTTCAAATTTTCTTCTCTTTTCATATAATTCTGAATGCAATTTGCAGGTGAGTTAAGTTTAGCTTATGAATTTTAAGCTAAAAGACGTAGAAAAAGGCTAAGCTTGGATTATTTAAGTTAATTTAAGTGGAGTATTTATACCAAACTGTTGAACTGTTTTTATAAAGAATTGAAACTAATTTCTTTGATTTGCTTAAGAGATTAAAGGATCAATCTTAAGCCTGGAAAGCACTAGTTTGAGCTACTAAAATAGTGTTGCACTTGTTCACTAACCAACTTGACTGAGAACAAGAAGAAACAGCAACTGCTTTCATAGACATCTATAGACGATTGCTTCCACTCCAAGTCCCGCCTTCTATTTACTGTATTCCTTGGTAGACATGACACAGTTTCTGCTTTCACTTGCACATTTTCCGAACGCTCGCTAAAGGCAATCTTGACAATCCTGGCAGCCACTTGTCCCTAGTAGTCCCTTCGCCCTTCTCGTATAAAAAAGAAAGTGCCATGTCGTCTGCCAATACAATAAATATTTAATGCACATGTTATTACATCAATAAGTGTGTCACTCTCTCTCACACACACACACACACACACAGACACACACAAGTATTGAACGCTACAGATATTGTGGGAAAGCTTTTATCGCTCACCTTGTTGCCAGTTTTGCCATTTTCATTGCCTGCGGCCCAACCGGCGTATACGTAATTCGGCCAAATATTGTAATAAAAAATGTAGGAAAATACAGAAAAGAAAAGAAGTAACCAAAATAAAAAGAGAAAACAAAATTGTTACACGATTTGTATTGTGTTACATATAAATATATATGTATACATATATATTGATATTGATGCATAAATTTATGCACATTGAATTGTCAGCTAGAATTGTTGCCATATTAAATTTGATAAATCGCATGTAAAAGTGAGCAAAAGTTTTATTTATTGCATGCGATAAGGAGAAAAGTCACAGCGAGAATTTAAATGCTCTTTGGAGAGTTGTATATCATTCGATCTGAGGTAACATATAGAAGTAGAATAAATGTTATAAAAATATTAAATAGGTTCAAAAGAGAATAATTATAATCGACCTATTTTGAAGTAGCAAAACGTTGCCTACTTTTTGGGGTTTTTAAAATTAACCCTTTAAAAAGTAAAACAATTTATTTTAATGAAAGAATTTATTCAGTTTGGCATTAGTTACACACTGTTTTAACAAACTAACACGACCCTCCGTAAGAGTATAACTCTTGCTTTTGTGCTTGTTTGTTTGAGTGCAAACACAAATACACTTTCATTTTATTATTCATACAAAGAGGTTTTCACTTTGGCACAAGCGAGTTAAGCAAACGTGAAATATAAATATGTATATTTAATAGATATGCAGGTCAATTTTTTATGCATTAGCTTTAGCAATGGAAAATGTTATCAACAAAAAAGAGAACCAAACTTTAAATATTTTCTTATTGATTGCCAGCATTATGTTGTTTTTATAAAATTATTTGATATTCGTTGAGTTTGATGTCACGTCAATCGCATTTGAGCGACCATAATGCCACAGGAGAGCTCAGAGCATACAGAATAAAGCAGGATATGGGAATACAGGACGTGTTATAAAGCGTTGCATATTTTAAGAAGACCAAAAAAGTACAATAAACGTTGTCACTTTTTCCATTGCATTTTTTATAGCTCTGTGTTTTTTTCACTCTGTTAAATTTAATAAAAAACTCAACCGAAAAAGAATAGAAAAAAAGAGAAATTTTGCATATCAACAATATTTTTTCGTAATTAAAAAAGGCGTGTAAATAGATTGAGTAGAACAACTGTGTGTTGTATGTGTGTGCGTGTGTTTGTGTGGGCAAAAATTGTCAAACTATTTGTTATTCAAAAGTGTAATATGAATTTGACATGTCAAAACAATAAATTCCCAGCTGTGGGAAGTGTTGGAACAATTAAGAATGCCTACAGTCGAGCGAGCCGACTGTATAAGACCGCGATCTCATTCTATTGCGCGTTTTTCCATACAAATCACCCATCTTCGACAGATTTGTCCTATGGGAGCTATAGGCTATAGTTGTCAGATTCGGACCAAACTTGGTGAGGACACTTATAATGGTACCACACACATAATATGTGAATTTGTCCAGATTACACTATTCGTTTTCAAGTTATGTTGATGTAAAAATAATTTTATATAATTTGCGGTGGCGGTGTAGTTTTCAAGATCTAGGTGTTGATACAGACGGTCGGACAGACGGACATTGCTATATTGTCTCGGCTGTTGATGCTGATCAAGAATATGTATGACTTATAGGGTTGGCCATGCCTTCTTCTGCCTGTTACGCACATTTTCCTTAAGGCAATCCTAATAGACCCCTCTATTCTGTTTTTAAGAGTACAGGGTCTAAACAGCAGAATTAAAGAGGATTTTTCCAGTCTACCGATGCCATAAATACTTCACTTTGTATTAATTACAACTTTACAGGTATTTTAATCTGACATAAAACGAATCCAACTTAACTTGGCAACTTATATTTCACAAGCATTTAGTCTAAATTAATCCAACAAAATTTGTTTAACTTTTTTCGTCTTTTTACTTTTTATTTAATTTGTTTTTGTTCTTTTTTTTTATAACAAGAATTGTATTTTAATGAATTCAAATGTTTGTTTATTTGTTGTTTGTCTGCTGTGTTCACTCAATTAATGAAATTTGATCAAGTCAGCAGTAAGTCTTCCCTCTGCTCGCCTCCTCTCTCCTCTTCTTTCCCCTCTTGCTTTAGTCTATTTACGCATGTTAATCAGGCATGTGGCAACCCTGAAAAAGGCAAAGGACTCAGACAGCATTTTGTTGTTGTTCTTGTTGATTTGTGTGTGCTCTCGTGTGTATGTGTGTGTGTGTGTGTGTGTGTGTGTGTGTGTCTTGTGTGTAAGCCTAAAAGCTGCTTAAATTTTTAATGACTTTGCTTGTGTTTTTAATTGTGTGCGTGGCATTTTGCATGTCTGTCTCTCTTCATATGGGCTTGTCTCGTCTGTCTACGTGTGCGTGTGTGTGTGTGTGTGTGTGACGTTTATAATAAAATGAGAATTGAGTTTTCACGGTAATTTGTACTTTTAAGTCGCAAAAGAATTTAGTGGTTGGTAAAATATGTATAGAATGAATTTATTACTCGACAAAATCTTTATATATTTAAAAAATACATAAGTGAAAGTGTTTTTCTATGATTTCTGTCCATATTGCGACAATAATGAGCTTAATTTTGATTGGTATATTTGAAATAAATGTTAAATACTTCATCTTTAGTAATCAGACTCCCAAAATTTTTGAAAATTATCTAAAATTTATCTAATCATATCAAAAACTACTTAATAAATGCTATAAAAAATCAAGCACTCAATGACGATGCCGTCAAGCTGTCCCTTTTATACTTACAGCACAAACGCTGAAAATTTGCGGTCTCACTCGCACAATTCCGCTCGCCCTATCTCTTTCTAGCCCATCAAAATTGACGCCCACGCATGTCACGTGTTTAATTATTTACGTGACTTGGCTGCCTTCCCTTCTCCTTCCCTCCTGCTCTTTCCCTTTCTCGCTCTCTATTGTTTTCTTCTCGCTTTTTTCGCTTCTTGTGTTTGACATGCGAATTTTGTCTAAATATTTATTGCCAGTTGAAAAGTGTGGGCCTGTGTGTGTGTGTGGGTGTGTTTGAGTGTGTGTGTGACTTTTACGACTCTTTTGTACTTTGCTGTCTCAAAAAGCAAACTACACTCGTCGCCCAGGGTTGCCAACTTGTCCAAATACAACTGTGAGCTGGGTCACCTTTTTAAATGAATGCTTTTCTCGCTTGTGGCTGCAACGAGGCGTTAAGACAAAGTCTAAAACGTGGCTAAAAAGTGGAGTGTGTTTCTATGTTTGTTTGCAGATGGTTCACGTAGATGCTGACAACAATTTGATTGTATTTTTTTTGTGTTCTATTTTGTGTAGCCTACATTTGGGCGCAAGGCAATGTGTAAATTTTAAAGAACTGATATTTAGTATTTTAAAGAGTTTTTAAGAAATCTTTTTATCTTATATTGTTAGATTGAAGACAATTTATTTGTGCCAACTTAACTAAAATATTACAGCTTAATTGGGTTAATAACTCGACTTTAGACTCTTCTTAACTGAACTTCTAAAAGCCTTCTAATAACTCGCATACCAAAAATTTTAAATTTAAATTCCTTTACATAAATAAAAATAACGCTTTCATCGTTTCACATAAAATATATCTTTTCTGATTTATGATATTGAAACACTTGTGACCAAACCGTTTTATAAACCAATATTTATTTTTCCCCAACTCCCTTCTCTGCCTCCTATATTTTTCAATAAACCAAATTTCAAAAGAATTCTTGCTTTGGGCCAAAACAATTTGGATTGTTTTTCAATAAATTGATGGCTCGGTCGCGACTTATCATTTACCTGCCGCAGGCATTGCACCTGCCACACAAACCCAGTCACTTGGCCTCTTTTTTTATAGCGAACCGCAATTAGATACGGAGAAGGGTCCTAACTGCCATTTTCTTTGCATTTTCCCCTTAAGGAAATGTCGCGACGTGTGCTTTTCCTCTCAACTCCCAGGGGCATCGTTGAAAATGCCCATTATAATAATTATCGTTGCTCGTTTGTGGATTGTTCTCCTCCTCCTCCTCCTCCTCCTCCTCCTGGTTGTTGTTGTTATCCTTTCGTTTCTGCTGAGTTGACAAAATCATAAAAATGTAGTCGAAACAACAATTTATACAAATGTCCCCCGGTTGCCAAACGTTGAATATTAACTGAATTTACAATGTTGCCTCATTGTGTTGTCACCACTTTGTTTTTTTTTTCTCTTCTTCTTCTTCCTCTTTTTATTTTGTTAATGGTCCCAAAGCGACCAAAATGTGGTTTGAAGGAATCTTGCTAATGTGCTTGGAAATTATATATATGTATGTACTATATGGAATGCCTAGAATGTGAGGTTTTAGCAATAGTGTCTAGACATGTTACGACTTGTCGCTCGAAATGTTGTGTCTAAAGATAATTTTAGATTAAATTTTGACGCAAATATTGTAAAATTTATAAGGCACTTGGGTATCGTTTAAGGGAACAAATTGACTGTTAGAATATAGCAGTTAATAGCTGAATTTGGTATGGTAATGTAGACAAAATTTGGTATTACTTGGAAGGGACATATAATTGAAAATTTCTTAAAGATCAAGAAAGAGATCGTAAGATATATAAAGGAAAAAGTCTATTAAATTTTTGTAAAAGTTATATAAACTTGAAATTTCCAAAATTTAAGTAGTTATAACAATCGTTTACAATTGTTTTTCCATTCAGTAACACTTAACAGGGTTGCCAGGTGTCTCAACGCGTGCAGCAACTGCAATTCGCAATTGTTATAACAATTCATTAACATTTAAATGCTCAGATATTGAAAGTGCCACAGATATATGTACTTGCCACAACCAACTGTGGTACTATATAGTACTATAGTATGGTAGTAGTACTCCCCCTGCCACAAGGAGGCAGGAAAGTTAAATTTATGAGCCAGTTGGCAAAAAGATTCTCCTCTTTCTCTCACTGAGCGTGAATTGTTTCAATTTCGCTGGCAAACAACAATTTTTTGGGTGAAAGTGGCGACAACTCTGGCGAGTTTTTCGCGGCTCACTGCATGCCCGACGCTCTGGAATTTTCATTTATAATTTTTAAATTTTTTTTCTTTTTTTTTTTTGACTCTGGCAAGACTTATGCTTCCAAAGTATTCGCCGAAATGTTCACATTAAAAAATATTATATATATACCCGATACATATATGAAAACCATTTGATTCAATTTTTACCAACTCACTCTCCCTCTCTCTGTCTCTCCTTCTCCTTGGTTTTCCCGCACTTTCCCGGCAGCCATGCAAATCATTTTTCTTTCGCCCCAGCTTGTAGCTCTGGGGCCACAGGATGCTCGATCCATGGTCCATGGTTCACGGTCGACGGTCCAACGTTGTTATTGTCGTCGTTCTCATGGCTTCTTCTTCTTCTTTCTTTTTTTTTTTTTATTTCGAAAATGAATCAATAAATTCTTTAGCCTGCAAAAGAAGTTTAAGCAAATTTTGGTATTTCGGTGACCCTTTCCCAATCTTTGTTTTGCTTAATACTCTAAATCGTGGGAGTTAAGCGATTTTGATAGAAGGTTTAAAATGAATTTAGGAAATTTTCGGAGAAGAAAAGGTTTAAAGATACCAATAATTTTTCACTTTTAGTTTAAGTCTAAAAAGTAATTAAATATTAATAAAATATATATTTTTTTAATACTTAAGATTAAATATTTTTAGAATGCACAACTTTTTGGCACACATTTTTCAGACTTTTTCAATAATTTTAATTGATGATTTTCTGTTTAAATAATATTTTTCCATTAGGCCACGTTTTAAGCTATGTCAGTATATAATTTAATATAATATTTTGTTAATTTTTAATCATGCAAAATATTATTTTAAAAATACTCTAAAATTAAATGAATTCTTTCCAAAGCATCTTAAATTTTATAAGCTTAAAACAAAACGAGAGCTCACTCTATTTTCTCAGTTTTTCTCAATTTCTTCATAAATCTGAAATTTTCAAATTCATTTTCAAAACTGCTCCAACAACTTTTCCTCCTTTTCCTAAACTCCATTTCCTTTCCCAATTTAAAGAGTATCTGCAAATCGTCTTAGTCTCTTTTGTAAATTTTCGCTGATGGTTTTTGTGTGTTTTTTTTTTGTCGTTCTGGTTCAGGACCCGGCGGCGTTTTTGGCATTTTTGCGCCGCAATCGTCGTATCGTCGTATATGTGCGAAATGCCGTTACTTTTTCAGGGTTCTCCCAGCTCTATTCGTAATGTTGCCAAAGGGGGGGCATTGGGGGTTAGGGGTTGTAGGGGTTGGGGTGTAGGTTTGTTTCCCGTCACATGTGTGTCCATTTTAATGGGCAATGCTTTCGCTTTAAAGTTGTTATGGAGGCAACTTAAATTTGGTTCCACATCCTTTGTGCAACAAAAAAAAAAAGAATAAATGAATGAATGGAAAATAAAGGAATAAGTATCTATATAAATGTGTGTGTGTGTGTGTCTGTGTGTGTATCTCATTCATTTCATTGTGGTCTCGTCCGGTCGCTTTATGCTCTCGTTTTACCGTCGTGTCGGACTTTGCGTATTTGGTTGAGTTTACATTACGCTTCACGATTTTATTTTATTATAATAAATTTCCTTTTTTCTCTCTCTCTCCCTCTCTCTCTCTCTCTCTCTCTACCTCTCTCTTTGCTATCCCTTTTATTATCCTTGCGTGTGCCTGTCCCTGTGTGGGTGTGTCTCTGTGTCTGTGTGTGTTATACGAATATCATTGAGCTCCCCCACCTTTGTAACTGTACTTTATCGCTTGGCATATACTTTCATGTCTTTCTTTTTTGTAAATTTGATATATTTTTGCAATTTCTTTTTCATTTTCCATTTTCCAGTCTTTTTTTTTGTGAGAAACCCGCAAAGATTTACTTATTTAATTTGGCTCTGCGTGCGGTTATCTTTGCTGTACAATTAAGCACGGGCAGAGTTGCCAGGCTGTCAACAGTACTTATCATTGTCGTACAAAACGGAATTATTTTAAATATAAATTTAGTTTTCAAGTGGAGTCTTCATTAATTATTAAAAAAAATATTTAAAATTTCTTTTTATACTCTTGACAACTAGCAGAATTAATCGCAATCAAAATCTAAAAATCAAACCCATTTTGTCAAAATTTCAGAAAAAACTTGAATATTTTCTTGTGCCATTTTTGCTAATTGTAAGTTCATTTAAATACTATAGTCTTCAATTTTACTTTATTATATTCCCGAAATATACTAAATTTCAACAAATTTGAAATTCCTGTAAATAAATTAAGAGTCTTTTGTTACCCGAAATAGTTTACTTTAAAATTACAATTCTACCCCTAAAGCCAACCAAACTGACCCACAAAAAAGCCAAAAATTCCACATATGAACATAGATAATAACCAGGACTTCATACCCATATTAGTCAAGTCAGATCCCCAAAGGACATTCAACTACCAATGGAGCATGTCTAACAACCACTAATTAGTCAACATAATCCAACTAAAAGACAGACAGTGAGAAAGGGAGAGGCAGACAGAGAGAGAGAGAGAGAGAGAGGGGGAGAATAAGAGTGGAATCTGGAGACAGAGAGAATGAGAGAGAGAGAGAGAGAGAGAGAGATTCCCAAACAAATGCCAACTTTGATCTATTTACAAGCAATTATTAACACAACAAAAACAACAACTATAAATGGAGACTACAAACGATTTTACATTTTTGCTTAATTACACACGAGTTTTCCCAGCTTTGCCTCCCGTTTTTCCCAGCTTTCCCGGCTTACCACAGCAGTGGCCGGGAACCCCAATTCGTATCCTTCGCTGTCACTTTGACTTTAGCCAGGACCAAAAAAATGAGTTGCCGGTTAACCCCCCCGCCTCCCTTTGCCCCGCCCTGCTCGTACTTCTCGTAGCCTTTCTCAACGGAGTTCTCGCTGTCCATGTCAAATATTTGCTCAAAAGTCCGAGCTGTCTCACTCTCTCCCTCCCTCTCTCTCTTACGACCCTTTGCAGTCAGAGCGTCAGCAATCCTGGATGAGTATGCTGATGGATTGTGGTGGGATGGGAGTGTGTTTTGGGGGGTGTGGCAAAAGGATGATGAGCAGCGCCAGACGCAGCTTATCATTGACAAAAAGCGCAACGTGAAGTCAGCAGCGGCAGCGGCAGCGGCGACGACTGCTTTTTCGGGGGTTCACTGGCTGTCAACATTGCTGCCGGTCTTTTTCAGCCCCAGCTATAACCCTGGCCCCTTTAGCCCCCTTCACCTGCATGCCAACTTGCACTTTTTGCTGGGTTATCCTTGGCAGCGTTGCCAGACAACGCACAGTCAGCGATTTTCTTTTTACAAATACAACAAAAAAGTCGCATAGCTTAACAGAAAAAGTTGTCTCCCTCTCCCGGTCTCTTTCTCTCTCTCCTTCTCTTTGTGCTTTTCTTTCTCCCTTCTCTCCTCAGCAAAAAGGCAAAGAAATCATTTTAAATGCGGCTTAAAATTATCTTTGATAAGCGTGGCGAAATGTGTTTCTGCTGAGTAATTTATAGGCAGAGCTTTTATTTTTGGCGAAGGGGCGTGGCAGGGTATGGGCGGTAGACTACTTCACTGAACTCAACTCAACTCTCAACGGTTGGTATTAAAAGGTCCTTGAGATCAAAGTCGTCGCCGTCTAAGTTGGTTAGGGCCAAAAGTTTAAGCAGCTTACAGATAGAAAGAGAGAGAGGAAGGGAAAGAGAGTAGCGTTCATTGAATAGGCTCAGAGCTCAGCGTGGGTTATCTGGAAAGGGTATCATTAGTGACAAAGGTAAATGACATAACTAATTGGGCATACCAAAGTGCTCTGAAGTAGGAGTTAAGTGCTTAGCGTTCAAATTTAAAGCTACCTAAGCTAAAATGAGTTAAGCTTACAGCTAATCATAATTAAAACGATCGATGTAATAAGCTTCCAACAAAAGCTTCCTCTTTACATATTTATCTTGCGCTTTATCTTATCTCTTAAGCCAGTACATGCAAACTGAAAGCTCTTCAATGCACAGTGATCTAAAGGTTTTTTGTCTTCTTCCATTGCACTCTCTCTTAGCACTCTTGAGTTAACACTCTCAGCTTGCTCTTCACTCATAACTTAACTTACAAATTGACATTATAAAGCATGCGTAGCAATAACAAAGCAAAGAGAAACAAACGCAAAGCAGAACAACAAGAAAAAAGTTCTATTAAGCAAGAACAACAACAGCAAGAATAATAATACACCGTTACTTGAGTGCAGTTTTTGCTGTTGTTGAGTTTTGCACTTGATTTGCGAAGCAGACGCTTTAGATTTACCTTCAGTAGCGATAGCAAAGAGTGGGTGAAAAACAACAAAAACAATAAGCAAAGCATGAAGGCGGAAAAAAAGTAGAAGAATATTCTACTATTCAGGCAACCACAAGTGGTATGATGTGCTACTACTCTTTTGACTACTACTCTTTTGACTACTACTCTTTCGTCTACTACTCTTTGAAGAACTGGCAGTCAGAATAAGTTGTACTACCTTTTCTGCTACAGTTTTTATTTTTTTTTGCCTACCAAAAGTGACAAGCGAATTCTTTGCCCACTGGCACAATTCTCAATGCCTTTTTTAACTTCCAAACTTTTTTAATAGATTTCAAATTTGACCCCCAACCCTCGTACTCCCCACACCCCACTTGACACAGAGTTTTTCTCTAGAGTAATCAAGAAAATTAGAGAGAGACCCAAATCCAAATTTAAGTTGTTCCCTGGGCAATTTGAAAGGAAAATTGTTGACAGCTTTGGGCCAACGGACAAATGAAGATAAATGTTTGTGTGGGTCAAAGGCAAAAAAACAGGCGTAAAATTTAAAACACTTAAAAAATAAACTGTATTTAAAGAAAATTATGGCAGGAAATACTATTGTAGTTTACGTTACCATTAAACTGTTACACCCAGTCTATACTGCTGCTTACAGGGTATTGTGCTTGAAACTGTATCGAAATAAATGCGATAGTCTTGTTAAGTTGATAGTCGAAGTAAACTTTTTACTGTATTTTTCGCATACTTTGTTGTTGATCTCAATGTTGTTGCCTGATGAAGATGAATTGCACAACAAGCTTGTCCCTTTCTTCTGCTCTCTTTGCTCTATGTTTCGTCGCTCTCTTACGTTTCACTGCATGTTGTGCGCAAAGTTGAGGCAAAGTTTTTAATAAAATTGTACCAAGTGCATGTTTTTTTTTTTTTTCATCAGGTCAAACAGAAAACGGTCAAAAGCATGTAGTAGCACAGCCACAGAGTGAGAGAAAGAGATAGACGTTGGTAAAGGGATTGCAATAATTGTGTCAAATGGTCGCGCTCTTTTAATGTGTGCCACAGTTTGAAAGCTATTCAAGCAATTTAAAATAACTGTCAAACTGCAAAACAAAATTACGAAAAGTCGAATTTCTAAAAGAGCGGGTTAAATGAATAGCAGCAAGAGAGTCGAAAGGGGAGAGCGAAAAAGACTTTCTGAACAAAACTAACAATTGCAACAACAAAAACAAACAGAAACTTTAGAATGCAAAGCGCAACAAAGAAAACGGCAAAAGTCACGCAGATGAAGGGAAAAAGGAAGTGTGATAAAGTCACAGAATTACCGACATAAAACTGAAACTTGTAATAGGAAAGAGAGAGTGAGCTAGAGGCAAAGCTTCTGGAAGGGGAAGCGAGCAAACTGCAGTGACTAGTAATTATAATATTAGGTGTGTTGCAGCAATTTTAAGCAAATGAGGAAATTAAAAGAAGGGGATAGTGTCTGTTATGTTTAATTACATATGTAACGTTATATGATATGATTATGGGTCACTGATTTTGATTATGATTATTACAATAACTAAAGGTTCCCAAAGCATTTAATGCGCTTTAATCTTTTAAACTGTTTTTCACTTCCTTGCTTTTCTTAGCAGTGTGTTTTTTGAACTTTCTTTGTTTACTTGGCGATTTTCAGCTTGAAAAAACCTCAAATAGTATTAACCTAATGGCCATTTGCTAGTGTAAACAGTCTGCTTCCAATTGGGTCAACTAAAGCGTTTAAACACCCAACGAAAACGAAAAGGAAACACAAGGACTGAATACTGTAGCTAAGGAAATGGATAACTGGGCGTGTTAAAGTAGTTAATATAAATTTCGCTTAGCTATCTTATTTTAAATTGGGTTGACTTTGAAAAATTAAAACCTTAAGTCATTTGCATGCTAAGGTGGATGGGCAATGATAAAACTAAACAAACGATTAAGTCCTAATTAAAGCTGTAAGTGAACGCGATAATTTACTTTAAAAGATAAACATGAATTTGTTAGAGAAATAGATTTGCAAACGTTTGGAACACGCCTTATGTGCACACTTGATTAACTGTTAACTCTGGTGCTAAGCTCAGCAGCAGACAAACAACAAACAGCGCTGCTCTGCTCCCTCCCTTTGGCCTTTAACTGCAGCTATGCTGCTTCTGCACCTGCGTCAGTATGTGCTGCTCTCCTTTGCTCAGGCGCAGCCGAATTACGAAAGCCCAGCTACGCACACACATACACACACACACGCTCTCTCCGTTTCGTTCGATTGCCCTCCCGTCTGCGCTCCCGTATTAACTTCTACCACTGACTTACAATAACAACTCACTCTCACTTCTTAAGCACTGTGACAGGAGCAGTCTAATGCTCTCCCACTCATACTTTCGCCGCTTCTCCTGCATCAGCATACGTTTGTCCGTATAATAGCAATCATCTCAGTCACACTCCTTGAGTTGCAACCTTCTTCCTAGATTTGCAAATATTTTTCTTTTGTCATGCGCATCTCGTTCATTTGTTCTTCGACGATTGCCAAGGAAGGAAGTTAGAAGGCGCTGCGCGTGCGTGAAAATTTTGTGCCCAAATATTAATTAGTGCATTTTGTAGTCACCGTGTTGCAGTGTTACATGGAATGATTTTAGATCAACTTCTGTTCACAAGATCAGTTTGCAAGTTTTAATAGTTGACAAAACTAACTGTCCGTGTGCGTTTGTTTCTCTCTATAGTACACGATTCTCTTTGTTGTAAATCGATATTCGACAGTGTTGAAATAAAAGTATTTAAAATCAATATGTTTAGCAGTCGCGCTTCGTTTATGGGCAATCGCCGCATGATTTTTGATTTCTCCGAGAAAAGTAGCGACATTTACATGGAGTAAGTGCCAATATAACTGTTAACTCCACTCTCTTAAATTATTTCCACACAAACTCACGTTCAATCTCTTTCGTTCTCTTCTTTTTCTTTACAGTGCATTTGGTATGAGCGACAAGAGCAGCAGCGCAACTAACAGCCTGCCAAATAGTCCCATACACAGCAACAACAATTCGACGCTGCTTAACAACAACAACAATTCGAGCTTGGTGGGCAGCAACAACTCGCTGAGTGTTATACCCTTTGGCAACGGCAGCAGCAGCAACAACAACAGCAGTAATAGCATCATGTCAAGCGGTTTGCTGAGCAACAACAACAACAATAATAGTGCGAGTAACAACAACAATAATAATCCGTGTAGTGCCAATCGTAATGTTGTTAGTATGGATGATGATTCATGCTTTCGCCTTGACTCGGATACATCGGGTGTTACCTATGGCGAAAAGGAGCCCGATCCGGATAACATTAAGATGTTTGTGGGACAGGTACCCAAATCTATGGATGAGGCCCAACTTCGAGAGATGTTTGAGGAATACGGACCGGTGCATTCAATCAATGTGCTGCGTGATAAAGCCACCGGCATCAGTAAAGGTGAGTGATAAAAAGCACATTTGATTAAGCTTTTCTTGAAAAGCTCTCCTTTAATAACAACACACAATATTTATACATCTGTCGCTTCCGCTATTTCTTTTGCTCTATTTGCTTAGTCTTCATGTGCTTTGCTTTATTTGCATTTCATTTCATTTCATCAGTAAATTGCTTTTTGACTCACCATTTGTCTTTTATTTTCTTTTATGGCTGTCATTTGATAGCTGCTCTTTAAAGCATGTGATTTAATAAAGCATTTAAGAGCAGCACACAAAAGCTTCATTTCAATGTGATATTGACTCGCTCTCTTATTTTCTCTTGATTGTTGTTTTTGGCTTTTGCCTTTTGTATTATGTCAGCAGGCAATTTGAAAGCCTCTCAAATGCAGAAACTGCTTTTGCTTTTGCTTCTGTTTCTTCCCTTCCCCCAACTACTACACCATCCACACTCATTGTGTTTGGCTATTCATAACGGCATTTCCACTTAGTCTATTGCTATTTCAATATGACAATCATGAATGCCCATTGTCAAAATCATATTCTATTTTTTATGTACAATATTTATTTTTGTTTAGAAACTGTCCATTGTCATCCATTTTACTAACTTTTGTCGCACTGATTTAGTTTCTCTTCCCCTGTTCATTCCCTTCCCCTGCCCAGCCTAGCGGCTCTCTTAAGCTGTCTCCCACTCTCTTGGTCACTGCTGCTGCAGTTGACAGGCGGCGTTGGCTGCGCTGCCCAGCTTTGAAATGTGGGCGTTTGCATGGTCAGCTTGTCATCCGTGGGCGTGGCAGTTGTTGTGTACATATATATGTGTGTGTGAGTGTATGTGTGTGACAAAGTAAAAGCGCAAACAGTTTTAGGAAGCACTTAAGTGGCGCGTTGTGTTGATGATTTATGACAGCGTAAGACTCGAAGAGAGAGACACTGCGAGAGGACTTGGTATGGGAGAGAGGAAGCTTTCGGCTAAGTGCCTGCCTACACGCTACACGCTCCACTTGAGCTTAAAAGCGCGCGCGGCTTGCCACAAACACTCACACACACACAAACAAACAAAATCGACACAAATTGCATTTGAAAGTTATTATTTATGTCTGTCAAATAAATGTGAAAGAAATGCTAAAAAGCGAAAAAGTAAAAAGGCAGCGCAGAGTGGGCGTGTCGTGTCGTAGGCAGCACTGACCCATAAAGCTGAATGAGCTGCAGAGTGGGAGGGGGACAGGGAGAGAGAGTGAGAGCAGGGTGTGGTGGGGTGGGGTGATTTGGGTGAAAGTTTTTGGTTTTCTTTTGTTGCCTTTCTGCGTCTGTCAGAGAAATAAACGAAGTTTTGTTGTTTTCCCTTCATGTGCAGTTTTATTTTGGCTGCAACTTCCTGGCTACAACATTTCCATTTAGCCTGGCCAGTAACTCAGTTTGGCCCAGTTTGCTTCTTTACTGCGACAAAAAGTTAACATTCCCCTCCACTTACCCCTTTGCCTACCCTCTTCTGGTCCTCCTTGAAATTTGCTGTTGCATTTTTATGGTAAAACGCTTAGCCAGAATGCCAAAAGCCAGGGCTTGACTTGTGGGAGAGTTAGTACTAGTACTTGTACTATCCCCACTCCTTTCCTTCTCCACCACCTCCTTTCCTACCCTTTAGTGGATTGCTTCCTAAAATGGGAAATGACACTTTTAAGCGCGACGATGACCTCTGAACCAGAAAGTCGTAAATAACCCTACAAAAAATTTCCTTTTCGTTTTCCAACAAAACTTCAGTTTCTTTTGCTCTCTTCTCTGCCGCTGCTTCTTCTTCTACTTTTTGTTTTGTTTTTATATTTCTGGGCTAATGCCTTTTGGCTACAAACTTGTTTTTCTTTCACACCAAATTTCGTTAGCGGCCAGTTACTTTTTCGAGTGGATTTTCAGTGTTGTTTGCGGGTGTTGTTATTGCGGTTTCACTGTGGTCATGTAGCAGCCTGAATCTGCAACTATAAACAGTCGAAGACTAGGAGAAAAAGAGAGAGAGGAAGTTAGAGAGAGCGAGAGCGGTATACAAAAAGGTTAAGCTCTCTAGAATCATAATTTATTAGCATTTGTGGTTGAGGACTACAACAGGTGAGCTGGGAAGGGGGTGTAGGAAGGGAGAGGGGAAGTAAGGAGTAAGGAGGGGCTAGAAGGGTAAACGGAGGATTGTGGTTGTGTTTCAGATTGTCGTTCAAGCGTAACACGTGGTCAGTGGAGGGGAAGGGGAAGGGACAGGGGCGTACGCACTCGGAATATTGTTAGATATGACAGTCCAATTCGATACCCTAGAAAAGTTAGCCACAAAAGATGGGCATGCACATTAAAGAGAGAAACTATGCTAGCTTGACTACTTTCAAGTTCTTAGAATCTGTTAAAGTATTATTAAATAAAAAATGATTTTGTTTTCTGGCAAAAATAAGCTTTTAAATAACTAATTAACTAGTAGCATATCTTCCAATCAATACTAATTTTTTCACCACAAAAAATTCCCTAAAGTTTAGGTCTATCAGGCTTTTGCTTGAAAAGGGTGTTTACCAAATTTGGCTTTTAAGTTTGCCCCAATTAAAATTACCTTTTTAAAGCCATATTTTTTTCTAAGCCAAAAACTATCTGTGGAAACTAAGTGAATTTAGATGCGGAATTTGGCTCGTTTGCCGCAGCTCTAACTTGAGGCTATTAAGAGCTTCTCTTGTCTCTCTCTCACCCACATTTTCTAGTTGTGATTTATGAGAATTATATAAAAAATAGAAGAAAAAGAACTGAGAAAAGTAGTTTGAGAATAAAAACGTTATGTGGGTTGACCAAAATCACACAAAAAAGAATAAAATAATTCACACTGTGCGCTTGTCAGGCAGCAGATTCTATATATTTTTTGCTGCTCTCCTACTCCTCCTCCTTCTCCTCCTGCTTCTTCTTTGGTGTCGTCTTTGCTATCTTTGCGCTTTTGCCTTGAGAACTTTATTTCGCAGAACGGCAAAAAAAAGCTCGCTCTCATTCCGTGGTGTCCAGCTGTCCGCTGTCGCCAAAAACAGAAGAAGAATAAGCCGAAGAAGAAGAAGAAGAGAAAGAGAATGAAACGCACTTACTTATCTGCCGCCTAAATCAGCTTGTCTACCCCTCTCCCCCCCACACTCCCCACTCGCCTCTGTTGCTGGCCCTTGCTCACTTTGTGTGGCTGACATTTTTATTTAGCTGCTTGCAGAGCGTGAAAAATGCATAAAATTTCACTTAATTTCCAAAAGCTTTTCAATTTCAAACGTCTTTCTAAATTTTCTATTTTTTTTTTCCCTTGAATTTTCTTTGAATTTTCGTTTACTTTTTGATTTCTTTTATATTTTTTTGGTATTTGCTCTTGACTTTTGGTGTCCACTGAACTATTGCTAAACGTTTGTCACTTTCGCTGTCTGTTTGAGGGTGGGAAAGGGGGTGAGGAGTAAGGGAAAAGCGGGGGGTATCTGCGGCAACCATAAACTAAATTCGATTGCAATTGCAGTTGTAGTTGTTTTATAGCTGCAGTTGTTGATCCGATTGTGTTACAGTTTCTCTGTCACTCTCTCTCCCCTACCACTCTTATCTCCTCTCCCTCTCTCTCTCTCTCTCTCTCTCTCTCTCTCTTCCTCTTTTACTGCTTCTCCACTCGTCTACTAAATCTCTGCGCCAAACTTTAATGACATTGATTTATTTTACTTCGATTAATTCGTTTCCTTCTCGCTCACACGTGCTCTCTGTCTCTTTTTACGTGTGGCCGGGCACATCCTTTACACACACACACACATACACTTATAAACACACCCACACACACACACACAACATCCTTTGGCTGGACTTTGGCACGTCGGCTCTCGATTTCACATCTTAAAGTTCCCTATTCTACCCCCAACCCCTCAACAACCATATACTCATCTCCTATACAGAGACACACACAACATGCCACGCCCACAATAGCACGCCCATCGTTTGGATTAAGTTTTTGTCCAAAAAACGTGACTGGATGTCGTTTTCAGCTTTTGCCACCGATTTTGTTGTTGTTTTTGTTACTTTATCGCATTGTTTCCTCAAGCAAAAGCTCTGCAGTTCACTCCTCTTCTTCCTTGTCGCTCTCTCTCTTTCGCTCTCCTTCGCTCGCCTTCCTTCCTCGATTTGTTGTTTTGCTGCTTTGATTCTAACTGCAGTTGACATGCACATAATGGGAATTGAGAGATTTCTCTTCTGCTCTTGTTACTCTCCTCTCTCTTGGTCTTCTTTCGCTCCCTGTTCGCAGCTCACTTGCTTATCGCGCGATTGGTTTTCGTCTTTGGTTTCCGTCTTACAGTTTGTACTCTCTCTCTCTGCCTCTCTCTCTCTCCCTCTTTCATTTCTTGTACGATATTTTATTGCATTTGAAATCGTTTCGATTTTCTTTCATTTGTTACATTTAACGCTAGTTTAATTTTAAGTGATATTTAATCTACGATTGCAAATCGTAACGTTTGCTTTACTCTTTCTTCTCTTCTCGCTTTCCTCTTTTCAACTCTCATTCGTTATCTGCTTTTGATTTGCTTTGCGTTTCTAAGTGAAATGCGATATTTTTGGTTCAACTTGAGTTGAAGTTTAACAGCTTAAAGTTTGTTTTAAGCAGAGGAGAAAAACTAGTTGCATTCAGTGCTTGATTTAAGCTTTAAGAGAGCTTTTTAAAAGCTTTAAGAGTATTGATTTAATTGATGGAAGTATCAAAAGCTGAGTTATTCTTGGGGGGATAGTTTCACAATAAGGACTAGCTCCTTTTGCGATCATAATGAAGCTTTCAAGTTCCTTCATTCTTCGCTTTATTCTCTTTTAAAGCTTAAAGCTTAAATATATGAGAAAAAAACAAAAACCACGCATCCGCTGCGGCTAAAATGGCATTGGAATTCACTCTCTTTCCCTCTGTATCTCCCTCTCTCTCTCTCTCTATCTTTGTCCCTCTCTAAACCTACTCCGGATATCAGAAAAGCCAAAACGAGAAATGAAAATATTTGCAAATATGTGAAAAATGCGGAAAAATGCCGTGTGGCAACCAATGGCGGTGACTACAACGACGACGACGACGTTGAATATGGCACAAAAACAGCGACAGATTGAATTACGCAAGTGTTGAAAATGTCTATGTGTGTGTGTGTGTGCAAGGAAAGGGCAGATGATGGAGTAGGTTATGGGAAAGGGGAAGGGGATTTGAGCCATGCCCACCACAACGCATTACGCTTGGGTGAACGAAAACCGTCGATATGTCCGGTAATTGCATTATGCAACTATTGCCATATTAAGTTTTGTAGTCACAGTTAGCGTCGCTCCAAAACCAGTATTCAAAATACATCCCTTTTTACCCCCGTGAGTCCCACTCCTTCATACCCCCTAAAGGTTTCGGGGAGTAGCGGGAGCAGCGGAACTGCACGGTACGGCGCAAAGTACACGGTAAATGGAAAATGCGCGTGAGCCGGAAATGGATTTCAGCTAGCATTTTTTCTACTCTTGGTTTTTCACCATTTTCGGTTTAAAGTCTCGGCCACAGATTTGGTGTAAAGAAAAAGAGAAAAATAAAAATTATATAAGCCTGATTCACATTAGCAAAAAAGAGAAAATTAGTAGAGAATTTCGTAGTATCAATGGAAATTTGAGGAGAGTGACATGTGGTAAGAGAGAAGCAGTTAAAAACTGAGTGGGAAAACGGGGGAACCACAAAACTAATTCGAGTATTTAAGATACTTATTTTAGGTAGTAAAAAGTGTTTATAAACCGATTAGTGTTGTACAATCTAATGACAGATTATGCTACAGACATAATGTAATATATATTAAGATATAATCTTTACCATTGAACACATTTTAAAAAGTATATAAGATAAATTCTAAAGGCTTCTCTCTGTTTTTTTAAGCCCCTCTAAAAACCCCATTTTTATTCATTTGTTTTTTATGTTGGAATTAAACAATTTAATATACGATATTCTTCTAGCATAGACATTTATGTCTTAAGTATCGTTTTGCCTACTCAAATATGCTCGCCACCTGCCCCAAGCCAACATAAATTCCAACACCTAAAACACTTACCTAACAGCCCCCAAAATACGCCTTAAACCAAATACTTCCCGCTTTTCCTCATTTCCCTAGTCAACAGCTTGCGTTCTTTCACACACACTCTCTCTCGCACACACACACACACACATTAACTCAACGGAACGCGACACATTTGTTGTGTGCCGTCGAAAAGAGGTTGGAGATGTTGGGGTTTTAGGCCATAATGCTTAATTTAGTGCCTGCCATGTTGGCACATTTGCCACTGCCACCCGCTTCCGTATCCGCCGCTGTGTCACGCCCACCGGGCATACGCCCAATGCCTTGCCATTTTGCCTGCCAGCTAATAATAATAATTTTCATAATTTCTTTTTGCCGTCGCGACGCTTGAAAATAAACTCCAATTTAACCCTTATGCTAATCTAAATCTTTTCTTTCCCTCTCACTCACTCGCCCACTCTCTCACGTACTTAAACTTATACCCTCTCTCTCCCTCTCTCTCTTTCTCTTTCTTGTGCACAGGTTGCTGCTTTGTGACGTTTTATACACGACGCGCGGCATTAAAAGCTCAGGACGCTCTGCATAATGTGAAAACGCTGAATGGGGTAAGTTTTACTTATATACATATATACATATATTTTCCAGCATTTTCAGGAAAATTGTGCCTTTTATGTACAATAATATCGCATAATTTGTGACATTTATTGTCAACGATTAGGCACAGCGAAAATTGTGAATTTTTACAGTTTTTCCTTTTTTTGTTTCAAGTGGACATCATTTGTGCTTTAAGTGGGTATACCCTGTAAAAAGTAGCTAAAGAGGGGTGTACTTAAGTAGCCTAAGGTAGCTGGCTTTAGTTTCAAGCACTGTAAGGGGTTCTAGTATTTATAGGGTATGCTTTAGTCCACCTTTTGTAATGCCAGATTTTCTACTTGTTGTTTTGCTGATTTGGCGAATTCACAAAAATGGTGAAAACCAGCTGCCGCATCAACTTATCATAAACGCAATCATGCAACACTGCAACAACAACAACAACAACAGGAACATTCATTATGACTAACTGACTGCGTGACTGACAGATTGACTGGCGCGTGGACTGACAGAGCCATGACACGGCACAAAAAATGCATAAAAAATATGAAAAGGAAAAAAATATAAGTATGAGTTGACAACTAGACGACTACACAGATACCCTATAATCATATATAGCACACTTTACTAACTCAAATGGGACTACCCTTTCGAACGTACAGGGTATTTGGCTTGTAGCATTTTTGTTATTTTCCAATATAGTTTTTTGCAACACTCTAAGGTCGCTCTGCCCATAAAATGCAAGTAATTTCAAAGTTTAGCCCTTCGTCCTGACAGCTTAAAAGTATGCAATGCAAAAAGACAGCGGAGAAAAAAACGGTAAAATAAAAGAAACAAAATTCGAAAAGAATGGAACAGAAAAAAGAAAATTGTTAGCACAAGACACGCGCCAAAAGTTTTTTACGAAAGGCAACAAAACCACAGGCACAAAAATGTCAATTTGCGCTTTGGAGCTACAAACCAAAGTTGTCAGCAGCGCGAGAGTTTCGCAGCAGCGGCAGAAGCAATAACAGTAGATTGTTTGGTTAGCAAGAGAGAGAGAGAGAGAGGGAGGGAGAGGGAAGAAGAGTACATATGTGTAGTGGTAAAAGAAAGGGGTGATAACATAAAGACAACATCAGCGAAAATTCAACTGCATTTGCCAAGGTTTAAGGTTCTCTCCCCTCTCTCTCTCTCTCTCTCTCTCTCTCTCTCTCTTTTCTTTTTTCTTTCTATTATGCCATCAAATCAGCATGAATATTATTATTTGGAATGTCATGTGTCGTTTCGAACGGATGTTCTAACAGAAACAAGGGGTGGAAGGGGGTAAGAAGAGGGTTGGGGGGCATGCTTGTGGCATGCCACGTTATCAGCGCCCCGGAATCTGGCATAATTTGCATGTCCTGTGACAGTGCCAAAAAGGAATTGTGCAGCTGTGTGCAACAATATTTATTTTACAAAATTGCCATTGAAAGGCACAACAATTGGGCCCAAAAAGAAGTTGTTGGAAATCGAAGGGGGTAAAGGGGGTGTAACAAGGGGTGGTAAGTTAAGAAAATTGCAGATTTTGAGACATGAGTGTGCGTGTTACATTTGGCAATTGGAAAATGCACTCGATTGGCTTTTGTTGGTCATACTTTTGATATAAGTGAGTTGGCAGCACTCTAGTGACAAGTTGGCAGTGCTGTGACAAAGCAGCGTTGACAGAAGTTTTAAGTTTCTTAATTAAATTTTTGAAAACTCTGTTAAAAACAAGGTTTTATTATTCATAAATACTTCATTCACCTGTCGAAAATTTACACATTTCGCATAATCTACACAGCCCTTAAGATAAGAAGTGTTCCCCTTGAGTTTATGTTAATAATTGGGTCATAAAAAAGTTAAAAATAAACCAAAAGTTGATAACATTTCAACCAATTAGCTAAAAAAAATCCTGCACTTGCCTGGTAATTGCCACTTCCTGCTTATAAAAGAACAACAACAAGAACAACAAGAGCGAATGAAATAGGTAATAAAAGAAATGAGGTGAAAATAAAAAGAGGCGTGGCACAAGCACATAAAAAATAAAAGTCCAAAAAGGGCAATGAGAATGCGCAGCTCGAGAAACAGGTTGACTTGGACTGCAATTTGTAGCAAGTCGCCGTGTTGCGTTTATTATTTACGAGCTAAAACAGAGTGGGCTAAAGGGGGTGCGAAGGAGGGAGGGAGGGGGAAAGAGTTAGAGAGGGCGAAAGGGAAACTCACTTGGCGTAGAAAGGGTAATGCGGACAAGGACGTCGCTGATGTTGCCTTAGAGCGACTATCGTCGTCGCTGCCAATAAATCATGGGCCATTAGCTCGCACAATACTTGGCGACGGAAGTGCTACGACAAGACAAGAGAGGGGCGAGCAGGGCAAGAGAGAGATAGAGAGAGGGGGAGAGGGGGAAAGCGAAAAGATTCTCCTTTTCGTACTCGGAGCTGACCTCGTGCTGCGGCACGTTTTGCGGCAGCTTTAAGCTTGTTTTAATTAGAAGACGTTGTGCGAAAAATTACATTTAAAACGCGCCGCTGCTGTCGCTGCCGGCTGCGGCACTAAGCGCTTGGAAAAAAAAGGGAAATGCGAACGCATATTTTAGGATTTTCACGCCTTTCCCTTTTTTGCCCCCCCCTTTGACCTGGCCAAAAGTTTGCTGTGTTGTTGCTGTTGTGCGCGACCGCTGAATAAATGTGTTTGGCTTTAGTCGAGGATTTGGCGGCCAGTTAGGAGCAGCTTGTCAGCGTGCTGTCCCTTCCCTCCCTTCCTCTCTCTCTCTCTCTGTCTCTCTCTTTCTCTCTACTCTACTGCATTCATTCATTATGCAGCTTAAGCGACAACAAAAAATACTAAAGGGACAACTACGCTGCATCAGCATATAAATGGACTCTACCGACTATATACTATACCCATATACACATACATATATATATATATATATACTTGTACAGTTTGAGTTGGTTGCAATGCGCCAAAAGCCTTGCAAATTAATCGCCGACTGCGTCGTCGTTTATAGCGTCACAATATATCAAATGTGATTAACACGGCAAATTAGGTAGCAGCAACGGAATTAGCAACGAGGAGAAGTTAAGAATTTTAGATTGGGTAAAGGGGAAAGATAGAACTATTAGATATACCTTTAAGTACTATAATTATTTCGTTAACTAATTTAATTTTTCCCCCTTTTTATTGCAGATGTATCATCCGATTCAAATGAAACCCGCCGATAGCGAGAATCGCAATGGTAAGTCCAAAATTGTTGATATGGTAGAGAAATAGATTTGAAATGACAGCCAGACAGACTGGCAGATCAATCAATGGTCAGTTCATTGAACAGATTAACATCTGTGGTCCATTTGTATTCAGCTTTTTTGCCTATTTTTGTATTATTTCTGGCCAAAAGTTTGTTAAATGTTGACAAAGCCTAAAAGAGTGCAATGTATTGCGACAGCTTTTATTGGCAACACCAATGAGCCAGGCTTTCTGCATTTGACTCTGAATCGCAGTCGATGGATGGACACGTTTAAAACATTTTCAGTTGGGCAAAAAAAATATTTGTGTTAATACTCTTTCAAAGAGTTATATGAACTTTTGAATAGTGTTAGTGGGAAATGGGTGAACATTAACCTTTTGGCTAAAACAGTTTAAGAATTTAAGCAGCTTAATCGGGATAAATCTCGTCTTTGTTATAATAATATAAAATATTTTCATATTTAATTCGTTGTCAAAGAAAGAGTATTGCATTGTCCTCTCTCGTCTTTCTATCTCTCTCTCCTCTCTCTTCTCCTCTCCCTCTCTCGATCTACACTACTTTTATTTATATTTTCCTCCGTTTTTTTTGGGCCATTGTCAGTTGCGTGTCGGTCACTTGGCAGTTAATTAAAAACCATCAATTATGTGTCCGGGCAAAAGCAGCAACATCAGGCCAAATTGTTTAACAGCGCCAGTGAAAAAGTTTTCGGAAAAATTTAATTTATGTTAATTTTTTTGGTTGCCAACTTTATACTTCCCCACCACGCCCACACCGCCCAGTTTTCCAACCCCTTTCAACTACAGCTTGACTGCTTGAAACTATCCGCTTTTTGGTGGTGCACGCATGTGGCTGCTTCTTTTAATTATACCCATGAAATTAATCTGCTTAAGTGACCACAAAAATGTTGACTTTTACCCACACACTCACACACACCCGCACAACAAGCCAAGCGAGAGCGTAAGCTATCGTATTTTATTATTTTTTTTTTCATATTTTTTAATTGGCGACTTCCAGCGGCGCTTATTGTTAACAAGTTGTAGCGTTGGAGTAAAAGTGAACGAAAAAAAAAAAAAAGAAAATGTAGCAGAAAAGTTGCTGACATGCGGCTTCCCTTGCATCCGCGTTGCATGCCACAAGCTTTACCGCCTCTATACGTGTAATTACGCTTGTTCAACATGGCGTATGCTTAATAATCTTTTTGCTTGCTCATTTTTGGGTACGCTTTAGGAACTTTTCTATTTTTTTTTTTGGTTGCTAATTAAAATGATGGGATAATGATGGACAAAACTGATAGTGGAATCAGTTAGGAACAGTATCAAAGAGTAAAAGGAAGAAATGGAGAGGAGAAAGGGGAAAGATACAGGGTGCACATTAAAAGTTATTTAAAATTTCACTAGTTCATAAAAGGATAACGGCACATAAATGTAATAGGAACCCTTTGGCGATGCTTAGATAGACTTAAAACTATATCAAACTATAACCGATTATAAACATGACAATATTTGCTAGAAATTCAATATTTTCTGCTTTGGGCGGGTTAAAAGCTGCAATTAGTTGTCGCTTTGAAAGCAGTTTTTGTTGATAAACACATGTTCGTGTTTATATTTCGATTTCAATTTCAATTTTAGATAAGCTTAAAAGCGAACTCCCGCAATGCGCCTAAAGCGATGCAAATGTAAATGCATTTTGGACTAACTCCAAACGTTTGCCGCATTATAGACATACACTGATGTATCTATTTATACTATATATACTAACTATATATATTTATACATGTATACTTGTCGATTACATAGACAATACCAACTCGCATTTGCCGCAATCGCATTTCGATATTGCCACCAAGCCAAACACTAGACAAATACTTTTCTTTTTGTTTTTTATTCAACTTGTTCTGTAGTTATTATTTTGTATTCGTGCTTTGGCACTTTAACCTCAAAAAATAACAAAGATAGAAAAGAAGTATCAGAAAACAAGAAAGAAAAGTACAGTCGAGCACGCCCGACCGTAGAATACTCTCTGCATTTTATTCCCGATCATCTTAATAAAATCGATATCCGGGTATATCAATTGATACTTGCAACAAAACACGTTGAAACAAAAACATCTGATTGTATGTATACACATGCATACACACTTAACATTATATGTATGCACGCACATATGTATGTGTGAATATGTAATACATACACAATTGGTTGGCAGTGCCAGCATTCGCGGGCAGCGCTGCCGCTAAGCTACGCAAGCAGCGAAAACGTTCGCTCACATGTTGTATGTTTCTATCTCGCTTGCACACATGCATTGGCATTGCGTTCAATTATCAACTTTCTTACATGTCTAGCTCTTTTGTTTATTGTCCGATTTAGATGCAACTTTCAGGATAGTTTAATATATTTTGTCTTTAAACGAATGTGAAATAACAATACTGTACGATAAGAACATATACCTTAAAATCGGCATTGAAGTTTGCAAATTATCTTATTTCTTGTGAGAAAAGGGGGCGTGGCAGTCCAAAATTTTTGATGACAATACAATTATACCGTCTCTAGGAACCTACATACCAAAATGGGTGTTCCTAAGTGCCATATTTACTGAGATATTCGCCTAAAACATCAATTTTTTACGAGGTGTGTCTAGTTTTTTGCTCATTGTGGGCGAACGGGGCGTGGCATCGGAAAAAAAAAGATTCTTGTATTGACTGACTTAATATCGAGTCGATAGAGACCAAATTCAAACTTGTAGCTCTTACCATCTCTGAAATCTGTTTGTTCATACGGACGGACAGACGGACAGACGGACAGACAGACGGACAGACGGACAGACGGACATGGCTATATCGACTCGGCTTGTGATGCTGATCAAGAATATATATACTTTATGGGGTCTGCCACGCCTCCTTCTGCCTGTTACATACTTTTCACAAACACAATATACTCTCTCTTGCAGAGAGTATAAAAAAATAAGAAAATGGAGGAGAAATACTTGCAATAAGCATAAAAAAATGGGAAAAGTTTTACTTTTGGCCTGTGCACAGAATTTATGCCAAACAGCGGAAACGATATAATAGAAAAAGATGGCAGAAATATATATATACAAAGTCGTTCTGTATTGAATGTAAGAGGGAAGGAATGAATCCGTCTGTCTGTCTGTGTTTTGGAAGGAATTTGAAATAAAAAGACAGTTGCACACAGTGGGAAAGTGGATGAGAGAGGGGAAAGAGTGAGAGAGATAGAGAGACGAAACGTGGTAACAACAAACGGAAGGTGGCAATTTAATAAAATGCTTGAGTGAGTCGCCGAGTTTTGTTTCCTGCTTTTCCTTGGTGCCTTGGTGTCCTCGTGGGAATCCCCTTGACTATTGCGCAGAAAGTATAGCATACTTTTTGGCAGACTGCTGGCAACCTTTGATTGGTTTTTGGTTTTGCTGAAGGGCTTTACTGAGAATGAGAGTGATATAGACGGTTGCTGGAAAAGTGCTCAAGTCGAGTACTTTCAGTACTCCACAGTGAGTCATCACAATTTTTAATGATTCAAGAAGTATATTTTATTGGTTAATAAAGTATTACTTGCTACATTAATTAAACTTTCATTAGCTCTAGATAAATATTTATTATAAAGCTTTGGTGTAAAATAGATTTGATATTAGTTGATCAATGGAATTTCAATGTTTTCAAGCTTCTTGTGTAGCTTCCTATGGCCCATCTTGATCTTGTATTCCTACCCCTTTTTCTAGTCCTTCAATTGGAAATACACCATAACAAATTTTCTTTTAGCCATATAAGCACAACAAATGGCGTCACATTTCCACTTGAATTGCAGCAAATGCAGTTAAATTTAATGGTGCTGACCCTGGGCGGGAATAATGGGGTTACATAAATACGTCAAGTGCTAAAAAGAGCAGGGCAGAGAGTAGGAGAGGGTTTGACGACAGCCAAACAATAGACACAAGCGATGGGCAAGCAAAAAAGTGCTGGCAATAAAGACGATTTGCATTAGGTAAAGTAAGTAGAAAACATGGAGAAATGACGAGCAAAGTGCCAGCAGACAAAATGCAACCAAATCAAATGAGTAAGCAAAGAGCAAAATGTAAGCAAAAAACTCTAGAAGAAGAAAGGCGAGAAAGTGGAAGGATGGAAGTATGGAAAAATAAAAGAAAAGTGCAACGTGGTAATCAGTGCAATTTACATGCAAGCAAACTTCAAACAGACAACGAAAAGTGCCTCAAGAGAGAAAGAGTGGAAGAGAGGGTGTGAGAGAAAAACAGAGAGCGAGAGACGATGTCAATTTTGTTGGCGTCAGTTACTTTTTCTTCTTTTATTCATTTTCATTTCTACTTCCCTTCTTCCTCTGCTCCTTCACCACATTCTTGGGTGTTATTAAATTTGCAAATTCGTAATGTCAAATGTTTTTTGGCGCTGCATACTTGAGGGCGCACCAGAAATGTGCAGTAAGCAACCGAAATAATATCAAGAATGAAAAAAAAAAAAATGGCAGACATGTAAACATTTTCATGGTTATTCCACACAATTTGCGAACGCGCAAGAAGAAATATTCAAAATGGATTGTATTTGCATTCGCTAGAGAAGAGCTGAGAGAGTTGAAGAAGAGAAGAGAAGGAGAAGAGTTGAAGGGGAAAAAATACTCTCTATATATGCCGCATATGAAATCGATATGCAAATGTTGTGCGAGGTTTTTCCAGACTTGTTGTCAGCTGAGGGGGAAAGTGGGGACAAGATCCTTGGAGTTTTGACTTCCTCTGCGATGATGATGCACGTATTGTTTGCTTGTAAACATGATAAAAATTCAAATTAGCCATTATGACAGCACAGCCAACCGTATGTGCGTGTGTGTGTGTGTTTGTTTGTGTGTGTTTTGTGGTGTCGCGTTGAAATGTAAAATGTGGCTAGAAATTACCGGAAGGCAATAGAAAAGAGAACCTTGAAATAGTACAGAAAAGTACATATAGAAAAATGATATTTGCATATTTCATTGATGGTTATATTTTGGTGTTTTCCTCGAAAAATCCATCAAAGAATAATGAATAATTTTAAACGAGTCTCTGCTGGGAATAAGCATTAAACCTTGGCTTATATAGTGTAATAAAAATAAGTTTTAGGTTCTTTGATCATGCCCTTGAAGGAGTAATTAATGATTACTTATAAATTATAGTATGTTGTCATTACTTTTTGATGTAGTCTTCATTGTCAGATTGTGGTATCATCCTTTAAAGCTGTAAGGATACAGATTTTGAAAGCGGATATAGAATTTTCCATGCTAAATGTGACATTTCAAACCTGTCCCTTAACTTGCTATCATTTCTCTTCTTCATTCTTTCACTCTCCATCTCTTTCACGTTATCTACGCTTTAAAACGTTTTATTTTTTATATTTGTATTTCTTTTAGTTGCTTCGCATTTTGATTCTAATCATAATTAACGCACACGCAATAGTTTTACACGAAGAGTTCAACTTTGAAACTGGCAAGCAAAATGTGTTAATTAACTCATTAGCAACAGCAACAAATGCAATAACAACAACAACAGAAACAACAACAACAAATAGTTGCAAATGACTTAGGAATACAAAAACACAAATCTAACATTAAAAGTCATTTAAAAAAGAGCAAAAAACCAGATGAATAAAACAAGTTTTTCCAGTTATGTCCGCCCAGAACCTTTTGACAACTGATGAGTTGAGATCACGACGGAATGAGTTAAGATGTTTAGATGTTGAGATACAGATTCAGATTTAGATTTAGATTTAGATGAGAGATGGAAGATGAGCTCTATGTGTTGCAATTGAGTCTCTAGTTGAGTGTGTTTTGTGGCTTTGCTACATTTAGTTGCAACTTAAACGTCAATCAGTCTAAATCGTCAGACCAAACGGACGTTGATTTACGAGCTCTCGACGAGTCGAAATTCTCTTCAATTGTTATTCATTTTTCCGGCGCAAAAATCTCGTGATATTTAAATACCAAAAATACGCTGTTTTACTGTGTGTACTTGTATGTGTGTGTGCGTGTGTGTATTGGCAATTGTGTTGCTTAATTAGTTGCAGTATTTCTGCCCCATCTCGTTTGCTGATTGATGTCAATTTATTTTTAGTGATTTGATTTTTGCCAATACGCGTTTTTTATGCCGCGGCATGCGAACTGTCGACGAGTGTATTTGTGTGTGTGTGTGTGTGTGTGTTTGTGTTTTGTTGTGCACCGCGGAAAAGTAAAAAATAACTAAAATACAATATATATATATATGTGTTTAAGTATAGATTTGGTCTATAATGCAATTGTAATTGCTGTTAAACGAGGCGTTAAAGAGTTGCAAAATCAGATGTTAACAGGGTGACTCCTAAATGGAAAATAAATTGAAACTAATTAAATAATTAATGCAATGCAGAATTAACTAAATATGTAAGTTTTACAACTTTAAAAATTTAAATTATATCTAAAACTGAACAGTTTTTACTTCTAAGAGACTCACCCTTTATTGAGAAATAATTAAGTAGGCTTTAAATAGGAGTGTGCTACCAGAGGACACCCTTTATCTTAGAAAATGTAGACATAGCCTATAAAAAATATAAGTACAAATTTTTTGGGATTCATGGAACACTTTTATTGATTTTTTAATTGGGTTTTTAGTATTATTTTCTCGATTACAACCTATAGAATGGTCCATTGTTTAGTTAAAAAAACTGATTATATTAAACTTTAATGTTTAAAAGTATCTGCTGCTGCTCGTTCTACCTTTTATTGAATTTCGTGTCACTACAGGGTATTTAAATGCCCACTTTGAACACTCACTCTCTCCACTTTGTTTTCGCTGCACAATTAAATGCCGAATGCCATTCGGTGATCATCCACTTAAGTGCAATCTGCTCAACAGAGAAAAAATAAGACAATTCCTTCAGTTTATCTCTCAACTAAAATTAGCATCAATAGCGAATCGAAACTATACATTCTGTGTGCTCTATAGGCTATTTTATACCATCTATAAAAGCACCTCATGATAAATTCATTGTCTGCAAATCGAAAGGAAAACTCGATTCGATGCCAGCGACGTTGTCACAACCAAAACTCACAAAAGAATAGAATAACACGCTAAAAAGTGCGCAAAAAGCCGCGAATAAAACAAATAACTAAAAACTAATTGTTAATTGTTGTAAAAACATAAAAAAAAAATAAACAAACAAAATATTGGAAAAACAAATTCAACTAATAAAAATAAACTTTTTATCGTTGTTTTTAGTTTTTAATGATTTTAATTGTTTCACGTTAAATATTTAAATCGATTTAAATCAAAAAATGAATTACTTGTGCGTGGCTAAAAAGTAAAAGCAAATAAATAATACTACATAATATAGACAGTAATAAATTGTGAATAAATAATCAAAAAATCAGTCCAAAAACTATCAAAAAAATCAAGATTGATCACTAAAAGTGTTAACCTGACGCTAATTGTTAAAAAGTCAACGCTGTGTGTGGTTGTGTGTATGTGTGTGTGTGAATGTCGTCTTTAATATTTATGAATCTTTGCTTATTGAATTTTCCACTCACTCAATTCTCAATTTGTTCGAGAATATATATACCACTCTATAGTATATTCTCTCTCTCTCTCTCTCTCGCTCATACTGCTTGTGGCATATATCGAATCTTTGCAAACGACTTTTTGTGTCATTTAAACGCTCGCTTATTGCTGTCTCTGTCTTACACTCGCTCTCTTTGTGTGTATGTGTTAGAGTGTGTGTGTGTATGTAAATAAGTGTAAAGTATTTTCAAGAATTTTCTCTTCTTCGTCGCCATCTGACATGATAAATAATTCAACTGCAATTGGTTTCGTAAATAGCCAAGGCGACGGCAACATTGCAGCAGCAGTAGCAGCAGCCGCAGCAGTAGCAGCAGCAGCAGCAGCAACAGAGAATGGCAACATCATCAGCAGTGGCAGCAACATCTGTGGCAGTGCCAGCAACAACGCTGCCAGCAGCAGTCAATTATCGTCAGTAATTGAGAATTTATCCAATAATAGCGACATTGCGGCATTGTCCTCCACTTTCACATCATCGTCACCATCATCGTCGTCGTCATCGTCAGCTACAGCTTCAGCTTCTGCTTCTGCTTCAGCATCAGCATCAGTGTCGGCGTCATCGTTGCTGGCATCGTTGTCGCATGCCACGCATAAATCCTATCCGCCAATAAATTCAGCATATTGGCTGCCATCGTTGCATCCATCACCGTATACAGTGCCAGGTATGCAACAGTCGCTGCTTTTCTTACTCATCTTCTGGCTTCCCCTTTGACTCCCCTTCCTTTCCACCTGTCTTCTCGTCCAGCTCAGCTGTCCATCTTCATTCAACTCTTCTGCAGTCGGTCTACTTCATCCCCGGACATCTTCCATCCTTATTGATTGTCTGTTGATATTGAGTGTTATCTACCTTGTTACAGTTACATCAACTTTATCAGACTCAGACTCCAATTCAGCATCAGCATTGACTTTCCCCTTCCTTTAGAATTGCTGTGGCGCCAACTTACATGCACATTACAACTCCCCTCTCTCTACTGGACTGTCTGTCTCTACCTCTACTTGATCCTTGTCCATCTGCTGTTCTGTAAAATTGGGTAATTAAAGCAATTTATTGGCCACCAAATTGCCAAGCAGTGTTCGTCATTAAGTAAATTGCCGAAACATCGCAAGTTTTGTTGCCAAAAAATAAAGTTGAATTCGGGGAAACAGCGAATTTGTCACAGAGTCGATTGTTTGTTTCCGCTTTAAGTGTGCTAAATGAATGGATTACATTAAACTTGGTACAAAATATAGAACTTTGGCATTTCGTTCATCCAAAAAGAACTGACCTATATATTAACTAAGCACTAAGTACATGAATTTGATTTAAAACCAAACACAGTAAAAATCGTAGTCACATCAATGAAAATGTTGAATTCAATTTTAATTTTCGATGCCTGGTCTTGAGCCAGAGTTGCCACCTCAATCTGAATCTGATCCTGAGTATATCACACAGCCAAAGTGTCGTGCCATCAGCACGCACATGTCAAAGTGCACACACACTTACACACTCACACACTCTAACCAATACACACTCGCATATATTGAGATACTCGTACATATCTACCCAGATTACTGTTATTTTTTCTCCTTTTTTCTCCTCTTTTTATTTTTTTTTGGTAACATTAACCAACAGCGACAACAAAAGGAATAAAAAAATTGCTGAACTGCATCACAAGTTGAATGTGTGTTAATGATGTTAAAGTCAAGAGTATATTGTGGCAAAGAGAGGGAAAAGCGTAAACGAGAAAAGAGCGAAAGGGGCGTGTCAATGTGGGCAGCAGCTGCGAAAGACAATAACATTGACATGGTTTTTAATATGTTTGGCATATGTTTCTTTTGTTTCTTTTGTTTTTTTTTTATTTTTACACATTTTTCTCCCCTTCATTTTCAATGCGGAAGCAGGAAAATTGTGAATGATGTTGTTGTTGTCACATGGAAAGATGGAGATGTCAGTGGAAACGGGTTTTCAGTAATGTATGTCATCAAAAAGAGAGTTCATAAAAAGACTTTGGTTAATTGAGATTTAAAATTTAAATTGTTGTGGAAAAAGTGTGTAATGAAAATTAAGTAAATTTAAAGTTTATCAAATAATCATAAGTTCTGAAAGCTCTGAAATTTGCTCTTAAAAATATTTGTTTTAGTTTGTTTAAATAATTCTTGGCCTTTTAAAGTTAATAAATCATTTTTGTTGTAATCATATTTATTATTCCCTTGGGAGTCTTAAGTACTCCACTCTATCTTTCACATTGCATTCAGTTCATAAATCTGGCAAGCAAATTGGCATGCAAATTTTTAAATGGACTTTAATTTTCTGCTAAATTAAACACCAAATGAACTGGCCACGTAGCCAGCACGTGACGGGGTAGCCATAACTTCCTCCCACCATCACTCTCTCGTCTCCCCTTGGCCCCTATTTGGCCCTGCACACGCTTTGAAGCATCTCTCAGTTCATTTTGCCATATAAAAAATGTAATTTTTCGCACACAAATTTATAACCTTTAATTGCTTTGACCCAAAAACGCAGCAGGCGGCGGGCGACAACACACCCAGGAGGACATGGTTTTTGGTCATGTGCTTTGGGTTGCTCTCTGTGTTTCTGGCCACAAAAGCCACATTGCCTATGGCCTGTATAAAGTTTTTCACCCTTTCACTCACACTCCATTTTTGCTTCTTTTCTCTCTTTCGCTTTATGCCTAATGCACTTTCACATTCACATTCACATTTGGCAAACGCGTGTGCCATTTACCCACATTGTAACAAACACACACACACACAGGGCTGTTGTTGTTGGTGGTGGGGTCCATGACATGGCCCATATTCTAATCTGAGCAACTATGCGTAGTATGCTCTTGGTTCCGACTGCATTTCCAGTTGCCATTTTATGCAAATGAATTGGTTTTTAGTGAAATGCTTCACACTCTGTTTGCCCAAGCTGCAAGCGAGTTATCGCGCCTCACGCCGTCAGATTCATCGCGTCTTGTCTTCTCTCACTTTCTCTCTCTCTCTCTTCCATTCTCTCAACTGGGCTTAGTTCCTCGTCCTAGTCGTACTTCTGGTCAGGCCAACTTGTCTGACAGACGCCACAGCAGCAGTGGCATCTGCCACTGGCAGCTACTTTTGAGTGCAAGTCTCAGTGAATGATGGCAGGACTCACTTACTGAATGACTCACTGCCTCACTGCCTCACTGCCTGACTGACTGAGAGTCCAACTAACTGGCATTTGAAATGCTCCACTGCGCAGCTCTGGAATGCCTCTGAAATGCCACGAGATAATCATTTTTCCACATTGTTACTTGCACGTCCTCCATTGTCACATTACAGGGCTGAACAATCTGTGGACAGTATTCAATTAACTTTAATAGTTGTTGTTTATAGCAAATAAACTTTAAATTACAAACAAATTATGCACATTATTAGTTATGACAGTTTTATGAGAATATTTTCTTGGCAAATTAACTGACTTCTGACAATAATGAAAAGAATGGTATTTAAGTACTTTTCTTGTGAATTACTTTATTAAAAGACAAGTAGATCTGCTTGCGGATGACTCTTTTAACTTTAGATAAATTTACTTTTTAAAACTGCTTTTACATAAATTCATTAATTTTTACCTAAAAGGTTCTTTTCTAGAATATTCTATCCATAAAGAAACTTTCATAAATTTTTAATATAATGACGTAATTCCATTCGATTTATTAAGTATTCCACAATGCTTCTCTGAAATGAACACAATTTGCATAAATGTCACATGTTTTGCATTGAATTTACGCATAATTCAATTTCGTCTGGAATAAAATAAAAAATTTAACGACCTTATCGTTGTTGTAGAGACTGAACCACATTCGATGTCATAATCATAACCCTCTGAGTGGGTATAACAACAACAACAACAACACTAACAACACGATGATGATGCCTATATCCTAATATCCTTAAACGAAGTCCGAAAAAAGGACACCCAAACTCAGACTCCACTGAAACCCATAAAATGCAATAAAGGAAGTTGAAAGTTCCGACACAGAAACCCATTATCACAGTTACGCACACACACACACACACTAGTACACTAATACAAATAAAGTCTCTTATGTGTACGCATTGTCCGATCATTGGGTAAAAGTTTTAACCCCACACATAATGGACATCATGCAGAACAGGACATTCATTTTTTTTGAATGTCCTTTGGCTGACCCTCAAAATGTGTAAAAATGCAAATAATTTTTGGACTCGCCTCGTTATTGTTATGCTCTTGATTATGTTGTTGTTATTGCTGTTGTCATTGTTGTTGTTGTTGTCTGTTCACTACTAGCATGGACTAAGGAATAAAGTATGAAAACATGTCCTTTTTATTGCCTTTACATGAAAATTTATGTTTTTGTAGTAGTTGTATATTTGTTGGTCTTCTTTTTCCCAACTTCTCAACGCAAATGGATTTCCTTTTTTCCTGCATGGCTTAGAAGAGGAAAAGAATGGCTCATTTTATTGGCTTGTTGTTGATATTGGTTATTGTAGTTGTTGTGTTTGTTATTGAAGGACAAGACAGAAACAACCACACACACACACACACACACACACACACACTCTCACATGCTGACTGGGCTCAAAATGTCATATCGATTTATTAACCTGTGTGAACTATTGTCTCTTTCTTGTATGGCAAGAGTTTTGCTTTTGCCTTTTGGCCAATGTGATAAATGTGAGCAAGTTTCTTCAAATTGCTCGTTTCATTTCATTTCGTTGAGAATAGTGTTTGAATTTATTTCCGCTTTTCCCCTGTTTACCACTGTTTTCGTTATGGCATAATGGAAATTTATGCGAAAACTTGCTGCCCTTGCAATTATCTTTGATATATATGGATATATAAAAAATATATTTATATCTTTTAGAAGAAAGCTGTTTGGAATGGGGAAACAGCGAAACCTTTTTCACTTGATATTCAATATTTTTGGAAATAGATTAAACGTTCAGAGAGCGTTGTGACAAAACAAATTTCAATGCAATTAAAATGTAAATTCGTTGCCAAAGAAGTTTATGCAATCGAAAGAGAAATGGAGAAGGAGAAGGGGAGGGGAAGCAGCGCCAAAAGCAAGGCCGCAGGATAAAGGATATGGCAAGGATATGTCTCTCTCTCCTTCTGTCTCTATAGCCAAATCGACTACCAAGTGGTTGAAGCCAAATGCTTAAAAAAATAAAAATTTATACAAAAGATGGCATTGAGCTGAAGAATAGCAACTGTGTATAGAAAAGGGATGAAGAGTACAGGAAAGAGGGTTGAGTGAGTTAAGGAAAAGAAGGGAGGGCGTGTGTTGTTGTGGGGGAAATCGGGAATTCATATTACAGTGAGCTTTGTGTTATTTTTAAAGCTTTAAGATTTCAATTTAGGTTGTTTTTTGGATGCTTTTAAGCCATAGAAATAACTTTAAAATATAGTTGTTATACTTGAACTAAATGCTAAGTTCCGTTACCCAAAAAGTATGCTATTATTTTTTCTTCCATAAATCAAGTTTCATTTTATTTCAGCAAAATGCTTCAAATTTGTTATCTTTTATTTTATGCATCAATTTTTGTTTTCTGAATTTTATTTTAAGTGGTGCCAGCTAAAAAGCAAAAGCGCTGCCAGAAGCGAAACTCTCACAGCGCAGTTTCTTGTAACTGCCACTTGACTGACATTTCTCCTGCTTCTCCTCATCCTCCTCCTCCTCCTCCACTGCATCCAATCTTCTTTTCTGTACCTGTGCTTCTACCTTGTTAGATTCCCATTCCCCATGCAAACACTCGACCTGGAAGCACCTCTCTCTCTGTCTCTCAGAGCATACTTCAAATTTCACCATCTCCAGTTTAAGCATTTGCAATTTTTGGTGCACATTTCAAGCCAAATTCAATGAACATTTTCAGCTTGCGATTAAAATTTAAATTTTATATGCATGAAACAGGGAACGAACACAAAAGAAACGAACAAAATGAAATGAAATAAAATGAAGAATATTTGCCATAATTTCTTCGACGCGCTCTGCTCGCTCGACCTAAAATTAAATTTAATAATGCACACAGGCAAAAGGCAGAGAGATGGCGATAGCAATGGCAATGGCGATGGCGATGGCGATGAAATTTCATTAGGTGGCAAGGTGATATATTTTTTCGGTTGCCTTTTGGCCCCACACATGCAAATGCGTTGATCAGAGTGTGAGAGAAATGGGGGAAACAAGAGCAGAAAAGCAATGAAAGAGGGGAACGAAGGGGGGATGTGATGTGGTGTTTGTATGTGTGTGTGTGTGTGTGAGTGTGTGGCTTATTGATAAGTTTGCTGGTGTTCTGGCCGCAGCGCTTGATTAGATTTTAGCCAACAGCAGAAGCTGTCCCTTTCTATCCCCCCCTTTCTTTCTGGCTGCTGCAACAACTGTTTCTACTCGATGTGAGAGAAGTGAAAACCGCTGCCACAACGACAACAACAACAAGGAGAGGGTGTGTGTGTGTGTGTTTGGTTGTGGGTTAGCCATTGGGCGTTACATTATTTTTGCGAAAATTTGTTAAATATGCCAAACACGCAGCGATGCATGCAAAGTGGCAAGCCAACCATCCAACCAAACGGGCAACCAACCAGGCAACCATTCATACCCAGTTCCAGCTCTCGGCTCACTCAGCCCGGAGTCATCCAACCGGGCAAAAGCAGCCAAGCCGAGCTAACCAGCCGTGGCATTGCGTACGACACGACACGACACGACGCGCGCGCGCTTCTCATATTTGTGACATAAATAAGCTAAGCCCCAGGTCCAGGTAGTGTAGTGTAGTGTAGGCACCACAGCCATAGCCAGGAGGACATTGCAGGACAGGACTAAGAGTGCAAGCGGCAAATATGACCTGCTTACATACCGAATCAGGGAATATGTTGCATATAAAGGTAGTCAAAGGGATAGAGGGAAACTGAGGAACAAGGAAGGGAGACAAAGGGAAGGGAAGTAAGAGAAAGAGAGTAGTGATGTAATGACTACTGCACAGTGGAAACATGTTAGTTTGTGCAACGAACTCCATTGATTATGATTTAGAATATAATTATTATTAAACACTAAAGTATTAGTTGATCTGAAATAATTTTATTTCAAATTTAAAGATATATGTTTAGTATAAGTTTATAGTTTATTTAAACAACTATAAACTTATACTAAACTCTCGTCCAACAACCAAGTCGATGTTATATAAAGTGCAATGAGTTCAGTTTGGTTGGGTTTGCTCTAAGTGGTCGTTCTGTTAGTAGAGTTGCATGCAAAATGGCAAATGAAAAAACACGCACACATACAAATGGCTGCCACTAGATGTATGTGTGTGTGTGTATGTATGTGTGCGTATTTGCTTCTAGTTGCACAAGTGGCCGCACTTAGTCGCTGCTTTGGCATTTGCAGCATCCACCTGGAGCAGGAGTATGCTTTATGTTTTCAAATTAAAGTCGAAAGCGTGGCAACACTTAATGTGCGCCACTAGAAGCAGATTAGTTGCATTAAGATGAGAGGGGGTTTAGGAGGGGACACAGAGGTGAACAAGGCAACAGAGTGAGGTATCTTGGACATAAACCCAACCCCCCCAGGTCCAATATTAATATTTTAAAGCTCACAGCTGAGACAGCTTGCTACTTTGCATATTAAAATTTAAATTGAATTGCACTTGAAAGTTTAGTTTAAGCCGAGGCAATAATAAATAGAGGTGGTTGGGGAAATAGTAGCAGTTGAAACTGATACGATTTGACTTGAAAAGAAATGGTCAGAAACAGAAGCAGGAATCAAATAATTAAAATAAACGTCTTGAACGTAAACGAGGAACGTCGAGCTTAGTGAATTTGTTTAATAAGATAGAGCTACTAATACTACAATTATAAAGTTTTGTTTAGTTTATTATAATATCATTAAATTTATATATAGAAACGTCTACTTAATCTACTAAGTTGGACAAGTGTTTTAAGAATTATAAACTGTATTCCCTTATGATTTCAAATTAAGTTATTAAACTTACCTTCAAATAGTATAATCCATCCTTATCTATATGGTAACTCTGCCACAAATTTGATATACATTTTAGTTAGCGTCTCGCCAGCTTTTTCCCTCATATCTCTGACATAACATTCACTGCAATTGCCATAAAAGTGCTTGGCACAGCAAATTCTCTTTGCAATTGCAAGCAAACAGAGCTGAGAGATTGGCAACTGAAAGAGTGACAGCGAAACTAGGATCAACTTGTTGTTGGCAGTGAGCTGCAGTCAGCAACACAACTGACTCTCAAAAGACTCCATTTCACCGATTCCAGCAGCATCGACACGCATCAAATTCAATGAATTTTAAATTTTTTTTTATACCTAATGCGGGAGGTTGTCTATTGTTGTTGTTGTTGTTGCTGTTGCAGTTGCAATGGATGCTACTGGGATTATGATAATATAGCTCAAGTGCAGTTAGCTTTTGCTGCTGCTGTTGCTGTTGATGCTGCGGCTGCTGCTGCAATAATCATAATAATAATAATGCAAGTGCTGCTGCTGCTGCTGCTGCTGCTGCTGCTGCTGCTACTGCTGCTGATGTTGTGGCAGTGAGGAGTCGGTTTGCATTTGATAACGATGATGATGCAGCAGTATCTCCACTTGGAATGGTAATGGTAATTCGACTCTTGAATGTGGCAAAGTCACTGGCTGCATTGCAGCACGTATTCCCCTTTAAAGTGTGGCAAGTGGAGGGACTGGAAACCCCCCTCTGTCCCTCCTCTATGTACATTATAATTTCACCATTAAGTTGGTCTAAAAATGCAGTTAACAATTGCATTTCTAGTGGCACTTTGGTAATAATAATAACAATATAAAGTCTAATAATATGCTTAAATAAAGCCTTCACTTTTCTCTTGGCTTTTGTTGGGAAAACAAACTAGTAATTAATAAACGATATTTTCTATAATTATTTCAATTGTTTTCAGTTCACAAACTAGATTTTTGTTGTTGCAATTATAAGCACTTAAAATTCAATTTTCGCCTAGGCCTAAATGCTTCATTGAAGCGATAAAATAATTAGAATAATAATTATGCAAAACAATTGAAATTTTGCTGGCAATGCAATTGCCAAAAATGTATTTTAGCCTAATTAAATTTGTTGCGCATAAACAAAAAGAGATAGAAAATTGATAGAAAATAAAATATTGAATATTATTTTGAAAAATTTATGTTTGAATATTTATTTTATTTTGCAATATTTGAGTAACTTAAATGCTGGTTTCGTTCGGTTTAAAGCCGAACAAATGTTAATAAAAGCAAACGCAATTAAAAATCGCATTTTAATGAACCGCACATTTAGAGGTGCATTAATTGTTTAGTTGACTGTACTTACAAAAAGGTTCTGCACTTCCGGTCAAATCTGCTGGCCAATTGCATATTTGATAACAATTAATTTAGCCAGCGGCGCATTTTGCGTGTTTGTGCAAATAAATTAGCTCTGTTTGCACGAGTGTGTGTGTGTATGTGTTTGTGTGTGGGCTTTCGTGTGACACGCCCACATTTGTCCCTTGTGCAAACAAAACAGTTAAATGTGCGCCAATTAGTTTTTCCAACCAGACCGTGCATAGAATTTCGCCCTCTAAAAATGAAATAGGCAAAAATTTTAAATTATGCAAAATTAATTGAGCAATGTTAAATGGTAAAATTAACGAATAGCGACCCCTAAATTTGGTCTAAGTTAGTCACCTCTGGTCACTGATCTCTGGCCCTGCCCTCAACCCACTTGTTTACAGGGCTAACTTGATACCAGTCTGGTGGGAGAAGGTTGCCTACGCTCCCTTCAAGCTCCCCTCCCAGCAGCTGCCGACAGACCTTGTCATGCGATATTATTGAGGTCTTAGACGCTGACTTGAAATGCGGTTTTGAGTTACACACTGTGTGTGTGTGTGAGGAGTGTGCGTGTGTGTAAGGTTGGTGTGCTCGAGGCTTTCCGCATTGCATTTTCTTCACGCAGCGATTAATTTACCAAGGCCAAGGCAAAGATTGCTAACATTCTTGAAAATGTTTGTTTATAATTAATAAATTAACGTTGATTTTGGTAAATATATTAATAAGAAAGTGCGAAAAGATTAATGATGGGGAGGCTTAGAAGTTATATAAAGACGGGTTTCTGGGGTATAAAAATGTTATAAATTTTGTTATAAATTGTCTTTTCTTTAAAAGCATTTTTAAGGAGCATTTAATCTTTTAAATTTTGTTTATAAATTACTCAACTAACAAATTATATTTACTTTTGTTTACTTTACAGAACGCAAGCTTTTTGTGGGCATGCTAAATAAGAAGCTAAACGAGAACGACGTGCGTAAACTATTTGAAGTCCACGGTGCCATCGAGGAGTGCACGGTTTTGCGGGATCAGAACGGTCAGAGCAAGGGTTGTGCCTTTGTGACATTTGCCACCAAACACGCTGCCATTTCGGCCATTAAAGTTGTAAGTAAAAAAGTGCAATTCAATTCATATTCACTTTAATTATAACGTATACGCATCGTTATCTTTTAGACTTTGAGTCAGAATAAAATCATGGAGGGTTGCACATCGCCTTTGGTTGTTAAATTTGCCGATACGCAAAAAGAGAAGGAACAAAAGAAAATTCAGCAAATTCAGGCCAATTTATGGAATCTAGCGACCAATATAAATATACCATTAGGACAGACAGCGACCAGTGTGTCCACACCAATACTGCCAAACCCACCGCAACAGCCGTCACCGGTGATGGGAGCCGATGCACTGACACCTGCCAGCATACAGTTGTTGCAACAGCTGCAGACAGTCGGATTGCATCAACAGTTGCTGCAAGGTGGGTACACTGATAAAAAAACTATTTGAATTTTTAAAAAATTTCATTTCTTAATTTGTATTTTTCTTCTTTAGCGCTCACTGGCTTGGGTGCAGCTCAACAAAATAATTCGACGCAGGACACGACGAGCGCTGCAGCAGCTGCTGGTCTCCTCAATCCACTTTCAGTACAGAATTTGGCTGCCATTGCCGCTATGACGCAACCGAGTCTATCGAATGCTGCCACATCTCCGGGCAGCGCTCAATTGACCAACACAGCGGCACTTTTATGTAAGTCAAAGAGTGTTATAACTGTTTTAATATATATAACTCTTAACTTGGTTGAAATCACAAACTAATCAGCTAATTTCCATTAGCCTTCATATGTCAGCTTTGACAGCTGTCAATGGTTTCACAACCATTTTCACTTTTCCTTTTCGTACTGCAGTCCAAACGGTCGCTTTTATCGATTTCTAATTATTTTGTCGACACTAATGTGTAGTTTGTCGTTGTGTTCTACTTTTATGGACTCTAATTTCTGGCCAAATCACTTGTGGCTTTTGCGTTTAGTTATTTGAGTTAGTTAATCGCTTACTTCTACAATACTATGGTATACCAGCCTTTAACATAGCTTACGTCCAACGATAATTGGGTTAAAACAAGTGATCGGATTTCTAAATATCAGTTAGTACAGTGAAAGCTCATTAAGGCTGTCACTACCTATAAGAATAAAGCTACCTTTTCTACTCTTTCAAGCATATAATTTATTTATCAGCCTTTTGACTAAAAATATTTCTTAGTATATTTTACTGAACCATTCTTTTAATATATAAATTCTTTGATAGAACATTGTTTACTCGCTTGAACTAATTATTGTTTGAAAAGTACACAATTTCAACCCTTTTATTCTCACATGAGTTACTTTTAACTCATTAACTCTAATCGCATGCGAATATTTTAAAATATATGAAAACAAAATATAATTGTTAGCAGCGTGTGGCAGTTAATGGAATCAATTAGCTTAATTCATTAGGAAAACTCGTTGCCAGTTGAGAAAACTTTCTCTGAAGTTAAATATAGAAAGGAATTCTGTTCCCTTGGCTGTCAATCTTATGTTGTCTAAAAGAAAACTCGTTCGGTTAATTGAATACACTTTAGAATTATCACAAGTGACTGATTTTTGTTTTATTCAAGTTTTTCTTGGTCTCTTTGTTATCAAGAAAATAGATAAGATTATTTTTATATATACCTATTCTCATGTCTAACATAAATTTCTCTTTGATTTTCTCTTTTTGAATGCTAACAAACATTGTGGATATATATGTTGTTGTTGTTGTTGTTTTACCCACTTTATAAACAGGTCTTTTAAGAAAAAAGGCAGCAGCTGCCAAAACATCATCATCAGGTGAGAGCAAAAGATGTTGATTTTGATTTTGATTTGGATTTTCCTGTTTTTGACATATAATTTTTGTTTTCCGCCTGCGTTTTCATTTTGGTTTTCCGCTTTGCTTCGTTTTCATTTCGTTGCTTTTTCTTTTTTGTTTTCATTGATGATAAGAAAATTTAATAATAATGGTTATTAAGCTGGCATTTAAAGCAAACGAAGCGATGCTTACGCTATGTAACGCTCACGTGGCTGCTGTTTTACGTCGTCGTTTACGTCACGCGCCAAAGTTGATGGCCGTAAAGCAGCAGCAGCAACGACTGAGACTGCAACTACAACAACGAGAGAGAGAGAGAGAGAGAGAGGAAAAGTCAAGTGAAGCCGTTGGAAGCGAACAGCGCAAAATTACAAGTTACACTCTCTTGTGAAATTAACAACACGGAACTTATAGCAACAGAGTAACAGCAAAAAAGGGAGTAAAAATATGTGTATAAAAAAAGAGTACGCCAAAGAGCAGGCAGAAAAGGAGGTGGAGAAACAAGTAGGAAGAGAAGCGAGAAGCGTTCTCTTGCAATGCGCTTTGGCCTCATTGACTTTTTTTTTGTACGCTTTGCGTTTTACTTTAGGGCAAACTGCAATGTTACCAACTTTCAACTGCACTTGTAGTTATTACCGCCCACTCTGCAACACCGTTGTCCTTGCAACGTGAAGAGCAAAAAAACGAAGGCTGCTGCAACCATAAGTTGCCGAAGAATTATAGCCTGTCGCCTGCTGGCTGCCAATAGATCCAAAGAAATGTACATGGAAAACAGGTTTACAAGATGAATGTAGCTGAGGGAGAAGGAATCAGCTTGGGGTGTTCTAGGTATACTTGAAATATAAAAAAGTGCTGATCTGAAATGTGCTCCCCTTAAGGAATTCTGATGTGCCTAGGATACTTAGTTAGGAATAGATATAATATAAAGGATAATTATTCAAACCTTTAAAACTTCCTAAACCTTAAAAAGCATTTTTCACTTCTCTTTCAAAAGTTTTAGTGTTTAATTGAACTAGAGTTTTAGAGAAGGATTGAAGTCTTACCATCTGTTAAGTATATTTATAATACTTTAGCTTCCTTAAACTTCATTTGATTTTGTCAAGAACCTAAGAAATGGTTTTACCATGATTTCTTAGAACAATTTCCCTTCCCGTCTTAGCCCTACGCAGCTTTTGTTAAATTTTAAACAACAAAAGTCCAAAGGAAGTCAACTTTCTTTCCCCCATCGCGTCCCATTGCTGTGCATAGCAGAAAACCAACGAAATATTTTGGCTAAGCTGCGCATTACCAAGTTAATTTCATGAGCATCTACGAACCGTAAAAAAAAGTGCCTGACTTAACCAGAGAAATGCCAAAAATAACAGGGGGAAAAAATAAGAAAAAAATATAGGAAAGAAAAGGCCAAGATATTTAAGCGGATTTTTCGTGTCTGCCTAAACTACAAATACAGCAGCCACGCCCCTTCTTCGTCCAGCCATGTGGCTGCAACATCCTAGCACAGTTGTTGTTCACACAGTTCGCCTTGTGCACTTGTGCGTGCTCATCATGTGCCACTTGAACGATTTCCGGGGCACTTAATTTAATGAAATATTAAAAATTCCTCTGAAAAAAAAAAAACAAATTTTCCTTAACAAAAAAAAAGTGAAAAGATAGAAATTGTGGAAACTACTCAACCAAAAGTCTTGAGCTCATAGTCTGGCATTGCAATGAGTGTGGGAAGCAAAGAACACACACACACACACACAAGTTTATACAAACACAGACGCTCACACACACACACACACAGACAGAGCTGCTTACGCCTATTTCCTTTGGGGCAAAAGATTGAAAATTTTAGAGGCTTTTGCGTCCCAATTGCGTTAAAATTTACTCGGGTTTCTTTGTTTTGACCAACTTGAATGTAAAATCAACTAAAATATGACTTCTTAACTTAATATTGCTATTGTTGATGCTGTTTACTTAAAGTTATTGTCATAAAATGTCCAGAGAAGTTGTGATCTTTGCGCTTTGCTGTAAATAGTTTATGATTACCAAAATAGACAAAATTTCCAAATTTCACTCAATTACCCCATTTATTTTAGACTTATACAAAAAATATCGTAAAATTCATACTCTCTTCTTTTCTACGACTATATGCTACTCTCACCACTACCATTATCTCCAGTTTCGACTGCTGTTTTATCGAAAACATTCCCACTTGAATGGCTTTTCAGCTAAAGCTTAAGTCGTTCATCTTGCCGACTTCAATGGTAACTGGGCTTTATTAACATTACCCAAAATACGAGACTGTGGCAACAAAGAATCAACCAAATCCTGCTACAATCTTAAGCGCATCCAATTCAAAACTTTACCAACAAATATAAAAAAAAAGTACAAGAAAGGAGCAAAAGCAAAACTAAATAAGAAAAAAAAGCGAAGATGAAACAAAAGCAGACGAAACGGCAAAATCTTAATCAAAGTTCTGAAAAGTGCAGTAAACTATGTAGTTTATACCCACTTCTCCTCCAACTTCTCTACCCCTTCTCCTCCATACTTCTCTACCCCTTCTTCCTCTACTCTCTATTTTGTTCTCCCTCACTTTATTCACAATATCCAAGAGCTGATTTTTAGGGTTCTTCATTGTTGAAACACGTTTTCTCAACTCTGTTTTCAACATGGCTCTCCATTACGTTTGTTTATACACTTTTTTGCTCTTTGCACTTCAAAATCAACAGCAGCTGCAACGGCAGCGGCAGCTGTAGAACCAGCAGCAGCCAAAGCAACAATAAAAGCAGCAACAACAACTGGCAAAAGTCTTCAAGTGCCTGCAAGTGGCAAAAGTCTTGGCCAAAATAAAAAAAAAAAGTACAAAACTTGTCTTGAAATTGCAAAAATTTGCTAGCCAAAAAGTCAATGCCAAGGGGCATCAAACGAACGTAAAGCATTAAATAACTTCAACTGAAAGCAAAGTGAGAGAAGTTGCTATAAGTTTTAAAATATACTTATGACCAATAGATACCCTTTAAAATAGTTTTTGAGTGGAGTTACCCACTTTTGTAAAGGGCAGACTTTACAGAATACATATTTTAAATAGTGACAACCGTCATACACTAGAATTACAGGGTATATCAACTACCTTATTACTATTATTTGCATGTATAAATTTACTACGACTCCATTTCTATATACCCCACAATCCATCACTTCCTAAGAGGTATTCATATAGAAAATATTTGTAGGCAATTCACAGTCTTACATTTATTCATATGTGTGTGTGTGCATATGTGTTTGTATGTGTCTTTGTGCGTGTAGTTGTTGTTGTGCTCCTGTTGATTGTTATTATTGGCCAGGTGAAAAGGCTCAGTTGGACTTTTGGCTAACAACATGACATGTTGCATGCATTTTGCTAACTGTTGTTTTCACATTGTCTGATGCAGTAGTCGGAAGGGTTGGCTTTCCCTCCCCCTCCCCCTTCCTCTCCCACTCTCCTCTTGATTCCTGCATTTCCTTGTCAGCAGCCATCAACAACAATTAAAGCAATTTCTTCAATTTCTTGGCAAATATGCAAAACTTGTTTGAAAAGTTAGCTTTTGCTGCTGCTGTTACCTTTGGCTGTTTTTTTTTCTCTTCTCTTCCATACTTTGTGTTGTTGTTGTTGCCACAAGTTGCAAAGACTTTTGGCTTGGCAAGCTGTTAAATTAAAAATGTTGCCCCAAAAAAATTGATTGCAACACCTAACGTGGCACAAGGCGGAGTATGTGGGCGGGGAATGTTGCACATGGGGAAAAACTTTTGAAATTAAATCTGTAAAATCTCACAAAAGTTTGCAATGAGTGTAAGATTGTGTATATATGGGTGTGTGTGGGTGTGTGTGTGCGAGTGTGTAAGTATTTCGTTTCTTTGAAGAACTTTTCGTATAATTTTGTATGGCATAGAATTAATTTAAAACTTGACTAAAACTCAAACTTGCTTCAAATGTATAGTTGCAACTGCAAAATCTTTTGTGTTTCAACTGACATCATAACTTGTTATTAGCCAAATTAGTTATCAAATGCACTGAACACTCATTGTCAACGTCACACACACACACACACACACACACACATACACACGACATGGCCGTTGGGAAACTCATTAATAACAGCCGGGACAGGGGGCAGCGGGCGGGGGATTGTGGCAGTTGGACAACTGCAAACCACAAAATTGCATTGCATGACGGGAACGCAAAACAACTAAATAACAAACAAAAGGCGTCAAATTACACACAAAACACAAACCAGAGACCTGTTCACACAAACAGAGAGAGGGAGAGCGATTGTGTGTGAAAGAGCGAGAAAGGTGAGAGAGAGAGAGAGAGAGAGAGAGAGAGAGAGAGAGAGAGAGAGAGAGAGAGTTACCCCGACAGTTGTGTGCCACATGGCGTATGAACAACAAATTAATTTTAGATTTATATAATGCATTACTTTACTTGCACAACTCTTGTTTTTGTTGTTGTTGTTGCTACTGTTGCTGTTGTTGCTGCTGCTGCTGGAAAATAATCAAATGTCGCTCACGTCGCGTCGTGTGGCGTGTAAACTTCGATGATTAATTGCGTCTGACGTGGGTCAAACGTAAGGTCAACTAAATGCACATAATTATATATAATCATCATTTAGTTGTGTTTGCAAAAGTGCAGTCAAAACCAACAAAATACAATGATTAAAGTTTTTTTAATTTTTTGAAGAGAACTTTTTTGTTTAACTAACTTTCAGTTGGACTTTGTGTACAGGTACTTAATATACAACAGTTAATGACTGTTTCCCTAGAATTTTCTTTAAAGAGCTTCTATTTACCATATAAAACTGAATAAAATTAAATTAATACCTTATTATTTAATATATTCATTTAATTACAAACTATTATTAATACATATCAAATTTATAGCTGCACATAAACTGACATAAGTCAACATATTTTATTAATGTCTTTATTCTATTTTAATTTTAACTTTTTTCTCTTCTCATCACAACCTTTTTTTTTACAGGGTCTGATCCGAATCCATTGGCATCAGCGTATATGTCAACAGCCGCTGGTTTACCGCAATTTGGAAGCACCACGGCGCTCTCGTCCTCCCCATTGGCCAGCGTTGCACTGAGTGCTGCTGCGGCCGCTGCTGCGGGCAAACAGATTGAAGGTGAGTACGAAGACTGGGGGAGGGGGAGGGGAATTGTGGGGACTGTTGGGTTGGAGGGGCAATGAACTGCGAGTGAGGGTAATTCGATGAGGAAAAATAGAAATGTCTAAACGCCAGACATTTTGATAAATGTTACAAAATGGCTGACTGTGGTTCTGTCAGTCATTCAGTCAGTCGGTGAGTCAGTTCTTCATTCTGTCCATCAGTCTGTTCGTTGTTCAGTTTTGCCATTATATAAAACTAGAACTGAATGTTGCCGTTGCCGTTGCCGTTGCCGCTGCCGTTGCAGCTGCCACTGTTGCAACATGCGCATCAAATGCATTAACCCGCTCATTGCTGTCAGCGTCATTCGCATTCGCATTTGTATCCATTTTGCGGTTTTTCTTTAGCATCCCTTTTACAGCTGTCATGGTCGCTGTTTGGTTGTCAATCTATTTAGTTATTTGCGAGGATTGTTCTAACAACAGTTTGAGGTACTTTTCAAGTAATGGGGGCGTGGCTAAGTATCGGTTTGTGGAATGGGGGTTTTACTACTGGCTACTCATTTGATAAGAACTTTAAGAAGGTTTATAGAAAGATTTATACTTCAATTTCTTTACCTTTATATTCTATTCTTAAATTCCTCTTGGTCAAATTTCTCAGCTTTAAATTTCTTTTACAACTTAATTATTTAAGCTATAGTAAATTCTGCAACTAATTGCTTTCCTTCAATTATTACATCAATATTTAAACTAAAATTTCATAGAAAAGATTTATATTTAACAAAGTTAAATTTAGTTTGCAAATAATTTACACGTTAACGAAATAAATTCAATTGAAGCAATTTTTAAATCTCTTTTCAAAAAAGTAATTTTATTTTCGATAAGCTCTGTTTGAGACACACGACGCACACACACACACACACACACATACATATGTAAATGTTTCTCAGAAATATCAAGTCCATAATTCACATTCTCGATATCAATTTAGATTTAAAGCCGCTTGGCAATACAAATCCAAATCCAAACATGCCTTTTTATTTATCAATTCCAAGCAAAAATCAATAGGATCAATCATCTTATGCACTTGCTGCACACCACGATAGAGCGAGAAGGAGAACGAGTGAAAGAAAGAGAGAGAGAGGGGGGGAGAGAAAGACACAGACTAATGCGAATATATACATATATATAAAGAATGGTATTTTGCTGAAGCTTAAATTTTTATCAGCTTTTGACACAGTGTAAATATTACACACTTGACACACAATTCCATTAGTCGACGTTGAACGTCGATATCAGAAAATATTGCAACGTCTCTTCGTTAGCTGCTGCTGCTGTGGCACACATAACATTAAAGTTGCAAAGCTAGATAAGCAGACCGAGAAGAAGAGAGACAGAGAGCGAGAGAGAGAAAGAGAGACGAGAGAGATATGAGAGCCGGGAGACAAGACATTGGGGAGCACTGTCACTGCTAAGCAGATAGCGACGACGTTAGAGCAAAATGCAAGCGGAAAATGTTTTGGCGTTGCACTTTTTGCCATATTTCCGGTTACATAAGCAACAGTCGTCAGTCAGTCGAGGGTTATAAGTGGGTGGGGTGGGAAGGGGGGGGGGGAAGTGAGTCTAGTGAGACCACGAAGAGACATTCAGCGAGCCAGTCGGGCCAAATACACATATGTATACTATATATATATATATACACGTATTTATATATCTTTATATGCGTGTGTGTGTGCATACATATATCTGTGTTGTGAGATATATTTTTGCAGTTGAGTGACTTTTGTGTAGCATACATTTTGGGATGCTTTGTCTGTGACTTGTTTGGTTTGCTGACTCATGATTTCGCCCACTGCCCTCCCACGCCCACTACTGAAAAATTCCCATGTGACCAACAAAACACACAACAAGAAATTGTCATGACTGCCACTGCTCTCAGTGTATGTGTGTGAGCTGTGTGTGTGTGTGTGTTTCTACATTCAAACAAATTGCGCATGTTATGCGACATGTGAGCTGCCATGTTTCCTCTTACTTCGCACGCTTCACTGCATTTGTTGGGAATAAAGAAGGTATGAGTGAGAGAGAGAGAGGGAGAGAGAGAGAGAAAGGAAATAAGTAATAGCCAACTACTTTATAGTTTTCAAAAGATCATAAATTGGACAACAACAAAAAAAGTTTGTGTAAGCCATAATTAGTCGAAGATTTCTATGAATTGGTTGGCCAAGTCACGATACAAGTTGGTTTTAAACTTATTATTGTAAAGATTCGATTATGATTGAGATTTGGATTTGCTTTTTTTATGGACTGGAATAAAGCATTAATCTTTTAGAGTACAAAGATACAACAGTTCTACAACTAATACGATTCACAATTTATATTAATTAATTTGATTTAAAAATTAATTTTTATGCAATTATTTCTTACATTTAGAACAATTAGTTTCTGAATTTAATTAATTTGTTTATTAGTCGCATTTATTCCACTCAATTCTTAAGCCATTTTTTAAATCGAGCCATGTTGTCATCATTATGTTTTCCCTTTCCGATTGTTTACAGTTCCTATGCCATTTTGGCAGCCACAAAACCCACTAAGGCAAAAAAAAAAAATAGAAATTTATGTGTAACAAAGTTTACCACACGATTTTTATTCGAATTCGTGACTTTGTTTTCTTTTTTCTCATCTTTTTTTCACACACACAAATAGACTTCCTGTTTTGTCTCATTTTTCTTCTTCTTTCCTTGGTTTTTCTTTTTTTTGGCATAGCGGTAGTTTTTATGTGTGTGCGAAAAACGATTTCCTATATTGCATTTTCCTCTTCCGCTAAGCAAAGATGCCGCATCCGTTAGTGTTTCGTGTCCTTTTAGTCCTTCTCATTGATGCACATTCGTATATGTATTTTCCCCAATATATCTTGGTATATTCTCTCATTCTCTCTCTCTCTCTGTCTCTCTCTTTCTCTGTCTAACTAGAAAGGCCACAATTTTTTGTCGCGCTTTCAATTTGGTTCGCATTTCTTTTTTGTCGTTCTCTCTCAAGGGCAAATGGAATTTATATGACAGCAGAACATCTGGTTGCATACAGCTTTATTGATTTTAGGCCACATACACACACACACACACACACACACACACACACACACACACACACACACACATTCACACACTCCCTTATGCGGAATCTGTTGCAATATGTCGCCGATCTCATAATCACTCACTTGTGAGACCAAAGCGAACTTTGCCACAGTTTGAAATCAAGTTCATAGCATGTCCAGCTAAAGTCGCAAATCTTTTTGACTTCTTCATCTATCTCCCTCTCTCACTCTCTTTCTCCCTCTTTATCTGTTGCTCTCCTCTAGCTATATGGCTTCGTGCTGCCTGTACTTGCTTATTTTATATTCCAACTTCCGGCTTATGCACATGACTTTAATCTGGCTGCATCCGGTTCGAGGTCTCTTGGCTAAACCTCTGTCTCTCTCTCTCTTTTCTATCCCTTTTTCCTCTCTCCTCTCTAGCCATCGTTTGTCACTGTCATATTTGGCCATCTTTGCCCGCGCCTCGCTTTTAAAGCATTATATTTATTTACTACACACATACACCCGTCTTATGCCTGAGGACTGCTTGGTCTTTATAGTATATTTCTCTATATAGGTATATGTATATATATATTTATTTATATATATCTTTTTTTTCTCGCTTCCTGCTTAATTTTGCGCCTGTCGTCTGCGCCTGTCTACATGCTTATAACTTGTTTCCTGTTGTTGTTACTCTTTTTATTTCCCTCTGCATGCACTTGCCTTTATTCTCCTCTATTTCTCTTTCTCTGCCTCTGCCTCTTACTCTTACTCTTATTGTTATTGTTGTTGTTTATGCTCATGTCGTCATTTGATAAATTTCACATGCTGAGAATTTATCTGCACGAGACACTGTTGTCGTTACTATGCCTGAATCTTTTGCTGTTGCTGTTGCTGTTGTTGTTTCTCCTCCACAGATTGCACAAATCTGCTGCATTTTTTTTGTTGCAACAACTTCAATTTCAGATTTTCTTTAGTGGATAAAATTTCTGCAAGTCTTGTTAACTTTGTGACATAAAGTTGTGTAGGATTTCACTAGAACTAAATCGATACAAAAAATATATTAAATTTCAAGAGAATTTACTATTTTCTAATTATTGAAATTGTATACATATTACGCCAATTAATGAATGTTTAAAAATTTAATTTTGTTGTTGTTATTCACTTGTTAGCTGCATTAATCAATATCCTAGCAACAGCATTTTTTTGTGCTTTTAATTGGCTCTTATGAGTGTCTAATTAATGAAATATTATCTTTCGTGTACGTAAAAGACTATAGTTTTACTGCATTAATTGTTAGGCATGCGAAATAATAAAGCACAGTATCAAAAGTGTGGTTAAAGGGGGGTAAAAGGGAGAGAAAAGGAAAGTGATCCCATCTCTCAATCTATATCAATTTTTTAAGCGCATCAGTCACTCTGTGAACTTGTCAAACATGAAAACCTTTGATTTGTGTCTTTGTAAATTCAAACATAACGTGGGGCGGTAACTGTGTGGGCGTGGCTTATGTAATGTCGTAACTATTTGCTGCGCCTCCAATGCATTTCGAGACAAAACGCCCAACGGCAAAGATGACAAAGATGTATCAATGTTATTAATAGCGCTTCTGGCAAACAATGATGGAGTTGACATTCGCTGTGAATATGATAAGAGAGGAGAGAAGAAGAGGGAGTTAAAGAGGAGAAGAGGGGTTGTACAAGGAAGTGTGTGTTTGTGTACATTTGCGGCGTGTATGTACATAAATAGCTATTGTTGTTGCTGATGTCATTGCTTTCTCATTGCATTAATGATAGCGTTGATGTGTGCAAGCACTGCAGATTAATTACGTATACGACATGAATGCCTATGAATAAGGACGCACAGATAAAATCAAAGCTTAACGCCAGATTTCTCAGTAGTTTGAATGTAGTTAACAGTGCTCTTTAAACGGTTTTGAATATAAGATAAAATTTACTTAGTATTTCTATGAGTTTAAAATGCAAATTTTTAATAAATGTAATTATTATAGACTTTAAAACATAATTGTATGCAGTTTAGCAAATTAAACCCATACTTACTTTCGCTTAAAGAATCAATTACTATAGACCACTTGTATTACGGTTCTTGCAGTTGACAAATTGAAACCGCAAAACGTCAATTACGACTTTAAGAAACAACGCGAAAGTGAAAACCTAATAGCAGACCAATTCTGACTCTGACTCAGACTCCAACTCAGCCCCGTGACTGCTGATGTTGAAACTGTGACTGTGACAGTGACTGCTACTGTGACTGCTGTCTGGTTGCTGCTAGTGACGTTGACAGTAATTTGCACGAAAAGTGCAAACCGCAGCAGGACGCAACTTGACGCAGCTGTTAATATGCGACGCAAGCAACACGCGATGGCACGTGCTGCTAAACAAAATGTCATACGCCCACGCACACACACACACACACACACACAGAGACAATTACACACACACACAAACAGCATATAGATTAAGAGATGGCGCATCATTTCCGCATCCGTTTTGGCAATCAGCAGCTGTCTCTTCCCCCTCTCTCTCTCTCCCTCTGTTCTCCATCTTTCTCTGGTAACCAACTGGCAGCTGATGCGAGTGTATAATTTCAGCTTGCGACTCAACTTTCAGCTCATTCGAGCCATTATGTATGTGAGAGTGTGTGTGAGTAGTGTGTGAGTGAGAGTGTTTTTGAGAAAGTGTATGTGTGTGTGATTGTGTGTAACCTGTGTGCTAAATTAATTGCTCATTTGAAGCATGAGCTCCAAAAATGACTGAAGATTGACAGCTGAAGCGGCCTTATACATTTATATAAATCTCCATAGCTAATAGTTTCTGGAATCAACAAATCAAATTAGCGGCCATTTTACTCTAATTCGGACTCCTTTTCCTTGAATTTCTGTAAAATATTCATTATAATACTTTCATTATAATACTTTCTAATCAATTACTCAGATTTAATTTAATATATATTCCATATTTGTTTTTGTTTTTCATCAATATCAGGTCCTGAAGGCTGCAATCTATTCATTTATCATCTGCCTCAGGAGTTTACGGATACCGATTTGGCCTCCACCTTTTTGCCATTTGGCAATGTCATTTCGGCCAAGGTGTTTATCGATAAACAGACTAGTCTATCCAAATGCTTTGGTTTTGTTTCCTTTGATAATCCGGAATCGGCACAGATGGCCATAAAGGCCATGAATGGCTTTCAGGTGGGCACGAAGCGTTTAAAGGTGCAGCTGAAGAAACCAAAGGATGCCTCCAAGCCATACTAATGGATCAATCAAGGAATGTGAAAGAAGGGAGAAAGTTTATCAACCAAGCCACAATAACAACAACAACAACAAGAACAACCACCAGCAGCATATAACAAACAACAAACAATAGCTAAAAGAGCAACAAAATGTGTTTTTTTTTTATATTTGATTACACCCAGCAAAATTTGTTAAAATGGAGCAGAGTCCAATGAAATGAATGAAGTCAACCGTGTGGAGCGCGCGCGTTAAAAGTAGAACCAAAAAAGTCAAGAACCCTACGTTGTACGTATTCCTCCCCTCTATTAAAACACCCCCCATAAAACCATAAAATATATAAAATTAAACTACTGAAAAAAAGACATGAATTTGTGCCAAAAAAAAAAAAGAAAGAAAGAAAGAAAGAAAGAAAAGCGCGACATCAATTATGATTTAGCACGTTACATTTTGAAGTTAAACAAACGAAGAGAAAAAAACCTTAATCGATACCTTAAATTTTAGTATTTAGTTTAGCGTTTAGTTTTGAGTTTGTCAAACATTGTTTGTTTACACCTTGAAGTTTCTTTTGCACTGAACGACATATTGTTTTATTTTTTTAAGCTCTTCTCGTAAATCACATAATTAATATACATATATATATATATATATATAAACTCTACATATATATATGTATATTTTTACTAAATATTTTTTGTACACTTTTCTATCGAAAATATATGACATCTGTTTAAAGTGTTAGCTCTTAAGTTTGATAAAAAAAAAAACAAATAACCAAAATGAAAAAAAAAAAAACGAAGAAACAACCATTTTTAAAAAATGATCCACACTTGTCTCATGTTTCATTTGTTCATCTCATGTTGCAAGTCACAAGTTAAGAACGTTGAATATCTGAAGTTTCTTAATCTATATATATATAAACATATATCTACTCGTTTTGTTAAATGGATTTTCATATATTTATATGCTTATGCGTATATAAACTAAACATATAAATATAAATATTTAGTTGTAGTGCTTAATTTGATTTGTTAATTTGTACTGAATGAAAGATCAACAATGTTTTTGTTTATATTATCATTACTATTACTTTTATATAATTCGTATAGTTTTTAATTATTTAACTATGAACACACACACATACACACACAAACCAATGAAATCGAAATCAAAGAACAAACTGAATATTTGTTTTTTTTATTTTTTAAACTTTTTATTTTATTTTTTCACCTTTTGAATTAATTTTCTTTTCTTTTATTTGAATTTCTTTTATAATTTTTATTTTTTTTATTTTTCTTTAAACTGATTTTTGCTCAATTTTGATTGTAAACTCTTTGTTCCATTCAGAAATGTCGAAATCATTAAATATTTTGTGTTAAATTACGTAGTAGCAGCTATTAAGCTTACTTTTGTTTATGTAAAACACACACACAATCACATACATAGACACATAAGCACTTATCACATCTACACACACACACACTTCCACACACACACATGCATATCTATATCTATAAATAAAGTTTTGTTTTCTGTTTCAAAATGCACATTCGCAAAAGCTTCGTTGTCTTACTTTTGGTTCTGTTTAAACTAAAACTAATACAAGCTACTAACCTTAGTTTAATGTCTCTACTTGTTGCCATTTAGATTCCTCAAGTTGACGTTTTCGAGTTGCCCGTTAAAAATGATCCAATTTTCTCCTTTTTTTTTCGATGCTGCTAATGAGTTAAAAGGTGAGTTTTGAAACACCTTTTCAATCTGTATCTTATACTAATCTAGTGATATATCTTTTCTGTTCTGTTTACAGTGCCGTCATTATGTATCGCACATTGTACATAATCTTATGCTGCCCATCAAATTGCTGTCACATACAAATTCGCAACAAGTGTAAATTTTAAACCTGTACACATATTATATAATATATATTTGAAAAAAAAAAAGAACAAAAATAATGAAACACCTTGTACGCCAGATATAATACTAATATTTGTAAGATAGCAGCATAAAGCCCATTTTTAATAAAGCTTGCGAAGCAAACAAATTTTTATGAAAATGCAAAAATATAAAAAATACAAAAAAAAAGAATTATATAAAATTACAAATAAATTCGTGTAATAAATATACAATAATAAATTTAGTATATATATTAAATTAGTGTGTGTCCTTAGTTTTAATTTTTTAGCTTTATTTGTAGTCATACCGTTTAAAAAAAAAAAAAAGCATTGACAAATCAACGTTTGAGAATTTGATTCTGAAAGCAGCCAAGGCTTGCCGGACTGTTTGAAGCAACACACAGTGTGGCAACGCTCACTGGTGTTGCCACTGCCAATGTTGCACCAACACTGGCTGCCTTTTTACTAGCTAGTTTTATAATTTCTACAAAACATTGCCGCTCTATTTATTTAGTAACAAATAATTTGTCCAATAGTCGTAGAACTTAGCTAATTATCCTATATAAGAATATATATATATTTACGTATAATCTGTGCATTTTGTATAACTATCTGGATGTGGCTTTAAATTCAATACACAAAAACACACACAATTTTCGCAGCTTTTGTTTAAACTGACAAATGGCAAAAATCGTAACTAAAGTTAAGCGTTTTTTGTCGTTGTTGTTGTGTAATTAAATGTAATCAACTCTAGTGGATTAAGTGTAATTTTTTAGAGAAACAAAGCAAGGCTGTGTGTTCTGATTAGAATTTTAAGTAAATTACCAATTTGATATGTGCGCAAATTCAACATCCAATAAATGTATGTAATAATATTTAATTTAAATATAATTATTAATAATAAACATTTGCTGATATCGAACTGCAGCCTAAATTGGAGGCAGTCCATAGCGAGAACGTAAAAATCTAGTGATAAATACAGTTAGTTAAGTAAAATATATATATATATGATTATAAATATAAATAGATATATATATGTATATGTATATTGTATATTGGTATAACACAGTCACAAACATACAACACACACACACACACACACTGCTAAACGAGAAAAAAAACCAACTAAATCAATAAAATGTGTCATGATTTTTATATTAAAACTAAAAAAAAAAGAACGAGTATAATCTTATTATATGGACTTGCATATTTATATCTGACAGATAAACTTACATCTTGCTTGCTTACTTTTGGCGCAATTTATCAAAATTCTTGAGGAAAAAGTTTATTTTTCGTTTGGGGGTATGGGGAAAAAAATGAGAAAATCATGGAAAATGTTGACGCGCACAGCGAGAGCAACTAAAGAAAACTTCAACAATAAACGAAATATTTTGCTAAACTTGCGATTTGCATATGAAAAAGTTTGTGCCAATTGTAGATGTGTGAGTGGAAAATGGTTTCTTGGGGGGGGAGGGGTATCCGGGGACTTTTTGGGGAAGTTTTTGCGTTGCATGCAGCATCGTAAACTAAAACGACGACGATGGCGACGACGACAACGACAACGGCAACATGTAAACAAATTTAGCAACTACGTGACGCAGCAGCGCCTCAAGAAATGCCAGCGATTTTAGAAGCTCTTTCCCTAGCCTCTATGCCTGGTATATATAGTGGTATAGTGGAGCTACCTTTTGGACTGCCAGACGCTGCTGCCGCCATGTTGCATAATCTAAATCCTACTCGGAGTCGGAGTCGAAATCGGAACGAGTCGAGTTGAGCCTTAACGCAAGATTTATTCCCATTTAAATCATGCGTGGAAAAGTTTTGCTGCTGTCGACAGCAAAAGGCAAAATGAATGAGAGTTTTTCTTCTACTGGGCAACGGGTGGGTGGGTAGGGGGAAGATTTCACAATCACACACGCACAACCAAACAACACACGGCATTTCGTTTTGTCTTGGCATATTCAAATATTTTGCCTTTTGATTATGACAAAAGTTTTTAGCAAAAGTACCAACAACAACAACAACAACATTGTGAAGAATGATAACAAATAAAATAGATTTCTGGCATTTCTGATAAGCGTTGAACATACAACAAGTTAGAGCAGGTGCAGCAGATGATCACGAAGAGGAGACAGAAAAGGATAAGTTGTGAATCAGTTGAGACATAAGAGCACTAAAAGTCATTCTACTTGAAGCACTTGGTCTGGAAACAATAGAAAATATTCATAATATTACGTATACGTTTTAAATGTTTTAATTTTCCAAAAATATCTGTTTGACCCGGGGAATTATTAATAAACTTTTAACTAAATCAAATAGATTTACAGCAAAAATATTACGTATACGTTCCGTATAATAAACTTTTGTGATTATGACAGTTGATTATTATGCCAAACTTTTGGCATATCTGAGCGACCACTGTGTTAATGTTAAGTATGTTGCTAACCAGCTAATAACCATAATTTCCAGATGAGTTTTTCCTTCCAATTCCAAGACGAAGCATTCCCTCTAATGTGGTCTTCACTTCTCTGCATGTTCTGTTACCAAATGTTCGGCTTCATCAACTACAAAATTGCTAAATGGGCATCCTGTTAGAGCAATCATTGCCAGGAATGTTCATCTTTACCTCCATCTATCCTTTTTCCCTATACTATTTTCTCGCACATGCTATGTGTGTGTGTGTGTTTGTGTCTATGGGTGTGATTGTGTGTGTGTGTGTGTAGTTGTGTGTGTGTTTCAACCTAAGCAGATTAGCAAAGTTTGTAATTACGTTGGTAATTGATTAGGTTCGAACAACAAACTGCTAATAAGATTATTGCAGTCGAGAACAAACCGAGCTGAAAAAACAACTGAAACCAGGGAGGCAGCAGCAGCAGCAACAACAACAACAACTTGAACAACAACAATGAAGGCCCAAAACCCGAACACGCAACGAAATTGAAGCGATTTGTGGCACAAGTTTTGCATGGAGCATCATCATACTCCCTCTCTCTCTCTCTCTCTCTCTCTCTCTCCCTCTCTGTCTCTATCTTTGTATCTTTCTCTGCTGTCTCCCTTGTTCCCACGCTTGTTTGCACAATTTGTGGCTGTGTGGAGTGTGGGTGTGGCTGAGAGGGGGCTGGGAGGCCGCAATAAGCTCACGCAAGCCGGAAGAACAACAATCGACCGCCGAAATAACAATGGCTTTGGCGCGTTTGCCAGTTTGGCATTGGGCGTATTGTTAATGGCATTGCATGCACACACACACAAACACACACATACAGACACATGATAAACAATTTAGTGGCAATGCAACGTGGGCAAACAATCAGTGTTCGAACTGATGACGATGACGATGACGACGACGATGAGGACGATGAGGACAATGAGAGTTGGTCTCTGCAGAGGCTGAAGATGTTTGCTGGGGACACATTGCACACATAAGGCGGAAACGGAAGTGCAAGGCCTCTATGTGTGTGCGTGTGTGTGTGTGAGATAAATGCCTAGACCTTTGCCTGCACTTGGGCCCTGGGGATATCACTTGTTGTCACTGTCTCCGATCGGCTTTCAGTTGCTGATTAAAATCCCATGCTCAGGTTCAGGCATCGTGCTCTGGCAGCATCCATCGATCACACTCAAAATACCGCTCGAATAACGCTACAACGTGGACACTAGCAAAGAAGTTTCGGAAAAACTGCAACAGAAAATCTAAGCAGATGAACTACTGGCAAGGCAATTTCCCTATAACATATTTATTATGATATAAATTTACTATAAAACTATTTACTATGTCAAATTATTAATGAACAGAAGTAAAACAAATTTGTTAATTTACTTTTAATTATAAAGTATATATTTTTATACTTTTAGAGCTTTTCTTTCTCTCATACATTTTCCCAAACAAATTTTAATTCTTCTAATAGAAATTTACAGAGCTTTGAGTGAACCCTCTGTTAGGGTATTTAAAGAGTTATAGAAACTCGTTTCACAAACCATTTGGGAATTGCTGCAATTTTGCACGTGAACACGCTCCTGTCCTGCCGCTATCTTCGTCTATCCCCTTCTCCTCCTTCGTATCCTACCCCGGCTGCTGCTACTGCTGCTGTCACTCTCTCATATCACTTCCAGTTCACTTGACAGATATGGCGGTGGGGCGTTTGTGTGTTGCTGAGTAGGCGTGGCATGATGCTGGCTTGCATATTGCCCGCCATTCGCTTGGTTGGCTTTTGGCTCAGCTTCAGTTTTGTGAGGTTTTAACTTGTTGTTCCCCCTAGTGCCCCTTTAGCCCCTCTTTTCTCACTTTTTCTACTTTTTTGTTATCTACTTTTTTTGCTCAATTTCAAATGCATTGCCAATCCGAATGATGGGCATGCACTGCCAATAGAATAGTTGTTACCTCGCTTGTTGTTCTCTTTGTTGTGTTTTGGTTACTATTTGTATTTAGTAGGGGAAATATCTCGACAGCTAACCTAGTTTTCTGCATTTGACTTGTGTGTGAGTGTGTGGTAATGTATGTGTGTATATGTGTGTGTTTCTCTGCTCGGAGAGGCAATTGAACTCTCTTATGATTTGACTGACAGACAGAAAATCTGTTAGTTTTTGTTAAATGTAAGTAAAGTTTTGTGTTTATGATGCTGGGCAAAGTAGTCGCTGTCGGAAACTCATAAAAACTATTAAATTATTTTATGGAATAGTTCATATTTTACTCAGATGGTCTTTGGAAGTGTTTACTTGCTCTATCAATCGTATAAAACTAATTCGGTTCAAGATTTGTTTTATTAAATCAAAGTTAACGGCAGACCAAAGTCCATAACTCAAATACGCCTCTTTTTTCTGCCACTTCCAAGTCTTCTTCGTATCTCTCCATCTCCAGTTATCTTCCCAATTTGTCTTGTCTGTATTTTTAGCTTCCTTTAGCTTTCTACTAGCCTTTCTCCACCTCTCTTGCCCCCTTCAGCGTTTCCTCTCCATGTTTTTCTCACGCTTCCTTTTTATCGCCATTCGATGTTGCCATTTCCTGTTGTTTGCCTGCTCTTTACTGTATACAGATTTTCATACACAAATGTTATTTATTTATTTTTGCAGTAAAACTTATTTTGTTGTCCTTTCCGTTCCGCTTCCCACCGCTCCCCCCTTCACTTTCCGTCATTTCCCCGACACGTCGCTGATTACGCAGAAAAATAAAACGGAAAAGCCGCGAGAAAAATGAAAACAAAAACAATAACAACAAAACAAGGACATTACAAGCAGCCGTTGCCCACAATCGAGAGGAAATCTGGGTTTTGCTCAGTTGGGGGGAAAAACTTTGTCATAAGTACAAGTTGCGAGTACATGTATCTTATAAATTGTATCTTGTATCTGTAACTGCAAAACACATTCATATAAGTTTCAGCTAGTATGGAAATTGAAGTCAACAGCCGATAAGGTTTGGGGTTCATTGAGCTGCGTTGTTAGCTGAATTTTAAGCTATCAAATTGCACCACAAAAATTCACATTTCATTTGCTAACAATGTTGCCAAATTGCCTGCATAACAACAACAACAACAACAACAACAGCAACAACAACAAATTTATGTGAAATTCATAAATTGGAGGGAAACTGAGTAAATGTATGAATGAAATGAAATGAAATTCAAAAAAGGAGAAAAATGAAATGAAATGAGAACAAAACTGCATTTTATTACGTATTTACAAATGCTGTCACAAAATTTCTAAACCGATGCACACAGCAAAAATTCAATTAAAATGGACTTAGTTTTATTTCTCTATGACAGTGGGCTACTACGACCATTAGGAGAGCTATAGTAAAGCTTTAGTAAAATATAAATATAAATTTATATGTTTTAAAAGCATTGGGCTGAGTTCGAAGAGAGTTGAATACACTACAAAATTCAAAATAAAAAATTTCAATTCAGTCTTAAAGAGAAAAATCTGTGATTTATCTAAAGTGTTGTCAGCTTTGTTATAAATTCGCAACAACTCCTTTTGGTAGTGTATCAAGGACTTGTCACTCTCTGCAATCTTCATATGAAATGCATTCATCTTTTTCATCGCCACATCTAAAGTGTGTGTGAATGTGTTTGGGTACAGGCCAAGTGCGCCACAAAATAGAGACAACAAGTAGACAACTTACTGACAACACAGACACACTCCTACAAACACACTCCTACACACACACTCCTACACACACACTCCTCCACACACACTCCTACACACAACTAGACATTTTGGGCTTAAAACTGTGGTTCTGTATGCCCAACTTCAGTCTCAAATCTCCCTCTCTCTCTCTCTCTCTCTGATTTGTAGTCTCAGTTTTTGGCTTAAACTTTTGAATATTCAGCGCTTGAACTGAGTTTGCCTTACGTTCTGACATTTTTGCGGTCAATGTGGTCTTCTTTTTGGGAGTTGTTAAGAAATCAACTTTTTGGCTTTTGCGGTTGGGCACACATTTAGCTCTAAGTTCTTTGAGAATTGTGAGAGCTTAAAAACTGCATTTCCCTTCTAATTGGCGCACTTTTGTTTAGCACATTACATGTCCACACACTCAAACACACACACACACACATACGTGTTTTGTCTTGTTTGTGTGCGTGTGTGATTTTGTGTGAACATAAGTCTTTCAAATGTCTAACAAGCTTAGCAATTAGCCTGACAGTTTTCATTCCAAATTGGAAAACAAGAGACAAGCAGAGCTACAAATTTGATAGTCTTTTATTAAAAAGTTCAACTTTATGAAGGAAATAAAGTAAAAAAATATTAATTAAACCTAAATGCGTTTAAATTTTAAGATATAACCATTTCGTGAATATATAAATTATTTATTAATTGTTATTTATTTATTAAAATTAGCTATAAAATTGTCTAAACTTATACCTTTACACACAAATTTTCAAACATTTTATAACTCAAATTTTTGTATATTTTAAATTTACCAAATTCACTTATTTGATTTTTATTTTGTACTTTTAATTGGGCGCGTATTTCTCGGCCAGATGCTGCCCAAACTCTGGTTGTCATATAAATATGATATAGCCAAACCCTTTTTGGCCAACTGCACATGGCCAAAATCAAGTGCCCTTTTTGCCCTGAGTCTGAGCTATTAAATTTATGACGCAAGTAAATTGAATTTTAAATTTGAGTATGACAAATGCGCCACGCATACGACCACGCCTTCTAACGCCCATATGCCCAAATACGCCCACACACGTGTTAAAGGTGGTCTTGTCAGGGGGCGGGGAGGAAGGGGTGCATAGAAATTGCCTATGTGCGCACAAAAGTCAAAAGTCGGCAACGGGTCGGGAAATGGGAAACGGGAAACGGCAGCGCAAAAAATTGCCAACAATAAACGTGACTCCAACAACATATGTATATAAATAAGAGTGTGCGAGTGTGTGTGTGTGAGTGAGTGTGTGTGTTGGCAAAGTGTTGACGCAATGACTAACTGAAACTGCCAGCCAGGCGACCAGACAGCCTGACGCACTGACTGATTGAGTGAATTTGAGATTGAATGACAGACAGAGGCCCAAAGCGGTATGGGAGTTGATCATGGCAGGGGGCGTGAAGAGGGTGGAGAGAGGGAAGCGGGGTAGTGAAAGAATAGACGTGTAGCTGGCAGTTCGGGCAGCAAATCAAAATCAGCACAAACTGTAATGGAAACGACAAATACGTGCACAGTTTCTTAACAACAACAACAACAACAACAGCGGCAAAAACAACTATTGCTGCGAGCTACAAAATTTGTGACAGTAAATTTAACGGAAAGTGCCTCATCAACACGACGCCATATTGCAAAGGGGAAGAAGAGAGTGGCATTGAGGACACCCGGTGGAACAAATTTGCCGAGTTCTTGCCGTGCAGCCTGCTCAATTATTGTAAAAATCAAATCGGCAAAAATTTTCTATTAGAGAGCAAACAACATGCAAAATAAAGCCAACAAAAATAATACAATCGGAAATCGGAAGAAGAAAACAAAACTGAATTTGAAAATGCTGTACACGTACATATACACACATACAGATATATAAATTTTTTTCCGGGGGGCTTTTGTTTTCGAGAATGGCGTCAAATGTAGCGTTAACTTGAACACCGGCATCTCTGACAAATCTCACCGCGCTCTGAAAATCAAATTACCAGCCCATCCCTTCACCATCGCACACACACACACACCTGACAAATATCAGAAGAAAGCGTAGAAAAGGAGAAGTAAAAGTATATGTTCGACAGCAAACAAAAAGAGGAGAAGAGAGAAAATCACGTGTCATGATGCACTTGAGACTGGGCGCAGTTGTGTTTCCGTCACAACTCGACTGGGATTCGAATGCTGTCATTGTTTTCGACAGCAAATTTCATGTTAGAAAGATAAAGAAGGGGAACAGATGACGATGAGAGTTTGGGAGATAAAGCGAGCAGAGATGTGGTGTGTGTGTGTGTGTGCGGCGACTTTCAGTTCAGTTCTCAAATCAAAAACGTATCAAATAAAAGATTGCGCAAAAGCATAGCATACTTTTGTGCGCAACACTCAACACGTACCTCACACCCATGACAGATTTTGTTGTCCTGTTGCCATAATGTGAGTGTGACGAGTGGTTTTCTTGCCTTTTATATATTTATTTACTTTTTTTTAGTTGTCAGCAGTTCATGGCAGGGGAGGAGGCATAAACCACTTGGGAATTTTGTGAGTGGTGAAGATGACGCAAAATTGTACAGAAATGACAATGGCGACAAAAGCCAGTAAATCGGCATTTAAAAATAGCTAAGCAAATTTCAGACTAAAGGCTAAAAAATTCGTCTCATTGGATCTCGAAAGCAACGAGTCTGATTTTGAAAAATAAAAAATTTATCATATATACACAAACAGCAGAACTGGTCGCTCAGAGCACGCTCTCCTGCTTAAAACTCTCTATTTACGTTTTTATAGCTTCATCCATTTTTAATCATTTTATGCCCAAATTTGGTAATGGGATTTTAAAAAAACGAAAAAAAATTCCAAACAAAATTTTCCACCCAAAAATCGCTTGCTGGCTGCTCGTCGTCGGACATTTTGTTTTTTGTTTAGTTACATCAAATTAATATTTTTTTTTACTACTTCTGAAGCTTACGAAATGTATTTCATTCCAAAAACTTTATCATACTGAAGCTCGACTGAACTTTGTTGACGTTAAGGCGATTTTAAAGCTATGTTTACTTGGATCTGATCTGACAAACTTAGTAGACTCCTCTACTCTTTTGTAGAAAAGTCAAGCGGTAAGTATAGGTAAGTATGGAAAACTTGAATTATTATAAACTAATAGTGTTGAAAATGTGCTCATAAAAAATATACTACTACTACTACTAATTTTACTAATTTTAAATAATTTTTCTATATCTTTTCAGAACTATCTTATCGCCAACTGCAACTAATTAATGCCTACATATGTTATAATTTATGTTAATTTTACTATTAAATATAACAAAAATAATTATTTTAAATTTCATATGTTCATATACTTTAAGTAAATATTATTTAACATATAATAATGAATTAAGCTGTATATAAAATAGAAACATGACTTAATGTTACGATTTAAGAATAGGATTTTAAGAATAAAAATATTTAAAAATTAAAACCATCTGTCCTTTTGATTTTCTTCATTAGAAACAGGGTGGGATACAAATGTCGCGATCTGAAGTGCTTGCAAGCAGCATTAAATTTAGCTGAAATACCAATGCAGGTGACATGTACAATTGTCTATGCACCTGTCTCTGCAATCAGCTGCCTCTCTAACGGGTCGCATACGCTTACGCACCCTATGTTAATTGCGCTCAGAGCATGTTTGCCGCTGTTTGTGTAAATGCTTGCGGACGTCAGCGATCGCTCTTCTGGCGTCCGCGAACATTCACACAAACAGCAGACTGTAAAGCTTTCGCTCTGAGCGAGCTCTCTCGCTTAAAACTCTCTTTTTTCGATTGTTCCGCTGTTTGTGTGAGTGTTCGCTGCCGTCAGCCGGCTGCAGCGAACACACACCTAAACATTGATGTTACTATGTTAGTCGCTCTCTGAGCAGGCTCTACAATTGTTTACGTCTGCTCACGCACACTACTCTGTTATGTTGCGCTGGAATTAAATTCTGTCGCTTGCTGCCGATTCTGTTCGCTTGATGCATTAGCTAGCAAAAACGTCATTTTTGCCCATTCGTTGATGTCTTTCGCTGTTTGATTTTTGTGCGCTGCGATCTGCAGTGCTTGCAAATAACAGAAATGTTAAGTCCGCTTTGTCTCTGCTAATTAACATCTTTTATCATCTTCTCTCTTTCTGTATTTGTTCGATGTCGCCTGCAGAGCGCGGTAACAGCACTCACTCCAATTGATTATCTTCTGTTAAGTACGCTCAAACACTCTGTTGCTGTTAATTATCCACTTACATATATATGTATGTACATGTGTATATTTATAGCCTCATTCTACCTGTTATGCACATTTCGCTTCAGGCAAACTTAATAGACCCCTCTACTCTTTTTTAGAGTACGGGGTCTAAATATTATCCATTTTTTCACTTTACGCTCAAATTTGGTAATGGGACTTAAAGAAAAAAAAAAAATTTGCTAACAAAATTTTCCATCCAAAAATCGCTTGGAATTTTGTCAAAAACACAAAATCCTTGATAATTCAAAAACTATCAGGACGATCGGAATGTCCTTTGGCCCATCGATGGTCCTGGTCGAAAGCAACACTTTGGTGTAAGTCACGACAGGATCCTTCAAAGGATCTTTGAGTTATCGATAATTTTCTGTTTTCGAAATTTACATTATATTTTGGCTCCTGTAAGGACTTTCGTCCTTTTTCTTACATCAGCATATGTGGTTTGACTAGGACTATCTACATACCAAAGGACATTCATCTAGTCCTTGAAATGGCTGAGATAAGGTGCCATTTTGATATTTTGGCCATTTTTTCAAGCCCTCCCCCTTTAAAATTTTTCGAAAATTTTTGGAGAGAAATCGATAAATCTTTGGATGCCAATCGATAGAACTGCTTTCTGGGAGAACAAAAAGACGTGTCCTTTTGCCAGGATACATTTGGAAGGACGAAAAAAACGAAAAACAAAGTACAAAAAGTAAAGACTGCACCTTAAAGTAGGCAATAGTTGTTTGCTGGTAAGAGACGTGCAGTTGCAGGCCATTTATATTGTGCAGCCGAAAAGTATGCACCACATTTAATAAAAGAATGGCTTGCATTGCAATGCAAGCAAGTTCACAAGTTCAAACTTAACGGACACTAAAAGAAACAAAATATTTTCTACCATTTTTAAATTAAACAAGTAAGAAAGGCTACAGTCAATAATATTTTAAATTTAAATTGAAAATAATAAATAAAATAATTCAGCGGTGGGATTAGAACCCGGGTCTCCATACACACGCGTCAGATCCCTAGCACCTGCACCACGCCCTACTTGTGAGCAGACTTCGATTATCTCCATTTAGATGTAATAGTTTTAAATTAAGTAACAAAAATTAATGAGAAATGTCCGCAACGGCTTTCGAACCGTAGACCTCATGCTTAACATTTAAGTAGAATAAGAACAGGCATCTCTACTACTTAGGCCACACTCCACACTGAAGTTGATGGAAATAATTAAAATTTTAAAAAGCAAATAAATAGAATAAATCACAGACTGGATTCGAACCCACGACCCCAAATACACACGCCGCATCTCTAACAGTTGCACTACGCCCTGCTTTCGGGATTGTCTCGATTATCTGCATTTACATATTTTATTTTTTGTTAATTAACAAAAATTAATAAAATGTTTCTGACGGGGTTCGAACCCACGACTCCAGTTTAACACAGAACAAAGCGCGCATCTCTACTACCTAGACCATGCTCGTGATTGGAGCTGAAATAGCTAAACGTAGTGTTAACTCTTTTATTGCAGGCAAGTGTTAACAATTTGTTCATAAAATTCAGCATTTTTGATCAGTTTTTTTTATATGTTGTTGTTGTCCGATTTGAACCAAATTGTAACGCAGCTATTTGTAATATCAACAATAATTAAATGAACTTAAAGAGGTTCTAGCAATATACAAATAAATTTGATTATGAAATAAATATTGGAAAAAAATCATATATTTATAAATACATTGTAAATAATTTTATAAATATTGCCAAATAATAATAATAATAATTCTGCTATAATTATTGAGCTGAATTTCATGCTAATTTTTGGGCATTGAATCACAATTTGTAGTGTGCATTTAGTACGTGTTTTCCGTTGGCAGCTAATTAAATACACAAATTTATGAGCACCTCTCTGGTGTTGGCAATGCATGTTATTAACCCAAATTCAGAGAGCCCATTCCGTAACCTTCTACCTCCCACCTTCCACCCACCCCACACTTCTATTATTCAGTCATAATAACTATGAGTTATAGCCGACAGCTCGACAACCCTTTGCCGTTGGCTCTTGTTCAATGTGTGAAAGTGGGCTTGCATAATTTCATTAAAATAACTGTCAAAAATTTCACGTATGCCAAACGCACACACACATACAAAGCCTGTGGCTATAACACACACACACACACACATACTCACACACACATAAACTGACAGTGAGGAAAACCAACAAAATGCTAAACGCTTCGAATTCAAAAGCAGAAATTTTCGTGGCTCTGTTGCCGACTCGCAGCTGTCAATAGGAATTTTGCAGGTGTCAAAAATATTTCAGGCATGGCTATGAGTGTCTCTCAGTATTAGTGTCTCTGTGTGTGTGTGTGTGTGTGTGTTCGTGTATAAATTGGCATAAATTGCTTTAGGGCCTGTGTCTGTGTAGCACACGCGAACTCAGCAATCGCACTTGTATCTGTATTTGAAATTAATTTTCATTATTGGATTTCGCGACTTAGACATCATTATCGTGTTCTTATCAGCATCAACACACACACACACACTCATACCTACCCACACACACGCCGCAAATGTTTGGTCTGAACGTGGCACCTAATCGTTAGGAAATCATTTGGAAAATTCCCACAAAGCCCATAAAAATGACAATCGATTTTCATTTTCAACTTATTTGACAAGTTAAGCAAAATGCGGCTGAAAATTGTGCCACGTTAATGGAAATAGAATTATTTAATAATTTAGAATGAGAGCTTAAAGTAATAAATAAATTAAAATTAATTGAGTTTTTATTATGAGGAAACTCTTTTCCAAGAAAATTTGATGGAAAATTTTCCATTTCCATTTGCACTTTAATTTTGCATAAATTTCTGTCAGAAAATGTCTTCTACAAAAAAAAATTATTCAAAATTTATTAAAGGCATATTGCTTTGGTCAATGAGTCCATGATTTCAATTACAATTCAATGCTCGGTCACAAAGGAAACTCAATAGCATTGCGACAAGCAGAGAGAAAAGGAGACAAAATGGGAGAAGAGAGAAGAGGAGACACATAGAGACATAGAGACATAGAGAAAAAGGTAGTCAGTTTTGGTTACCCAATACTTCAAGAGATAATAATGAAGAGGAAGCCCCGAGTTTTGGTTCAGAACTCAGGCCGTAGTCATGTGCACTGCCAAACAATTTTGTGGAAGCCACAGAACTAACCAAGCAAATAATTCTGCAAAATTAAATTGAATCTCTATGAATATGAATAAAGCCAGTGACGACTCAACCTTCTATGACTATGAAACTGAGTTACTCTCTGGCTTTTTCTGTGAAGACACAAATTGGAAAATTACAAATAATTTGGCAAATTTAATTTGATTTCACAGATAGAAGCAGAGAGACACAGAGAGATAGAGACAAAGTTTGTCAATAGGCTGTGGAGGCTGTTTGTGCTTCATTGCCATCTTAATTGTAAAGTTGTATATCAAAGTCTTTGGCGGTGTGGCCAAGTAACCAAAACGAATCCAAATCGAATCACGTCTTTGCTGCTTGCTGGCCGCACAAACCACTTCAAAAATGTCAAGTGAAAAGCATTCAAATCTTCAGCTCACGCCCCTTTCAACTACACTACGCCCATTCTCCATCCACAGATAAAAATAAAACTTTTGAAAATCAACGCCGTGCACCTTTCCCGAAAGGTAGAAAAACGTGAGTTGACTTTGTGATGCCAGCAAAGCGGCAAAAACATAGCGAAATCGAAAGCAAGAACTTGGCCCAAAAGAACTCAACTTTTCCACCCAACAAAACAAAAAAAAAAAAGAGAGGGAAAGCAAAGAAAATTCGAGCCACACTCACAAACATTTTCGTTTAATGAGACCAATAAAAGCCTGTGGACCCAGAATTTAGTCAGGTTTTGTTGGCGAAATCAAAAGTTTTTTGCAAATTGCATTTGTAATGGCAGCGACGCTTAAATCTTTTATGAGCCTCTCCATACTTAAGTACTGGGTATATTATGGGCCATGGCACAATGGGACCGAAACCGGAAATGAAATTGAAAGCGTACGCACGTGTTTAAGACGTTAAAACCCTTCCATCTCTAATTGTCCACATGGGACAGTTTTCGACAGTACTGTAAACTTTCAACCCGAATATCTAATAAAATGCGATTCGTTTAAGGTTTAATGGGTTTTTAATCTGACGATTTCTTGAAACTATTCAGTGTTTATTACTGAATTTAAGGACTTATTATTAAATTGAAGGTATTAAATTGATTTAAGTCGACAATTGTTGAACGTAAGATTATTTTTAAGATAAAAAAGAATTAATAAACAAATCTGTTAATCAAAAAATGTATCTTAAAAAAGCTAAACCTTTTTTAACCATAAAAGTTTATTAATTTAAAGGGGTTTAAGTGTAGTCATAGGTCGAAATAAATCAGTTTTCTATACCTTAAAGTCAATTTAAACAAGTAGGCTTTTATATACAAGCCATAAATCATTTAATTGAGTTATCTTCTCCTCTTGAGGCAGCGATGTAAGCAGCAAATAATCAAATTATTGAAAGAAATAATTAATAAAATTAAAGATTTCTTTATTTATAAGCAAAACTCGAACGATGTCCCACACTATACTGCTGTTGCATCCAAAAAAGTGTGCCACAACTCGCACCTACAGTGACTACGAGAGCGTTAAGGAGTGTCTGGAGGCCATTTGTCAGATCTACGAGGAACACCTGAAACGTCAAAGCCCCGATATGCCAACTATAACTTATGGTATAACACAATTGTTTGACTTTATTGATTCCTTTGTGGACATAAGCTGTGTAGTTTATCAGAAGAGCACCAGAAGTTATGCACCATACTGCAAGGAATGGATCAAGGATCAAATGTATGAACAATTTCGACAAATGGCAATGAAGTCTTTAAAGTCAACTACTTAAAACTAATTTATCTTTAGTTTACCTTTAAATAATTAAAGAATTTTATTTGTTATGACGAAATGAAAATGAAAATTTATTGCGCTGCAAATGTTTCACGGAAAATCAGACACACAAAGCGTTGAGGAATAACAATTAATTAATCATCAGCTAAAAGAACATTAAACGCAATCGTTTTGCAGAAGAGGAAGGGAAGGGAGAGAAGAAAGAAAGCAGAAAATGTTCAAAACTTGCCAGAGTAAAAAGTAATCCACTTAAACTCAAATTTGTCAAAAGCATAAAATTACAGAAGCAACAGAGGAAATGACGAATTGGTAGTGTGGGGGAAAAGTGGAAGAAGAAGTAGCAAAAAATCGACAACAAGAAAGTGGCAAATAAAACTGGCTAAAAAAAAAAGGGGGTATTACGAAATCGAGTCGGTACGATGGGGCAAAACAAATGATCGCTCATAAAAAGTGACACTTTTTGGCGCATCCAACAAAGGTAAAGGTAACCAAAGTGGAGTAGGAGCACCGGGTACAAAATAGTTAGAGAAAAAAAAAAGAAAAAAGTGTAAGAAAATAAGGGAAAACAACGACACATTTCGTCGCATCTGTCATGCTGTTCGTCGTTCGGTTATATTGGAAATTTGTTTCAATCAAAGGTTTAGCAGACAATTGAGAGAGGGGGGCAGAACGGGTAAAGGGTGATGTGTGATGGGTGCCGGGGATGGCAGTTATGTGCCATATCAAATCACTCAAAGTGTTGCTACAAAGACAACGCCAGACTGCGACAGACATTGCCAGACAATGCCAGATAGCTGCCCGGTTAGTCAGTCCACACACACAGAGAGTGCACTGTGTGTTGTAGTCGACTTTATTGCCAAATGGTTATCATATTGCTTATAGATTTTGCAACAGGAGCCAACTGACGTTGATTGATCAATATGAGAGCCGCAGTTACCTAACCATCAGTTACTCTCACCATTATTCCAGCTCGTCTATATACCAATACATTTATATATACATTTTTTACTTTTGTCAACTTTTGTTCGAATAACAGACTTTTGTTGGATTGTTGCAGCTGCGATTCAAGTGATTTTCCGTTTATGATTAATCATTGCCTTGCCGCATGGGGCAACAGTTGGCAGTAGAGCAGACTCTTCTTTTTTTATTCTTTCTCCTTTTTAGTTAGTCCAACATAACTTGAGTTTTAACGCGCACAGTTGGAAACAACAACAACAAAAGCAAAACAAATTAAAAAACATTTAGGCAGCTGTGGCAAAGTCGAATCGAGCCAAACACTCAAAATTTACGCAGTGCAAACTTATATTTTATGATTTTGATTTGCGTTTTTGCGAGTGCTTCAACGCCAGCCCCAAAAAGTAGGCAACGAAATGTGTAAAAACCATTTGCCAACGTGCCCCAAACAGCGCTGCGTGTTGAAACTTTTGTCTGACTGTGTGTGTGTGTATTTTAGTGAGAAACGATGGGAATGGAGTCAGGAATATTTGAAAACATTCTCAAATACTGTTGCGCCAGCAAAACACCAATTTTTTTAAGGTAGTTTTCGAAATAACTTAAGTTTAAGTTAAGTTGATTTCAATGATTATTATGTATTAAAGCTTAAACTATTACCATATACTTTTCGAACACAAAATCTTAGAGCATTCCTAACTGTTAATTTGTAATATTTTCAATTGGTGTTTTGGCAGGCAAGTCTCATTTTCAGACTTCCCAGATCTATTAAACTTCAATAACAGAAATTGTCGCAAGTATTCACAACATATGCACACAAACAAACAAAAAAACACTAACATACACAAAGTCAAACACACATTTCAATTCAACTTAAATATATAAATACACATTTGCCACAGCTGTTGCAAGTATCTTTCAATATTTCGTATTTCCTTATATTATTTATGCCACATTTCTTTTTCTGGCCCGTGTGTTTGTTTGTGTGTTACACATAATTTAAAAGCCAAATTGTTTTTCAATTTGCCAAAGCAATTACATACACTTAAAGCCAACGGGCATTGAGTCAATATTTTTTCAAGTCAAATATTTTGTAATTTTCTACACATTTTATGCGATTGCTTTTGTTGCTGCTTATAATGTAAAGTTTTTTTTCTTCTCTTTATATATTACTGTAGTTGTTGTTTTTCTTGTTGTTGTTGTTGCTGTTGTTTCGTTTGGTTTGGTTTGGTTTGATTTTGTTCTGTAAGTTGAATGAAAGGACGACCCAAACAATTTGGTGTAATTTAATTAAATGAACACAGCAGTGGACCAAAAGCAGCGGGCAGTCATCACCCCCTCATAACTTCCTCTATCTCTGTGTTGAACTCCTTCTGGCCATCGAAACGAACAGACTGTCTAGACGAAACGACAGCCAGATTCTGGGCAAGGTCCTGCCAATTCACAATGCATTGTTCACTGACTAAGGGGTGCTCAAAATGACAAAAGTTAATGCCTAACAACGTTGAACGAGCGCACGGACAAAGCTGACAAAGGCCAACAGCAACAACAACAACAACTATTAATAGGCAGCCAGCCAAAACCCGAATGAAAATAATAAAAAGGCAATGATGACGATGACGATGACGATGACGTCCCCGTTGATAGGCAACCTGCAAACGAATGAGAAGAAAAGTATCAAAAAAAGAGAGAGACAAGCAGAGAGACAGAGGGAGTGAAAACTTCAGTAGGACACCTGCTGATTAAGATCACAAATTGAAAATCATGCTGGCCGCTGACAGGACATGCTTTTCACCCGGAAAACGAATAGACCAAAGAGAGAGAGAGAGAGAGAGAGAGAGTAAAGTAAAACGAGAGAGGAAGAGAGAGAGAGAGAAAGAGAAACCAAAACATTTGTGTTATTTTCATTAGTGAACAGTTCTGTAAAAGGAACTGACTTGATTTTCAATCACTGCCCCCCGAGACTTTTGTAATGCTATAAAGTTTGGAATTTTCGAATTAAGCTAATCGAAAGCACATAGACACATATCAGTTAACACTGCAACACTGATAAGAACTAGCCAGGCTGACCAACAAGGCCAACAACAAAAGTATTTCAGGCATTTATCTAAAAGCATTGGATTCGCTAAGTAAACGATTGGAGAATATTAAAGTTGGAACAGTATTAACGAATTTTAAATACACTTACTTAATAGATTTTATTTATATAACTTTTTCTGTAGCTTTACTTAAAAAACTACTTACTTCGAAGTGGAATACTTCTCTTAGCAAATGTTTAACTTAGAACTCGAAGCAGAGCATGTTTTGTAGTCGCTATCACTGCGTGTTGTAGTGCCCAGAGGTCAGTGCTCAGAGGTCAGACAAAAGACAGCAGCTGACAAGGTAACAGACAGATAGACAGTTAATCTCGAACTCTGTAGGGCTTTGATAAACTGAGGGGAATGAAGAGAAGCTGCTGAATTCAACACACAAGTCAAAGCGTTAATGAAATTGAAATCAATAACACACACAAACAATCATACACACCCACACACACACACACCCACACACAACTATTGGAACTTACACCATAAAACTATAGCTTAAAGCAGCTGCTCATAATATCGCATATGGACGCACCGCAGTGCCCATATCAGTCAGACTTTGACAGAAGGCTAATGCTTGCCACTTTTTTGTATTAGGGTGTTTGTGTGTGTGTGTGTTTGGCAAACTGGACAAATTAGAAATTTTATTAGAAATTTTTTGTTGGAAAATTTTACTTCGTTTGCTGCTCGACCACAAATTGAATTTGCCAGTAAATTGAGTTTTGAGCAGAGGCCGTAAATGTTGTGAATTGAATGTTTAGCGTGAAACTTGTTTGTCACTGCCACAAAAGTGTTGCAATATGTTGACTTTTAACACAGTGAGAGAGAGTGAGAAAGGGAGAGGGGGAGACAGCTGAGGCTTGCCACATGTGTCGACAAGTTTATGTGGTCTAAAAACTTGCAACTTTTGGCAACTTTCTTAATTGTCTGATTGAATTGATGATTTAATAACTTCAATTTAATTTCAGTATAAGCGTCATTCAAGTGTGTGTGTGTGTGAGTGTGTATCGGTGTGTGTTTGAAGTTCTTTGAAGTTTGTTAGCTTAAAACTTTGTTAGCTTTAGGTTTTCATTTTAGTGCGTGGTTTGTGTTAAGTTTCTTAACTGTTAGTGCCAAAAGCCAAAAGATTTGTCAATGAAATTATTGAAGTTGCCTCCGCAGCAGTTTCTCCAGTAACTCCACTGGATTTTGGGATGTGCTATAAGCTCAGCAGTGCTCTCGTCTCCCCGACTTTCCTACTTCTGCTGTGTTTTTCTGATGTGGTCAAAGAGCAAAATCAATTTTTTTTTTTTTTTTTTTTTTTGGGTGTACCCTCCCTGTGATGCTTCATCATTTCGTTTGCCTGCAACATGCCGCAGACCATTAATCCAGGCAGCTGGTAACAAAAATAAGAGGCGACAACATTGATGTGGACAATGCCACAATGCGATTGCGGTCTCTCTACTCGACTCTACACGTCTCCACTGGACCTAGCTCGACTCCGTTTCCGGCTTACAGACAAACTAAAACACAAAAGCTAGAGTATACACTGAAAGAAATGATGGAAATTTAATTTGTGTCTCTTAAGAAGATTTTTTGGTAAAAGAGTGGATAACTTTATACTTAAACAATAAGTTTTTAAGTATTTTTTTAGGTAACTCGAAGTGCTTCCTCTCTTTTTCTGTTTTTTGGTATAAAATATCTTTTTTTTTACAGTGTATAAGCTCTTGCTTATCGTGCCACGTGTGCAGCTCGTTGTTGTCCTGCACTTAAGGGCACAAAAAACCCTGAAACCCAAAGAAAATCTGTAAATACACGCAAAGTTCTTCTGCCTGGTTGCGTTTTTCTTTCGGTTTTGGCATTGGGATTGCAACTGGAATTGAGGTACGAGTACGAGTACTGGTCCAGCAGCTGCTGACTGTCGACTGTTGGCTTATTGCCTGCAAGTTGATCAAATTGTGGCTACAAACTTGACTAGCTAAACTTTTGGCAGCTAATTAATTAAGTTTACACAACAAAAAAACAGGTAAAGTAGAGAGATAAATGAATCTGCAGGTGAGAAGAACAAAGGTAAGGAGAAAAATTGCATTAACGTTCTGTGGCGCGACTTATTAACACAGCCATGGCCAATGTCAACAAATTGCATTATTCGAGCAATAAAATCGAGACACACACACACTCACACACACACACCCTCACGCACACACTCGGCAGCCACAGCATATCGAGTGTGTACAAATGTTATTGAAAGTGCTGCGTTAACTGCAGACAGTGTAAATATATGTATATACTCGAGTGAGACTGACCATGTCCTCACCTCCAACTCCCACTCCAACTCCAACTCCAACTCCAACTCCTACTCGAAATTTAACTGCAACTTCAATATCGATGCCAATGTCGATGTCACCTGGCTTCGCACGCTTCAGGTGTTAATGATTTAATTTCGTTTCGTGTACAGGTAAATTTCATTACTGTTGACAATGGCACAACAAAGTAAGCGACAGCCTGTATGTGTGTGTGACTGTGCGTGTGTGGTTAAATGATAAGGTTTAATCATGTCCAAGAGTGCCCAATTTCAAGCATATAAAATTATCGAACTGAAGCAGGAGTTAAATAAATTTAAAAAAACAGAAAATCACTGAAAAGTGTGAACAAAAATTGCACTTGATAAAATGCTGTATAAATTGAATATTTATAAACATATCAACGACTACTTTATTATCATATAAATAACTGATATTGTCTTGTTAATAATATTTTTAATTAGCTTGAAAATTTGTTTAATTACTTTTAACGTCTTTTTTAAAGGGAACTATAAAGATTTTAGTTGAAATGTTAATGAAGATTTAAAGGGAAGACAAGGGTATAGTTTAAAATATATTTAATATATTTTTATAATAATTTTTTAGAGTTTTTTTTTCTTTTTTTAAACAAGATTTTTCCTGAAAATTTCCTAAGCTTGTTCAATTTATTCACTTTTAATGCAATTTACAGATAACTTTAATTTTAATTGTTTTTCTTAACTATTTAATTCAATAAATATTTATTTATTATTTATTCTGCTTATAAAATATTTACTTGAATAATTTAGCCAAATATTGTTTTGGCTTTTCTTGAGGCTTTTCTTGAGGCTTTTCGTCGCTGCCCAATTAAATTTGTTTATGGAAATGTGATAAAGAGCGCGACTCTAGGACTAAACAAAGAGTATGCTAAATGTGTTACTTAACCAAGGGAATCGTCAACAGGCACAGCAACAAAAACAACAGCAACAACAACAACAACAACAACTTCTGATACTGCTGATAAATATTAATGCGGAGCAAAGTGCGCACTGAGCCGCTGCGGGCAAAGGACTTTGGGAAACCGGGCGATGCCAGCGGGAGCTGAGGAAAGCAGCAAAGGGAGTGAGCAAGAGGGAGTATGAAGTAAGGAGCAGGGAGTGGGAAAGGGAATGAGAATCGTTCTTCGTTGACTGCACAATTCAGGCGGCATTAATATTCATTTCCATGGATACAATCACACAGAGCACGCTGGCCACAGGAGGTGACTGCCATAAAGACAACAACAGCAATACAAGTGGAAGGTAGGAGATGAGGAGAGATAGGAGAGTTGGAAGTGGTAGGAGGATACAAAGGAGCGGTAGCATTCTGACAGGATATAGTAGCCACACTCATTGTCAGTTGCCTCACCACAGCAGCAGTAGCTCATATTTGTTGTGCATGCTGTGTGTGTGTGTGTGTGTGTGTGTGTGAGTTGGTGGGTGTGTGTCAAAGGAATTGTTGAGCCAGCACGAGCTATTGTGAGTGTTCTTTGACATTCATTTAATTGAGTCGCCAGTTGTCCCATCATTCCATCGTCCCCTTGTCCAGTTGCCGTTTATGATTTTGCATTTCAAATGAACCGTTCATTGAGTTCTTCTTCTTCCTCTTGTTCTTGTTCTTGTTTTGTAAAATTAATTAAATTTTTTATGTTGAAATGCTTTTGACGGATATGCAACAGGCGAACAAGTCAAACTAACCGCAAATAGAAATTTCTAGACTCAAATGTCGAGTGCCAAAAATTCACAGTGTTGTGAAATGCCTCAAGCAAGGACTTGGCCCTTTAAAGCATTTGATTTTATTATTATTATCGCTTTGGCATAATTCCCAAAAAAGCGACATAAAGCCAAAAAAGTTCCAAAACGGGCCAAAAGCGGTTGCCAAACAATTGAGAAAATGCCCTTCAGCTACAGCTTCACACTTGCTGATGGCAGAGTGGTGGGCTGCTGGGGGTAGGCGTGGCTCTGAAGAGGTGCAGAGTTGGCGCCTAGGGCTGCCAGTTGAGACAACGGTGTGAAAAATGAAATTATAAGCAATGCGACAGCACTGACAACAGGCCATTGCCAAAAGCACGAAGCCAACTTTAGTGCCCATCCATATTGGCATTATCTTCATCATCATCATCGTTATGATCAACATGATTATCATCATCTTTGTCTTCAGTCGAACGCACGACAGAGGACAATACATCTTAGGCGCATTTTAATTTCATGCTTTGCTTAGCTTGAGTTACTCCTCCGTCTACTCTCCCTCTCTTCCTCTCTCCCCTCTCATCTATCTCCTTGCTTCCTTCTGCCAACTCTCCTGTCTGTCTCCCTTTGATTGTTGCTGCGTAATGACATTTAATGTCCAAGGCCCATAATTGACTGGAGCGCAGATTCAGATGCTTCATGCGCGACTGCACAGTAGTTAAATTTTGTCTTTGCTTTGTATCTGTATCATCTGTTGTTTGCCTGCCCATTTATTTTGGCACATAATTCATGATAAACTGCAGCACAGCTGTGTGGCAAGTTTAATTGTGCGACCACATTATGAGCACATGCCACAAACACACACACACACACACACACACACACACCAAATGGTGATTTACCTCAGCTTAAATGACACCTTTAATTGCTGTCCTTGAACAGTCCAAAGATTTTATGTTGCGTGAAACTTTTCGGTTCTTTGCAGTTTCAGTTGACAGCACTCTGAGGACTTCATTAATCAGTAGCTTAAGATTTCGAATAAATAAAAAAATAAATATTTTATTTAAAGAAAAGCAAGAAACAAAATTAATGAAAACATTCAGCTCTTATTTAAGTTACATAATTAAATTATTTTCAATAATTACTATTATATTTAATAATGTTCTATTTATTTTAATTGTCTTCTATTAATATTGACAATTCCCTGTTGTTTTGGCTTAATAAGTTATTAGTATATGCCAAAAGCTTTTTAATATTCTCCGTTAGCTCAAAAGCTCAGCTCCGCCAAGCTCACTTCGATACTAAAAGCTTTCAGCGTGAGCTTGCTCTCCTTCGCTCATCGATAATTGATATTTGCTAATCGTTTAGTTTCTTTTGCGCATCGGTTTTTTCTGCACGCCTGATTACGTGCTCCGCGTTACGAGCGTTAAAATAAAATTAATTTCGGTCCAATCGGTTTAAATTATATATCAAACGAAAGAGCGTTGTCGTGTGCACAATATGCATATAAAAAACTTTTAAGTTATAATGAATTAACTACTTTTATTAACGTTTGAAAATTTTTCTATTAGCTGGGACGCTGTTGGCGGCCCACGTTTTGCGCGCATTTCGCCACATTTTTTTCACACTCTCCCACTCCAACTCCAACGCATTATCTTTTGTGCGCCACATTCTTTGCTCTCTTTGTCGCCGTCGGTCAACGTTGTTGTTGTTAACTCTTACGCTCGCTCTCTTACATATGCAGCAGAATGCATGCGCAGCGTCGCGACGCGACGCGTCCTTTCGGTTTCTCTTTTAATTACGTTCTCTCGCCCGCTCTTCGCTTAGAATATGTAAAGCGCGCGTCTCTTCGGCCAGGCTGAGTGTTGTTGTTTTGTTTTTTCTTTTGTGTGTTAAGTGCAGTGTAAAAAGTGTAGTGTAATAATGTGAAATGCTGTGTTAAAGTGAAGTGAAAAAGTGTTGTGCAGCTGATCTCAGTTTTTATTTTTTTTTATTTTTGTTGTTGTGAAATTCATTAATATATATCAGCAGAGTCAGATTCAACAAAAATCTGGAATGCTGTGAATAAAGTCCAGTGTTAAAGTGTAAAAAGTTCAGCGTTAAAAGTGAAGTGTTAAAGTGCAGTTTATAGAGCAGTGTATATTTTGTATTAAAATATTACTTAACGTGTTTTTTTTCTTTTTTTTTATTGTGGCTACCCTGTAGCTCATATCAGGCTTATGATCCTGTATTGTTCAAAAATAAAGTGAATTAAAAAGAAAGTAAAAGTGTAGTGTTTTAAGTAAGTTAAATTCAGAGAATGTATATAATGAAGTAAAATTGTAAGTGTTTTATTAGTCTAACTAAGCAAGAAATCTTAACTTGAAAAAAATGTTGCTTTATTATTGTATTTCATTTAGTACACTTTATTATTTTCGATTATTTATTACCTTTTAGCTTCAATATTTTCACTCGATTTTTTACTTTTTTTTCAGACTCCTTTCACGAACACGCGCATCGCTGTTAAAACTAGAAAATATTTAGCGGTAAGTGACTTTAAACTTTAATTAACATTGATACCTTTTGTATAAAGCTGTTTTAAGCTCCTGTCGTTGCTTTTTATTATAAGATGGTAGTTTTCATAATGGAAACTGAATAGTGATTAACTTTTTATTATGTTAAAAGACCAAGTATATTAGCCAAATCGGTCAAAAAGTGTATATTTGTATGGGAAAACTTTCTTGTTTGAACGAAAAATGCGCACTAGAAAGAGTACGGGGTCTTTAACAGTCGCCTCGCTCGACTGTAGCTTTTCCCACTTGTTTTATATGAATTATGTTATCAAACAATTTTTTTTAATATAATTGTCGATCATTCAATGTGTAAGCTTTTTTTTTACACTAATATTAAACATACGCTGTCTACACACAGCCTACAAACAAATTCTTTTGTGATGTTTCAAAAACATGTAGCATTATATAACAACAAAATGATTGACTGATTTAACTGACAGTTTTGACTGGCATAAGCTTTGGGCTTCAGAATTTAGCAAATTTATTAACTGAAAGGATGCGAAGCAAATAAACCACATATATCGCTTAGATTAGATGCTGGATTAATTTAGTTGAAAGCAACTTTGGCTGACAACAGTGAAAAGCATCAAGAGCATCAGGCAGCCAACAGATAACGAGTTGGCTAACAAGGCGTGGCACTTTGAAACGCCAAATGCCACGTAATACTCCGAGTTGCTGCCACGAACATGCATTGCCAGCGTGTTGCAGCTAAACAATGAGGTGCCACAGTGCAACAACAGCAAGAAGAACAACAACAGCAGCAACAGCCATAACAAACAATGGAGCACCTTGAGCTTGCTGCTTAGCAACTGTTGAGCACGGAGCAGTAGACCATGCCAAGAAGAGCATGATGCATCTGATCTAAAAGCCTGGCAAATGGCAGTTCAAGCTTTGAAGGGGGTTGGGGAAAGGGAAGGGGAGATTGAGGGGAGGGAAAGGGAAATTAATTACAAGCGGCAAATAGACAAAGAAAATGCAGCTGAATTTTCTTTTTCTCTTTCATTTGTAGCCGCAGCTGCTTTAGTCGCAGCATCTTCATCATCAGCTTCAGCTCCAGTGTTAGTTCTCTTTCTTAGCCATTTGTTTATTTGTTTGCTTGTATTTTTTTGGGAGTGCAAATATTAATTTCCACACCTTTTGACAAGCTCGAGCAGAGCAAACATTTCCTGATGTGCTTTACTCGCAAAATTTAGCTGCTTTTGTAATCAAATCATGCTGCATTTAAATGCGTGTTGAGCACTATTTATACCCAACCTCCGTCCCTCCGTCCCTCACCTTAGAAAATTCAGTTTGAACTCGGTCTTGTCTGTTGTTTTCACTACGTGTGCATTGTGAAATGATGACGTCTCCTGCTCTTGCTCCTGCTCCTACTCCGCTGAGAAACAAAGCATGTCCTGGCCAAGGACTCTGTCTCGAACTCGGACTTGGCATAATCTCGCACGTAATTTGTGTGTATGCGACTGAAATGTCCATTGCACCTGACGTTGTCCTTTGGCTGGGACCCTAACCTGTTCGTTTCTCTTCAGTCTGTCCTGTCTGCTGCAAAACTATTGTCTGGCCAAGTTGTTGACAGGCACGTTGACGTCATTGTTTCGTAATTTGTATCCTTAGTTGCGCATTAGAGCTTAGTTATACACTGCCAGGGATTTTTCTATATATATATATGTTATATATATCCAACTTTCCACATCATATGTGTACTCCACACTCTTTTACCTTTTGTTTACAGTTGTTAAAGCGTTTATAATGCGATTTTGAGTACAAGTTTTTGGTTTGAAATGCGTTAACATTACGTATACGTAGTTTCCATTTAGCAGGCGCATTAATTGTATTTAATTGTGTATTCTATTAAACTTAAGCCACTTAGGCTGGCATTTTAATTAAATTTCCGTAACACATTAAGCCTAATTCATTTGGTTTCCTGCCGCTAAAAGAAAACTTCAACCTTTTTCCACCTAATATGCTAAGCAAACAAATCCGAGCACTTCATTTGCCAAACTGGCCAAAATTTCAAACAGCTTACACTGAATTTGTTGACCTAAAAACAACAACAACAACAACAAGAATAGCAAATAAGTACAAACAACAACAATGTATAAGCACAAACAAAGCAAAAGCAAATTTGAAGGACGAAAAACTTAATCGACAACTTTCTTAGCTGATAAAAATTTGGAGTGTCGCGCAAAGAACCAAGATTGCCAAATAGAGCTATAAAAACGGACAGAAGAAGAGAAGGAGAGAGAGAGAGAGAAAGAGGGAGAGAGAGGGTAGGAGGGATAGGGACAGGGAGTGAATGAAGGCTCTTTGGGCTTTGTCATTCAAGATGTCGCTGCAATAAAATTAATGCACAAAGTTTATTTTTCTTTGAGGACAACAACAAAAGCGTTGACGGTTTTTTCTAGTTATTGTTGTTGCTGCCACGGCAAGAAAAAAAAGCAACAACAAGAAGCTTTTAGAATTTGTAATGAGCAAGAAGAGTTTGGCTTCCACTTTTACACCGTTTTTTCCTGTCTCTTTTTTTTTGGCGAAAAGTCGAAAAAGTATTTGATTTTAAGATGAGGGTTGAATGAGGCGCAAACTTTTCAAATAAAAATTAAAAATTGTCAAGGCGTTAAATTAGGGTCAAAATCTACACACAGGTAATGAAAGTGACAGAACAAAATGGAATTGAAAGTAAAAGCCACGCCCCCTCCCCACACACCATCCCCCCATTGGCAGACTTTAGGCAAATTGAAATTGAATGGTTTGACAGAAGCCATATAAAAAGGGTCAAATGTTCAGTGGACTGCTGCAATTGACAGTTGGAGTTCACCATCGGCATCGACTTCGTGTTGGAGTTTGAGTTCCAGTTAAGTTTTTGTCAATATTTCAGAGATTACCGAGCGTACTTCAACTTGAGCGTAAACAATGTGGGCTTAAAGTTGTGCCCGAAACTGGAAGCTCTCGTAACAAGTTGAAAGCAACACAAAGCCGCACACAGGACATGAAAACTTTACGTTAACCAGAGTACCGACTTTTCTTTACCCGTTCCTATACACACCACAGCACACCGCACACATACACCACACACACACCACACACACCACACACAGCACACACAACACACTCACCACATGATTCATAATCTCTACACTAATCTTTTAATCCAGTCGAGTGAATTTTGTACTCGATTGTGAAACAAAGTTGCCAAAGCGGCGGCAAGTTGGTCGGGAGAAGAGTTAACTCGGCGAATGTTGTAAAATAAACATGTATGAGAGATTCCTATATGCCCGGCACCCCTCACCCACTGTCACTCTACTCCTCCTGTTCCTTCGGTTGCCATTACATTAAGCGCACAACTTTGATGTCATCTTTGTGCCTAGACCCTCGCCAGACAAAGTTTCCTTTGGTCCCCAGCTGAAACTTTTTTAATAGTAATGGACTTTACCGAAAAAACAAAATTCTTTTTCTAGTTTTTTTTATTTTCTGTTGTGCATGTTGCTGCTGTTGTTATGCAGCCGAATGTTTTACAGTTTAAGCGCATTGGACTCTGCTTCGAGCTGTTGTGGCCAGGTGAAGCAGCCTCCATTGCATCAAAAAGTTATTTCCGCTACAAATGAACCCACACATGACATCATTTTTACCTGTTCATATATACTTTTTTCCAACGTCGCGTCGGCTTTAGGATCTCTGCTGGTCTATCAATACACGGACTGCATCTGGCACTTAGTTGTGATGGACTGTACGGTGAATACACAGAAACACAAACACACATACAGTGGAACCAAAAATGACGTACAAACAAACAAACTGAATGCCTGACTGGTCACCGAGCATAAGCCGCTTAGCTTTTGAGCAACTTTGAGCATCTGAATGACAGACAGACTGATGGACAGTTGGACAGACAGAGAGACAGACAGGCATATGGATACAGTCTGACCACATCGACTTCTTTTTGTTACCGTTGTATTAAATTTCATATGTCAGTGATTGAGTTAACATTATTTATGGCATAATTACTCAACTCGTCAAGGCGCAATAACCAACAGTATTTTTTGGTATTTCAGTTTAATTGATAAAGAATCGAAGTTATAATTGTTTCTTTTAGTATGTATTTGAATTGGCGGATAAAATTTAATTTATTTAATAGATAAGTTTAATTTCTTCGTGTATAGAAAATTAAGAGAAATCTGTATTTAAATATATTAACGAAAGATAATATAACAATTATTAATGACTACTGACTGACTGCCTCAACGAATAACTGACTGATTGTCCATCTGTCTTAATGATTGATTAATTAATCAAGCGATTGATTAACTGTCTTGCTGAATAATAAACATATTATTCAAATACAGGGACTAAGATACAGATTAGTTGAACGTTTTAGCTCACAATTAAACCTATTGTCTTCTCATATGTATTGGTATCAATTGTTTTAACAATAATTAATTAAGCTATGAACTTTGGTTTAATCGAATAATTTAAATACAATTTCTGCGAATTTAAGTTTTCTTCCTATTATTAAAGGGCTAGAATTTTCACGCTTTAGGCCAGCTAGAGAGCTGCTCACTGGCGCCTGTGAGTACCTGTTGTGCTCAGCAGTCTATTGGCCATCTATGCTGACCATTTCAGGTGGCTCTTAAGCTCACGCGTTTGTGACAGCAGCACTCAAAAGCCAAATGCATTGGAGAGCAGGCTTAACACTCAACAGCAGACACAGAGCTGTCGATATAGAACGTTCATCACACACACACACATATGCAGCACACCAATAGGCCTAAACTGTGTGTGCGTGTGTGTGTGTGTGTTAAAGCTGTGTGTCACTTTTCTGTGTTTTGCTGAGGATTAGCTGGCAACATAAATTTGTAGCTGACTTAAGTTGAGTTTTTGTCACGCGCCACAATCGCATGACATCGATTTGAATCCCATTCACGAATGTTACGAGTACTCGGATTTTGAGTCAAATCCTTAGAAATCGAAAAGCTGTCGCTTGCAGATCTTAAGAGCCAAGGACCAACGAAATGGAAATGCGTATGCTAAACGTATTATGTTTCAATAAAGGTATCAAAAAAAAACTTATTCTCTGACATGCAAATCTTTGCCTAGCAATTTTAACACTTGAACGATTCTGATCCTTTCACAAATATCTAGACACCGACAAAAGACAGTAGAACCGAAATGAAAGAAAGAAAGAACGAACGTAGGAAAGAATAAGTAAAGCCCTTGAAGCAAACATGAAATATGCCGCAATGTTTTGGCCACAAGAATGCTGGTAAATGCCTTTCATGAGATGGCCCGCAACAATTTCCCTTTTCAATTCAATTCCTCAAGTCCCTCAATCCACAGTTGCCACACTTCTCAGTCTGTATCTCACTCTTATTTTGGTAGCATACCTTGAGGCGCCATAAAAGTGTGGACCCGACCCCAAGGCAAATAAATAAGAAAAACCATTCGCTACATTTCAGCAAATAATCTCATAAAGCATTTTATGCTGTCCAGCTGCTGAATCGCATATGATGTGTGTTCATGCGGGAGACGAAACGCAACGGGGATTTCTATTGTTTGCTAAGCGATTTGCTTTACTTTGAGCAACGGAAAACTCAACTCAACTCATCCCAACTTCAACTTCAACCTCAAACTCACAAACTTAAACTAAAACTGAAACTGAATTTTAGTCTGAATAAAAGCTGGCAATGGCTATGGCAATGGCAATCGCTCGCTTTGGTTTGGTTTGGTTTGGTTCGGTTTTCCTGAAGGCATTAAGTGCGGTTTCGTAACCTTTTGAAGTGGGACACGTGCTGTCATAAATTTTCACAGTTCTATGAGCCGAAGAAAAGTGCTTAGCGATGGTAAAACTTGTCACTTAAAGCTCCTGTCTACCGATAGTTGCCAGAAAAATTAATAAATTCTGTGTTCTAAGTCTATCTTAGTCTATAAAAGTTCTTAGAGACGAATATTACCATTTTGGCTGTTGGGCCTAATAAAATGCAAATTTCTCTTTGGTATATTTTGAGAGTCTGGCGTTCGATATCCGATTGGTATGCCTTTTTGGACTCGAGAGCACCAGAACTATCGATTGGCATCAAAATATTAAATATTAGATTAAAATTTAGATTAGATATTAGATTTAAAATTTTGTCGATTTTTGAAAAAATTTAAAGGGGTAACATCACAAAAATTGCCAAAATGGGGTCGATTTTAAAAATTTTAAATTTTAATTGCGATTAATTCTGCTAGTTGTCCAGAGTATAACAAGAAAGAAAAGTACGGTCGAGCACGCCCGACCGTAGAATACTCTCTGCATTTTATTTTCAATCATTTTAATAAAATCGGTAGCCGGGTATATCAATTGATACTTGCAACAAAACACGTTGAAACAAAAAAACTTTTTTTTTTTTTTAACCCCCCAAAAAAATTTTAAATAAAAAAAATAAACACACTTATTTTTTTTTTTAATTTATAAAAAAAAAAAAAATCCCCGCAAAAACCACAACCCCCGGGCGCCCCTCAGCCTAAAAAAAAAAAAAAAAAAAAAACTTCCCTTACATTTTTTTTTTTTTTTTTTCCCCCTCACATATAAATTTGTTTTTTTTTTAAAATAAAAACTTTCTTACATGTCTAGCTCTTTTGTTTATTGTCCGATTTAGATGCTATTTTCAGGATAGTTTAATATATTTTGTCTTCAAACGAAGAGTGTGAAATAACAAGACTGTACGATAAGAACATATGCCCTTAAATCGGCATTGAAGTTTGCAAATTATTTTATTTCTTGTGGGAAAAGGGGGCGTGGCAGTCTACAATTTTTGATGACAATACAATTATGCCATCTCTAGGAACCTACACACCAGAATGGGTGTTCCTAAGTGCCATAGTTACTGAGATATTCGCCTAAAACATCAATTTTTTACGAGGTGTTTCTAGTTTTTGCACATTGGGGGCGAACGGGGGGGGGCACGGAAAAAAAAAAATTCTTGTATTGACTGACTTAATATCGAGTCGATCCTGACCAAATTCAAACTTGTAGCTCTTACCATCTCTGAAATCTGTTTGTTCATACGGACAGACGGACAGACGGACATGGCTATATCGACTCGGCTTGTGATGCTGATCAAGAATATATATACTTTATGGGGTCTGCCACGCCGCCTTCTGCCTGTTACATACTTTTTTTTTTGCACAAACCCAATAGACTCTCTCTTGCAGAGAGTATAAAAAGAGTATAGGGGTCTATTAAGCTTGTCTGAAGCGAAATGTGCGTAACAGGTAGAAGGAGGCATTTCCGTATATAAATTCTTGATCAGTATCAACAGCCGAGACGATATAGCAATGTCCGTCTGTCCGTCCGTCTGTATGAACACCTGGATCTTCTAAACTACAAGAGCTAGAGCCATCAAATTTAAAATGAAAGTCCGTCTGCTTCGCGAGCAGATCAAGTTTATTTCAAATCTTTGCCACGCCCCCTACCGCCCCCGCAAATTATAAAAAACTTTTTTCACATCACCATAACTTGAAAACGACTAGAGCTAGAGAGACCAAATTCACACATTATGTGTATGGTACCATTATAACTATCCTCACCAAGTTTGGTCCGGATCGGACAACTATAGCCTATAGCTCCCATAGGACAAATCGGTCGAAAATTGGTGATTTGTATGAAGACATGAAGTTTTAATTGAGCGATTGCAACCAAACTAACACATTATGTATATGATACCATTATAACTATACTCATAAGGTTTGGTCCGGATCGGACAACTGTAGCCTATAGCTCCCATAGGACAAATCGGTCGAAAATTGGTGATTTGTATGGAGACATGAAGTTTTAGTTGAGCGATTGGAACCAAACTAACACATTATGTATTTCATTTCCCATATGCTGACCAAATTTTATCCAAATAGGACGACTATTTCATATGGCTTCCATAGGAAAACAATCGCTTGAAAATGTTGAAAACGCTTAGTATGTAACTTTTCAGTATCGATTTGGCGATTTAGACCAAATTAACACAATATACATTTGGAATTATTCCCCGTATGTTGACCAAAATTCATTCGGATCACTATATCATATAGCTGCCATAGGAAAAATCGGTTCAAATGCTTAGTAAGAAAATTTTCAATGTCTATCGAACGATTTCAGCACAATTCAGGCAATACAAATAAGCTATCATTCCCTATATGCTGACCAAATTTCATCTAAATCGGACTACTATATCATATGGCTTTCATAGGAACAATCGGTTGAAAATGCTGAAAACGCTTAGTATGAAAATTTTCAGTATCGATTTGGGGACTTAAACCAAATTCACACAATATGGATTTGGTATTATTCCCCATTTGTTGACAAAAATTCATTCGGATCGGATTACTATATAATATAGCAGACGCAGGAACAATCGGCTCAAATGCTTAGTATGCAAATTTTCAGTGTCTATTGAGCGATTTCAGCAAAATTCACGCAATGCACATAAGCTTTCTTTTCCCATATGCTGATCACTTCAGCAAAATTTACGCAATACACATAAGCTTTCATTTCCCATATGCTGACCAAATTTCATCCAAATCGGACTTCTATGTCATATGGCTTCCATAGGAACAATAGGTTGAAAATGCTGAAAAATTTCATCCAAATCGGACTACTATATCATATGGCTTCCATAGGAACAATAGGTTGAAAAGGCTGAAAAATTTCATCCAAATCGGACCACTAAATCATATGGCTTCCATAGGAACCATCGGTTCAAAATGCTGAAAACGATAAGTATGTACATGTTCAGTATCGATTTGGCGATTTAAACCTAAATTTCGCACAATATGCATTTGGTATTATTCCCCATATGTTGACCAAAACTCATTCGGATCGGATCACTATATCATATAGCTGCCATAGGAACAATCGGTTCAAATCTGTCGAAAATTGGTGATTTGTATGAAGACATGAAGTTTTAATTGAGCGATTGCAACCAAACTAACACATTATGTATATGGTACCATTATAACTATAATCATAAGGTTTGGTCCGGATCGGACAACTATAGCCTATAGCTCCCATAGGACAAATCGGTCGAAAATTGGTGATTTGTATGGAGACATCAAGTTTTAGTTGAGCGATTGCAACCAAACTAACACATTATGTATATGGTACCATTATTACTATCTTCACCAAGTTTGGTCCGGATCGGACATTTATAGCCTATAGCTCCCATAGGACAAATCGGTCGAAAGTTGGTGATTTGTATGGAGACATGAAGTTTTAGTTGAGCTATTGCAACCAAACTAACACATTGTGTATATGGTACCATTATAACTATCCTCACCTAGTTTGGTCCGGATCGGAAAACTATAGCCTATAGCTCCCATAGGACAAATCGGTCGAAAGTTGGTGATTTGTATGGAGACATCAAGTTTTAGTTGAGCGATTGCAACCAAACTAACACATTATGTATATGGTACCATTATCACTATCTTCACCAAGTTTGGTCTGGATCGGACAACTATAGCCTATAGCTCCCATAGGACAAATCGGTCGAAAATTGGTGAATAGTATGGAGACTTCAAGTTTTAGTTGAGCGATTGCAACCAAACTAACACCTTATGTATATAGTACCATTATCACTATCTTCACCCAGTTTGGTCCGGATCGAACAACTATAGCCTATAGCTCCCATAGGACAAATCGGTCGAAAATTGGTGATTTGTATGGAGACATGAAGTTTTAGTTGAGCGATTGCAACCAAACTAACACGTTATGTATATGGTTCCATTATAACTATCCTCACCAAGTTTGGTCCTGATCGGACAACTATAGTCTATAACTCCCATAGGACTAATCGGTCGAAGATTGGTGATTTGTATGGAGACATGAAGTTTTAGTTGAGCGATTGCAACCAAACTAACACATTATGTATATGGTACCATTATAACTATCCTCACCAGGTTTGGTCCTGATCGGACAACTATAGCCTATAGCTCCCATAGGACAAATCGGTCGAAAATTGGTGATTTGTATGGAAAAACGCGCACTAGAAGGAGTACGGGGTCTTTTACAGTCGGCTCGCTCGACTGTAGCCTTTCTTACTTGTTGTTATATAACAAAAAAATATTACATGTAAATGCAGATAGTCGGACACTTTTAAGAGAGGAGCGTGGCGCAACTGTTAGAGTTGCGGCGCGTGTGTTTGAGATCGCGGGTTTGATTCCAGTCAGTGCTATATACTTTTTATTAAGTTTTTTATTATTATTTAAATTTTAATTATTTGCATCAACTACAATCAGGAAGTGGTCTAAGTGGTAGAGATGCCTGTTCTTAGTCTAGTTGAATGTTAAGCATGAGGTCTACGGTTCGAAAGCCGTCGCGGACATTTCACAGTAAATTTTGTTATTTAATCAAAAACTATTACATGTAAATGCAGATAATCGAGATCTGATCTTATGAAGCGCGTGGTGCAACTGTTAGGGTTCTGACGCGTGTGCGAGAAGTCCTCGGTTCAAATCCCGTCAGTGGATTATTTTGATTATTTTTTTAGACCCCGTACTCTAAAAAAGAGTAGAGGGGTCTATTAGGTTTGTCTGAAGCGAAATGTGCGTAACAGGCAGAAGGAGGCGTGGCCGACCCCATAAAGTATATATATTCTTGATCAGCATCAACAGCCGAGACGATATAGCAATGTCCGTCTGTCCGTCTGTCCGTCCGTCTGTATGATCACCTAGAACTTTTAAACTACAAGAGCTAGAGCCACCAAATTTGGAATGAAAGTCCGTCTGCTTCGCGAGCAGATCAAGTTTATTTCAAATCTTTGCCACGCCCCTTACCGCCCCCGCAAATTGCAAAAAACAATTTTCACATCACCATTACTTGAAAACTACTAGAGCTAGAGAGACCAAATTCACACATTATGTGTATGGTACCAATATAACTATCCTCACCAAGTTTGATCTGGATCGGACAACTATAGCCTATAGCTCCCATAGGACAAATCGGTCAAAAATAAAAAATTTGTATGAAGACACGTAATGTTAGTTGAGCGATCGCAACCAAACTTACAGAGAATGTGTGAATAATTATTAAAAGTATCCTCACCAAATTTGGTCCAAATCGGACAACCACAACATATAAAATAAATTCATCAAAAATGCTGAGTTTTATGAATAAATTGTTTGTTTACACTGCTTGCAATAGAAAAGAACACAAACTGCAGCAAGCAGTGCAGTGTGTTAACTAAACAATTATTATAAAAGATTTAACTCTACGTTTAGCTACCGCAACTTCAATAAGGAGCGTGGTCTAGGTAGTAGAGATGCGCGCTTCGTACGTGTTGGTTAGCCCAGGGTCCCGGGTTCGAGTCCAGTCAGTGACAAATGCTATTTGTTTACTTTTTAAATTTTAATTATTTACATAAACTTCAATGCGGAGTGTGGTCTAAGTAGTAAAGATGCCTGATCTAATTCTTCGCACTTGTATGTGAACCCGGGATCATGGGTTCGAGCGCCGTCAGGGACATTTTATTAATTTTTGTTTTATAACAAAAAAATATTTAATGTAAATGCAGATAGTCGAGCACTTTCAAGAGAGGGGCGTGGTGCAGTTGTTAGTGCACTGACGCGTGGGCGTGGAGTCCGAGGTTCGAATCCCGTTAGTGAATTATTTTGATTATTTTTTTTTTTTTTATTTCAATTCAAATTTAAAATTAAATTTAAATTTAATTTCAAATTGTAAAACACGGCATATTTTTAAAATAAGCCAAGTAAGGAAATTGTGCATTTCATTGTGTATATATTTACATACATTTGTATATAAAAATGTATGTATACAAAATGTGAATCACTCCGTTTTTCTTGTTTTTCGAATGGAAAATGCGCACTTCTGTGAGTACGGGGTCTTTTACAGTCGGCTCGCTCGACTGTAGCCTTTCTTACTTGTTTTTCTTTTAATTTAAATTTTAAATAATAATTTCGAATTTTAAAATAATAATTATACCCGTTACTCGTAGAGTAAAAGGGTATATTGTATTCGTTGCAATGTATGTAACAGGGAGAAGGAGACATGGCAGACCCCATAAAGTATATATATTCTTGATCAGCATGACAAGCCGAGTCGATATAGCCATGTCCGTCTGTCCGTCTGTCCGTCTGTCCGTCCGTCCGTCTGTCCGTCTGTCCGTCTGTGTGAACAAAAGGATCTCAGAGACTATAAGAGCTAGAAAGGCCCGAGTGGTCGCAAACGAAAGATAAAATGCCCAAGCAGTACAAGTTTGCTTTTGTTTTTTGACACGCCCACTTTAGGGCGTTCTATGTGCATACAAAGGTAAAAACAGGTAAAAATAGCATGTTTTAGTATAGAAAACTTTTTTGTTAGTAATGCTATCTAAACCAAATTGACACAGAAAGTACACGTCTAGGGATTACGTATACTGACCAAGTTTGATCCAAATCGGACAACTATATCATATAGCTCCCATAGGGACAATCGGTGAAAAATACGCTCCAAATATGAATTTATATGAATAACTTTTGCGTTGGCCAACCAATCGAAGTGAAACTTACACAGAATATATCTGTCAATAATATAAACATATCGACTAAGTTTGATCCAAATCGGACAACTATATCATATAGCTCCCATAGGGACAATCGGTCAAAAATACGCTCCAAATATGAATTTATATGAATAACTTTTGCGTTGGCCAACCAATCGAAGTGAAACTTACACAGAATATATCTGTCAATAATATAAACATATTGACTAAGTTTCATCCAAATCGGACGACTATATCGTATAGCTACCATAGGGACGATCGGTCAAAAATACGCTGTAAATATGATTTTGTATGAAAATTTTCTGCGTTTCTCAAGTCATCTGAATTAAAATCAATAGGGTCGATTACCTAACCGATTGCAATATTATTAATATTATTAATAATATATTATATTGTTAATAATATAATTAAACTGAGTAACGGGTATCCTAAAGTCGCGAGGCGACTATAGCATTCTTTCTTGTTTTTAATTGTAAAACACGGTTTATTTTTATACCCGTTACTCGTAGAGTAAAAGGGTATATTGTATTCGTTGCAATGTATGTAACAGGGAGAAGGAGACATGGCAGACCCCATAAAGTATATATATTCTTGATCAGCATGACAAGCCGAGTCGATATAGCCATGTCCGTCTGTCCGTCTGTCCGTCCGTCCGTCTGTCCGTCTGTCCGTCTGTGTGAACAAAAGGATCTCAGAGACTATAAGAGCTAGAAAGGCCCGAGTGGTCGCAAACGAAAGATAAAATGCCCAAGCAGTACAAGTTTGCTTTTGTTTTTTGACACGCCCACTTTAGGGCGTTCTATGTGCATACAAAGGTAAAAACAGGTAAAAATAGCATGTTTTAGTATAGAAAACTTTTTTGTTAGTAATGCTATCTAAACCAAATTGACACAGAAAGTACACGTCTAGGGATTACGTATACTGACCAAGTTTGATCCAAATCGGACAACTATATCATATAGCTCCCATAGGGACAATCGGTGAAAAATACGCTCCAAATATGAATTTATATGAATAACTTTTGCGTTGGCCAACCAATCGAAGTGAAACTTACACAGAATATATCTGTCAATAATATAAACATATCGACTAAGTTTGATCCAAATCGGACAACTATATCATATAGCTCCCATAGGGACAATCGGTCAAAAAATACGCTCCAAATATGAATTTATATGAATAACTTTTGCGTTGGCCAACCAATCGAAGTGAAACTTACACAGAATATATCTGTCAATAATATAAACATATTGACTAAGTTTCATCCAAATCGGACGACTATATCGTATAGCTACCATAGGGACGATCGGTCAAAAATACGCTGTAAATATGATTTTGTATGAAAATTTTCTGCGTTTCTCAAGTCATCTGAATTAAAATCAATAGGGTCGATTACCTAACCGATTGTAATATTATTAATAATATATTATATTGTTAATAATATAATTAAACTGAGTAACGGGTATCCTAAAGTCTCGAGGCGACTATAGCATTCTTTCTTGTTTATACTCTCTGCAAGAGAGAGTATATTGGGTTTGTGCAAAAAAAAAAGTATGTAACAGGCAGAAGGAGGCGTGGCAGACCCCATAAAGTATATATATTCTTGATCAGCATCACAAGCCGAGTCGATATAGCCATGTCCGTCTGTCCGTCTGTCTGTCTGTCTGTCCGTCTGTCCGTCTGTCCGTCTGTCTGTCCGTATGAACAAACAGATTTCAGAGATGGTAAGAGCTACAAGTTTGAATTTGGTCTCTATCGACTCAATATTTAGTCAGTCAATACAAGAATCCTTTTTTTTTTTCGATGCCACGCCCCGTTCGCCCACAATGAGCAAAAAACTAGAAACATCTCGGAAAAAAATGGTGTTTTAGGCGAATATCTCAATAACTATAGCACTTAGGAATACCCTTTTTGGTATGGAGGTTCCTAGAGACGGCATAAATGCATTGTTTTATTACAAATTTTGGGCTGCCACGCCCCCTTTTCCCACAAAAAATAAAACAATTTTTAAACTTCAATGCCGATTTTAGGGCATATGTTCTTATCGTACAGTATTGTTATTTCACATTCGTTTGAAGACAAAGTATATCAAACTATCCTGAAAGTTGCATATAAATCGGACTATAAACAAAAGAGCTAGACACGTAACAAAGTTTATAATTTAACGCCATTTCACTGCATGTGTGCAAGCGAGACAGAAACATACAAACATGTGAGCGAACGTTTTCGCTGCTTTCTAGCGGCAGCGCTGCCCGCGAATGCTGGCTGAGCCAACCAATTGTGTATGTATAACATATACACACATACATATGTGCGTGCATACATACATCAAATGTATATGTGTGTGTATACATACAACCAGATGTTTTTGTTTCAACGTGTTTTGTTGCAAGTATCAATTGATATATGTACTCGGATACCGATTTTATTAAAATGATCGGGAATAAAATGCAGAGAGTATTCTACGGTCGGGCGTGCTCGACTGTACTTTTCTTTCTTGTTTAAATAAGCCAAATATAATTGTATATACATTTACATACCTATGTTTATACATATGTATGTATACAAAATGTGAATAACTCCGTTTTTCTTTTTTTTCGTATGGAAAATGCGCACTTCTGTGAGTACGGGGTCTTTTACAGTCGGCTCGCTCGACTGTAGCCTTTCTTACTTGTTTTTTTTAAATTGGAATGGTCACTTAATACTTAGTTAAATCGCATATTAGCGTAACTGCATATTCATTGCCATTCTCTGAGCGCGGACCTATAGTATATATCTGCTATCACTCTATCAAAAGCTATAATTGGTGTTTCAGTTAAAGTCATTGGGGTCTTTATATGCGTTGTTATTTCTGATTTTTTGCATTTTTGTCATTTACGTGCGTACTCTTTGACATGAAGAGTCATGTTTTTCCAATAGTAATGTCGTTTTATTTTAGCTAGCGTTCTTGTAATGCCATTATGACCTCCTTGAGGCGGATCGTCATGAAATTTAGACAGTATCGCTTCTTGATCTTTTTCATTATCTATTAGGGTCACCGGCTTAAGTGGCGCTACTCTTAAAATTTTCAATATTTTATTGCCCATATTTTTGAAAGATTCAATTGAAATTAATTCAAAGATCTTTTCGCTCGGTACCACTTTTAGTTGGCTGATCTTAAGTATACCGGCTTGCATTTCAAGCCTTTGGAAGAACTGACCTAACTCAAGATTTCCATTGGTGTACAGATCGCTAACACCAATTCATGCTATTATTTTTCTTCCATGTTTCAAAAAACAAATCTGATTTTTTACTAGCAAGGTCATAGCAACAATCGGTTGAAAATGCTGAAAACGGTTAGTATGTAAATTTTCAGTATCGATTTGGCGATTTAAACCATATTAACACAATATACATTTGGTAATATTGCCCATATGTTGACAAAAATTCATTCGGATCGGATTACTATATCAAATAGCTGCCATAGGAACAATCGGTTCAAATGCTCAGTATAAAAATTTTCAGTGTCTATTGAGCGATTTCAGCAAAATTCACGCAATGCACATAAGCTTTCATTTTCCATATGCTGACCAAATTTCATCCAAATCGAACCACTATATCATATAGATTCCATAGGAACAATCGGTTGAAAATGCTGAAAACGCTTAGTATGTTAATTTACAGTATCGATTTGGCGATTTAAACCAAATTAACACAATATGCATTTGGTATTATTCCCCATATGTTGACCAAAATTCATTCGGATCGGATCACTATATCATATAGCTGCCATAGAAACAATCGGTTCAAATGCTTAGCATGAAAATTTTCAGTGTCTATTGAGCGATTTCAGCAAAATTCACGCAATGCACATAAGCTTTCATTTCCCATATGCTGACTACGTTTTACCCAAATCGGACTACTATTTCATATGGCTTCCATAGGAACAATCGGTTGAAAATGCTGAAAACGCTTAGTATGTAAATTTTCAGTATCGATTGTGCGATTTAAACCAAATTAACACAATATGCATTTGGTATTCTTCCCCATTTGTTGACCAAAATTCATTCGGATCGGATAACTATATCATATAGCAGCCATAGAAACAATCGGTTCAAATGCTTAGCATGAAAATTTTCAGTGTCTATTGAGCGATTTCAGCAAAATTCACGCAATGCACATAAGCTTTCATTTCCCATATGCTGACCAAATTTTATCCAAATCGGACTACTATATCATATGGCTTCCATAGGAACAATCGGTTGAAAATGCTGAAAACGCTTAGTATGTAAATTTTCAGTATCGATTTGGCGATTTAAACCAAATTAACACAATATGCATTTGGTATTATTCCCCATATGTTGACCAAAATTCATTCGGATCGGATCACTATATCATATAGCTGCCATAGGAACAATCGGTTCAAATGCTTAGCATGAAAATTTTCAGTGTCTATTGAGCGATTTCAGCAAAATTCACGCAATGCACATAAGCTTTCATTTCCCATATGCTGACTACGTTTTACCCAAATCGGACTACTATTTCATATGGCTTCCATAGGAACAATCGGTTGAAAATGCTGAAAACGCTTAGTATGTAAATTTTCAGTATCGATTGTGCGATTTAAACCAAATTAACACAATATGCATTTGGTATTCTTCCCCATTTGTTGACCAAAATTCATTCGGATAGGATCACTATATCATCTAGCTGCCATAGGAACAATCGGTTCAAATACTTAGTATGAAAATTTTCAGTGTCTAAATAAGCTATCATTCCCTATATGCTGACCAAATTTCATCTAAATCGGACCACTATATCATATAGCTTCCATAGGAACAATCGGTTTCAAAAGCTGAAAACGCTTAGTATGAAAATTTTCAGTATCGAATTGGCGATTTAAACCAAATTCAAACAATATGCATTTGGCATTATTCCCCATATATTGGCCAAAACTCATTCGGATCGGTTCACTATATCATATAGCTGCCATAGGAACAGTCGGTTCAAAGCCTAAGTCTACAAATTTTTAGTGTCTATTAAGTGATTTCACCCATATTCACCCAGTACTCATTGGCCATCATTCCCTATATGCTGACCAAATTTCATCCAAATCGGACTACTATATCATATAGCTCCCTAGGAACAATTGGTAGTTAAAACTAAATTAACGCAATATGCATGACTGCAAGGGTATTTAATCTTCGGCGAGCCAAAGATAACCATTCTTTCTTGTTTTTTTGTTGTTGTTTAGCGAATCAGAAAATATTTATATATGTGAATTTTTTTTTTTTTGTTTATATACATGTATGTATATTGTTCATGGTATGGTTCTTATTCTATGTACAGCCATACTTGTAATATTTCTATCTTTACTATTCTCTAGTGACATTCTAGCTCTTTTGTACACTATTTCTAGTCTAAACTTAATTTCTTTAGCATCTTTCATCATCTGCGTTGTATAATGGAGCTATTCTTGTGGTTTTATTAAAATCTATGAACTGTCTTGGTAATCTTCCAAATACAAGTTCGTATGGACAACAGTCATGTGTTACCGAGGGTGTTGTGTTGAAACAATATGTAAAATATTGTATCCAACATCTCAATCGGTTTTGCCTGCAGAAATGAATGAACGAACGTATTCATTGAATGTTCTATGACTTCGTTCTATTGTACCTAAAGTTTGGTGATGATGTGCAGCAGACGTTAAGTTGTCTATCTTTAAATATTTGCACAAATCATTTATTACTGAATTCATATATTCTGTCCCCATGTCTGAAATGATCGTCTTCACTGGACCGTACTTTAGAATAAAGTTTTCAAATATAGCTTTGGCAACAGTTGTTGGACTTTTTAGACCCCGTACTCTAAAAAAGAGTATAGGGGTCTATTAAGTTTGTCTGAAGCGAAATGTGCGTAACAGGTAGAAGGAGGCATTTCCGTATATAAATTCTTGATCAGTATCAACAGCCGAGACGATATAGCAATGTCCGTCTGTCCGTCCGTCCGTCTGTATGAACACCTGGATCTTCTAAACTACAAGAGCTAGAGCCATCAAATTTGAAATGAAAGTCCGTCTGCTTCGCGAGCAGATCAAGTTTATTTCAAATCTTTGCCACGCCCCCTACCGCCCCCGCAAATTGTAAAAAACTTTTTCACATCACCATAACTTGAAAACGACTAGAGCAAGAGAGACCAAATTCACACATTATGTGTATGGTACCATTATAACTATCCTCACCAAGTTTGGTCCGGATCGGACAACTATAGCCTATAGCTCCCATAGGACAAATCGGTCGAAAATTGGTGATTTGTATGGAGACATGAAGTTTTAATTGAGCGATTGCAACCAAACTAACACATTATGTATATGGTACCATTATAACTATCCTTACCAGGTTTGGTCCGGATCGGACAACTATAGCCTATAGCTCCCATAGGACAAATCGGTCGAAAATTGGTGATTTGTATGGAGACATCAAGTTTTAGTTGAGCGATTGCAACCAAGCTAACACATTATGTATATGGTACCATTATAACTATCCTCACCAGGTTTGGTCCGGATCGGACAACTATAGTCTATAGCTCTCATAGGACAAATCGGTCGAAAATTGGTGAATAGTATGGAGACATGAAGTTTTAGTTGAGCGATTGCAACCAAACTAACACATTATTAATATAGTACCATTATCACTATCTTCACCAAGTTTGGTCCGGATCGGACAACTATAGCCTATAGCTCTCATAGGACAAATCGGTCGAAAATTGGTGATTTGTATGGAGACATGAAGTTTTAGTTGAGCGATTGCAACCAAACTAACACATTATGTATATGGTACCATTATAACTGTCCTCACGAAGTTTGGTCCTGATCGGACAACTATAGTCTATAACTCCCATAGGACTAATCGGTCGAAGATTGGTGATTTGTATGGAAAAACGCGCACTAGAAGGAGTACGGGGTCTTTTACAGTCGGCTCGCTCGACTGTAGCCTTTCTTACTTGTTGTTATATAACAAAAAAATATTACATGTAAATGCAGATAGTCGGACACTTTTAAGAGAGGAGCGTGGCGCAACTGTTAGAGTTGCGGCGCGTGTGTTTGAGATCGCGGGTTTGATTCCAGTCAGTGCTATATACTTTTTATTAAGTTTTTTAAATTTTAATTATTTGCATCAACTACAGTCAGGAAGTGGTCTAAGTGGTAGAGATGCCTGTTCTTAGTCTAGTTGAATGTTAAGCACGGTTCGAAAGCCGTCGCGGACATTTCACAGTAACTTCTGTTATTTAATCAAAAACTATTACATGTAAATGCAGATAATCGAGATCTGATCTTATGAGGCGCGTGGTGCAACTGTTATGGTTCTGACGCGTGTGCGAGAAGTCCTCGGTTCAAATCCCGTCAGTGGATTATTTTTTTTTTTCTTTCATTTCGAATTTTAAAATAATAATTTTGAATTGTAAAACACGGTTTATTTTTTTTTTAAATAAGCCAAGTATAATTGTATATACATTTACATACCTATGTTTATACATATGTATGTATACAAAATGTGAATAACTCCGTTTTTCTTTTTATACTCTCTGCAAGAGAGAGTATATTGGGTTTGTGCAAAAAAAAAAGTATGTAACAGGCAGAAGGAGGCGTGGCAGACCCCATAAAATATATGTATTCTTGATCAGCATCACAAGCCGAGTCGATATAGCCATGTCCGTCTGTCCGTCTGTCTGTCCGTCCGTCTGTCCGTCTGTCCGTATGAACAAACAGATTTCAGAGATGGTAAGAGCTACAAGTTTGAATTTGGTCTCTATCGACTCGATATTAAGTCAGTCAATACAAGATTTTTTTTTTTTCGATGCCACGCCCCGTTCGCCCAACAATGTGCAAAAAACTAGAAACACCTCGTAAAAAATTGATGTTTAAGGTGAATATCTCAGTAACTATGGCACTTAGGAACCCAATTTTGGTGTGAAGGTTCCTAGTCAAGACATTAATATAATGTCATTAAAATTTTTTGGCTGCCACGCCCCCTTTTCTCACAAGAAATAAAATAATTTGCAAACTTCAATGCCGATTTTAAGGCATATGTTCTTATCGTACAGTCTTGTAATTTCAAATTCGTTTGGAGACAAAATATATTAAACTATCCTGAAAGTTGCATATAAATCGGACAATAAACAAAAGAGCTAGACATGTAAGAAAGTTAATAATTGAACGCAATGTCAATGCATGTGTGCAAGCGAGACAGAAACATACAAACATGTAAGCGAACGTTTTCGCTGCTTTCTAGCGGCAGCGCTTCCCGCGAATGCTGGCCGTGCCGAGCAATTGTGTATGTATAACATATACACACATACATATGTGCGTGCATACTTATAATGTCAAATGTATATGTGTGTGTATACATACAATCAGATGTTTTTGTTTAAACGTGTTTTGTTGCAAGTATCAATTGATATACCCGGATATCGATTTTATTAAGATGATCGGGAATAAAATGCAGAGAGTATTCTACGGTCGGGCGTGATCGACTGTACTTTTCTTTCTTGTTTTTCGTATGGAAAATGCGCACTTCTGTGAGTACGGGGTCTTTTACAGTCGGCTCGCTCGACTGTAGCCTTTCTTACTTGTTTTTTTTTTAAATTGGAATGGTCACTTAATACTTAGTTAAATCGCATATTAGCGTAACTGCATATTCATTGCCATTCTCTGAGCGCGGACCTATAGTATATATCTGCTATCACTCTATCAAAAGCTAAATTTGGTATTTTAATTAAAGTCATTGGGGTCTTTATATGCGTTGTTTTTTCTGATTTTTTGCATTTTTGTCATTTACGTGCGTACTCTTTGACATGAAGAGTCATGTTTTTCCAATAGTAATGTCGTTTTATTTTAGCTAGCGTTCTTGTAATGCCATTATGACCTCCTTGAGGCGGATCGTCAAGAAATTTAGACAGTATCGCTTCTTGATCTTTTTCATTATCTATTAGGGTCACCGGCTTAAGTGGCGCTACCCTTAAAATTTTCAATGTTTTATTGCCCATATTTTTGAAAGATTCAATTGAAATTAATTCAAAGATCTTTTCGCTCGGTACCACTTTTAGTTAGCTTATCTTAAGTATACCGGCTTGCATTTCAAGCCTTTGGAAGAACTGACCTAACTCAAGATTTCCATTGGCGTACAGATCGCTAACACCAATTCATGCTATTATTTTTCTTCCATGTTTCAAAAAACAAATCTGATTTTTTACTAGCAAGGTCATAGCAACAATCAGTTGAATATGCTGAAAACGGTTAGTATGTAAATTTTCAGTATCGATTTGGCGACTTAAACCATATTAACACAATATACATTTGGTAATATTGCCCATATGTTGACCAAAATTCATTCGGATCGGATTACTATATCATATAGCTGCCATAGGAACAATCGGTTCAAATGCTTAGTATAAAAATTTTCAGTGTCTATTGAGCGATTTCAGCAAAATTCACGCAATGCACATAAGCTTTCATTTCCCATATGCTGACCAAATTTCATCCAAATCGGACCACTATATCATATAGCTTCCATAGGAACAATCGGTTGAAAATGCTGAAAACGCTTAGTATGTAAATTTTCAGTATCGATTTGGCGATTTAAACCAAATTCACACAATATGCATTTGGTATTATTCCCCATATGTTGACCAAAATTCATTCGGATCGGATCACTATATCATATAGCTGCCATAGGAACAATCGGTTCAAATGCTTAGTATGAAAATTTTCAGTGTCTATTGAGCGATTTCAGCAAAATTCACGCAATACACATAAGCTTTCATTTCCCATATGCTGACCAAATTTTATCCAAATCGGACCACTATTTCATATAGCTTCCATAGGAACAATCGGTTGAAAATGCTGAAAACGCTTAGTATGAAAATTTTCAGTATCGATTTGGCGATTTAAACCAAATTCACACAATATGCATTTGGTATTATTCCCCATATGTTGACCAAAATTCATTCGGATCGGATCACTATATCATATAGCTGCCATAGGAACAATCGGTTCAAATGCTTAGCATGAAAATTTTCAGTGTCTATTGAGCGATTTCAGCAAAATTCACGCAATGCACATAAGCTTTCATTTCCCATATGCTGACCAAATTTTATCCAAATCGGACTACTATATCATATAGCTTCCATAGGAACAATCGGTTGAAAATGCTGAAAACGCTTAGTATGTAAATTTTCAGTATCGATTGTGCGATTTAAACCAAATTCACACAATATGCATTTGGTATTCTTCCCCATTTGTTGACCAAAATTCATTCGGATCGGATCACTATATCATATAGCTGCCATAGGAACAATCGGTTCAAATGCTTAGTATGAAAATTTTCAGTGTCTAACGAACGATTTCAGCAAAATTCACGCAATACAAATAAGCTATCATTTTCCATATGCTGACCAAATTTCATCCAAATCGAACCACTATATCATATAGATTCCATAGGAACAATCGGTTGAAAATGCTGAAAACGCTTAGTATGTTAATTTACAGTATCGAATTGGCGATTTAAACCAAATTCAAACAATATGCATTTGGCATTATTCCCCATATATTGGCCAAAACTCATTCGGATCGGTTCACTATATCATATAGCTGCCATAGGAACAGTCGGTTCAAAGCCTAAGTCTACAAATTTTTAGTGTCTATTAAGTGATTTCACCCATATTCACCCAGTACTCATTGGCCATCATTCCCTATATGCTGACCAAATTTCATCCAAATCGGACTACTATATCATATAGCTCCCATAGGAACAATTGGTTGAAAGTTAAAACTAAATTAAGAGCAATATGCATGACTGAAGGGTATTTAATCTTCGGCGAGCCAAAGATACACCATATGCATTTCTTGTTTTTTTGTTGTTGTTTAGCGAATCACAAAATATTTATATATGGGATATTTTTTTTTTGTTTAGTATACATGTATGTATATTGTTCATGGTATGGTTCTTACTCTTTGTACAGCCATACTTGTAATATTTCTATCTTCACAATTCTCTAGTGACATTCTAGCTCTTTTGTACACTATTTCTAGTCTAAACTTAATTTCTTTAGCATCTTTCATCATCTGCGTTGTATAATGGAGCTATTCTTGTGGTTTTATTTAAATCTATGAACTGTCTTGGTAATCTTTCAAATACAAGTGCGTATGGACAACAGTCATGTGTAACCGAGGGTGTTGTGTTGAAACAATATGTAAAATATTGTATCCAACATCTCAATCGGTTTTGCCTGCAGAAATGAATGAACGAACGTATTCATTGAATGTTCTATGACTTCGTTCTATTGTACCTAAAGTTTGGTGATGATGTGCAGCAGACGTTAAGTTGTCTATCTTTAAATATTTGCACAAATCATTTATTACTGAATTCAGATATTCTGTCCCCATGTCTGAAATGATCGTCTTCACTGGACCGTACTTTAGAATAAAATTTTCAAATATAGCTTCATGGCAACAGTTCGGTTGAAAATGTTTTTGAAAACGTTTACTATGAAAATTTTAGTATCGATTTGGCGATTTAAACCAAATTCACACAATAAGCATTGTATTATTCCCTATAAGGTTGACCAAATTTCCGTATATAAATTCTTGATTCAGTATCAAAGCCGACCACATATAGCAATGTCCGTTGTCAATCGGTTCGCATGTATGAAAATGGCGCTTAAGTTTACGAAAGATTTTCAGTATGCCATTTAGCGATTTGAAACCAAATTCACGCAATATGCATTTGGTATCATTCCCCATATGTTGACCAAAATTTCTTTTCCAAATCGGACCACTATATCATATAGCTTCCATAGGAACAATCGGTTGAAAATTTGAAACGCTTAGTATGAAAATTTTCAGTATCGATTTGGCGATTTAAACCAAATTCACACAATATGCATTTGGTATTATTCCCCATATGTTGACCAAAAATTCATTCGGATCGGATCACTATATCATATAGCTGCCATAGGAACAATCGGTTCTGAAATGCTTAGTATGAAAATTTTCAGTGTCTATTTGAACGATTTCAGCCAAATTCACGCAATACAAATAAGCTATCATGCCCTATATGGTGACCAAATTTCATCTAAATCGGACCACTATATCATATAGCTTCCATAGGAACAATCGGTTGAAAATGCTGAAAACGCTTAGTATGAAAATTTTCAGTATTGATTGTGCGATTTAAACCAAATTCATACAATATGCATTTGGTATTATTCCCCATATGTTGACCAAAATTCATTCGGATCGGATCACTATATCATATAGCTGCCATAGGAATAATCGGTTCAAAGGCTTAGTATGAAAATTTTCAGCAAAGTTCACGCAATACAAATAAGTTATCATTCCCTATATGCTGACCAAATTTCATCCAAATTGGATTACTATATCATATAGCTTCCATAGGAACAATCGGTTGAAAATGCTGAAAACGCTTAGTATGAAAATTTTCAGTATCGATTTGGCGATTTAAACCAAATTCACACAATATGCATTTGGTATTATTCCCCATATGTTGACCAAAATTCATTCGGATCGGATCACTATATCATATAGCTGCCATAGGAACAATCGGTTCAAATGCTTAGTATGAAAATTTTCAGTGTCTATCGAACGATTTCAGCAAAATTCACGCAATACAAATAAGCTATCATTCCCATATATGGTGACCAAATTTCATTCCAAATCGGACCACTATATCATATAGCTTCGATAGGAACAATCGGTTGCAAATGCTGAAAACGATTAGTAAGAAAATTTTCAGTATCGATTATGCGATTTAAACCAAATTCACACAATATGCATTTGGTATTATTCCCCATATGTTGACCGAAATCCATTCGGATCGGATCTCTATATCATATAGCTGCCATAGGAACAATCGGTTCAAATGCTTAGTATGAAAATTTTCAGTGTCTATCGAACGATTTCAGCAAAATTCACGCAATACAAATTAGCTATCATTCCCTATATGGTGACCAAATTTCATCCAAATCGGATTACTATATCATATAGCTTCCAAAGGAACAATCGGTTGCAAATGCTGACAACGCTTAGTATGAAAATTTTCAGTATCGATTGTGCGATTTAAACCAAATTCACACAATATGCATTTGGTATTATTCCCCATATGTTGACCAAAATTCATTCGGATCGGATCACTATATCATATAGCTGCCATAGGAACAATCGGTTAAATGTAGCTTAGTGAAATTTTGTATCGATTGCGATTTAAACCAAATCAAATATGCTTTGTTATTCCCATATGTTGCTTTCATATAGCTGCCATAGGAACAATCGGTTCAAATGCTTAGTATGAAAATTTTCAGTGTCTATCGAACGATTTCAGCAAAATTCACGCAATACAAATAAGCTATCATTCCCTATATGGTGACCAAATTTCATCCAAATTGGATTACTATATCATATAGCTTCCATAGGAACAATCGGTTGAAAATGCTGAAAACGCTTAGTATGAAAATTTTCAGTATCGATTGGGCGATTTAAACCAAATTCACACAATATGCATTTGGTATTATTCCCTATATGTTGACCAAAATCCATTTGGATCGGATCACTATATCATATAGCTGCCATAGGAACAATCGGTTCAAATGCTTAGTATGAAAATTTTCAGTATCGATTGTGCGATTTAAACCAAATTCACACAATATGCATTTGGTATTATTCCCCATATGTTGACAAAAATTCATTCGGATCGGATCTCTATATCATATAGCTGCCATAGGAACAATCGGTTCAAATGCTTAGTATGAAAATTTTCAGTGTCTATTGAACGATTTCAGCAAAATTCACGCAATACAAATAAGCTATCATTCCCTATATGCTGACCAAATTTCATCCAAATCGGACCACTATATCATATAGCTTCCATAGGAACAATCGGTTGAAAATGCTGAAAACGCTTAGTATGAAAATTTTCAGTATCGATTGTGCGATTTAAACCAAATTCACACAATATGCATTTGGTATTATTCCCCATATGTTGACCAAAATTCATTCGGATCGGATCACTATATCATATAGCTGCCATAGGAACAATCGGTTCAAATGCTTAGTATGAAAATTTTCAGTGTCTATCGAACGATTTCAGCAAAATTCACGCAATACAAATAAGCTATCATTCCCTATATGCTGACCAAATTTCATCCAAATTGGACTACTATATCATATAGCTTCCATAGGAACAATCGGTTGAAAATGCTGAAAACGCTTAGTATGAAAATTTTCAGTATCGATTGTGCGATTTAAACCAAATTCACACAATATGCATTTGGTATTATTCCCCATATGTTGACCAAAATTCATTCGGATCGGATCTCTATATCATATAGCTGCCATAGGAACAATCGGTTCAAATGCTTAGTATGAAAATTTTCAGTGTCTATCGAACGATTTCAGCAAAATTCACGCAATACAAATAAGCTATCATTCCCTATATGCTGACCAAATTTCATCAAAATCGGACTACTATTTCATATGGCTTCCATAGGAACAATCGGTTGAAAATGCTGAAAACGCTTAGTATGAAAATTTTCAGTATCGATTTGGCGATTTAAACCAAATTCACACAATATGCATTTGGTATTATTCCCCATATGTTGACCAAAATTCATTCGGATCGGATCACTATATCATATAGCTGCCATAGGAACAATCGGTTCAAATGCTTAGTATGAAAATTTTGAGTGTCTATCGAACGATTTCAGCAAAATTCACGCAATACAAATAAGCTATCATTCCCTATATGCTGACCAAATTTCATCCAAATTGGACTACAATATCATATAGCTTCCAAAGGAACAATCGGTTGCAAATGCTGACAACGCTTAGTATGAAAATTTTCAGTATCGATTGTGCGATTTAAACCAAATTCACACAATATGCATTTGGTATTATTCCCCATATGTTGACCAAAATTCATTTGGATCGGATCACTATATCATATAGCTGCCATAGGAACAATCGGTTCAAATGCTTAGTATGAAAATTTTCAGTGTCTAACGAACGATTTCAGCAAAATTCACGCAATACAAATAAGCTATCATTCCCTATATGGTGACCAAATTTCATCCAAATTGGATTACTATATCATATAGCTTCCATAGGAACAATCGGTTGAAAATGCTGAAAACGCTTAGTATGAAAATTTTCAGTATCGATTGTGCGATTTAAACCAAATTCATACAATATGCATTTGGTATTATTCCCCATATGTTGACCAAAATTCATTTGGATCGGATCACTATATCATATAGCTGCCATAGGAACAATCGGTTCAAATGCTTAGTATGAAAATTTTCAGTGTCTATCGAACGATTTCAGCAAAATTCACGCAATACAAATAAGCTATCATTCCCTATATGGTGACCAAATTTCATCCAAATTGGATTACTATATCATATAGCTTCCATAGGAACAATCGGTTGAAAATGCTGAAAACGCTTAGTATGTAAATTTTCAGTATCGATTTTGCGATTAAAACCAAATTTGCACAATATGCATTTGGTATTATTCCCCATAGGTTGACCAAAATTCATGCGGATCGGATCACTATATCATATAGCTGCCATAGGAACAATCGGTTCAAATGCTTAGTATGAAAATTTTGAGTGTCTATCGAACGATTTCAGCAAAATTCACGCAATACAAATGAGCTATCATTCCCTATATGGTGACCAAATTTCATCCAAATTGGATTACTATATCATATAGCTTCCATAGGAACAATCGGTTGAAAATGCTGAAAACGCTTAGTATGAAAATTTTCAGTATCGATTGTGCGATTTAAACCAAATTCACACAATATGCATTTGGTATTATTCCCCATATGTTGACCAAAATTCATTCGGATCGGATCACTATATCATATAGCTGCCATAGGAACAATCGGTTCAAATGCTTAGTATGAAAATTTTCAGTGTCTATCGAACGATTTCAGCAAAATTCACGCAATACAAATGAGCTTTCATTTCTCATCTGCTCATTTATTTGACCAAATTTCATCTAAATCGGACCACTATATCATATAGCTTCCATAGGAACAATCGGTTGAAAAAGCTGAAAACGCTTAGTATGAAAATTTTCAGTATCGATTGTGCGATTTAAACCAAATTCACACAATATGCATTTGGTATTATTCCCCATATGTTGACCAAAATTCATTCGGATCGGATCACTATATCATATAGCTGCCATAGGAACAATCGGTTCAAATGCTTAGTATGAAAATTTTCAGTGTCTATCGAACGATTTCAGCAAAATTCACGCAATACAAATAAGCTATCATTCCCTATATGGTGACCAAATTTCATCCAAATTGGATTACTATATCATATAGCTTCCATAGGAACAATCGGTTGAAAATGCTGAAAACGCTTAGTATGAAAATTTTCAGTATCGATTGTGCGATTTAAACCAAATTCACACAATATGCATTTGGTATTATTCCCCATATGTTGACCAAAATCCATTCGGATCGGATCACTATATCATATAGCTGCCATAGGAACAATCGGTTCAAATGCTTAGTATGAAAATTTTCAGTGTCTATCGAACGATTTCAGCAAAATTCACGCAATACAAATAAGCTATCATTCCCTATATGGTGACCAAATTTCATCCAAATTGGACTACAATATCATATAGCTTCCATAGGAACAATCGGTTGAAAATGCTGAAAACGCTTAGTATGAAAATTTTCAGTATCGATTTTGCGATTTAAACCAAATTCACACAATATGCATTTGGTATTATTCCCCATATGTTGACCAAAATTCATTCGGATCGGATCACTATATCATATAGCTGCCATAGGAACAATCGGTTCAAATGCTTAGTATGAAAATTTTCAGTGTCTATCGAACGATTTCAGCAAAATTCACGCAATACAAATAAGCTATCATTCCCTATATGCTGACCAAATTTCATCCAAATCGGACCACTATATCATATAGCTTCCATAGGAACAATCGGTTGAAAATGCTGAAAACGCTTAGTATGAAAATTTTCAGTATCGATTGTGCGATTTAAACCAAATTCACACAATATGCATTTGGTATTATTCCCCATATGTTGACCAAAATTCATTCGGATCGGATCACTATATCATATAGCTGCCATAGGAACAATCGGTTCAAATGCTTAGTATGAAAATTTTCAGTGTCTATCGAACGATTTCAGCAAAATTCACGCAATACAAATAAGCTATCATTCCCTATATGTTGACCAAATTTTATCCAAATCGGACCACTATTTCAAATAGCTTTCATGGGAACAATCGGTTGAAAATGCTGAAAACGCTTAGTATGAAAATTTTCAGTATCGATTTGGCGATTTAAACCAAATTCACACAATATGCATATGGTATTATTCCCCATATGTTGACCAAAATTCATTCGGATCGGATCTCTATATCATATAGCTGCCATAGGAACAATCGGTTCAAATGCTTAGTATGAAAATTTTCAGTGTCCATTGAGCGATTTCAGCAAAATTCGCGCAATTCAAATAAGCTATCATTCCCTATATGCTGACCAAATTTTATCCAAATCGGACCACTATTTCAAATAGCTTTTCAGTATCGATTTGGCGATTTAGACCAAATTCACACAATATGCATTTGGTATTGTTCCCCATATGTTAACAAAAATTCATTGGGATCGGATCACTATATCCTATATAGCTGCTATAGGAACAATCGGTTCAAATGCTTAGTATGAAAATTTTCAGTGTCTATTGAGCGATTTCAGCAAAATTCGCGCAATTCAAATAAGCTATCATTCCCTATATGGTGACCAAATTTCATCCAAATTGGATTACTATATCATATAGCTTCCATAGGAACAATCGGTTGAAAATGCTGAAAACGCTTAGTATGAAAATTTTCAGTATCGATTTGGCGATTTAAACCAAATTCACACAATATGCATTTGGTATTATTCCCCATATGTTGACCAAAATTCATTGGGATCGGATCACTATATCATATAGCTGCCATAGGAACAATCGGTTCAAATGCTTAGTATGAAAATTTTCAGTGTCTATTGAGCGATTTCAGCAAATTCACGCAATACAAATAAGCTATCATTCCCTATATGCTGACCAAATTTCATCTAAATCGGATCACTATATCATATAGCTACCATAGGAACAATCGGTTAAAAATGCTGAAAACGCTTAGTATGAAAATTTTCAGTATCCAATTGTGCGATTTAAACCAAATTCACACAATATGCATTTGGTATTATTCCCCATATGTTGACCAAATTATATTCAATGTTCCATGGACATCGTCTTACAAATCTAAATAGTTCATAGGAACAATCGTTAAATGCTTAGTACGAAAATTTTCAGTATCGATTTGGCGATTTAAACCAAATTCACACAATATGCATTTGGTATTATTCCCCATATGTTGACCAAAATTCATTCGGATCGGATCACTATATCATATAGCTGCCATAGGAACAATCGGTTCAAATGCTTAGTATGAAAATTTTCAGTGTCTATCGAACGATTTCAGCAAAATTCACGCAATACAAATAAGCTATCATTCCCTATATGGTGACCAAATTTCATCCAAATTGGATTACTATATCATATAGCTTCCATAGGAACAATCGGTTGAAAATGCTGAAAACGCTTAGTATGAAAATTTTCAGTATCGATTTGGCGATTTAAACCAAATTCACACAATATGCATTTGGTATTATTCCCCATATGTTGACCAAAATTCATTCGGATCGGATCACTATATCATATAGCTGCCATAGGAACAATCGGTTCAAATGCTTAGTATGAAAATTTTCGGTATCGATTGTGCGATTTAAACCAAATTCACACAATATGCATTTGGTATTATTCCCCATATGTTGACCAAAATTCATTCGGATCGGATCACTATATCATATAGCTGCCATAGGAACAATCGGTTCAAATGCTTAGTATGAAAATTTTCAGTGTCTATCGAACGATTTCAGCAAAATTCACGCAATACAAATAAGCTATCATTCCCTATATGCTGACCAAATTTCATCCAAATCGGACTACTATATCATATAGCTTCCATAGGAACAATCGGTTGAAAATGCTGAAAACGCTTAGTATGAAAATTTTCAGTATCGATTGTGCGATTTAAACCAAATTCACACAATATGCATTTGGTATTATTCCCCATATGTTGACCAAAATTCATTCGGATCGGATCACTATATCATATAGCTGCCATAGGAACAATCGGTTCAAATGCTTAGTATGAAAATTTTCAGTGTCTATCGAACGATTTCAGCAAAATTCACGCAATACAAATAAGCTATCATTCCCTATATGGTGACCAAATTTCATCCAAATTGGACTACAATATCATATAGCTTCCATAGGAACAATCGGTTGAAAATGCTGAAAACGCTTAGTATGAAAATTTTCAGTATCGATTTTGCGATTTAAACCAAATTCACACAATATGCATTTGGTATTATTCCCCATATGTTGACCAAAATTCATTCGGATCGGATCACTATATCATATAGCTGCCATAGGAACAATCGGTTCAAATGCTTAGTATGAAAATTTTCAGTGTCTAACGAACGATTTCAGCAAAATTCACGCAATACAAATAAGCTATCATTCCCTATATGGTGACCAAATTTCATCCAAATTGGACTACAATATCATATAGCTTCCAAAGGAACAATCGGTTGCAAATGCTGACAACGCTTAGTATGAAAATTTTAAGTATCGATTGTGCGATTTAGACCAAATTCACACAATATGCATTTGGTATTGTTCCCCATATGTTGACCAAAATCCATTTGGATCGGATCACTATATCATATAGCTGCCATAGGAACAATCGGCTCAAATGCTTAGTATGAAAATTTTCAGTGTCTATCGAACGATTTCAGCAAAATTCACGCAATACAAATAAGCTATCATTCCCTATATGGTGACCAAATTTCATCCAAATTGGACTACAATATCATATAGCTTCCATAAGAACAATCGGTTGAAAATGCTGAAAACGCTTAGTATGAAAATTTTCAGTATCGATTTGGCGATTTAAACCAAATTCACACAATATGCATTTGGTATTATTCCCCATATGTTGACCAAAATTCATTCGGATCGGATCACTATATCATATAGCTGCCATAGGAACAATCGGTTCAAATGCTTAGTATGAAAATTTTCAGTGTCTATCGAACGATTTCAGCAAAATTCACGCAATACAAATAAGCTATCATTCCCTATATGCTGACCAAATTTCATCTAAATCGGACCACTATATCATATAGCTTCCATAGGAACAATCGGTTGAAAATGCTGAAAACGCTTAGTATGAAAATTTTCAGTATCGATTGTGCGATTTAAACCAAATTCACACAATATGCATTTGGTATTATTCCCCATATGTTGACCAAAATTCATTCGGATCGGATCACTATATCATATAGCTGCCATAGGAACAATCGGTTCAAATGCTTAGTATGAAAATTTTCAGTGTCTATCGAACGATTTCAGCAAAATTCACGCAATACAAATAAGCTATCATTCCCTATATGGTGACCAAATTTCATCCAAATTGGATTACTATATCATATAGCTTCCATAGGAACAATCGGTTGAAAATGCTGAAAACGCTTAGTATGAAAATGTTCAGTATCGATTTGGCGATTTAAACCAAATTCACACAATATGCATTTGGTATTATTCCCCATATGTTGACCAAAATCCATTTGGATCGGATCACTATATCATATAGCTGCCATAGGAACAATCGGTTCAAATGCTTAGTATGAAAATTTTCAGTGTCTATCGAACGATTTCAGCAAAATTCACGCAATACAAATAAGCTATCATTCCCTATATGCTGACCAAATTTCATCCAAATCGGACTACTATATCATATAGCTTCCATAGGAACAATCGGTTGAAAATGCTGAAAACGCTTAGTATGAAAATGTTCAGTATCGATTTGGCGATTTAAACCAAATTCACACAATATGCATTTGGTATTATTCCCCATATGTTGACCAAAATCCATTCGGATCGGATCACTATATCATATAGCTGCCATAGGAACAATCGGTTCAAATGCTTAGTATGAAAATTTTCAGTGTCTATCGAACGATTTCAGCAAAATTCACGCAATACAAATAAGCTATCATTCCCTATATGCTGACCAAATTTCATCCAAATCGGACTACTATATCATATAGCTTCCATAGGAACAATCGGTTGAAAATGCTGAAAACGCTTAGTATGAAAATTTTCAGTATCGATTGTGGCAATTTAAACCAAATTCACACAATATGCATTTGGTATTATTCCCCATATGTTGACCAAAATTCATTCGGATTGCTGACCAAATTGTATCCAAATCGGACCACTTAATCATATAGCTTCCATAGGAACAATCGGTTAAAAATGCTGAAAACGCTTAGTATGTAAATTTTCAGTATCGATTGTGCGATTTAAACCAAATTCACACAATATGCATTTGGTATTATTCCCCATATGTTGACCAAAATTCATTCGGATCGGATCACTATATCATATAGCTGCCATAGGAACAATCGGTTCAAATGCTTAGTATGAAAATTTTCAGTGTCTATCGAACGATTTCAGCAAAATTCACGCAATACAAATAAGCTATCATTCCCTATATGGTGACCAAATTTCATCCAAATTGGACTACAATATCATATAGCTTCCATAGGAACAATCGGTTGAAAATGCTGACAACGCTTAGTATGAAAATTTTAAGTATCGATTGTGCGATTTAGACCAAATTCACACAATATGCATTTGGTATTGTTCCCCATATGTTGACCAAAATCCATTCATAGGAACAATCGGTTCAAATGCTTAGTATGAAAATTTTCCATATGCTGACCAAATTTCATCCAAATCGGACCACTATATCATATGGCTTCCATAGGAACAATCGGTTGAAAATGCTGAAAACGCTTAGTATGAAAATTTTCAGTATCGATTTGGCGATTTAAACCAAATTCACACAATATGCATTTGGTATTATTCCCCATATGTTGACCAAAATTCATTCGGATCGGATCACTATATCATATAGCTGCCATAGGAACAATCGGTTCAAATGCTTAGTATGAAAATTTTCAGTGTCTATCGAACGATTTCAGCAAAATTCACGCAATACAAATAAGCTATCATTCCCTATATGCTGACCAAATTTCATCCAAATCGGACCACTATATCATATGGCTTCCATAGGAACAATCGGTTGAAAATGCTGAAAACGCTTAGTATGAAAATTTTCAGTATCGATTTGGCGATTTAAACCAAATTCACACAATATGCATTTGGTATTATTCCCCATATGTTGACCAAAATTCATTCGGATCGGATCACTATATCATATAGCTGCCATAGGAACAATCGGTTCAAATGCTTAGTATGAAAATTTTCAGTGTCTATCGAACGATTTCAGCAAAATTCACGCAATACAAATAAGCTATCATTCCCTATATGCTGACCAAATTTCATCCAAATCGGACTACTATATCATATAGCTTCCATAGGAACAATCGGTTGAAAATGCTGAAAACGCTTAGTATGAAAATTTTCAGTATCGATTGTGCGATTTAAACCAAATTCACACAATATGCATTTTTTATTATTCCCCATATGTTGACCAAAATCCATTCGGATCGGATCACTATATCATATAGCTGCCATAGGAACAATCGGTTCAAATGCTTAGTATGAAAATTTTCAGTGTCTATCGAACGATTTCAGCAAAATTCACGCAATACAAATAAGCTATCATTCCCTATATGGTGACCAAATTTCATCCAAATTGGATTACTATATCATATAGCTTCCATAGGAACAATCGGTTGAAAATGCTGAAAACGCTTAGTATGAAAATTTTCAGTATTGATTGTGCGATTTAAACCAAATTCACACAATATGCATTTGGTATTATTCCCCATATGTTGACCAAAATTCATTCGGATCGGATCACTATATCATAAAGCTGCCATAGGAACAATCGGTTCAAATGCTTAGTATGAAAATTTTCAGTGTCTATTGAGCGATCTCAGCAAAATTCGGTTCACATTATGTCTATTGAACAATTTCTAGCAAAATTATCATCCTCACCAAGTTTGGTCCGGATCGGACAACTATAGCCTATAGCTCTCATAGGACTAATCGGTCGAAAATTGGTGAATAGTATGGAGACATCAAGTTTTAGTTGAGCGATTGCAACCAAACTAACACATTATGAATATAGTACCATTATAACTGTCCTCACGAAGTTTGGTCCTGATCGGACAACTATAGTCTATAACTCCCATAGGACTAATCGGTCGAAGATTGGTGATTTGTATGGAAAAACGCGCACTAGAAGGAGTACGGGGTCTTTTACAGTCGGCTCGCTCGACTGTAGCCTTTTTTACTTGTTGTTATATAACAAAAAAATATTACATGTAAATGCAGATAGTCGGACACTTTTAAGAGAGGAGCGTGGCGCAACTGTTAGAGTTGCGGCGCGTGTGTTTGAGATCGCGGGTTTGATTCCAGTCAGTGCTATATACTTTTTATTAAGTTTTTTAAATTTTAATTATTTGCATCAACTACAGTCAGGAAGTGGTCTAAGTGGTAGAGATGCCTGTTCTTAGTCTAGTTGAATGTTAAGCATGAGGTCTACGGTTCGAAAGCCGTCGCGGACATTTCACAGTAACTTTTGTTATTTAATCAAAAACTATTACATGTAAATGCAGATAATCGAGATCTGATCTTATGAAGCGCGTGGTGCAACTGTTATGGTTCTGACGCGTGTGCGAGAAGTCCTCGGTTCAAATCCCGTCAGTGGATTATTTTTTTTTTTTTTTCTTTCAATTTAAATTTTAAATAATAATTTCGAATTTTAAAATAATAATTTTGAATTGTAAAACACGGTTTATTTTTTTTTTTTAAATAAGCCAAGTATAATTGTATATACATTTACATACCTATGTTTATACATATGTATGTATACAAAATGTGAATAACTCCGTTTTTCTTTTTTTTCGTATGGAAAATGCGCACTTCTGTGAGTACGGGGTCTTTTACAGTCGGCTCGCTCGACTGTAGCCTTTCTTACTTGTTTTTTTTAAAATTGGAATGGTCACTTAATACTTAGTTAAATCGCATATTAGCGTAACTGCATATTCATTGCCATTCTCTGAGCGCGGACCTATAGTATATATCTGCTATCACTCTATCAAAAGCTATAATTGGTGTTTCAGTTAAAGTCATTGGGGTCTTTATATGCGTTGTTATTTCTGATTTTTTGCATTTTTGTCATTTACGTGCGTACTCTTTGACATGAAGAGTCATGTTTTTCCAATAGTAATGTCGTTTTATTTTAGCTAGCGTTCTTGTAATGCCATTATGACCTCCTTGAGGCGGATCGTCAAGAAATTTAGACAGTATCGCTTCTTGATCTTTTTCATTATTCATTAGGGTCACCGGCTTAAGTAGTGCTACTCTTAAAATATTCAATATTTTATTGCCCGTATTTTTGAAAGATTCAATCGAAATTAATTCAAAGATCTTTTCGCTCGGTGCCACTTTGAGTTGGCTGATCTTAAGTATACCGGCTTGCATTTCAAGCCTTTGGAAGAACTGACCTAACTCAAGATTTCCATTGGTGTACAGATCGCTAACACCAATTCATGCTATTATTTTTCTTCCATGTTTCAAAAAACAAATCTGATTTTTA